>VMYD01000105.1:0-600000 GCA_007663325.1 Eucalyptus pauciflora | reverse complement strand
GGACGGGTCTAAATTTCGATAACGGTGTGCGACCTGATTTTTATCACGACATAACGTCGCGCGACCGTCGCGATTTTTCACCCGTCCTTATTTTAATTTATTCTATTTATTTTTTCGGGGGACCCAAAATAAGTGAGAAGGAAATCCGGGGAAAGAGGGGCGCCGGGGGGGGGGCGGCGGTGGCAGTTCCGTGATTCGAGGGCGGCGGCGGGGGGCATATCCGGGCATTCGGCCAAATCCCGGACGAGCGGTATGGGGACAGCGGGGAGGTGAGTAGATCCTTGTTGGTTACCCGATGGATGGCTGGCGTCATAATCATTTTCACGATATTCCATTATTATTATTATTATTATTGCGGGTCGGGTATTTCATATTTTATTTATTAATTTAAACCCGTTTTGAATTTTTCTCATCTACTCCTTCCATAAATAAAAGTATAATTGCCATCATTATATACGAACAAATTTCACACACTCTCTCTCTCTTATACAAATACAGAAATCCAGGAAGAGGAAGAAGGAAGAAGGAAGAAGGAAGAACTAAGAAGGAGAAGAAGACGACGAGGACGAGGAAGGAGGAGAAGAAGCAGGATTCGGCATGGGAGCGGCGGCTGGATTTCTCCTCCGCCGGCGACGACCGGCGAGTGGTCTCCGGTTCTTCTCCGCCCGACCGTCGCCGTCGCCGTCGCCGTCGACTCTTCGAACCGCGTAGGAAACCGTCCCGTTCCGTCCCGGGGAGCTTCCGATTCCGGCTTCCGGCTCGTTCGAGGCTCCGAGCGGCGAGGAGGACGACGTTCCGGTTCTTTCGCGTTTGAGAATGGGTGGGAAAAACGTTCGCGTCGCGAGAGATCTTCCGGTGACCGTCGGTTGATTGCGGCCGTTGCTTCGCTTGGGGACTCGTTCTAGAAACTCGTGGAGAGAAGTGCGTCCGTTGCTGTTTCTGTCCTTATTTCTTGATGTGGATTTGGTGTTCTTGCCGTTTCGTTTTCGTGCGTTCGCTGCTCGAATTGAGGCGTTGCGGGATTGAATTTTGCAGGGGGATTTTGTTTTGAGGTCGGGGAGGGGAAGGACAAATGGAGACGCCGAGCTTGGGATCGGTGAATGAAGTGGTGGCGGAGATCATGAGGATACACAGATCTCTGCCGGCCAGGCCTTCGATCGATGAGGTCGAGGCGGCCAAGGCGCTGATCCGCAATGTGGAGAAGGAGGACCAGGCCAGGCTGGACGCGATCGCGAGGCAGACCAAGGGCCTCGACGTGCCCGAGGAGCTGTTCATGATGCTGCAGGAGATGCAGAGGAACCTGGTCCATTACCAGGGGAGGGAGCAGAAGAGGGAGGCCGGGAAAGTGCTCGACCTCGAGAGCGTCCACTCCCTGTTCGACGAGTACATCCAGAGAGCTTCCGATTGCCTCAACCCCGGGAGCTACTCGAACGGCTCCGCTCTGAAGGTTTCGAGCAGCGGCGATCCGAGCGTTGCCGCCTCCGCCGCCGCCGCCGCTGCTTCTGTCTCCGTGGTGCCGAGGAAGCCATCCGCAGGCACTTCGTCGGGCTTCTATTACTCGGAGAAGGAATCGGCAAAGAGCGGAGATTTGTTCACTAGAGATGATAGTTATGTGAAGAAGGCGAAGTCCTCATTCTATGTCGATGGCCCGGGCGGTTTATTGAGCCCACAGATACAAGATTCAACTTTGAAGGCTGGAAGTGCTTTGGGTATGCTTATCTCTCTGGTCTTTGCTTTTTCCTTGTGGCTTTGATAATGCTATCTCTTGCACAGCTGCAAATTGATAGATGCAACTTTGTAGTTTCTATAGGCTATGCCTATATATGGCCATGTCCAATGTGGATTGAGTTACAGTCTCTCTCTCTTTTGGAGCTTTTTCCCGGGTTTTTTGTATAACACTGTCTTGAAATCTGCTAATGCTCGTGTTTGTTCGTGCACAGGTCAGGATGGTGAGAAATTGAGCTTAATAAAGCTTGCCAGCTTGATTGAAGTTTCTGCAAAGAAAGGGACTCGAGAACTCAATCTCCAGGACAAGTTGATGGACCAAATAGAGTGGCTTCCCGATTCGATTGGGAAACTATCGAGTTTGGTCAGCATAGATCTATCGCAAAATCGATTGCGAGCCCTGCCAGCAACTATTGGAGGCCTCTCATCTTTATCAAAGTTGGACTTGCATGCTAACAGAATTGCCGACCTCCCAGAATCCATTGGCGATCTCCTCAATTTGGTCTTTTTAGATCTGAGTGCAAACCAACTGGCATCCCTGCCCGCCACCTTCAGCAGACTGGTGCGTCTTCAGGAACTTAACTTGAGTTCAAATAGTCTGTCTGCACTTCCTGAGTCGATAGGATCTCTTGCTAGCCTGGAGATCTTGAATGTGGAGACCAATGACATTGAGGAGCTGCCACATACTATTGGCCACTGTTCTTCACTTAAAGAGCTTCTTGCAGATTATAACCGGCTGAAGGCCCTTCCTGAAGCAGTAGGGAAGATTCCTACCTTGAAGGTGTTGTCAGTGCGATATAATAATATCAGACAGCTGCCTACTACAATGTCAACTCTATCAAATTTGAAGGAGCTTAATGTAAGCTTTAATGAACTTGAGTCCGTGCCTGAGAGCTTATGTTTTGCTACCACACTCGTCAAGTTGAATATAGGGAACAATTTTGCTGTTATGAGATCCCTTCCGAGGTCTATTGGGAACCTTGAGATGCTCGAAGAATTAGATATCAGCAACAACCAAATACGGGTCCTTCCAGACTCATTTAGGATGTTAACACGATTGCGTGTCTTGCGTGTGGAAGAAAATCCTTTAGAAGTTCCGCCGAGACATATTGCAGAAAAGGGTGCACAGGTATTTTTGTGTTCTTTCTCAAGCTACTACATCTTGAATGCTTTAAGATTATATTTTGACACTAATTATTGTAAACTGGGCAGGCTGTTGTTCAATACATGGAGGAACTTGTTGAGAAAAGGAGCCAACCACAACCTGTGAAGCAGAAGAAAGGCTGGGCTCAGATGTGCTTTTTTTCAAGGTCTAATAAAAGAAAGCGAGGTGGAGCTGATTACGTGAAAACCTGACTTTGAACGAGCGTACAGGGATGAAATGATTGGTCAGTATTCAATATCTCATTATAACTCTGCTGAAACAACACTAAATGCTGTTCTTTTACTATTCTTTAGATGGTATCATTAGCATTGACCAACATGATGGATCTTTTGTTATCGTCTTACATATGAGATTTAAGAACTCAAGCTACAAAAGGGAAATGGCCTTCTGCCCCAAATCAGTTATGACTTTCCTTGTGTATATTTAGCTGGAAATTTGTTCCCTTCTGCCATGTTAGAACCCTATGTAGTTGACTTTGGGAATTAGCAAGTTGGTTAGACGCTAAGACTCTGCATCATTATGTGATGCTTCAGTTGGATTTACTTTGCATAATATAATGGTTTTTGACTTTCCTTTCTATATATCTAGCTGGAAATTATTTCCCCCCTTCTGCGTGTAGGAACCATATGTAATTGAGCGGGGGAATTAGCAACTTGGTTTGATGACTATGACTAAGCATCTTTTTGTGGATTTTCCGTTAGATTTTACTCTTCGATAACCTATCGGTTTAGGCTATGAGGAAGTAATTTTTCTTTAGCATCTTGGATTGGTATTGGTAGCTTGCCTCATCAGCGGTGAGAGGTGCTTTAAGTTTGGTGTTAAAAAAAAAAATAACCAACGTAGGCAAGTCGTTTGGAATAGTGATTGGGACTTGTGTCCCAAGAAGTGTAAGGCCATGGTTTGGTTTCAGCACATTAGAACTTTCTGAGATCAGGTTTAGGGGAAGCGACTTTTTTTTCAACTCTCTCATTCCCGACGGGCATGGCTCGCCTCTGACCAGACTAAGGGAATGGACTTATTTGACGTCTGAGTGCTAATCTAAAAGATCACCTGATTGAAAAAAAATAGGGTGAAAGACAGAATCTAATCGTTACAAGAAAGAAGGTAGTGATGAACTTCTCATTTATTCATTGTGCCGATTTTAAGCATCTGGCTCGATATGGTAATGGATGCTCTTTCCTTTGACAGGAAGATGATTGTGTTAGGCAGTAACTGGGGTATTCTTTATTAAGAAGATACATTAAACATTCCCTGAAACCATTTTCATTTCTTCATGTGACCAGGCATCGGAGGCGTTTTTAAGCATGAAGAGCGCTTTTTGCAAAGCGAACCCTCTCTCCATATCCTGCCATGGCGCAGCATATCTAAACCGCGGCTTGCATGACTCCCTTCTAAAAACTGTAGATTTGATCGCTTTTCCTACCGTTTTCATCTAAAAAAAAAGGTTTACAAATTTTCTGCATTTCCAACTGTTGTGTGTCAAACTGTAATCATCCTTTGTTCTCTGGACTTTAGCAAAAATTGAGGTGTATAACAATCAGCCGGCGCGTAATGGAAGAAGACCATGTTGTTGTTGTGTCCTGTTGGATGATGGTGTTCCTCCCATCGCTATACAAAAGGCTCGGGTATATTACCCGAGCAGACGAGCCTTGAATTCATCAGCGCCACTGGTGTATGTCCGCACAAAGCTGGGACCACTCCCATGATCTTGGCGTTTTCTGTCTTGTGTCGTGGCGGCTCTGAAATCGGAGATCCCAATGCCAAAATTGGACATCGTGGTCAGAGCTCTCGTTGAAAGAGAGAGGAAGGAAGGGAAGGGGTGTTTGTCCTTCACCTTAAAGTCTTCGGGATGCGAGGTTGCGTGGTTGAATGGCGCTTCTGTATCTGTTTTTGTAGTTTTGTTCTCTTTGAATAATGTATAGCAGGTGGCACGAACGAGATTATGGAGAGGGATGAACGTGCAGCGTGTCTCACGTGGAGTGGATAAGAAGGAATAGATCTTGTTTTGCGCTCTCTGATTAGGTGCTATTATGCACAGATTCGAGTGACGCTTTACATGACGTGCCTCGCAATAAAGAATCGATCGTCTTTGATTCATATGGTTCTCAGCGGTGGTAGATCCGGCGCTCTCTGCCTCCTGTAAATGGCCATTCGCCTAGGTCGTGGCTGGTCCCGATTAAATTAGCTGCGATCTCCTTATCTCGGCACGGTACTCATCGCAGAAGGCCTATTGCCGATCGCCATCTTTCGAGCTCTTTAAATTAGGCTCGACCCTTGCTTTTGCTTGATTCCTGTGATCTTCTCGATCCCACACGAAGCAATCACCAAGTCGCCCTTTTGACATTCAATAGTGAAAAGGGTCGGCATTTGTTTTTGCTACTCAGGACCATCTCGTGATCATCTTTTCAGCACATCATCACCTGCCGTCGGCCTTATCCGCAGCCCGTTTCTCTTTCCAATCTCCCTTTACAGCTCACCGCCGCATCTTTTAACCATATCTTATACAAAAGTTATTTGATTTTCAAAGTGCTGACCGCACATTACCCCCATAATCGAACTGAATTGAAAATTATAAATCATTTTATTTGGGTGTGTTTGACAATCCAGGTGTATTTTGGTGTATGTACTCAATGTAATAGTCGCCACCTTTTTTTTCCCCTTGAAAATGGGGAAAAAGAAAGTTGGGTTTTGTGGATATTATGCAAAAAAGGTGTCACCCGAGCTCTTGACATGTACCTAAAATATCACACTTGGGAAAAAGATTCAGGTTATTGGCAGTTGGCTGGCCGTTTGACAGCCGTATGCGCTTGCCCTGCGTGGCTAATTACAGGCCGTAAAAATCGTCCGATTAATCGGAAAATCACGCATCGACCACTTAAAGCAAAACGACTTAGAACAGCCATACAATAATTCTACCGTCCGCATCGGCGGCGGAGGAGTACACGCCAGACAGGTAGCTACATGCTAGATTCATCCCGATTCCATGGCAACGGGCTTAACAGAAAGAAAATTCACGATCAAATAGACAGGTAACCCGATTAATTAGGTTGGTTCCGTAAAAAGAATTCATTTGACTTCCGTCGTCGTCGTCATCAGGATCCAGGATCCCAACATGGTGGGGAAGCTTCATGTCGATGATCGATGGTGAGACATCGGACGTTGACAGAAACCAAGATTCAGATGGGATGCTCACGTGTACTGTTCTGGAGCTCAAGTCCACGTTTCCCAGTAGCAGCAAGTTACGTGCTGCTGCTACCCCCTACTGCTACTGATCCCCTCTGCTGATGTTTCGGGGATGAGCATCAACTAGACATGACGGGAGGTTAATATTATAAAAATTTCAAATTGATATATTAATTTTTTGACTATCATATAAAAGAAATTCTTTATTGAATTATAAGTGACAATTAACGAGTATATCAATATAATGTTTCACTCTCTTCTCACATATGTACCAGTATAGATTTTTTGTAGTATTAATCCAATTTAGGAAAATCTAATAGATGATTAAATCTACCATAAATATACCAATTTAGATTTTTTTAATGATTGAGAAATTAGTATGAGATGAACTTGTTGCAAGTATTCCAATTTGAGATTTTTAGCTGTCAAAAAATTAATTTAGAGTTAATTTATTATAAACACATTGATCTAAGATTATTTTGTGATATTTACCGTGGTGAAAATTAGCTTTAACGTTGGATTGGATTGCGCCCAAAGACTTTATGGCTTGTCGATAAAGATAACTTAGTGCGGACGTACAAGACGATCGGTCGAGTGGGACAGCTTTACCACCTCGCGTCGATGGCGCGGTAAACAGAAGAATTCAAAAAGTGAAAATCGGAAGGGCATTCGGGTCTATTTGGAACGGCCCTTTTTTCTTATGTATATTTATTTGTTAACACCTTTGAAATTTGACATTAATTTAACAGTGCACTAAGCAAAAAGCTGAGCTGGTCCAGCATGATTTGATGGTTTTGTTCGGTATGTGTCATCTCCTTCGTCCCCACTCTGCTTTTGAAATTTTTTTTAGCTTTTGCTGAGACTACGAATATTCCCGGAACACTTATTAAGATTACTAAAATAAACAGTTCGATAACAATAAATTTTTAGGAATATGTTTAAGAAAATTATCGACATCAGTGAATAGGCGCGCCATGGAATGACCGCCATTCAAATCAGCGATTTTTGATCAAAATTGGATTAGTATGTCGTCAAAGACTTTTTTTTTATTGGTACTTTTCCCGCTATTAATAACCCTTGATATACTTTCTTATGTATGCCCTCTTTAATTGCTACTTGAACCTGGGCCCGAGATAATCATACTGAAGCTCATCAGATTATGATTAGTTTAATTTCTACATCATTGCATAGCAAAGGTAATCATCGACTAGAAAGAATCGCAAAGAGATTAAAGAGATGGGCACGAAAAATTTGTTTCTTCAGATTCATCTGAGAACGAAAAGCATATACATATAAGAATCTCAGGGAGAACCTAAAGTCTCTGGACTTGGCATCAGAGCAACACCATCCGCCAGGAGACTGATTCAGAAATTCCAAGGGGAACCAAGGATTTGCTCGTACGCTTTATTTCGCGCACACATTAGGTTGGAAATGAATGACTCGTGTCATGTCGGATCGTCTCCCAACGAATATCCAACATCCGCCATGAAAGACATCATGCTTGGTGCCGATGCAGTCCTTAGTCTCGAGGAGGTTTTCACATTCATTGCAGGGCCCCAACTCGGCCCATTGGGCCAATAGTTGTGGGCTGGTTGGGCCAGGCCCAATATGGTGGCCCGGCACGGCTGCAGCCGAGTTGCCCCTCACGTAGAAGATTTCTTTCGAACCGAGAGAAGCACAGCCTAGCGCCGTCGTTGATCAGATGAGGAAGTCATAGACTGTTGAATTTTTCATGCTTTCCAAAGTTATGTAAAAACATTCGAGAAATGACATTTTCCCTTAGACGTACTATTTTTGCATGAATAAAGTATAGAACATCTCTAACGATACAAGTTTTCAATTAAACAAAATATCAGTAGTGAAGATCTTTCCCAAACCAAGTATTATCCTAGTCCATTGTATTTTGTAGTAATCAATGCGTGATTCACTTGAATGCGCATCTCAACTTTGTCTCTTCTAATCCGACATAGAGAAAGAGCGGCGCCTCGATGCTCCGATAGGAATTCGGATCTCAATACAAGGAATTGCTAGGCAATTTCGATCTCGATCTGGCACTTCTGAAAGAATCTAATTCGGCAGGCATTCCGTTCTACAGATTAAACCTCATCCTGCATGTAAAATCGGACGGAACCCTCGATCTCTCTTCAGCAAAGCTAAACCAAAGCAGGAGATCCAAACTTTCGCATAACGAATGTCGATTCTCAGTTCGTTCCTTCTGGATATCGGCATCGATCAGCATTTACATTAGGCCTAACCAGTCGCAACGTGTTTGAGTCTCTTGTATTACGTGATCTTATGCACCTTCGAATGCGTACGAAATCAGTTCGTAAAGAATGACCGACGTGTGCATGCATCTCTTCCGCTCAGATCCTGTAAAATGGCGCTTGAAATCTTATTGACTGTATCTCTAGAAGATGACAGAACAAAGAACTAATTCAGCACTTCACTACTCAAAACTAGACTGCAGTTTTCAAGAACCACTCCTAGGAGGAATGATGAAAAATTCAAAGGCGAAAGACATTCAAGAAATTCAAAGATCGCAGCATGACCTTTCGCAGTCGATCGACCACAAGCTGCATGAGAACATTTGCTTTCGAGAGTGGAGACGGCGGACTCGAGGACATGGAGGTAGTGATGGCTTGATGGTACGAGTACAATGAGCGCTATACAGCGAGCTAGAGATCCTGGGGAGCTACAGCTCGTCGTCGTCGTCATCGTCGTCGTCGAAGTTGTATATGATTCGACGGCGTTTTAGATTGGTCGGGTGATCTCTGCGACTGAAGTGCTCCTGCGAGTGGCTAGCTAGTTCGCTCGGGGTCTTCGTGAAGACGACGTTCGCAGAGATGCGCTTCCAATAGCCTTTTCCGTAGATATTCATTCCTCTGAGAAATCTCCTGGATAATGTCCATGAAAATCAAAACGAGACATTGTTAGTTAGCGATCTTTCTGACGGTTGAATCCCTTTCTTGATGATGCTTCTGCGAAAATGCAGTCAATCAAGTAGCAAGCATGGCGAATCTTGAGCGCGTAGAAACAGTTGAAACAACCAAACAGAACTCCAAACACAAACCTAACGATCTCTAATCTAACTGAAGAAGGAAAAAGAACGTGCGGGTTTACAGCTCTAGAGGAAGATAAGTCATCATACTCGTGTTCTTCTCTTGTCCAGATATGGCGGCGATCTTTCGGCGACGAGGACAACAATGGCAACGACAAGGAGGATCCACTAGTCTCGACGTCTCCATCTTCGCGCTTGCGTTTGCCTTCGTCCTCCTCGTCTATCGTCCACTGCTCCGGGAAAGGGATTTGGCCCGACTCTATCAACGCCAAGTCGTGCAGCAGCGCCTCAAGATGCAAGCGGATCTGCTCGACCGACTTCCCGGGGAGGAAGGGAGTGACTCTCTCCGGAAAGCCATCGAAGGAGGCGGAGGAATCGACTTCGTTGACGGAGAACATAGCCAAGGCGTTCTCGAACCGCTTGTTCTCTTCGAAAGTCCAGATGCCGACGCCGCCGCTGCCGCCGCCAAGATGGTCGACGGATGCCTTCGGCGCGGCCTTGCGGGAGTAGATCTTTAGCAGGAACGGGAAAGCCCGAACTAAACAGGAAAGGGCGTCATGCATCTGGGGACGGAAACCGAGTGCTACCGTCGTCAGTAGGAAATTCGCCATCAGAGATGGAAGGGTGGGGGCGGCCATGGTTGGCTTTCGTATCTTCTTTGCTTTCTTGATGTGCCGGTGGGAAGTCTCGCGCGATTCTTCTTGGGCTTATGAACTTTCCGTGCTTTTTATAGTGCGATCCGAAGACGTTCGGAATGAACTCTAATCCTACTCGCGTGACGTCATCTATATTTATAATGAATAAAGGTCAAATAATTCTTTTTTGGGTTAATTTTACGAAAAAATCCCAAACTTGTATGCATTTGACAAATTTACCATAAACTAATTTTTTGACTATAAAAAACTCTAGACTAGTAGACGTGCGACAAATTTACTCTTTTTTTAATTTCCGTTAATTTTATCATCAAATTATTGAGTTAGATGAGATATGACAGTTGATAAATGTATCGGTTTACGATTTTACTGTTCTTTTTTTATCAGAGGTCTATTAGTTTGTGATTTTTCATAGTATTAATTTAATTTAATAGTAACAAACAAAGAGTAATTTTGTCATAATAGTATCGGTTTGGAGTCTTTGTTGGTTAAAAATTAATTTACATTAAATTTGTCATATGTATACGAGATTCGGATTTTTTTATGGTTAAAAAATTAATTTGATATAAAATTTGTTACATATATATCATTTAGGAGTTTTTTGTGATATTAACTTTTTTTTTTTTTCTTATCAAGATTGTTTTCCTTGATAAGGAGACAGAATGAAATGGTTTCCAAGAAGGGAGGTACGCAATGCCTTCTATTGGAGGATTGTAAACGGCCTCTCTACCTTCTTATGGTTTGATAACTGGTACCCTAGGGGCTCCTTGAACTTAATTTTTTCGGACTCGTTCATATATAGCTCAAGACTTTCTAAGTAGGCAACAATGGCTGATCTCTTCTCTGAAGTTGGGTAACCTCTTAAGTTGTTGCTTGAGTCTTGGGATCATCCCCTCCCGAGTCTCTCTTAGAATTCGGATTGTTTTGGCTGGAGGGAGAATTTGTCAGGACGCTTCACTGTTGCGACAGCTTGGGAAACCTTTAGGCGGAAGAGGACTCAGATTTTTTGGCATATGTTTGTCTGGAACAACGAAATTACACTACGGTATCAAGTAAACCTTTGGCTTATAGCTAAACGTTGGCTACCCACCCAGACACTTTTATTGTCGCATGGTAGAATAGATAGTGGTGCTTGTGCCTTCTGCAACGATGTATCGGATTTTATTGACCATCTGTTTTTTAGGTGTCGGTCACAACCGGGGTTGCTTTCTTCTGGGCGACCAAATGCAATTTGCCTTGGCGTAACAGGGCGTGGGAGGATAATCTCCGTTGGGCCATCACCATGCTTATGGGAAATGAGTTTTATAAGTGCATAGCCCGCTTTTCTTTTGGAGCACTGTGTCATATTAGTTGGAACCACATGAACAATATACTATTATTTGAACAAGCTCTTTCTGTCCCGGCTATGAAGAATCATCTCTTTAAAGTGGTCAAAGATAATGGGATCACTATTAGGAATGTTGAAGATAACTTCAGGAATAGAAAGTTGTAGCTAAGATGGGGCATTGACCCAATCATCTTTTCTGAGGAGCGTTAATTACCCCCCTGGGTTTTTTTTTTTTTTTTTTCAGTTGGTGTGGCTTGATTAAGGCGGTTGGTGCAGCTGGTACATTTGGTGCTGGTGCAGCTATTCTCACTGAATCCAGAGGATGGTTCATTGCCTACCTGTAGGCGTTTTGTTTCTGTTTGCCGGTTGTTCATGCTGTGCTTTCCTTTCTTAGTTGGTAGTGGGCTGCCACGTTGTGGCTTTCTAGCATCCCTCCACTCATTATGATTCGTTGTTTTAAGTGTGGGTTCTGATGCCGTGTTCTTTTTCTTTTTCTTCTTTTCCTTTCATTTGTTCACTCGTTCCTTTTTAATATATTAATTACCTTTCACCAAAAATAAAAATAAAAATGAAATGGTTTCCAATAATATAAGGTAGGTTTCAATAAAACTTAGTAGTGCTCACTTTATTCATTGTATTCAAGCATCTTCCCCAACATGTGCCTTATTCCGTAATATTTGTAGTGTTCAATGTGTATTTCCTCTTGAAAGAACATCCTAAGTTTGCCTCTTCTATTTCGTCATATAGTGGAAGTTACCTCTCCTTTCATTGTTGCAATACCTAACGGGAGAATAATGACAACCCGAATAATATTGGATTAGCATAGCGAAACAAAACAATCTCCCATATTATACAAACATAGCAGGAAACACTGCAAGAGAGCAATACAAATACCAAAATATAAATATCAAGACCCACAAATACAAGATGAATTTACGTGAAAAACCTCCTCAATGTGAGAAGATAAATAATTATGGAATTGAAATCCACCCAAAATCTTTACAATTACTATTAACAAAATTGGGTAAACAAAATTCTTTTCTAGTTAATACTAGAGTACATAGCAGCGACAATATCATGAAAACCATTCTTGGCAATACATATGAATTTCGCAAGAAATCAAGGACAAATTTCACTAAAAACGCAGGTTCGGTTCAACCTATGGAATACGTGATGTAGGGGAGTTTAAGTGAAAATCAAACTAATAATATTGAAGAAGAATGTGTCGCAAATATGCTGACGTAATTTCAGGTCAATCGGACTACGAATCAATCTTTGATGTTAGCTTGATGAAAATCATATGCCGTCTTTACCAAATTTTCTTCTCTCTTTTTCTCTTATTATTACGTCTCAACCCACGTTCTTTGCTGCTACCACATAAAAGTTATTTGCTGCTACCACATAAAAATAGTGAGAAATCTTATTTCTCCATATAAATGATCATATAGCATTAAACTTTTGGGTTTGTAATTTATTGGTCTTCTTCCACGTGAGAGTGACCTAACTAATAATAGTCATCCAATGTAATATTTAGTGATGAAGTGCACATGAAATCCTCCAACATAACTGAATTGCAAGTATCTACTTCTAAAATTTATCCGGAACACGTAATCGAGTAATTCTATTAACTTTGTAGCATGTCGAATGAAAGTGGCTTTGAAATTTTTTTGGGGTTGTTGGTGCTATTGTGGTGCTAAGTGGACGTCACATCAGAAAAAAAGCCAAAAAACTTGTAAAAGGAAAAAAAAGAAACTTGAGAGAGACGCTAAAGGGGGCAGGGGTATGTAACCCTAGGGATCGGACCCGGAAGTTGAGCCGTGTTATGCGGACCATCGGTTCGGCCTTGAAAGCCTAGATTCACCAACGGGGTCTTTGGTTCCGAGGCCAAGTACACGGATTCGCGAGTAGGGGGCTCGGTCTCAAGTCTAGGGTCTCTAGTCTTGACACCGAGGTCTCAACTTTGGGGGGCGAGAGTCGAAGGTTTGAAGTCCAAGAGATTAGGTTATTGGCTTTAGGGTTAGTGTCTTTAGTCTAAACTAAAGGTGATCGATTTTAAAGTAAACTTGTTCTTGCTTTGGAATTAAAACTGTCCACGAAAGGCAAGTTTTACAAACTGAGATCGGAATCCACCCACTGGTTTATGGACTCACCCGTAATTGGATTACTGATTTAGTCCAGTTCATAGGTGGGTCCACTGAGCCAGTCACTATACAATATTAGTTGTTGTTGATAGCTCTCCATTGTTTTAGAAGACAAGTCCAATTTCTTAAACCTTTTTCTCGAACCTTTTTCTTGCCATTATCTGATTGGATTCTTAATAATCTCTGTTGGTTGGAACAAAGAAGAGACGGTCATCCAATACTAATAGCATACAAAAGGACGCAGGCACATGATGAGGGCCCATTTCTCTTTCCAATCGCACATAAGACAGTTCTAAATGCTTCATTTGCATAGATTATCTTTCAGCGGAACAACATGATCATAGAGCAAATATCACATCTTAGGAAACGGGAAAATCGAGCATATGGATAAATATCAGCTTTCTCGGGTGATATATCAAGGACCACAGGACAGAATTGCTATAACTATCAAGGATGACCCAGAAGAAGAAATTACAATTAACAAAAGGAGAGGGAGCGACGAGCATCCTTGTTGAGGCTGCGACCTGCGAGTGCCAAGAATGAGCGACAAGCGCGAGAGAGGAATTAGGGTTTTGATTTGAGAGAGAGCAGGAATGTGAGAGCTGAGAGCGTCGTGGTGATAAGTAACTAGGGTTTTGAAACTTTAGAATTAAGGGCAAAGGATTGGTTCTTGTGGAAGCTGCCCATAATAGGTAATTTGAGCGGTTCCCAATTTGATTCTTTTGCTCATCCCTAGTCTAAACCCTTGGAGTCCTGGACCTAGCCTATAGGGTATCAGGCACCATGTTACTTATGGCTAGGGGTATGCATGATCCCGCTAAGGACCGGTTCCAAAAAATTGGAATGGAAATCACTTGTTACTGCATGGATCCACCTGAAAATCGGACTGCCGGTCCAGTCCGGTTCCCGAGTGGATCCATGGAACCGGTCTCACCAATAATAAATTCGTTTTCCAAATTGTGCCGTGAGTATTTTTCATATCGAGTAATATTTTTCTTTAAATCGATCCGGCTTAATTAAGGGTACCATTTTTATTTATTTTATTGGAAAACACTACCAAAGAAGAGAAATAAGTTTTTTTTTTTTTTCCTATTTTTGAATATTTTAGTTGAAATCTAAAATATTCTTTAAGTTCAAGATTCTGGATGATTGTCATTTGTAGATCATCTTTTCTTTTATTCTCTAACAATGCTTAATCTCTTATAACATTTGCTTTACTTTACTGAGTGTCATATGTAAGTCCCGAAAGTATCATTTGAAAGAGTCATTTGTTAAGTTGTTGAAAGGCAGCTTATACACTTTACTAAATTCTTATTAGAATATGGAAACCATGAGAGGAGATGCAGCCCTAAAATTAAGATTTGCTAATTAGTAATTTCGAAATTTATTTTAATACTTAAAATCAATATATTATTATAATATAATTGGTCCGGTCCAGTCCGGGTGGGCGGATCCGTCCATGGAACCGGGAACCGGACTGGTACCCATCGGTTCCCATAAATTGGAACCGAAAACTGGACCGGTTCCCTCAAGGACCACCGGTTCCGGGTGGTCCGGGCGGTCCGGACAAATCCCGGTTCTTTTGCACACCTTACTTATGGCTTGCCTTGTAGTACAATGAGCTCCACGGCTGCGGGGTTGGGGCGCGATATAGTTGAGAGAGAGATTGCGCAGCAATGAGCCTGATACGCAGAGAGGAAAGACAACAACCACGGAGGTGGCAGCCGGCATATTTATTTTTTAAGAAATCTTATTCCAGAAGTAATCCATGCCGCATTTAACCTCATTCAGCGCGAATCAAACAACGCCTTAATCTTTGTTAAGCAAAGCTAATCAAAGCAGAAGATCCAATATTTCACATATGTTGTCATTCTCAGTCCATTCCTTCCAAACGATGGCATAGATTACCTATGGTAATAGGGCTTACAATACATATAAAGATCGAACGAGAAGGGTGAGTCGCATGTCTACCCTTTCTTGCATTGCGCAGGCACATGCACATCCATAAAACACATTCAATTTATAAAAAAAAAAAGAAAAAAAAGAAAAAAAAATGATATGTGCATGTACGAGCATGTACAGATCGACGATATGGCCATCGATATCTTATTCATTATATCCCATGAAAATAACATGACTCAGCCCTAGGTCCTCAAACTTGACTACGATCTTCATGATCTTGTCTATGAGGATTGACTCTCCTAATGAACGAAAAGAAAAACAATGCAAAACATTTCAAAAGATTCAAAGATCGCATCGATGGCCTGCACGATCAATTTGGGCAGAAGCGGGGTATCTGTTTTGGGAGTCGAGGCACTCCGGACTAAGCGTCAGTTTCTATCGTTATCCAGATGGTGGGCTCGAGCTGATGTTGTGAGTATCATTGATGCTCCGACGAAGTTTTTGATTCTCCGTGCGGTCTTTGCGATTGAAGTACTTCTGCGCATGACTAGCTACTTGCGTTGGCGTCTTCGACATCACAACGTATTTGGAGATGCTCTTCCAATCCCCTTTGCCGTATATCTCCAATCCTCCAAGAAATCGCCTGGATTTGTCAAGAATAGCAACGTCAGGCTAAAAAGAAACCTCCAAATCGGCCCACCTGCAGGAAAGGAAAAAAGAACAGAGAAAGATCGTTCATACTCGTGTTCTTCTTTGGTCCATGCGATCCCTCTTTTCCGTTCCCCTTTCGGTTCGACTTTCGATTTGCCTTTTGATTTCTGAACCGGCAGCGGTCCACCATCGGAATCGCCTTCCTCGTCCACCGTCCAATGCTCCGGGAACATGACTTCACCCGACTCTATCAACTCGACATCTTCCCACAGCGCCTCAAGATGCCTCCCGACCTGCTCGACCGACTTCCCAGGAAACTCGGGAGCGATCACCTCGACGAAATAGTTCAATGTGGAGATGTCAATCTCTCCGCTAAGAGCAGCCAAGGCATTCTCGAAGCGCTTGTTCTCTTCAAAAGTCCAGATGCCGAAACCATCGTTTTCCCAGCCCCTGCAGCCCACATCGGGCGAGCGCTCGGTGCTCGTGCACTCTTGATGAAAGGTCGCGGAGGTCGGGAAAGCTGCGTTGGCCATGGCCTTTTGCGAAGAATCGAAAGAATCCATCATAAGCAGGCACAAGAAAGGGCTGACGATGCAGGATAGGACACTTGAGGGTTATGAAGAGGGTCGATCATTTGTCTCTATATATATACAGTGGTCAGCGTGGCGGTGGGGGATTTTTCAAAATCAAGAAGTTTAACTGATTTGAGAGACCTAGTTGGAGTATAAATCTTTGACTGGATTTGGACTTCTATCTTTCGGGGAAATTATAGTTTGTACCCCCAACACTTTGATTTAATTGCGCTTTGCGTTTACAAGTTTTAATTCGAGTTTTCTGCCCAACATACATAGAATTTTCCGGCGAATCTTTTTGCCATCAATCAAAATATTTGAACTTAAATTGTTGATAATGTTTAGTTAACTAACTTTTTCTGAGGAGATAGATAATTATCTATAAGAACATTCATTTTCAATCATTGACTTTCCATAAAAGAAAAGGAATATAAAAAAAGATTTGTTTTATCAATAGAAAGTTGAACTGAATAAGGGATAAAGAGAGACAAATTTAAATTGGATTGTTCTAGGATGATTGGTAACGATAACTGCTCATTAAGAACCGGTTTCACAAACCATCCGGGCCGCCGGTCCTCCCAATTGGGTCCATGAAACCGGTTTACAATCACTACAATTCCACATGGAGGTCCTCTCTATTTGCTAAGAGATGGAAAAAAAAAAAAAAACTACTTCTAATCGTCATGTTTACTGAAAAAAAAAAAGAAGAAAAATTAGGAAGCCCTTATCTGCCTTTGTGTCAAATTAATAAAATCCTTTAGAACCCAAAACGCTCACTTGTCGTCGCTGCCAGGACCATCGCCACAGTCCCTAAACTGAGAGGCCCTATCTTTGGTTCTTCCGTACTTTTCAAGTTTGAACCTTTGTTCAATCCATGCCTGGAGTCGAGACGTTCGTCTCGTGTGCCTCAGTGACGACCGTAGAAGCCTCGTCGCTGAGGGGAAGCCGGGAGTCCCTGTAAAAACAGCGATCCCGTTCTAGTGACTTTCGCCGGCGATCCGCTCGATGATGGTGCTCCATTCTCGCGCTCCTACCCAGCGACACCTCCTGGAATCGCCAAAGCCCTCGAATCCACTCTACTCTGTTAAATCAGAGAAGAGGCGAGAGGGTTAGGGTAGAGAGCGTGCGTGAGGAGGTGGAACGGGGTGTGCGAGAGCTGTATGAAGCCATTTCTTTCTTTTTAAAGGACAAACAACTACGAGTAAACGGGTTAGAGCTGCTAAAAAAATATGTTACCGGTCCGAGTGGGTGGACGAGCGGTTTCGCGCTTAAAACCAGGAACCAGACTGGTCCCACAGTCCGGATGGTTTCCGGTCCTTTTGCACAACCCTAGCTTGATCCCTCCTCCATCCTCTCAACTTGAAAGCATTATCCTGGAAAGAAAGCCGGAATTCTTTATCCTTTCCCTTAAAAACATTTATATGTTACTCCTCCACAAATTTCACTCCACTTACAAATCAGACACTTCACTCTTCGTGAATTCCGGCTTTACTATTCACGGCCTTACAGATAAATTCAAATCAGAAAACCAAACCATTTTCTTTTCAATAATAAACATGAAAAGTAAAATGGAGCTTAGAGAAGTTCTTCGATTCGGTCAATCCACAACTACTACTTTGATGAATATTTAAAGCTGTCCAAACTTGATTTGAATTAGGACCAGTTTGGTTCGGCTTTGGGCAAATGCCATTGGGAAAATGCAAATATCTTTGAGCTAAAGAGGTTTGTGCAAATGCAAATAGCGCTTGGTAAATTGTAGTTTTAAAGTGCATTGTGAAAGAACTTCAGCCTAAATACTATTTGGTAAAAACTACATTTTGTAAATGATTTTTGGTAAATTTTATATATAAAAAAGTTTTAAATTTTTTTTTTAAATGTAGCCACCAGTGGCCAGATCTGGCCACCGGCAGCCAATGTCCGGCGGCCAGATCTGGCCGCCGGATAGCCTCTCCTGAGGTCCGGTGACCTTAGGCGGGGGTCGCCTGGGTTCACGCAACCCAGGCGACAGTCGCCTGTTGTCGTCGGACCTCAGGCAACCCCTGGGGTTTGCGACCCAGGCGTCGTTGCCTAGGTTGCGCGGCTGTCGTGGGTTGCGCGACCCAGGCGACGCTTCGCCAAAGGTTCAGTGACCTCAAGCCTCCGTCTCCTGGGTTGCGCGAACCCAGGCGACCACTGCCTGAGGTCGCTGGACCTCAGGCGACGCCTGGGTCTCGCGACCTAAGTGACCCCGTGGGTCACGCGATGCCTGAGGTCGGGCGACCAGGCTGTGCGACCCAGGCGACGCCCGAGGTCGCGCGACCTCAAGCGGCGGTCGCCGAGTGGCCGCAATCCCCAGGCGACGGTCGCCGGGGTCGGTGACGCCTCAGGCGACGGTCGCCGGTGCAGGCCTCTCCTTGGCTGGCGGTGTTGGCCTCTGTTCATCTCTCCAAAGAAGATGAACAATACCGCGAAGAAGATGAACAGTACCGAACGCATTCCAAAAATGCAACTTCGCAAAGGACCTCAGGAGCTCCCTTGGGCTAAAGTCCCTTAGAGCCACTTGGAGATGCAATTGCATCTCGCCAAAGTCTCCCAAAAAACGAACCAAACGCGTTTGCATTTAGCCAAGGGACTTTAGAGTCCCAAAGGGCTTTCTAAATGCGCAACCAAACAGGCCCTAAGATGCTTTGTATGTCCATTAAGCATAACATTAATATGAAGCTCGTTAATGGACATAACTTATATAAACAAACTACTTATGTTGTTTGCCTTGGACTCTCCCTACTTAGACAAAAATGCAAACCATCTTCTCTAGGTTGACTAGGATGGATATCAAAACTTGAATAGAATGATGGAACCTCAAGATTGAATGAGGCAACATTTAGTGGGGATAACTCAGAACATGCCCACTTTGGCATGTCATAACCAAAGTTGGTCAATGAAAGATAAGAATACCATTGAGTTCAATAATCTCATTAACATTCCAATTTAGTATTGAACTTGATATTTCCAAATAACAATGTGCTTATCGAATGCACAAAACGAATATAGGAACATGTTAACTTCTTAGGAGATTTCCTTAAATGAATGGTTTAGCGGTATTTATAGTGAGATGTAAGAGATGTATAGGATCTTATCACTTGGCGATCGTATGTGTCTCGTCATGTGTCAAGGGAATACGGGACAGGAGGTAAGCGGGCCGTGCCATGAGAACATGTATTGACATCAATATCCTTAAAAAGTTAGTGGGTAGATCAGGTCTTGTTTTCTTAAACAAGCCCATTCCAAGTTGTATGAGCCTTTTGGGCAGAAAACCCCTTGTCGATGAACTTGGAAATATATGTTTGAGTACTATTTTTTTCTCATGCATAATCATCTAATGCGATTTCATGATAGATATGCGCATCTGAACATGCCTAATTTGGCGTGCCCTCTACTTCTTTGGTAAGTTAGTCAGATGCAAGATTAGAATCCTGTCGAGATGCACACCTCCTCAACATTCCAATTTAAGGTGTGTTCGTTTGAGTAAATATTAATTAACTTCTTAGACTTTCAAGTGTTTGGTTTTTTAGAATTAATTAATCATTGGAAAGTTATTTACGATTGAATAAAATATACATGATTCAAGTAAGGAAAATGAATCCCTTAATCTGAAAAGGCGACTATGTTTTCGTTTATTAGAAATTTTTCCTCGAAACAAATATTACCCTTAGAATACGATTGGATACTCGTAGTTGAATGAAGATTTCGTCGTTCAATAAAAAATAGATAGAATATTTCTCTACTTTGCCTATTTGCCTACTTTCGCATCTCCGGGCTCTTATTTCTTCCTCAGGTTTCGCGGTATTTCAGTCTTTCCTGTTTTTTCCAGGGGCCTTTTTGAGCCGTTCAGAATGACCAAGGAACAGGTCAGCGGATCGCATTCCTAGGAACCCGGATCTCCTCTCTGTCCTGACAATGAACTCGACAGGTAGGCCTGGAAAAAGATTCTCACCACCTTCCAAAACCGGACATGTACAACGTCGCCTTCCGCTTTTGCCGGTCGTCTATTCCTGTGGATTGGCAAATTTTGTCCTACATCAATAAATCTGAAAGAAAAGGTTTTCCAGGATTTAGTGTCACACCAAGTGTGCTCTCCGGTGACGCTCCCTCGCATCCCGAATCTCTGCCTCTGTCACATCACTATTTTCCAGATCTCAAGACCTGATTTTCCTTTTCTTCGTTTTTTTACTTTTTATTTTCTCTCCTGGGTTCGGCAGGTCTTGTCGATGTGTTCAGTTTTTCGACAGGGTTTTCCCGCTTGAGGAATGCTTTTTTTTTTTTTTTTATCGAGGGAGATGAACTGGTCGTGACCTGAGATCGAAAGGGGGTTTCTTTCGTACCATTCTTCGGATTGTCTCTCCAATTCGATCGAAGTTCGGGCAATTTCCGATTCTTCAAGAGCCCGGCAAACATAAAGAGAGAGATGAGGGGGGCTGTGCTCGTGGCAGTCGCCGCTGCAATCGGTAATCTGTTGCAGGGATGGGACAATGCGACCATCGCAGGTAACCTATAGGGATTGGTGTCTTCTGTTCGTTTGAATTGGTCATGCATTAGATGATTAAGTCGGTCGTTCGGGATTGATATCTATTGTGCATGATCTTCCTTAATGTGATGAATCTGAAAACTCTAGGATACTGTTGCTTTTTGCAGGGGCGGTCCTCTACATCAAGAAGGAATTCGATTTGGAAAGTCAACCCAAGATCGAAGGTCTGATAGTGGCCATGTCGCTCATAGGCGCCACCGTGATCACTACTTTTTCCGGGCCCGTGTCAGATTCGATCGGACGGCGCCCCATGATGATCGTCTCCTCGATTCTCTACTTCCTCAGCGGTTTGGTGATGCTGTGGGCTCCCAATGTCTACGTCTTGCTACTGGCGAGGCTCCTGGACGGATTCGGGATCGGTCTCGCCGTCACCCTCATTCCAGTTTATATATCTGAGACCGCCCCGCCCGAGATCAGGGGGCTCCTGAATACCCTGCCTCAATTCACCGGTTCTATTGGAATGTTCCTATCATATTGCATGGTCTTTGGAATGTCCTTGATGTTGTCGCCGAGCTGGAGGCTAATGCTCGGTGTGCTCTCTGTTCCCTCTTTAGTCTATATCGGATTAACGATTTTTTTCTTGCCGGAGTCTCCTCGATGGCTTGTCAGTAAAGGCAGGATGATCGAGGCCAATCGGGTCCTCCAGCAGTTGCGCGGGATGGAAGACGTCTCGGGTATGTCCAAATACTTTCATTCCTCAGATATTAGACCAGATGGTCATGAATTATGATAAATAAATCCACCAGTGCGCCTTATCGACGATACAAATTGATTTGACGATATTGCTGATTGTCCGATCTTATTCGCGATGAAGTTCGCACGCTATCGCCACCGGATTAACATATGATGTTTCTCTGCCGAATATTTCAGGTGAGTTGGCCTTGCTAGTCGAAGGTCTCGGAGTTGGAGCCAGCACCTCCTTAGAAGAATACGTTATCAGCTCGGCCAACGAGGAAACCGACAAGCACAAGTCGAGCATGGCTCATATTAACGGGCACAAGCCTCAGCATTATCAATCATGGATCGCCAAACCAGTAACCGGACAGAGCACCCTGAACATGCTCTCCCGGCATGCCAGCTCGGTCAATCATCTGATGGATCCGCTCGTCCCTATGTTTGGCAGCGTCCACGAGAAGCTCCCCGAGACAGGAAGCACGCTCTTCCCGACCATGGGAAGCATGTTCGGATTGGGAGAACATCACACCCACCAGAACGAGCTTTCGGACGTGGAAAGCCAAAAGGATGCGGCGGACAGTGCGTCCGACCCCGATGTGGCGGATTCCCACGATAGCCTGCGGAGCCCGCTATTGTCTCGCCAAGCGACCACAGACAAGGAAGGTGTGGGTGGCAATGGAAGCGGCTACGGTTTGAGCATGAGACAATGTAGCATCACTCTGGAAAGCGGCGGGCAACTCAGCAGCACCGACATCGGTGGAGGTTGGCAGTTAGCTTGGAAGTGGTCGGAGAAGGCGGGCGAGAATGGGAAAAAAGAAGGAGGGCTTCAGAGAGTTTACCTACATCAGGATGGTGCTGCAGCCTCGAGGTACGGCTCGATGCTCTCGGTCACCGGTGGCGGAATACCCGAAGAAAGTGAAATGGTTCACGCTTCCGCTCTCGTGAGCCAGTCTGTCATTGGTCCTGAGGGACTATTCATGGGTCAGAATCCGGTCGACGCAGTCATGAAAACGAATCAGGAAACCGACACTAAAGGGCCAATCTGGCACGACCTGTTTGAACCGGGCGTGAAGCGCGCACTGTTTGTTGGAATTGGAATTCAGATCCTTCAACAGGTGGAAATTCTAGATTAACGTTGCTGAAAAGTATTCCTAATGCACAAGAATCACAGTCCTTTTGTTCAGGACTGCGACAAATTCAGTATTTTCCATACTAAAAACTCGAGGCATTAGCAGATTTTTTCGAATGGTTCTTTCTTTGAACTTTGGTTACCTAAGCTAGAGCTGAATTTTGCTTATGACATTCGCTAAATTCATTTGTTTCTGCAGTTTTCTGGCATAAATGGGGTTCTCTACTACACACCACAGATTCTCGAGCAAGCCGGTGTCGGGCTCCTCCTATCTAATTTGGGGCTCAGTGCTGCTTCTGCATCTCTTCTCATAAGCGGTCTCACAACATTGTTGATGCTCCCGAGTATTGTCGTTGCTATGAGGCTTATGGATCTCTCTGGCAGAAGGTAAACTATGGCTTCGAATTGCTTCTATATTTATGAATCTGGATCTGGTGTCAAGAAAGCAAGAACTCAAACACGAACCACATCAATTCTCGAATAGATAACCGGAAACACTTTCTTGTTTGCAGGTCACTACTTCTATCCACAATCCCAGTCCTGATATTCTCGCTGTTCATCTTAGTCCTCAGCAGCGTCATCAACATTAGCACCATGGTGAACGCCACGATCTCGACTACCACTGTCATTGTCTACTTCTGCTTCTTTGTCATGGGGTTCGGCCCGATCCCCAACATCCTGTGCTCCGAGATCTTCCCAACTCGAGTGCGTGGCATCTGCATTGCAATCTGCGCACTCACATTTTGGATCGGCGACATCATCGTCACTTACACACTCCCCCTGATGCTCTCCTCCTTTGGCCTGATCGGCGTGTTTTCTATCTATGCCGTTGTGTGCATTGCGTCATGGTTCTTCGT
Organism: Eucalyptus pauciflora; assembly: GCA_007663325.1. Lineage (NCBI taxonomy): Eukaryota > Viridiplantae > Streptophyta > Magnoliopsida > Myrtales > Myrtaceae > Eucalyptus > Eucalyptus pauciflora. Next base: position 576,398 of record VMYD01000105.1, on the reverse strand, counting down.
TTTCCTCAAGGTTCCTGAAACGAAGGGCATGCCCCTCGAAGTCATCTCTGAGTTCTTCGCCGTGGGTGCAAAGCAGGCTTCTACCGCCACAGATGAGTGAATTTTTGCAGATTCAAAGAGTTCCCGCTTTTTTCAGGCTTGTGAAGTTTCAATATTTCGATTCTGTTAAAAGACTTCTCCAATGCAAGATGCCGAGTAGTTTAAATTAGACGATGGTTTGTGGCGACAGGGCGATCGATTCGAGCCTCTGTTATATGAATACAAGAGAGTATCATTACATATGGTCATCGCGACATTGTCGGCCGAAAAGGGAGTCCGGCCGGCGTAAGAATGGGCAATGTGAAAAGAAAGAAACAATCTCTTGCTCGTATTAGATGAGCTGACATGTTTAGGATTTCCCCCAGGAATATCAGGTCAAGTTGCCGAGTCTTTTGCTCTGAAACTACCAATAACAGCAACTGTGTAATGGCTTTGTCCATCAATTGCTCTTCCCATCATGAAAAGCATGTCGTTTTCAATTTGCTCTTCCGTTCTGTTCTGCCACACACTCCAAAATGTTGCAGTTGTCGCCTTCAACTGGCCCAGTTAACTTTTCCTCTTCTTTCGCTCGTTGTCATGAAATGATCTTTAAAGTTCGATTAACATCTAAGGATGTAGATAATTTTATTTCCTTCTCTTTAATGTATTCTCTTGTTGCTAACAATTTATAGTTTTAAATCATATCGTTGTATTTTCTTTCGACGAAAAAATTACAGTTGACGATGCGATAATTGCTTGTCAAATATGTTGTTATATAGCAAATTCATAGCTTGCCCGTCAACTTAGATGTGTAATTTTGGAGAATGATTCAAAGAAGATAAACTAGTATCGATTATGTAGTAAAACGTTGTTATTTCATGTTATTTATATAATGTGATTTGACTAATATAAATTGGAGAAGATTGTTATTGGCCTTCAAATCGACACGAGCAGATTCGGTTTGTAAAATACCGAGTAATGCATTGTAATTAATTATTGTGAAGCCAAAATCACACTCATATAAATTAGGAGAAAATATTGGATTGTTTTGGACCTCTACGTCAACTATAATTCTCTCTAATAGTTGATTGCCACGTGTTCCATGGGAGCCCACCTTTTAGAATTTTGAGAAATCCCATTCTCTATCAACTGCTCTTTTCCATGAATACCCTGAGCGACATCTTGTTGCCACTGAAAACGAAACTGTTATTTGTTCCTTGTCTATTCCAAGAATAAATTCTTCAACCAAATCATCACCTTGCAACTTCAAATATAGCAACATGCTCTAGCTTAGGTCCGCTCCCCTTAATTCAACTATTATGTGTCAATTAGAGTCTCCAATTGTTGCATGTGCTGATCCTAACAACAATACCTACCTTCAATCCTAATTGGACCGAATTATAAAGGTTGCCATTGGGATGATGTTGCTACACTACAACACCCACTTTCTTCGAGTTTTTTCCACCAACCAAATCATGAGGCTTCCCTACTTGAGATATTCACTACACATTGATACACATTCAATCATTGATTCACATTCAATCATTGATTCTATTGGGAGTGCACAACAAAATCCTAATACATGTACAAGTCTAAGCTTATTAGCATATCTGATTAGACTCACTTTCACTTAAAAATCTATGACATCCTTGGATTAACTTATTGAGGTATTGTCCACTTTTTGCTTTGTCCTATGTCGAGCCTTATAGTTTTTTCCTTTCACATACAAGTGGGAGTGTTCCCACCTAAGCAATGCTTAGCTTCGGAACTGTCACCAATTGTGGGAATTGTGAGAGTGTTCCCGCTCGGCGCACACACACGCACACACATGCACACACGCACACAGTCTAAAATTGCTCGACCCGTCTCTAATACCATATTGTGATATTCTTGTGACGATGGTTCGTCTCCGAAATCACACACCCACTAGAAGTATCGTCCGTTTTGGCCTGTTCCATGCCAAGTCTCACAGTTTTATCCTTTGATGTATAGGTGGGCACCTTTCTAGGAGATCACCCATCTTGAAATGTTCTTACTTGGGCATGCTTAACTTTGGAGTTCTAAAACTAAGTATTATTGTTACATTAAAAGGCACCTTCGTGAGGTATATCCAATTTGCACACACACACACACATTCCAGAGTCATTATCCTATGTTTGGTGCATAATTCAGTTCAATCATCTCCTTTGCTATCCTAGAAGACTGTCAAGAGCCACTTCTTATTTGGACTCTCTAGTCTCGGTGACCACTCCCCACTCTCGTTGGACAAGGTTGTTACACTAACACAAGTCAACGACCTCCGGTGGAGAGAAGTGACATGGTGGCATGACACAAGAGCTTGATTGACGGCTGGTAACCACCAGAAGCACTCAGAGCAGAGAAATGGTGCAAAAGGGAATCTTGCAAAACAAAACTAGAAAGAAGCCGAAGCAATCACACTCGTCCGTGAGATTTATTGCAGATTCGAATGATTTACTGAGGCCAAGCACGTCCAAAAGGCAATGATATTGTTGGAAATGGTGATCCATTTTCTAGAATTTCCTAGAGTTGCTAAACTTCTAGAATTTCCTAGATGATGTTTCTAGAATTAAGAGGAAAATTTCAAGCATGTAAGAGAAGTCTAGCATTCAAGAGAAGTCTAGAAACTTCTAAGGCGGTGACTTATGCCTATAAATAGGCTTGTAGTTCATTCATTTGAGAGTGTGAGAGGTAAACCCTCCACCTTGTGTGTGAGGTGAACCCTCCACCATGAGAGGTCATAGATCTTTACCGTACCTCCATCAAACTATTTTGTTCAACTAATGAAACTATTTTCCCCCATATCTCATGTCCTATATCCTTTCATTATCCTATCTCATCCCTTGTCCATCCATTACAAACTATACTATACACTTGCACACATCACTAACCAAAACTATATCATCAAATACCAAAACCATACTTCTGCAGCGCACACATTTTAAATTTTCTAACATGGTATTAGAGCTAGGCATATCGGATGGTTATGGGCGTTTGTCCTCACCATCCTCAACTAAAAAGGCCAGAGCCCGAGTGAGAGCCAACAGAGCCGGAGCCGGAGCCAGAATCAAAGGCCAGAGCCCGAGCGAGAGCCGAGAGAGCCGGAGCCGGAGCCGGAGCCAGAGCCAGAACTAAAGCCGAACCCAGAGCCAAAGCCTATGAGAGCCAAAGCCCGAGCCCGAGCTAACAACTACAACTAAGAACATTTGATGCCTCAAGACATATGGGACATCGTTGAAGAAAAGTCATGCATGTTCAAAGGCAAGTGCAAGTGGTTCGATAAGAGAATACAAGGGTCGTGGAATGAAGACAACACAAAAGGCATGGGACAAATTAGAAGAGAGATTTCAAGGTATGTTGGCAACTTTATGACACAATGTTCGAAGTATCACGAAAATGGATCAAGGGGGTGTGTTGGAAATGGTGATCCATTTTCTAGAATTTCCTAGAGTTGCTAAACTTCTAGAATTTCCTAGATGATGTTTCTAGAATTAAGAGGAACCCTCCACCATGAGAGGTAAACCCTTCACCTTGTGTGTGAGGTGAACCCTCCACCATGAGAGGTCATAGATCTCTACTGTACCAGGTCTCCATCAAACTATTTTGTTCAACTAATGAAACTATTTCCCCCCATATCTCATGTCCTATATCCTTTCATTATCCTATCTCATCACTTGTCCATCCACTACAAACTATACCATACACTTGCACACATCACTAACCAAAACTATATCATCAAATACCAAAACCATACTTCCGCAGCGCACACATTTTAAATTTTCTAACAGATATCTTGAACTCTGAAAATGGGGGATGCCTAGAGTAGTGGCTCTTGAGCTCTGGCCGGCAATCAGGCGTTTCCAGCTCATGTCCGGTCATCTATGGAACACAGGATGAGCGCTTGAAGCCGCAGGGAAGGCCAAACATGAATTGTGATCGGAAAAATGGATGCTTGAAGTTTGAAGATGATGGAGTCGAAAACAAGGGAGTCTCGGTTGAAGCACGCCAGGATGATTCCGGCGACAGATGGCGGCCAAGAAATGTCAGCCGGAAATGGCGGAGATATGACGAAGGTCAAAGCGGCGGCAAGAGATTTTGGGTGTTTGCGGATGAGTAGTGGCATGAGAAGGAACGCGATGAATAGTACGGGTTGCACAAAAAGAAGACGATAAATCAGGCAGTTTATCTTCGTTTAAAACTGTCTACTTACATGGCATGTAAAACGGTAGGGATTATCGGAGAGTAAAGTTGCCAAAACTTTGACACGGGTAGATTTTTTAGTGCTAAAAGTTTCAAAATATACACTTAAAGTCTCATTTTTTTTTCCCGAAAAATGAGATATTTCAGTACCAAATCCGGTGAGAGTAACTGGAAATCTGACGTGACACTTTTTTTTTTAACAATATATGTAGTTTACGTGGCTCGCTAGAAGCCAACTCAGCAATGATCCGGCAAAAGCGACGTTTTGCCTCAAAATTGAATTATATATATATATATTAAAAATAAAAAAAATTATCTAAAATTATCTAAAAAAGGATATCTGTAGCAAGCATTCAGTGAGAGCTTGCATAGCCCTCGCCGCCGCCGCCTCCTTACCCTCGGCATGGGCCAGCGACAATGGAGCAAGTGTCAACTGAGGTTGCCAAGCCCTGGATAGGGCCGGCGACCCTAGCTGATTGCCAATGAGGGCCTACAAGCCCTCACCTAGATTTGGGTGAGGGTCACAGCCCTCCCCCAAATTTGGAGAGGGTCGCAGGCCCTCGTGCCATAGCCAGTGGCGGCCTTTGGCTTGATTGGACGAGAGCCAAGGACCCTCGCCAAATCTAGAGGAGGGCATACATGCGTCATCGGCGGTTGGCCAAGGTCACCAACACTGCCTAGGGCCAATGACCTCGCTCGACCCTCGCCGAACTTGTTCCCCCTTCTTTTTTTTGTTTTTGTTTTAAGTTTTTAAATTTATTTTAATTAATTATAATTTTAAAATTCAATTTTGGGACCATGTATGCACTTATCTAGCTATGTTAGCGCTAAAAAAGACATCATCTTGCACTTATCTTGCCGGAAAAATACCACATCAGCAATTTGACTAGAATTTTTCATTGTTGTCAATTAAATATTCATTTTTTTTTTCTGATTTTGACACTTAAGTGTATTTTTTTGGAACTTTTGACACTTAAATGTCTTATTGTGCCAAATTTTGAGACTCCTGATGTCCGCATCTCGATTATTGGACTGTCACGTCAGAAACTTCAACTAAAATTTGGTCCGGAGGATTTCATTGTATTTTCACCTAAGAATTTAGGATCACGGCGGTTCAATGAAAAGGCTCCATACATTTCCATACCACAGGTGTAGCGTTGATTGCTGAATTGTCCCGCAAAGAATATATTCTTTTGGCGTTTATTTTCCAATTCGGAAAGAAAAGGTCTTTAGGAACTTGCCGAGATCTCTCGAAAGGGACGGCCCTTGCGGATATCCATGCATCATCATTCACACGTCAGACCTTCCATGCATAGAACGAGCCTATAAATAAGCTGCCGCTTCAAGCCCTTCCACCTGTTTGGAAGTTTACTATATATGAACTTACGAATTTGGAATTGAACAACCAGAACCAGGTCAGCAGATTGGACTTATCACTTCCACGTCTGTCCTGAGGTTTCGGCGACTGGACTTTAATTAAGGACATCCACATTGCGCTCAGCCAATGCTGAGATTCTTCTTTCCCAGTTGCACTTTATGGGTCCTCACCAGGTATAATGTCCTCGCCTGCTTTCCCACGTTCTCGTTTACTGTATTCGATCTGGATTACCATTCTGGGGTACACGGCAGATTCGTTTCTGCAAATGGGATTTGTTCATTAGTCTCTCGGGTTCACGAGATTATTTAAACTCTCATAGGCTCGGATCCTTTTGCATCACCACAGATGACAGTCTCTGCGGAATACCCTTTGAAAAGCATATGAAGCTACGCGCGCCGATGATTTTGACGTAGCAGGGCACTGTTTCGCACGACATATTGGAGGGACGATTTGATTTCCGAAGGCGGGAATCCGATAACTCCGCAGCCGAGACTGAACTGCTGCTCTTGGTTTGGGTTGGAGGACGGATTTCTGGAGAGAGACAATGAGGGGAGCAGTGCTCGTGGCGATTGCTGCAACGATCGGCACCATGATACAAGGATGGGATGGTTCCACCATTGCAGGTATTTGTCGCCAGTGTATTATCCGATGTCTCTTTGAGATCGGAATATGTTGGTTGCTGTTTTCCTCGCATCTTTTATAATTAGTCGTTCTGAGAAACAATCTAGCGATTCATTGAAGAGTAATCCTTGTCTTAATTGGTTTCTAGTCTCCGATACTCCACAATTTTTTGATCTGATGAACAAACCACCATCTGCCACATGTACCAGATCTCATCTTTTTCCCGATTCATTCTAGTCAAGCCTCTTGATCAGTCATGGTTCCACCAGAGAATTCAGTGGAAACAACTGGATGTATGGCTTGGTGCTGAAGACATGACAGACTGACAGAGATACTCCAACACTTCAGACCGTTTGGGACCCTGCTCTAGCATAGTACAAGGCCTAGGAAATTCTGAAATGCCAAATATCTATACCAAACACCAAAGTGTCGATTGTTGGTTCCTTTGTATTTTGGATAAAAACATTCATGTTATGGCTCGTTGACATGAATTTTAAGTAAGGGCTACATCGCCTCGTATCTGGCAAAGGGAGTGCAAAACTCCTAGAGCTGAAGGAATTTTGCTTCTTTACTTTTTCCTGCAGGGTCTATTCTTTACATGAAGAAGGAGTTCGATCTGCAGGAACAACCGACAATAGAAGGACTAATAGTAGCTATGTCGCTTATTGGAAGCACGGCTATAACAACCTTTGCAGGACCTCTTTCGGATTCCCTTGGACGACGTCCAATGATGATAATCTGCTCAGTGCTATCCTTTGCCAGCGCCCTAATAATGCTGTGGGCTCCAAATGTGTACGTGCTACTCCTGGGAAGGTTATTCGGTGGTTTTGGTATTGGCATTGCCATCAGTCTTGTACCAATCTACATATCTGAGACCGCCCCCTCTGAGATAAGAGGACAACTTAACACCATTCCGCAAATTGCCAATTCTGGCGGAATGTTTCTGTCTTATTGCTTGGTATTTGGGATGTCACTGATGGAGTCACCGAGCTGGAGATTGATGCTTGGATTCCTTAGTCTGCCGTCTCTAATATATTTCCTGTTGACGGTGTTTTTCTTGCCCGAGTCTCCCCGTTGGCTCGTGACTAAAGGAAGGATGAACGAGGCCAGACAGGTTCTCCAGAGACTATACGGGAGAGAAGATGTTTCAGGTTTCGTTTCTGCTTTTTGTTGGTAGGATTTGGACTTCATTATAGGCTCTCTAATTTGATTCAAATCCTAATGCAAGTTCAGATGTTTTCTACAGGTGAGTTGGCCCTACTGGTCGAAGGTCTAAGTGTTGGAGGCGAAACGTCTATCAAAGAGGTAATCGTGCTCCCAGTGAAAGAGATCACTCCGTACGAGCACGAAGGTGCAGAAACAGATAAAATCAGGTTATACGAAACCCAGATGGGCCATCCAGGGATCGGCAAATCTCTGACTGGGCAGAGTATTCCCAACCACGTGTCCCGGGGGGGAAGTGTAATGAACCTAAGCATGTCGCTTATGGATCCAATTGTCACAATGTTTGGCAGCGTCAACGACTCGCCTTTGCAGAGAGGAAGCATGCTCAGCGCAGTGTTCCCGAACTTTGGAAGCGTTTTCAGCACAGCGGACCACACCAATGATAAGAATTTGCACTTGGATTTGGAGCACCAGGGAGATTGCGAGGACTATGCTTCAGACGATGGCGGCGACCAGGACGAGAACTTGGAGACACCGCTTCTTTCTCCTGAGGTGAGTGTCATAGGCAAGGACCATGCGAATCAAGCATCGCATGGAAGCTATATGAGCACAGGACTAGCGAGTAAGCTAATACTGGAGGATGCTGGCGAACCAGTCAATAGCACCGATATCGGTAGTGGTTGGAAGCTTGCGTGGAAATGGTCAGGGAGAGAAGGAGAGGACGGCATGAAAGAAGGAGTCAAGAGGATCTATTTGCATCAGGACAGCACGTTTGGTTCTCGGCGTGAGTCAGCTCCTTCGATCTCGGGTGCCGATTATCATGAAGAGGGCCAAATGTGTCGTGCAGCTGCTTTGGTTAGCCAGTCTGTTCTTTTCTCTCAGGACATGATGGGTCGGTCTCCAGAGGGTCTAGCAGTGGTTCAGCCACCAAAAGCTGCTACAAGAGGGCCTAGCTGGCGTGATCTCTGTGAACCAGGAGTGCGTCGAGCGCTGTTTGTTGGAATCGGTCTTCAAGCTCTTCAGCAGGTATATGCTCGTGATACGTTAATCCCAATTAATCCAATTTGCAGCAATGTAATGTTCAATTAGAAGATTTCCATCGACCATGTCAACGACTAAGTGTTTTCGCAGCTGTCGGGCATAAATGGAGTCCTCTACTATGCTCCTCAAATCCTCAAGCAAGCAGGTGTCGCCGCTCTTCTTTCTGGCATGGGCATTAGCACTGAATCTGCAACCTTCCTTATAAGCAGCGTCATGGCATTGACCATGCTACCGTGCATAGCCCTATCGATGAAGCTTATGGATGTGGCTGGAAGAAGGTAAATACCACTTCGATACAAACTGTCTAATTTGGAGATGTTTCTGGTCATCTCGAGAAACAGAGTTCACCGATGCCATTTTAAGTCTATCCTTCCATTTTCAGGTCTATCTTACTCTCCACCATCCCTATCCTGGCACTGTCGCTCCTCGTCCTAGTTGTCACCAGCATGTTCAATCTCGGTTCCTTCATTGCAGTAATATCGACCCTCAGCATCATGGTTTATCAGAGCATCTTTGTCATGGGACTCGGAGTGATACCGAATATCTTGTGCTCGGAAATCTTCCCTACCAAGGTCCGTGGGCTGTGCATTACAATCTGCGCTCTCACATATTGGGTGGGAAACATCACCATCACCTACTCGCTTCCCATGTTGCTCAACTCGATTGGCCTTGCCAGCCTTTTCTCAATTTATACTCTTGGGTGCATCTCGTCTTGGATTTTTGTGTTCTTGAGGGTTCCCGAGACCAAGGGCATGCCTCTGGAGGTCATCTCTGAGTTATTCGCTGCGGGCGCACAGCAGGCTTCTGGTAATAATGATAGCTAAGTCGGTTGTTACGGCACAGTGTTCCTGTTTCTTGCACACTATCGACGGGCGTGTTATGCACTCGGAAGTCCTAGAAATTTATTTTGAGCATATTTAGTTCTTAGGGGCACATCAGTCTTATTTTTTCGCCGGTTGTTGCATGCCATTACTTATCCCAGCTCCCTCCATGTTTGTACTTGATAAATCGAGCATTGTTAGAATTATGCAGTCCTAGAGATCTTCAATGCGCAGACTCATGTTTGTCCTATCAGCGGTTATGTTCGTGCTGTGATTTCCCTTCAAGTATGTACTGCACGAGACATATAGTCATCCTCGTGCCGCCGTGATGAGCTGTGAATAATCGTAGTCACGCCTCATCTGGATTGTTGTAATGTCGTCTTCATCTATTGCAAAACTACTCTGCTTAGCTTGAAGAGACCGCCTGGAACAGAGAAATAAGCTTCTCTTGCGACTCCTAAGGCATTCTCAGGTAAAGTGGAAACACTAGTTTGTGGCGAGACCTAGACGGTCCGGTCCGGTCCGGTCAGCCATAACAGACTGATTGGCATTGGATTGATAAGAAGAAACAGAGTGAGAGTTTTTTCACGCTTGCAAATTAATCACGAGGATCTACAATTCGACACGCTTTTGCTAATTGTCATGCCTCACAGGATTAGGCAAGATGTCCTTAAACAGGCCAGGGATTCAAGCTTCACTCCATTCAACTTGATTTATTCATGCTACTTGTCTTACAGAAAATAATCTATACTTTCATTGGGCTGGCCAAATTCCCCGAGAAATCATCAATTTATAAGTTTCTCTCGATCCTAACTTGAACTTCAAATCTGCCCAATCTATTACTATACACAACCTCAGACCGGCACCGTTAAGCTACCATTCGTTCAACTTCGAAAGTTGATGTGTCATCCAACATGCATTGTCCACCTCATAGTCGTCGCTGACGTGACCCACCAAGCAAAGGACAATGTCGTTTCCACGAAGCCCTTCATAAAAAAATTAGCACCCGGCTTACTTCCCTCTCAAGTTGAAGAAATTGAGGGAAGAATTTAGGGTAATTGAAGAAATTTGACAAACAATAGGTTCAAAATTGATTGAACAATTTTCTTTTTCAACAATTCATGAAAAACGTCAATGTCCATAGCAAAACCCTCAATTTTCTCCCAAATCAGAAACCATTGCTACAAATTCAGAAGTCCTAAGACTTTTATATCTTAAAAGTGCTAGATTTCAATTTGGGTAACGCACATTTTAAAGTTTATGTTAGAATTGGGAAACCGGTTAGATGGAAAATCTATTATATGGAACCCAACCCTAGTTTTGCCTTTTGATTCGAAGCTTTGTAATTCACCTAATTACCAATTGTTTGGGAAGGGAAGAATGGGGGAAAAGAACCTACGGAGAAAGAAAAGAACCTATGGAAAAGAACCTATGAAGAATGGTAATTCACCTAATTACCAACTTGGTAATTCACCTAATTACCAAGTTGGAGAAATGGTATTTCTCTTGTTACCTAATTAAGATACTTTCAAATCCAAACGTTTTCTTCAATTTCACTTTCCACCCTTCAAAAACATCAAAGAAATTCTTTTCTTCAACTTTTGTTTCATCACCCTCATTTTCTTGGCCCACCAAAAAAGTTTCTTCCTCATAATGAAGAATTAAATATCATCCCCTAAATTTTTTGGATATGGCAAATTACCCCTAAAGTTTATTTATTTTTTAATTTTTTTAGTTTTTTGTAGTTTGCTCCCTTACTTTTTGAAATCGGTGGTAATGAACCCTATTACATTAATTTTAGCTAAATTATTCTCACATATCTAATCACTTGACCATATGTGATTAGTTATGGAAGACAAACTAGCCATTAAACCTATTAATTTCATAACTTATATTTGATGTGATGAGTTGTTATATGAGTTAGTTATATTTAGTAAATCGGTCAAAAATGTGTTTAGAATAATAAAGCCTAAAATAATATGGTATTAAATGGATGCACAACTTACTTAAATCTAATTCATCTCTATAATTCTCCTTTCACTCACTTTGTACTCTCACCTTAGTTTGGATTTAAGTTTTCATAAATTTGGTTAAACATTGAAGTGTTTTAGAAATATAGCTAGGCCCCATATGTTTTCAATATGAGTTGCATGAATCACTAGATTTATGTTGTATGAAAATGGATCAAAACAGATAAATGAGTCAATTTGGGTTGGATTATTTTTGACACCACCCATCCTTTTGATAGGTCTACTTGCCATACAACATCTCAAAATTATATATCAACGTGCATATGGAATCAACTTCGATCATGTTATCGCTGGAAGTTTAATCCCATCCTCTCACATACCATCACGTGGCTGAAGCCTCCAAGCAAAATTCAATCTAGTAAAGCCAACATCGGAGGAAATATTGGAATCGATTTCTAGCAATTAGGGGGGCAAAATTAAGAAAATTGAAAACATCAGGGGAAAATCTGCAATAACCCCAAAAACTTGGGGGGCCAAAATGTTATTTGTCTCGCACTGTGCTAAGACGAAACCGATCGGAAGAACTGAAGGTTTTCCAAGCATTGAAGCACCCACGAGACCCCATCGAAGAAGAAGGAAGAAGAAGAAGCAGAAGAAGGAGGAGATTCCCCCCCGTCGTCTTGCTTCCCGCTCTGATCTTAGGGTTTCCTTTCCGCGAATCGACCTCTCTCCGATCGGTGGAAGATGCAGGTCGACGGGAAGAATGGTAATTCGCTCGAGGACAGACCCGGGATCTTCGTGATCGGGCCCTCCGGCGTCGGCAAGCGGACCCTCCTGTCTCGTGAGTTCGGCTCCTCTCGGCTTAAGCTAGTGATTTCGAGTCTGTGCTGTTCCTCGTCGTCCGTAATTTCGAACCCAATCAAAGGAAGGTCCTTTTTTTTTTTGTTGGTATCGGGTCGTGTGTCATGTAGTTGAAGCCCGCGAGTGATTGGATTCCTGGGTTTCGTTCTCTTTATGCTTTAATGGAAGGAAAACAAATAAAGGGTCGACGTGCTGGACTTCGTTACGGACCGGGATTTGCTGCCTGAGTTGTGCTTACATTTGCTTTCTGTTGTTTTGGTTTGATGTTCGTTTCTCGCAAATGAATATGCCATTGGTGTTTTGACAGATGGATGAATATATAGGCATTTTTTGTCAGAGGGTTGCTTTAAGTTCCTTTACTTAGTAAGAGTTGATGCATCTTGACGTGCTGGAGGGAGAATTTAATCTGCACATGTCTTTTGGGATTATGGTAGGAATTGTTTTTATGCTAATTTAGGTAGTTGAACACTCAAAAACTATGCAAGAACTTAGATGAGTGGATTGAAGTGTTGCGAAATGCAAGTTTTAAGATACACCGTTCGTCGCTTCCAAGCTCGTGAAGATTACTGTACTGTTTTGTAATGGATACTCTGTACATTATTTTAGCTTAACTGTGTTATCTCTCTATCTATTGCTTAGTGTGAGGCAAATATTCGGATGCATTTGTGTTCTCTGGATATTGAAGTATCCTGCTTACTTATAGCTTACAATATTTGTTGATATCAGGGTTGCTATCGATTGATATTGAGGAAAGTCCTGACCCATCGTCGGACGTAGTCGTCCATGGGTATGTATGCATCGAGCTTTTCTCCAGCGATAAATTATCTGCAGAACTTTTTCTTTCTGTCATGTTGAGATTATTTTCATTGTCATTTGGACAATTTCCGGTGCATCTGTCTGGTACTAAATTGGTTCCAGTGAAACAGGTGGACTATAAACACAAAATACTACAGTGCAGATGTTTCTGTATGGATGGCGCATCTCCATGATGATTTTGATACACAATCCTTGCCTATTCTTGGGAATCTTGGGAAGTTGGATGCCTTGGTGATGGTTTTTGACTTGAGTAAGGTCAGCCTGTGATTGATTTATGTTCCAATTCAGTCTAAAGTTTTTCACTTTTCATCTTTAGGAGATTTTCTCATTCAAGTGCTATATTATCATGATAGCCTCTGTATCAGTGTAGATGAACTTATCATCCTCTGTGCCCTTATCTGCAGCCACCATCCCTTTCTGCACTACAGGACTGGGTATCTAAGAATGAGATTGGGAATTTTGAGATATTGTTGTGTGTTGGGAATAAAGTAGACCTTGTTCCTGGTCATCCAGTTCATGCTGAATACAGAAGAAGATTACAAAATGTCGAAGACGACTCTGTCGATTATTATGCAGAACTCAAGGACTACGGAATCTCTGAGACTGAGGGAAGTAGTTTACTGGGTGGTGATGAATCTACATTTGACATTAGAAAATCATGTCTAGACTGGTGCGTCGATCACAATATTGAATATCTTGAAGCTTGCGCTTCTAATGCTGACTTTGACAAATGTAAGATCCTCTTTTTCACTGTAATACATTTATGCATAATTGGTGTGCGTTCTTGTTTTTGCACTCAATTCTTTTTAACTTAGAAATTGCTTGGCTGTTGTGTTCTCATGAACTGTTCAAGGAAAATTGGGTCCTGTTTTCTGATTGTCCAATTTATCTGTATATTAAAGAGAGAGCTAAATTTGGGGACTGTAGGAGCTAGATCTTTAATAAATCCATGAACTTTCTTATTCTGTTTATATATTGTTTTTGAAGCCATGAATGTCTTGTTATGCATGTATTCTGCTGTGTGGTCTTTTGCATATTAAAAAAAAGGCATTGCATTGTTGCTGTGCAAGGAGTTATTAAGTTTGTTTTGTTCTCTATTGAATCTTTGGGGCTGTCGTCAGCATTATCTTTGAGTATCTTTGGGTTGTTTATTGTTTTTCTTGCCTATCAAGTTCAGGGAAGTAAAATACTTTACTTTTCACAGGCTTATCAGTTGCTGGTGATTCACAAGGAGTTGAACGTCTCTCTGTTGCACTTTCTTCCCATATGTGGCCGGGAATGATACTGAAATCTGGTGAAAAGATAAGGGAACCATCATTACCTGAAAGACAAGGTTCCCTTTGCAACATTTGTTGAGATAAAAAAATTCCCCTTTTTATATGATTTATATTAGAATCCTAATTAGCATCCTTTTTATGTTTATCGCCCTTACTACAGAATCATCAGAAGAAGAATCAGATTATGAATTGGAGTATGAAATTCTGTCGGCGGGTTCAGCAGAACCATGGAATGATGCAGATGAAGTATGGGTCTCAGCTAGTGGTTCTACAGTAGCCCTGAATGCCGGTGGATCGACTGTAGCTCGTAATACTTCTGTCACAGAGGGTGATCATGAAAATGGAGAAAGTTCTGACAGTAAAGATCCGCAAGTCTCAACCTCGGAGACTTCCCTGGTGGACAAAAACAATGATGTCGGATCATCGGTCACAAAAGACCACGATGAATTCACAGAGCCAGAATTAGATAATCAGGTTGACTTTGAGGATCTGGAACAGTTGATGTCCGAGATAGGGAATATTCGTGATAACCTGCGTCTCATGCCCGACTTTCAAAGGAGGGAAATGGCTGCAAAACTTGCCATGAAAATGGCCAGCATGTTTGGTGGAAGCAGTGATGACGAGGAGTAAAATAGATTAGCGCGTTCTGCATACCGAATATGTTGAAGTCATCTTTCCAGGAGTTATGCAGGTTATGGTAAAAAGATGTCATTTTGAGATGTATGGCTTCAGTTAGTTGAGACCAGGACATTTCTCACCTTCAAGCCTTTGCTCGTGCGGTGATATGGTTGTCAATTTGTGCCAGCGAAGATACGAAGTAAGTCTCTGCCTATCCGTTAATCTGCTGGGAATTTTTTGAATCTTTATTGTGGCATACTTTGCTGCTGGAGACTAATGGCTATTTGCACATGATGCTCTTCATCTACTTGTGTAACACTTATAGAGAGATTGTCTATATTTTTCTGTCTATGTATGCAAATAGAAGGGCATTATGTGGAGTTTTGCCCATCGATACCCTCTTTCCTGCGGATTCTGCCTCAGTATCGGTACATGTTTTTCTGTACTCCTGAAAGCACTCAGTATGCGTGCCAGAAGTCACAAATGAACTCGACTTCTTTCAATGTAGCCGAGCCATCCAGAAAGCAGGCAGAAAGTTGGCGTGCTATGTTGTGGAATTGGGTATCTCAATCATTCAGTAAGAGAGAGCGACAGCCAGATTTTTCATTCTTTCTTGGCCCCTCGGAATACCGTATTCATGTTCGTGGACTTCACCTGGACGTTTACGGTCTTTTTCCTCCTAGTGCTTTCATGATCATGCGTACCCAGTGAAGTAGAAGCAACAGAATATCATTCCCTTTTTTTCCTTAGATAAGGAGCATAATGTCATCGTCCCCTCGAGTGCAAGGATATTTTCACACCCTTTCTCTAGAGGATAACCTTGGATAGTAGTTTGGCCCCACGTCCAACTATGAGAAAGTGGTGACTGGTGAGATGGCTTTTCGATCTTTCGCTTTTCGGCTATCTAGATGCCTTTTTTAGTTCAAAATTGCTACTTTTACCCACTTGGTTCCGTCCGTG
The DNA here is from genome assembly GCA_007663325.1 of Eucalyptus pauciflora. Lineage (NCBI taxonomy): Eukaryota > Viridiplantae > Streptophyta > Magnoliopsida > Myrtales > Myrtaceae > Eucalyptus > Eucalyptus pauciflora. The sequence continues at coordinate 560,635 of VMYD01000105.1, read as the reverse complement.
GATAAGATAAAGTTATCGGGTTAACAGCAAAAGCTGCACCGTTCATGGAGAATCTTCAGTGGTTGTATGTTACCATATTTGTAACGAGATCAATGGAGGTACTTGATTGTCCAAATCCCATCGACTCTGATTGAATATGAAGCGCTGGCTGATTGAGTGAGATCCAGAGTTTCTAGTTCTGAAAGGGGCAGGAGATTCGCCTGACCCATGATGCTGAACTTTTGATGCTTTGAATTGGCTACCCCTAGAGATCAAAAGACCCAAAAAGGAGATGCTTATTCGCTGCTCATGATGAAGTAGCGTTATCTGGCAAGTGTCGAAATTTCTTCTTTGTGTCGAATTGGATTTCATATCTTTTCGCAAGATCCCAGCTTGGGAAAAGCTTTCCAACTGCGTACTACTCGCGGCCAAGTCCCGACTCCCAAACAATAATAATAATAATAAACGTCGACAACAGACAGCGATTAAGGTTTACTCAGGATGCACACCTATTAACTTTGAACTAACCCAAAGGAACAATTTTTACATTACATCTTTCCTAGATTATACTATCGGGCAACCCAGATCGAGCGTATTGATGCCATAAAGGAGAAGAAGGTCGGGCGACGCGAAGGATAGATACTAAAAGGAACGATCGAGGTGATTTATCTTGTTAGGTTCATCGACAATTTAATCAGAAATAAAATAAATTTGGAATCGCATAGGCAATATGTGTATATATAATTTTGTTCTTTCAAACGTGTCAATGAGTGTGTACCCGCCTAACAAAAATCCCTTATTGAAAAGCCCCTGTTCCTAACTTTCTTGATCACATGTACAAACTCATCGACCAAGGTCAACGCTGAGCAGCCCCTGACAAAGCAGAAGAGAAAATCAAAGATGACAGAAGATGACGATGAAGAAGAAGATGAAGGAGACCCCATCGCTTCTCCTCAAGGCAAGAAGCTGTTGCTGTTCCCGCCGTCTTCTCTCGCCTTGAGCTGAACCTCCGCCCCGGCGGCGGGGACCGCCGGGAACTGGCCGCACTTCTGGCACCGCGCCACGACCAGGACCTGCCGGCACGACGGGCACGACGAGTGGGACCCCAGCCACGGGTCAATGCAGCCCACGTGGAACCCGTGGCCGCACTGGGGCAGGAGCCGCACCTCGTCCCCCTCCGCGAACTCGGCCAGGCATATGGCGCACTCCACCGGGAGCCTGCCGGCTGCGGCGGCGGCTGCGGCGGCGCCCGCCTCTCCGGGGCCGTACACGATCTTGGGCAGCGACTGCAGCGCCTTCTTCTTGAGGCCCTTGTTGGCCGCCGGGGGAGGACGGGACGCCGCCGCGGCGGCGGAGGCGGGGGGGTAGCGCCGGAGCCAGGCGCAGCGGGCGACCGCGACGAGGCCGACCGCGCAGATCAGGGCGCAGAGGAGGACGGCGAGGATGACGACGAAGTCGGACTCCATGTCCACGGCCTCCGGCGGGGGAGCGGCGGCTGCGGCGGCGGCGGCGGCGGCGGCGGCGGGGGTGGGGTCGGCGGGGGAGCGAGGCATGATGAGGGGGCTCGGGTACACTGAGAGGATGGGGAGAGTGCGTACCTTGCCAGGAGGCGGGGACGTCGCGCTTTATAAGTGGTAAGTGGCGAGCGGGAGACGACGGAAAGAGAGAGGTGAGAGGATGAGTGCGGACGAGAGGGAAAAGACGCGGGGATTCTTTCTTCTCTCCAAGGGTCAGTCAATGTGAAAATAGTGGGGGATGCAAATTTCCCCAAATTTATCTCGAAAATCAAGATCTTTTTAAGATGGATTGCACTTGATGACGGGGAGTGATTTGATTTCCTGTCTTCGTGAAAATATATTCCTATTTCCATTCCGGATATGACCATCACGTGTCTCTATTAATTAAAGAGTATAAAATGACATCGACCTAGAAATGGTAAGTAGATCTCGATCTGAGAATAATATGTTTTGCGTTCGATTTTCATTGTACTGATTTTACCTTTTCGCAAGCACGGTTTGTAAATTGAAAGCGGTAGTATATTCCTTTCTCGTTGTATCTAACAAATGGTCATGATCAGCTTTCATCGTGACATTAGCTAGTGTCTTCCGACTATTAGATGAATATCTAAGTGGGGGACTTTACCAAAAAAAAAATATCTAAGTGGGGGATTATTATTATTATTATTATTACATTATATTGTCTCCCTCTCGAGTTATGTATGTCTATTGTCTCGGAAATAACTCTACCTGGCTTATCACAGGTGATAATTTCCTGACACAAGATGACGATACGACTTGAACACCACTCGAAATCAGTGGAGTTGGATTTAGGGTTAAGGGTTTGAGTCTCTATCGAGAGAGTGTGTTCACCCTTCCAAATGGGTCGTGGTCCAGATTTGATAGGAAGAGATGTTATGTAGATTAGTTATATCTAGTAATTACTCATAAATAGATTTAAAATGGTAAAGTTCAAAATAACATGGATGTTAATTGATTCATGACTTACTTAAACACATCTTTTCTATTTTTTTCTATTTACTCTCTCTTGCCCTTAGTCGATTCCGTGCGCACTCACCCTGTACTCTCACCTCAATTTTCCAAATTTGGTTAAATATCAATACATATTGGGTCGAGTATCTATTGGGGGTTGGGTATTGAAATAACATGAAGTGAATCAAAACGGGTTAAATGAATCAATCTGAGTCGGACCCATTTTTTATCGGTATAAATTCAAGATCTGACCCACACGTTGAACAAGTCTGAACAGAGGTACCCGATATTTATAACGGGACCAATGTTGGCAGAGTGAGCTCTTTACAGGTGATGCAAGATGTCATGGCGGGATCCCTTTGGCGAGACGCCCTTTTTGCCAAATCCACCGAGTTAAAAGAGAGAGCAAGAAAAGCATGGCAGTTCCAACTCAGTGACAACAACGTTAATCTACTCAAGTCCCAACATGTCTGCCACGATGGGGGTTTTATCTCGACCGGTTTCACACTCGTAAAATTTCGATATCGGCACGTGACCTCGAAGGGGAGAAACCTTGGAGAGGCACACGTGTAAAAGGTGGGGAACGGGAATGGCCAAACCTCACCACTTGTCACACGCACAACTCTCTTCCTTCCCCCTAGCCCAACTTGGTCTTACTAGGGGGGCAGTGGTGGCCAAACTTCCATGTGCCTGGGCCCCCGCCTTCTCTCTCTATCTCTCTATTCACTTTTGTCAAACTCAATTTGGCTCTAATCACAAAGATATGTACGATTTTTAATCTCTTCATAGGTTTGATTGGGCATATGACAAGAATAATCGGTGAATTGAAAAGGCGTACCTCTTTGTTTGATTGCTTAACAGGTGTACCTCTTTATTTGATGGCTTAACGAGCATGTCTATCGCGTCTTTTCAAGAAATTAGTTTTCAGATGACGATATCTAATGGAGGATTCAATTGTATGTGCTTTGAATCATATCTCATCTTTTACATTTTCTTTTTAAAGCGACGCCTTTCACTTAATTAAAGTGACTTTGGGTGATGCAATGTTTGTCGTCTTATCGTTAGGGCCTCCCCAGGAATGCACGCGAATGCGGCGAATTAAGTATCAAGTGGTTTCGGACTTTTCTCATTTGGAAAAATAAGACTTTCTCGCGCACTTATAAACCAAACATCAGCCTATGCGTGGCTATTGCTTGTTGGCAAGTGGGCTCTAATACCAGTATCAGGTGATCTTGAACCTTTCTAATGTTTTTTTTTTACATTTTATAAACCAATCACCGGTCTCGACCATAATTGGCGTGGGACAACCTCAATATTTAAGTCGAAAGGTTTAATTCTCCGTGCTATGAAAAGAATAAATTAAATTAGACATATATTTTTATCTTAAAGTACGACGATGATGAAAATCATAGAGAAAATGAGGAGAGTTAGGAATTTGATGAGGGATAGTCGCCAACCACGGATGATGTCCTTTGCTTGCGAGTTTGGACCACAGAATATCTCGAATGATTTCCATTCCTAGTCATTAATTCTTTCTTCTTTCTTCTTCCTTTTTCTTTTTTTCCTTTTTTGGCATCAATACACTTTGACCGAAATTCTATCAAATTTTCAATCCAACCTTGACAGGGTAGACGTGAGGCGTGGGACATATGAAAGTTAATAAATTTACAGGGCGCGAGACCTTTTCCCGTTGTTGTGAGTAGGGGGTGTCAAGAACCGAACTGAAAAATTAGGTTTTTTCAATTCGGTTTTCATTTGGTTCGGTTCTCATTAAAAACGGAAATTTTTGTTACCGGTTCGGTTTTTATCGATTAACCGAACCGAACCGAACTAACAAATCGATAAGAGTTTATTTTTTGGAAATGAAAAATATATACAACAGAAAAAAAAAACGAAAAAAAAAAAACAAATGCAAAAAGTTGAAAACCAAAAACCAAACCAAACCGAACCGGTTCGCATTCAATTCAGAAATTTTTTCTAATAGTTCGGTTCGGTTAGATTTTTTTGTTTGTCCGCCATCGTTGTCGACGTCGTCATCCTCCATCATCAAGGAAATAGCCTCCAATCTCTTTTTGAGTTTGTCCCTCTCTTTTTCCCCAATTTTGCTAGTCTCTGAACTTTTTAAGCTTTATTTGTCACTGCCGACATGGTGTCCGATTAGCGTCACATTCATGTGAGCGCCGTGTGAGAGTAACGTCGTTGTTTTGATCGGAGAAATTGGTTAGATTTATGTTAAAGTGTATCGATTGCAAAAGTTCCACAGACACTTACTCCCTAAGTTTAGTAACCATAGGTTTAGTTCTTCAAAATATCTCGTTAACGCTCGAACAATCAAAACACATCGAGTAATGCCATAATTGTTCACCTTTCGGGGATCACACGACCCTCCAGTGCCCAGTGGCACCGTCAGGCCTCACTGCAAACCGCTATTTAGACATAAACCTCGGGAGAGGCTAGCCCAGGACCCCAACACCAAAATCCCACACTTTAGACACTTTAGCAACGAGGGGGTTTGAATCATTGACCTCTGCAATGAATGAGAGAACTCGTACCAATTTCACTGCCTGTGGTTGGGTGTAATGCCATAATTGTTGGTTGAGCTTTTTTCCTATTTTCTCGTCCACTATAATAGAAATGGATACAGAGACTCTCCCAATCTTGGTGAGGTTTTTATTATCATTGTCTGTTTTTTAACTAATTTCCTGTCTTCTATGTTATCTTTTATCGTGCTAAAAGGACTATTTGATTTATATTCCTCATGGGACATTATGATGAATCAATGACTTGAAATGTACATTTTCGTTTGTGTATCAATCTAGAAAAACAAGCATTCATTCGAATTCAGAATAAGTCAGTAAAATAAGGTTGAGTCTACCGTAGCACTATTTGTTAGTGCCGACCTAGCGTCCGATTGGCGTCATGTCCGTGTGAGCGCCATGTGCAAGTCACGTCAGCATTTTGATCCGAAAAATTAGTTCTATTCAGCTCACGGTGCATCAATTACCAAAAAAAGAAAAAATTACAATTCATCAAATGATCAAAAGCATAGATTTTTCGAAAATATCATCGAATGATTAGCATTTTGATCAAAGGCATAGATTTTTAAAAATATCATCGAATGTTCGAAAGCATAGATATTTCAAAATATCATCGAATGGTCAAAAGCATAGATATTTCAAAATATCTCGTTAAAACTCAAGCCGATCTGTCTTTGAGAACTCCGACGTTGAGTGCTTATGAGTCAAAACGCATTGAATAATGTCATAATTGTTGGTTGCGCTTTATCCCGATTTTCTTGTCCACTATAATAGAAATTAGAAAGGCATACAGAGACACCCACTCATAGTGATATTATTATCGTCGTCGTCGTCGTCGTCGTCATCATCATCGTTATCATCGTCGTCCTCATCGTCGTCGCCGTCGTCGTCGTCGTCGTGGTCATCGTCTTTTTTAAATGAATTTATCCATTATCATTAGAAACTTCTATCCAGAAAAAAATGACTATTTATATTCCTTGTGCGACATTATAATGAATCAATGACATTGAATATATATTTTAGTTTGTATTTCAAACTAGAAACATTCGAATTCAAAAAAGAAAAAAAAAACAAATACGATAATATCAAGTCTACTGTCACACTGTAATAAAAATTAAGGAATTACGCACAATCCAACATCAATACAGGTGGGTAGTTAATTTCGTCTTTTACCTTTTTATCCCTTTTTTTCTTTTTCTTTTGGCCAATTTTACTTAAATATTAAGGTAAATCTGTTTGAGGGATGAATGGGAAAAGCAAAAAAATGAGGTAAAATACAACTAATTAAAATATATAGATTGCTATGCATTTACCCAAAACAACCTCATACCCAATGTCGAAGTCTTCAAGCACTCGTTTAGCTGTTTGTTTCTTTCCTCGGGACTTGAATGCTGCTTTCAACTAGAGGTGAGCATGATTCCAAGGTAAAAACGAAACTAAAAAGCCGAACAGATAATTGAAGAAGCTGTCTGGTTACAAGTTCCAAGATATGCACGATAGATTTCAGGTTTCATAAATTGAGGAACATGTTTTGATGAATAAGTTCTAGGTTATGGATAGATAGAACCTTGAACCTAGAACGTGGAACCTATAATAAGTTTTTGTGTTTTTCTTGATCTCTGTCTTCCGATGATGGGTGTATAATCTGACATTGTTAGTCTGAGCTTCCATTTTATTATTGAGATTTTTATTTTTTTAATGTTTCATATCTTCGTGTAGTTAAATATAAGTTGTGGTTAGTAGTGATCATTAAAGATGATAATTTACTGCAATCATTCGATTAACAATACAAATAAAACTTGTGATACGGTAGGTTTTAAATTCTAAAGTATACATGGTAGGTTTTAGGTTCCAAGGTATACATAATAGGTTCAAATTCCAAAAAATAGGAAATCTATTCAAACGAGTAAGTTCCAACATTCAGATGAAACTTCTATAAAACCTAGAACTTGGAAGCTAGAACTAGTCACCTCTACTTTTAACACGTCACGTTCCAAATTCTCGTCAAAAGCCAAAGCCGAAAATTGCAATAAAGGGCATTCTTCAAATTAAAAAAAAAAAAAAATCCTTCTGGCAGATTCATGTAAGCGTTTAATATCCTCACCGGGTAGCGAAATGCAATAGATTTCAGCCGTTCCATACTTTATTAATCGATTAGACAGGAAAATATGACTTTCGCTTGTGTTTCCTAAGCTAGAACCTGTGATTTACGCGCGACCTTTATGATAAGACAAACATGCCTAACCATGTTGGTTGACCATGAATCTATTCACTATGATATGATACAATGGTACGAGGCGGGCTGCCGCGATTCTCACGGTTCTCTTGGTAGGACGACGGGCTTGACGAACGAGAAGTCGTCCCCTTCGCTGGTCCCCTCCTCTCGATGGGAATCGTCGATCTGGATAGGATGGCTGTCGTGGTCGTCGTGACGATCCACCCCCGCGATCAGATTAGCGGTCGATGAGGTTGGCGATAAGGTGTCGGCGTCGTAATCGGACAAGTCGTGGTCGTCGTACGCATACGAGCGGGTCTGGTGTCCAGTGGTTTTGAAGCGGCGGAGGGCGTGCCTGGAAGAGTTCGGGAGAAAGGGGCTCGGGCTCGGGCTAGGGCTCGCGCTCGGGCTCGGGCTCGGGCTCGGGCTTGCACTTCTGCCGAGGGTCACGGTGGCGGGGGACTTCCCTTCCTTGCCTAGCCTCTTCTTCTTCGCGGCCATGTGCCACTTCTTAAGCGCCCTTGACGTTTGCTCATCAAAGATTGATTTCTTCATGCAAGATCCCATCTGATTGATTGGATTTTTTTTGGTTTTTTCAATGACCATATGATGATCGATTAGCACTTAGTAATCAGTACCAAATTGTCAATTCTCAGGATGAACAAAGGGGGTGGAATTTACCTGAGTGACAAGAGCATAGAGAGGGAGAGTGACGTAGCTGCATACAAATAACACAACCACCCTGCAAAAATTTTCCAGAAAACAGAAACATTGAATCCATCAATGGAATCTTGAAGGATCGACAAAGGCAGCGTCGAAACGCCGGAATGAAGACCGCCGGGTTTATCAAGGGACTATGATGGCAAAAAGAGTGTTTACCCTAAACCCACTTTGATGAGTGCAAGTTTGAAGTTAGCATGGACGCAGGATTTCAACCCGAACATGTACTGCACGGAGAAAGAACTGGCGGTTTTAGATAAGTGCTGCCGCTGCCGATGAAGGCGCAGAAAGCAGGGTCTAGAGAGATAAGCTTTCATACCCAGATCCACAGGAAGTATGTTATCTGGAAGGCGTTCTGTTCAAGAGAAACAAGAAAGCACAAGCCTAAATCAGAATACACAGCAAAAGCAAGAGCAAGTCATACATCTTCCAGCAGAGTTATACTGTCGTAAGACATTGCATAATCAGACAGTGATCGATGAAACTGCCATTAACAAGAGATCCTTCAGAAGTTAGCTGCAGGATTAAATTTTGGTCCCGGACTTTAAACAAAGCCTAGCTCAAAATGAAGATCGTCCTAGTGCTCGCGTACTGAATACGAGGGTAAGGCCCGGAGTACCTGAAACAAAGCGAAGTGGATCAGTTGGAGAAGTAGCTGAGGGCGGCCGAACCAGAAGTATTTGTCTGAAGCCTGCACGAGGGGAATCCCTTGGACCACGGCATGTCTCTCGATGATTTCGAGGGCCATCTTTGTCAAAATAACTTGAAGCTTTGTCCCGACGGCCAAGATTATCTGCAAAACATTTGTATGGTGATGTTATCGTCGTCCTCGTATACTAATCTTAATCAAAACCACGCGGAGGGAAGAGGGTCTTACAACCACAGGGATCAGCGACGCCCAAAACAGTGCCTGCCATCCTGAAAGGAAGCGCCCCGATGGTCGGGAACTTTTAACTCATAATGAAAAAGCGTCTTCCAGGAAGAACAACATACCTTTGACATTTAGAAGCAAGAAGATAACGAATGACGCCCACAACACAGGGCTGGCGAGATTCCAGAAACAAATGTCAGCACAGGCCTACGTTTTTTCGGATGCAGAGTGACGACGATCAAACTAGTAATCGAAACAGCTTAAATTGCTTGTTACCTGACTCCTACGATGACCTTGAAATCGTCTTCTAACGACCTCTTGACATACTTTTGGAAGTTAAATTTACTTCCCGGTGCTAAATGGACCTGCATATATCGCATCAAGAATTCTTACTTGTGACATAAAAGCGGTGCGCTGGGACGACCTAGGAGTTGAACAGAGTGGAAGGCTTACGGCGATGAAACCGTTGCGCAGTGCCAAGTAGTCTGCCTTACCAACGGACTTGAAAAACTGCCTAAAGAAGCATCCCTGCGAATGAAGGCACGTCGAAGAAATCAAATGCAAATCGCCTCATGCTACGGTAGTGTGTCATCGGGAAAATGCCGGATGTTAGCCGCGACTTACAATGTAAAAGAAGACGGGGATCTTCGTCCAGAAACTGGTGTGCGCTCTAACGAAGGAGGTCTCGTGAGTGAGCCTGAATCGAGATGGATCTGCGTCGTCATCAACAAGTCAGACGTGAATTAGCAATACTAAGAACAAGGGTATGAGATTTCCTGCGGCTAGATGGAAGTGTTCATCTTTTTGTAGACACAATACCAGTGGAGAACTCGTAGTCGTGGGACGAGGTTTCTTGCTCCCATTGCTTCCAGCCACGAATCTGCCCATGACACACATTGGCGGCGAGTTAAAGTACAGATAGTCAGGAGCATCTCGTTTCAAATATTGAACAATGCAAAAAACTATTGACAGCACCTCGCGTCACATATTCTGAGAATCAGATTTAAGAATCGATAGGAGTTTCTGCTAATAGAGGTGCAATTACAGAGTTGGCCAGTCTGACAATTTCAAATGGTAGTTTAAGCATGGTGTTTTATCCACTTCTTTATGATCAACGAAATCCACAAAACACAGAAAGCCATAGGCTCGATTGTTAGATTGATTATCATGGATTCGAACAATTATTCCAATGCTAAACTTGCTATCTTGTTCTAAGAATTATGATTGCTTCTATGTCTGTCAAAAAGAATTGCCAATCATATCCATCTCGACAACTGGCAGTGCGCTCAATCTCTTGTGCACAGAACATCTTTACAAACCTTCAGTCGCCCGAGCATCATCGTGACTGCGCTGTACAGCACGTGAAAGATAGCCAAGAAGAATATGAGGATGTGTAACTGATGCAATCCGTCGACAGATATGAGCGGTTCTTGCCCCTGCAACCAAGAAAATAATGCTGACGTAAATTCAGGGGATCCTACAAAAGCAATGCGATTTTCAGGGGAATGAAAGCACCGATTACTATTTGAAGACCGAGGGACAAAATGGCATGACGACAGCAAGAATTTTGTAAGAATTTGATTCAAGGAACGAGTTCAGTAAATCTGTACTAGGGGAAGAAAGGTCTGATTGCAACTCTACTTGCAGCAAGCATTTTTCAATTAAAGCTCAAATCAGAGTTCGACATGTCTGATAAAAAGAACAAACATGGAAAAAGCTCAATCACGCAATACCTCCTCGCAACTAGGAGCATAGCTGCCGGCAGCCAAGGATCTCCCCTCGTACCATAGAAGTTTACGTTGTCCTCCTTTCGAGGACCCATCGTATTTACTGTCTTTGCGGCAGGGCAGCATCGTGTCTGCGACCTTTTGGGGAACGCATATTCCAGATACATAAGTCTGGCCAAAAGTGAGGAGTAATGAAAGGAAGCCCAGAATCATCAGCTCTGCACACAAAAAATGGGGATAAACACCCAAGTCCAAGCATATCTAATATCAGAAACAAGAAGCGCGGAGTCGATATCCGCCGTCTTACCTGATTTGACCTTGTCCAGAGCCTCGTATAAAGCTCTCTTGTGCCTCTCTGTGAGCCACTGAATTGCAAGCCCAGTTAGGAACAGAGCTCAAACACCAGACCAACTGCTTAATAGTTCATCAGAGTAACAAGGCCATATTTTCACAGTCGATATCCAATCAAATAAGCAGATTTTTGGACGATACGGGTATCCGAACTTTCGACTCGAGTAATCTATGTACGCAAACTGTTCAGTCCACACGTGCATATTCGAGTGAAGACTCTAAACACAAGGCGGTGGCCTTTTGGTTACTCTAAGTGGAAATTCGCGTCATGATGAATTGGATAGTTCGATTTCGCTTCAAATGAAAAAAAAGAAAGTCTTCCATCGTCAAGGGACCTCTTTTCTGTCGCGGGAACCGACTGTTTTCCTCAAAAGAAGCAGCTCAGGAGGCAAGAACAGATGGGCGTAAAAGAAAGAACGGCCGAGCAGCATTAAGAAACGTACCGAAACGTAAACATAATAGAGAAGAAAGAGAGAGAGAGAGGGACAGGGTCGCGAATTTTCGTATGTCCGAGCTCACCGTTCCAACTTTGTGCAGCAACTTCTCCAGGACGAGAGAGATGAGGATGAACGCGGCGCAAACGATCGCCACGGCCCATGTCGGGGTCTGGTTCAGGTCTCTCGTCTGTGAACCGCTGCCGCCTGATCCCGCCATGGCCTTCTTTTTTTCCTTCTCAAGAGCTGAGGATGACCCGGAACAGGCTTTTCTCAAGTTCCTAACGAATTAACGTGCGGTCAAGCTTGCAATTATTGCAGGAAGAAGACCGAGCTTATCCGTGTGCCGCGTAGAGATTTTTGAAGAGAAGCAAAGGCTCGAGTACAATTCACGCACCGAGGGAGTTTTCGAAACATTAAGGAGAAATTAGCGTCTTTCTTGGGGTGGTCGTGTCTGTTTTTAATGGGCGAATGGCGGTTTTTCGTTGCCCAGAAGTCTACGCTTTTGTCCCTCGTTTACTTTGGAGTAGAGGAGAGAGAACGCGGGAGTAGACCGAGCCTTTGGGAACTTATAGAAACTATATAAGAGCAAGTTGATGATCAATCAGTGTTCTAAATTCTATCCTGAGTAATCGTTGTCTTTTTTTTTTTTGTCTGTCCTACTCTATTTCTATTCTACACTTACTCTCAGACTTTTGTCCTGCCCCTACCTCTTGCAGGATGTGGGAGTCGAAACCCACTCTTGAAACTTACGCGTCCCCACCCCATCCCCTGAGAAGGTGGGGATTTGAACCCCTCACCTCTCCCTTCCATGTTGGAAGGGTGGCCACTAAGGCGAATCCCAGTGGTTGAGTAATCGTTGTCTAGACGCGATCGGAAGCATGATTCCAACACGGCCGAGCTCGAAACTCGAGTAGCGAGTTGCGGTTGACCTCTGGCCCCCAAACTCGAGGCGTGCGTCCCGCAAAATTGCTGATGCGTATTTACCTTCGTTTGCTTGCATCATTGGTTCCGCTCAAGTTGGATTCCGAAGGAAATCGAATGAGGTCCGCCTTCAATAATAGAAACCCTTCGTCGATCTTTGATTTATATATATATTTTTTTTTCTCTTTCTTTAATCCTGTCTTTTCCGACTAATCAAACGGTTTGTTGTATGATTTCTTCAATTGCACGGATCAAATCATTAGAGGGATTAGGAAAGGGTCGTTTATTCCTATCTAAACATCTCCAAGTGTTCTTATCGAGATTATTTTAACAGCAATGATGTATTCAAATGGCGTTGAGAGTGCGAGGTAGGGCCATGCATATGTTTAATGTCGTCACAGACGTTGTCCTGGCGTTTCAATGATTAATGAAATTGCCGAATTCGGATTGGGATGGGATTCTCGAAACTTAGAAGAGTAGTCTATAGTTGTACCTTTCGGACACCAAAGTGGTGACAAATGACAATAATTTTAAATAGTGTTGGTCAACGCAACCAAAGTGGTGATAATATTTTGACAAGTCAAATTGGTTAGCTGGTCCGTCATTTTTCAAATGTTGAAGATGTAAGGTCGATGGCCTGGTTGGTACCATCCGATGTTATTATTCCTATTAGGGCTAACATGCTGGTTAACATAAATAATCTAGCAAGACCAACAATACCGCCTCGAAGGCAAATGACCAACCAATTCCACAATTGAACCCAATACAGTTTGTTGAAAAAGGTCAACGGTTACATAGAGTTGTTATCATATCTATTCATATGAAACCATATTCCGAATGGGTCAATAAACAATCTTTTCTAAGAAGTTTCAAAATGCTAACTTGCCGTTTTCATTGGCGAAGATAAATAATCGACTATTGAACGTATTGTTTGATCAATAGCTCAGTGTGGAGAAGCATGAACAAATGAGTCTTTAAACATATATTATCTTCTTTATCTTTGTCAAAAACTGCTTTTACCTATTATCCTAATTTACCACCTAATTCCGTGTGTAATTAGGTAGAGATGGAAAGACGATTCCATTCTTAATTTTATAGAGCAATACTAGAACTATCGGGTACTGATTTGGCTGAACTTAATATATAATAATGACTCGATCAATTCTTTGCTCAATTTTAAGAAGGATAGGAATAAATGCCTTGCTTCTTTCTCAAAAAAGAGATCTCACGAATTTGGCTTTTGATGGATTGAAACTCAATTTAAAAGAAAAATTTGAAGGCCAAGACTTTGCTGATTAATTTCAATTGGCGAAGAGTGTGTTTAAGTATGAGCGGAGATAAAGGGTCACCTGAAAACTTGCACAAAATTTGGCTTCAATGAAAAATTATGAGTCAAAGTATAAATTTGACCAACCACTGGGATTTGCCCCGTAGCCACCCTTCCAACTTGGAAGGGGGAGGTGGGGGTTTGAATCCCCACCTTTTCGGGGGTTGGGGTGGGAACGAATTAAGTTTTAGGAGTGGGTTTCGATTCACACACCCTGCAAGGAGGCAGGACAAAAGTTTGAGAGAGAGAGTTAGAATAGGAGAGTAGGACCGACAAAAAAAAAAGAGTATAAATTTGACCATATAAAAAAATTGAAATAAATGTGACAAATATGATGCTCAACAAGCCTTGCGATCATTAATCCTTAAAACCTACCAAAATAAACGAAAGGATGAATGGTTGGGGCTGAAGATACTCAAGTTTACTCGTTCGACATTAACAAGTTGGATGAAATCTTCTATTTACTCTTAAAAGATGACCCGATAAAAAATTATACCAAGTAAAGAAGATTTAGTAAACAAAAAAATTGTAATTGCATCCCTCATTGAGCCATAATACATTTTAATCGACTTGTTCTCATGAAAACAATTCAAGAGGAAATTTGGCAAGGAAAACTCAAATTTACTAATGATAAAATGACAAATTTTTTGTTATAATTGACAAATGACAGACTTAGTCGATTATAACAGAGTTTGATCAACAACAAAGGTTATCGATGAAACAACTAGTCGACCACTTGAAAAGCATCAACAACAAAGAAAGTTTTCAATGAGGCAATCGACGCAAAAGCATAATTGCTGGGTCATTTTATTTATTGCCGAAATACTGTGATTTTTGTAACTTTTGGTGGATAAGTATTGTTATAATTCCTTATAACTGCAAATGGGATGATTTGTTTTGAAAATAGGATTAGGAAGTTATCCTTTCAAAATTCAATAATCATTTCTAACCGTCGATTGTAGGCTTTAAATAACCATATCATAAACTCATTTTACTTTTTCGCAATTTATCTTTCTTGCATTTACAGCCTCTGTACCTTTAAATTTATTGTTATTTACTTTCTTGTCCAAAAAAAACGAAAGACTTTTACAACCGGTGTTGGTTCACTCATCAATCCATCCATATCCTAAATAATATTTGGTAATCTTTCTGACAAATTAGATTATAAAAAGGATGGAACAGTGTTATATGTATCTAAGGGAATGGATCCAGCGCATGGAGCGCTCGTCTGTCCCTATGGCTCAACTAATTGACAGAAAACCATCTGTTACAACAATCGTTCAGGCGAAAATAAACTGAATCTATTCAAAATAATGAACTTAACCTGTATACTTGTCCTACCCGCTTGTGTACCCATGACTAAACTACCTTTGACAGGAAATCTGATCTTCCCTAACCATGAGAGAATGAGAAATCATTCTGAATATCACCCCCCTTTTGGCCGGCATTGTTGTTGTTCTGTTGCCCTCCTTGTTGATCTGGGATTTGTTGATGATGGTCACGGAAATGGGTTGGAGGAGGGCCTTCGTAATCAGAGAGCTCAGTCTCGGAGATATAGCTCCTGGGAGAGTTGATCGCGCTCTCCAAGTCATTGGTGGAGGAGTTGTGCTTGTGCTTGTGGAGCAAGTGCAGGGGTGATGAGCCGCGGCTCGGCGTGTTGTCCGGGCTCATGAACCCTGAGCGCGACACTGATTGGTCTCCTTCCTTCTTCCTCTGCTTCTTCCTCTCCCTCGCCACTCTCTGCCAGTTCTTCAGCGCCTTTGCCGTCTGCTCCTCGAATATCGCCTTCTTCATGTGCGACCCCATCTGCATCGAAACATGTTAGCCTCCCTCGTTGTTCTCGTGCTCGTCCTAGATAGTTATGCCATGAGTATATTCAACACTAATGTCTGAGTCTTTCCGTTAGATGCCTAACTCGTTCATTTGAAGCTATTACCTCCACTAGGTAATGGGACATGGATTAGGACTAGTGAGTACTCACTTGGGTTACTAGTGAATAGAGAGGGAAGGTGATGTAGCTGCACACAAATTGAAGGACCACGCCGAGCAAAACCCTTATAAGGATCTCGGCCTGTCTCTTGTGGAAGCATGAATTCAAGCCGAACTCATACTGCATTTTGGAGGTCAGTTGAGGTCAATGGACACAAAACAAGTCAATATCATTATAGAAAGCACGTAATTCACAGAAGGAAGATAGGCGAATGCGAATCGAAGAGAAGGATTACCCATGTCCAGAGAAAATAGGATATCTGAAATGCATTCTGTGCAGGACAAAAAGAAAGCAGTTAGATATAGGACTCAGACAGATTTCAGCTTCTTCGAAGGATGACGATCATTCTTTCTATAATGACGTTGGAAAAATTTATGAGTCTCATTTGCATGATCTTTTGGCTAATTTCTGTGCATAAATGCACGTTGTTGTGCTTCTGCCTAAATAGATTCACTGGTAGTCAAACAATGGATTTTATGACAGATGAAAATAACTTGATCATCAATCAGATATCTCCATTACCTGAAACAAAGTTAAATGTATCAAGAACAATATAAAGTCCGGCCGGTTGAACCAGAAATACTTGTTATTGGGCTCTACGATCGGAGCTCCCTTCACCACGGTGGTTTTTTCTTGAATTTGATGAGCCATGTCCATTATGATGAGTTCGAGCTTGGTACCAACTAGCACAAGTGTCTGTCAAATGTATAAAGGTCAAAGAACTTATCTCATTGCCAAGATCTATCAATTGATATCGTATTTATCTGTGCCTTAGAACATGAAAAATGTGTCTTACTGCTAGAGGTATGAAAGAGATGATCGAAAGGGCATAAGTGTCTGCAAAATAACAAGGCGAATCATTCTGTTAGTACAAATCTTGAAATTAATCGCGACAATGCATATGGGAGATGGTGGTTCGCACAAAACTATCTTACCATAGATATTGGAGAGCTCAAAGAGGATACAGCAAGTCCATAAGGGTATACTGCGAGAAAGAACACACACTGAATAACTTGCAAAAACGGTTAAGTCTCATTTGTACGCTTCAAGTGTCTGAAATGTCAATGAGGCGACATGATAAGGGAAAGAAGCTGACCTGATACCCACAACCACTTTGAAGTCATCTTCCATGGACCTCTTAATGTACTTGTGAAAGTCGAATCTACTGTTCGGGGCTAAATGAGCCTGAAAAAATCCACCGAGCTTGTTAATATGAAAAAGGACCTAGTTCTAACATGAGGAAACAGGACACCTTAATAAATATCAATTGCCACAAGCATGGTAGTTGTCTCTATAGTCTTGCTAGATGTCTTATTGAACACATAAGTTAGACTGTTTGGAAGAAAACACAGAAGCATGGAAAACAACTTACGTTGATGAATCCAAGCCTCATTGTCAGATAGTCAACCTTTGAGACTGAACCAAAGAACTGCCTGAAGAATGCTACCTGCGAAATTCCCAGATGCTCTCTGTCAGTCAGTGAATTGGACATCGATGTTCAGAATTAGACTGGAATCATTGTTTATCCAACGAGGGCCTGGCGAATTCATGAGCAACGCTACGGGAACATCATTTGAAAGGTCTAAGAACGAAGCATCTTACAATCCATCTGACACCAGGAGTTGTCGAAAGGCCACTATGTCGTCTAACGAAAGATGTTTGATGAGTCAATCTGAATCTTGAAGGATCTACAAGAATGACCAACAATACGACCATTGGTTGAATAGTCCGGCCTTAGAAGTCTTGTACTTTTTAAGTAGAAAAAAGAAAATAAAGCTGGCCTCTAGATGATTACCATTGCTAAACTGATACTCCAGGGAAGTAGTTTCCTGTTCCCATGCCTTCCATTTCTTCATCTATTCACAAAATTTAAATCGAATTGGTACTTCGTCATTGATCAAACTAAACAGAAGTTGAAAGACCTTTCAAAGTTTCATTTAATTAAGGATAGGATGAAGTGTCGTACTTTGGCTTTTGCCAGGCAAATGGTGATGACGCTAAAGAGAACATGAAAGACTGCGAGCACGAATATGAAAATGTGCAATTGGTGCAACCCTGATGCCGAGATCAACGGTACCTTGTTCTGAAAAAGCAATCCATTAACCACGGTCAGAGAAATCATTCGCGGAAGAGAAACTTTACTTTCTGTTGAGATAATTTATGTATTCCTTTTACATGTTTGGAACAATGGTCACCAGTGTCTCCAGCAGCTAGAGATCGTCGCCATGAGACATCCTCATCGTACCACAGCAATTTTCTCCTGTGACCCTGATCTTTGTCTTTGTCGGGCTTCCCCGAGTCCTCCTTTTTACAAGGAAGCATGATCTTCGCATATTTCTCAGCAATACATATCATAGAGATCGGTTGCGTACCCACAGTGATGAGCAGAGATAGGAAGCCCAATAGCATCAGCTCTACAGAATAAAATAGTAATCAACGCAGCTTCAGAATCAGGCTAAAGTGCTCAAAAATGCCTCGAAAGCAGAGTTAAGATAGAGAATTGCGACACGCATTAGTTACCGGATTTTATTTTCTCTAAAGCCTCGATCATGGCCTTCTTGTGGCGTTTCTGAAACCACTGTCACAGTTGAATGATCAATATCAGAGAGTGACCCGACCAATGATTTCGCATAATGCGAGTATTCAAGTCATCACTTTTATCCAGTCAATTTCTAGTAGTGGACTTGAGGACGTGTGAAACGCCAAGAATCCACAGGTCAAGACTCGACCATATAAGTCGCTCATTTCGACCAGAGATCTCACCTTTCCAAGAGAATGAATCCCGTGCTCGATTCCAATCGAAATGATGACAAACACGGCAGTCACGAGTGCGACTGCCCAAGTGGGTGTCTCCTTCAGTGACCTCTCATCTCCTGCTTTAACAGCCATGACTGATCAAAACAGCACTCTCTATCTCCAGGACTCAACTCGCCACGTTCAAGAAACTTCTGCAGCAAGAGCTGCTTTCGAGTTTTCGCAGAAAAACTCGGGCAAGAAATGCACATTCATGGTCCTGGAGCGCCTTATATTTGTAAAGCATGCCGATGAACAAACAAAAACGCTGCCGGCTTGCTCGCTGTTCCCATATCAGGCAAACCACAACCGCCGATGTTGACACGTTAATCCCATCACTAGAGCCAAAACCAGGAAGAGTTTTTTAACATGCTCCGAGCAGTATTATACTATTAATCCTAAAATCTCGAGGCTAATCACGATAGGATCAGCTATCAGGATATCGTGATTGGCAAAGCTGAAGTATGAATCAGTCTTAAAAAGTTAAGAGGGTCCTATGCAATGGAAATCTCCTCCTCTTGGCTTCGGCCGGCCTCGTGGAATTGGTAACTCAGGAGGAACTAAAGCGCGTGTTTCGGCCGCTTCTTGTCGACGTTGTTCTTGTTCAGCCATTTTCGCATTTGAATAATGTTTTGGCAGAGACCTTTCGGCTAATTCCATGGGGCCATCTGTGTTTTAGCCTCTTCTTCTTGCAGGGGCTTTCGCTCGAACAGGAATCTGGGACCGAGTCCTCGGTCCTGGCCGTGTGCCACGTGGCCCTCTGCATGTCGTTTACACGTAGAGATTGAGCTGAAAATGTGTTCTTTTGCTCCTCCATGCATTCACAACACATGACGTTTCTTCATATTTCTGCTTTCTGATTTGTTGGGATGATTATTGAAAAAAAGGGTGAAAACTCACGTCCTTGTAGTCGCCGATGTACGAACTAGTCAAAGCTGACAACGTCTCGTGATGACCGATCTTACGATTATACGTGCAACCCCTCTTGGCTCCAATCGTGCATTTTTGTTATTATTTGCCCGACCCGCATGAGTTAACCCCTGATTTGGATTAGGTCTTTACATATGAATTGCATCTCTCGTCGGACGTGGGATTTGAGGTATTGTAAACTCGCGATGAGGACTCAGTTCGATGAGAGCAAAGGGCGATTGTCCGGCCAAAAGATTCGAGTACACAACACATAACGCCTTGTTTGGTAAAAATTGTTTATGTTCTTTCGTGTTTGGTAAAAATTTTGTTTCTGGAAACAAAAAATCTTGAAACATAAACAAGAAGTAGAAAAAAGTTACTTCTTATTCTCGATAACAATTCCGAGAAACAAATTTTCTCTCTTCTTTTTTCTTCTTATCTTTTCTTTCATACTTCTTCCTTTTGGCCGGCGACCTCACCGGAGCGTCGCCGGCCCCCGGCGAGGATGAGCTCGCCCAGCCACCAGTGAGGCTTGGCCTCGTTGGGCCACCGCTAGATTGGCGTCACGAGGCTCGTCCTTGCTAGGCCAGGGTGAGGCCGACCTCGAGTTGCTTGGGCGAGGTTGAGCCTCGCGTTGGCCTAGCGAGGCTCCAGCAAACCTCGCCCAGCCGGTCACCGGCCGCCGCCGTGGCCAGTGACCGGCCACAAAGGAGAAAGAAGGAAAAAAAAAAAACAAGAAGAAAAAAAGGAAAAATATAATAAAAATATTGAAAAATTAAAAGAAACAACAAAATTATACAAATTTACCAAACACATTTCTATTCCTAGAATAGAAATTTTTTACAATTACCAAGTGCGTTTTTATACTCATAATTTTTTTTTTCTTTTGGTGACCTAGGGAATCTCGTAAGCCGACAGCTAGCAAGGGTGCGCATGGTAAAATTTCTTGGCTGGGGAAGAGTTTTTTTCCAGAAATAGTTCTTTTCTATTTCTATTCCGGGGAACAGTTTCTGAGCAAAAGAACCCGTTTGATAACTGCACAAAATTTCTACTCTTGGAATAGAAAAAGAATAGAAATGCATTTGATAACGCAACGATTCTTTTATTTATTTATTTGTTTTTATTTGTCCTTTTTATTTATTTATTCTTTTTGTATTTATTTGTTTTTTGTATTTGTATTTGTTTTTTATTCTTTTATTTGTTTTTTATTATTTTTTGTATTTATTTGTATTTATTTGTATTTTATTCTTTTTTTGTATTTATTTTTTTTATTTGTATTTTTTTTGTTTTTTAAAATTTTCTTGCGTTTGTTTTTTATTTGTATTTATTTATTTTATTTGTTTTTGCATTTATTTGTTTTTATTTTTTTATTTGTATTTATTTTTTTAATTTGTTTTTTTGTATTTATTTGCTTTATTTGCTTTATTTTTGTTTTTTTGTTTTTTTTTATTTTCTTGCGTTTTTTTTATTTGTATTTATTTATTTGTTTTTTTTATTTATTTTTGTATTTTTATTTGTTTTTTATTTATTCTTTTTTATTCTTTTTTTGTATTTATTTGTTTATTTGTTTTTTATTTGTTTTTGTATTTTTTTGTATTTATTTTTTTGTATTTTTTTGTATTTTATTTGTTTTATTTGTATTTTTTTTTTAAATTTTCTTGCGTTTTTTTTTTTTGCATTTATTTGTTTATTATTTTTTTTGTATTTATTTGTTTATTATTTTTTTTGTATTTATTTGTTTTTTATTTTTGTTTTTTATTTGTTTTTTTGTATTTATTTGCTTTATTTTTATTTATTTTGTTTTTTTTTAATTTTCTTGCGTGAGAAATAAAACAAAAATAAATAAAAAATTGCTTATTTCTAGAAATTGTTCCTGAGACAAGAAGCAACTTTTTTTTGTTTCTCATTTCTATTCCCGGGCTAACTTTTCTATTCCGGGGAATATAAATCAATTTGCCGTTATCAAACGGGTTTCTATTCTTTTTTTGTTCCGGGGAACAAAAGAATAGAAATTTTTGGGCTGGGGAAGGTTATCATGCAGGCCCCAAGTAAACCCTGAGACTGACACGTGGAAACCACCACCATGTGCAAGCGGGCAAGGCACCAAGCGATGCCTCTGGGATTCGAACGTGCACCTTTCGTGAGAAGCACAACGCCCGAGCCAGCGATGCCACCGCAACGGTGGTTATACTCAAAATTGTTCCTGGAAACAGAAACAAAAAAAAAAATTATTTCTCATCAAAAATTGTTTCTCGGAACAAAAACATTACCAAATGCGCCCTAAGATTGCGGAAGGGTTGTCACATGCGTGAAATAGAAAAAATATTTCTCAATTTGTCTCGGGTTATTAACGATGTAAATCTAGTGCTAATCAAGCTTAGGTGATGAACGTTCCTATTTCTCACCTGAGCTCCCCATCACAGTTTTCCAGTTAACCAAGGTGGCAAAAGGTGCGGCATTTTTGCACGAGGCAGATTTATCGCTTAGAGGAGATGTATTCTATGTGTTGATGACACGATTAAGGTGGCGTTATTACCTGCCCTTCCTGATAGCGGTATGCAAAACAGGCTGTCCGAACTAGTAACCTTCCGGACTGGACTAAGCTGGCCGTTCGGGTTCAATTCTCAAGAGCATTATCCGGTTCTCAATTTCTAACGGTGAAACCAATTCAGGCAATCTGATTCTCGATTCCAAAAAGGAAACTAGACCAAACCAATTAGGTATACTTTTTCGTTTTAATTTCTATAAAAAAAATAGCAAAATGTGAACTGAACATCATTTCTTCTAGTGGCACCACAAACTACGTCACAATGGCTCTTCACTCATTATTGCTGCAGTCAATATCTTAAAATTTATTACACTCTCTTGTTGTGCACGAACACTCAAAAGTGACCGATTCTATTCAATCGGACCAGAATCAGACCAAACCAGGAACCGATTCTACGTTTGGGCCGCAGATGCACTTTGAAGGGGGTGGGCTCTGACGAAACGCAGGCTATATGTATATATATACATATAGATATATACACAGCGGCTTGGACTAAAGCCCAGCCCACATCGCCAACTGATTTTTCTCCACTCCTTTCTTGGTTTTCTCTTCCTCCCCAGCATCGAAGCAGTTGGGAAGAACCAAGAATCAAGAATCAAGAACGCACCTCGTTGCTTCAGTTGCGCTGCGCTCCTACCTGGTATTTTCACTTCCTCGGGTCTCCACGCTCCTCCCGCGTCGAAAAGATGAGCGCCCTCCCCAGCTCTTTCGTTTCGGGCTCCATCAAGAATCCGCCCGGCAGCTTCTTCCCTGGTAAAGATGGCATTTTTGCGATTCATGTTGTCTTTGCCTCGCTCACGTGTCGTTAAATTTGGTGAATTTAGCGTCCCATGGTTCCATTTCTCGGTGAAATTGCGTAATTGGGAGCTCGAAACTCGCTCGGCCTTGTCCATTTTATTTGGTTTCCGTGGGGGGAAAAGTGGAGTGTGCTTGTCCGGAGAAAGAGGGTTACGGTTATCAAGGGTTGTTCCTTTCTTATGTTGGGTGATTTTGTTGCTCGGATTGTGAGTGAGGAATGAAGAGAAAAGGACTTGCTTTTACAACGGATGAGAACTAATTGTGTAGTGATTGGAATTTGTGCTAATTAGTGGTATCTTAAGGTCGAATCATCTGTGTTGATGAGCCTTTCGTGGGGTGTATTACATCTGGTGATAGCTTATGTTTATCATGCTTGTGGATGGGATCATGTGAGAAACCTATCATGGGTGATCATGGACAGCAACAATATTCGCATCGAATTGCAATTAAGACAGATGAAGCTAAAGTAGAGCTAAAAGGGCTTGTATGTTCATTTTAATTCAGTCAGATTAGACCTGTCGTGTTTACTTCATTGGGAACTTGCTTTCTTGGATTGGGTAAGCTCATTCTTTGTGAAATGCCATCATAGGAATCTATGCTGGCCCACTTCGTGCAACTTCAGGTGTTTCCTTCAAGTTACGATATCAGTTTATTAGAGGCTACTATGAAATATTTACTCATGGGTGGGGCTTTGCTGTGCTCTGTGTAGGTTTAAAGTCTGTAGACCATTGCCCTATGAAGTTGAGCTCTGGCAACATTTCTCTTAATAGCAGATTTCATGGAAAAGTAAAGCTTACAATGCGTAGAAATGCATTTACCATTCAAGCAACGTAAGTGTCTCAATCATCATCAACAGCATGGTTGCCTTCTTGTGCGATTTCTTTTTTTTAAAAGAATTGAAACGCCACAATTTTTTTTTTTTAATGAGAAGATGTATGTTGTGTGCATCCAACGATACATAATTAAACAACAATACAAGTCTGACACTTAAAAGAAATTAATTTGGCACTTGACATCTCTCTCAAAGCATTAAATGGTTAAGTATGTGGTAATAGTTGCATGACATCCATCCTCATGTCTCTCCCAGTTCTCGAGCTTCTTGTAACTGCAGATGTGGGAATATGGGTAATGCATGTGGGATATCACCTAGTCTAATTGCAGGAAAAATAATGTTTAATGGTCGACTTATTGGACATTCTCTTTCCCCTTTGGCTTTCTTTTGTAGTCAGTGACTGAATTCTTGACAGAATATGAGTTTGCAAATTTTAATATTCTCTTCACTGTAGTAGAATCACTTGCTTTTTTTCTTTTTTTTAATGTTCAATTGTAGTCGGGATGATGGCAGACCAAGCAGTGCGGGTATATTTGTTGGAGGATTTGTGTTGGGTGGACTTATTGTTGGAGCATTAGGTTGTGTGTATGCACCGCAGGTATCATTTGGAACTGAACTTTTTGCTTTGATAGTCGCTCCATGCCTATTTTGCGTTCTCTCTGCGCCCAGATACATGTTGGTATGTGGGCTTGCCTTTCATGGACACGTGCTTTTCTAATGGAAGTAGGCACTGAATTATAATTATGGTATCTTGCAGATAAGTAAGGCCCTAGCAGGAGCTGATAGAAAGGATCTAATGAGGAGACTGCCAAAATTCATTTATGATGAGGAGAAAGCTTTGGAGGTAAAAATCTGTCCCCAGCACAACATCATGTTTGGATTTCCTTTATGGTTGGTTGTTGACTTCTACAGATTGGGTGGTATTCTTTGTAGTTGACTTTAACAAGTAGGGAATCAAGCTTGAACCTACTACTGGCTTCCATTATTCTTTTTTCTATGATACAATCAATGAAAAACGAAAGACACGGTCTACGAGCTATAATTTAAGTAGCAACTTTCAAAGTTCTAGCAAAACAGCAGTTCTGGCTTTCAATTTGTTCCGGTATCTGCATATTCAAATTAAACGATCACACTACTTAATTCTTCCTTCATCTTCATCTTCATCATCCTTATCGTCTTCTACTTTGACTTTTACGTCGAATCGAGTGCATATTTGATATTGCAAAATCAAGTGCCATCAACTCCTATGATTTGGAGATGAAGGAAAATGGGGGAATAAAGTTAGCATGAAGAATGGGGAAAATTTAAATGTTTTGCAAGAAGGAATCGAAGAAAAATTTGAACTTTTGTAAACTTTCCATCTAAAATTTCTTCCCCATTCCCCCGTTCATAGCATCAATATCTATATTCCCTCCTTGTTTGCCGTGTAAAATTGAGAAATCAGACGCTCATTCTGATTCATTCCCGTTTTCAAATGGGTGCTGAACTCACTTTCGTGCACAGACATGACAAATTACATGAGATATTGGAAATTGCCCGAGGGCGAAACATCTGTCCATAGTCTAAATTGTTCTGACTGCACTCTGCTTTAAATATTGCTTTTTTTTTTCCTTCCTGTTTCATGATTTGCGGCAGAGAACTCGCAAGATATTGGCCGAGAAGATTGAGCAGCTGAATTCCGCCATAGATGAAGTTTCTGCTCAGCTGCGCACAGACGATCCTCCCAACGGAACTGCAGTAAATTCGGATGAGATTGAAGCTTCCATGTAATGCCACGCTTGTTCAAAAGTCTTACATGAAGTAGACCCCGGTACAATCTTCTATGTGATCCGATGTAAAAATTTCCTCTCAACTCGATCATTACGTTGAAGATGAAAACCAGAAAGCGTGAGTGAGTGCCAGAGAGCCCTCTTGGGCAAGAAACTACCACTTCGGTCCGGTGATTCGCCTTGTCGTCGCATGATCAGGTTTTGATCCTCTCATACTTACTTCATCAGCAGTTTCGATACATTAAGGGTCCGTTCGTTTCGCGGAAAATATCATGTTTTCGGAAAACATTTTCCTGGAAGTTATTTTCCAAGAAAATGACTATTTTTCAATGTTCGACCAAAACTTAAAATTTGAGTAGAAAATATTTTCTACCATTCGTTAGCTCATTTAATTGTTTGGGAAAAATTATCAAAAATTGAATTTTAATATTTTTAATTGACCAAAAAATGAATTTTTAATTATTTATATTTTTAAAAAATCAAAATTTTTATTTTTTTCTTTTTCTTTTCCTTCCTTCCTCCTTCTTCCTCCTTCCGCCGCCGCCGCTTGCTTTCTGCCTGACGATGGCTGGCTGCCCGACGGCCGACCAAGACCCGGTGACCAGATCTGGCGAGCTTAAGGCTCAGCCGATCTCGCCCGAGCTCGCCGCGAGCTCACCAGATCTGGCGGTGGAGATCGGGCTCGCTTAGATCGGGAGCTTGAGCTCCGCCACCAGAATCGGCAAGCTTGCGACTCCCCAAAGCCCGGCGAAGCTCGGGCGAGGCCCGAGCCCCGCCCAGCTCGCCGGATCTGGCGAGCCGCTCGCCCGATCTTGGCTTCGCTAGATCGGGCTAGGCGAAGCCTCGCCGGCCTAGGGCGAGGTCGCCGGCTGTTGGCTTGCAGCCGGTCGCCGGACGCCGCCGTGGCCGGTCGGGCCAAAGAAGAAGATGAATAGGAAAGAAAGAAATTAAAAACTCGATTTAAAAAAAAAAGAATAAAAAGAAAGAAAGCATAAAAATAAAATGAAAATGTATTAATAAAAAAAGGTAAGAGGGAAGAAGTCATGGAAAACGTTGTCCACGTTTCTTTAAAGGTTGCTTTTTCCAAAAGATGGAAAACATTTTCCTTGACTAGTTCATTTTCCGTGAAACGAACACCGGAAAATCCAGAAAATATTTTCCCGGAAGTCATTTTCCGCGAAACGAACGGACCCTGAATATGACATGATTTACATCAGTCTTGTCTGGCCGCGAAAAATCCATCCCGCTTGCCGAATTATTGGCATTCGGTGGGACCAAATCACGTTTTTCATTTCCATCATACATCATATCGACTACGACTAGGAAGATGGCTTGGCACATTCAGAGGAAGTAAAGGGTGCGAAGATGGAAAGGAGCAGAAGTTTGGCAGATGCAACGAACGATGTGTTGCAGGATTTTCATACGGTCCTTGTGTGATGCATGATTGACCGCTGCTTCAAATCTCGTCGCTTTCGTACGTATTGAGAAGAAAAGAGAATGAGAAAGAGACAAAGATTAATGGAATTAGTTAGGTTTATACATTTAATTTTCTGGAAACTTTGGGAATTGACGTTTAGGGCACTTTGCTTCACGAGATTAAGAAAAAAAACTTCAAAATAATTCTTTCTATCACTTAGAAAAATTAGTAAACAGAAAATGTTTTTATTATTGATAATAATTTATATTTAATTATATTTGTAGATGATAAAAATATGAGGAACCTGTATCCGAAAGTAGATTTCAGATTCTAGACGGAACCGAACCGGAACCTGAAACTATTCACCCTTAGCATTAGGGATTGATAGGACCCGAACCTATACGAAAGGCTAGATCGAGGCACGGACCAGACTCCTACGGGAATCCCGATCCTGATTTGCTGCCTCGGGACTGATCTGGAGCTCCGCTGGGCACGTGCGAAGCAACTAGTTTTTATGACTAAACAAACTCAGCCGGACAACACGGGCAGTGTGGTCCCGAAATCTGGCCAACCGTGCAAATTGAAATCACGAGTCAACAAATCTGGCCAACAACATTAATCGACATGTTCTTTTTTTACGTTATTTCCGGCATGTGCCAGCTGCAGACACCAAAGATTAGCAGGTTGGTTTGCCCTCGATTTGCCAATTATCGGACTAACTTAGCAATCGCATGACGGTGCATCGCATCGAACTTCCGACACACCACTCGATCGATTGTCCGGAAAAGAAAAAAATGGGACAGAGACAGTTATGTGCTTTTGTCCAAAGGGATGACGTAGCCAATCCCACCATCCCCCAGAATAATTTAGAACTTTCGCTCTTTTTGTTTTTTTGGGCTTTTTCTAGAATAAATGATGAATAATCGAAGCGAAAAACATGTTGCATTTCGAAACCCTTTTTTTCATTGGCAAATCTCGTCTTCTTCGTCTCCAAATCATTTCGTCCCGTTGCAAGTTGCAGCGAGATTGTATGAATAGGAGGGTGCTAGATGCTTTGGTTATATGGTTTCTACGAATAAGTTTTCTCAAGCTTTTAAGTTAAACATTCTAAATTGTCCCGAAGCAAGAGTCTCGAGTTTACGTTTTTCCGATTTACATATTTCTACTCTTCTTCTTCTTTGGTCATAATTCAGTTTAGGTATTGGGAGGAGTGTTGGGATATCTTCTTCTAAACTTTTGAAATAGCTGGATCCAACAAAAGCTCACAGTGTTTGCAAAAAGACTCCAAAGGTCTTAACCATTATGGAAATTTATGCGGCAAAAAAGAAGAAGAAAAAAGAGTCACGTGTACCCTTTTTTATCTTTTGAAATGATTGGGCTTTTTTCAATCGGTGGACCCTTCAACCGAAATTGGCCAAATTTGTCTGTTTGTGAATTATGATAATTTATTTATTGAGAATTGACATATATCAATATCATAATATGCATTATTGAACCCCCACATGCTCAATGCAATGACACGACTCTTGCAGAGGAAAAGAGGAGGCGAGTCTCGATTTCTCCTCTTGCACATGTGGATCGCCGACGTGGCATTTTCCTCGTGGATTAAAATAAAAATTACGAAATAA
This sequence comes from Eucalyptus pauciflora, assembly GCA_007663325.1. Classification (NCBI taxonomy): domain Eukaryota; kingdom Viridiplantae; phylum Streptophyta; class Magnoliopsida; order Myrtales; family Myrtaceae; genus Eucalyptus; species Eucalyptus pauciflora. The sequence continues at coordinate 532,377 of VMYD01000105.1, read as the reverse complement.
TATGTTGTTGTGGTAATTCCATCTAATTTTAATTTTTATTCCAATCTCGATAGTTGATGTTGAACCGACAGGAAATCATACTTACATGTTGTTTGGGATGGCGAAATCGAATTCGTCATTCTTTAGAGCGAGAATAATTTATTGCTAAGGGATAAAATATTATTATTAGAGAAAACCGACAACATATTATTATTAGAGGAAGTTGTGGGGGCAAGGAAGGAAAAGTATCATTGTCAGGAAAAATTTTGAACAAAATAACATCAACGAATGTCTTAGTGCAAAAAAAAATCAAATCTATACTAGACAAAAATATTTCAACCTCGATTTTAATGAAAAAAAAAAAGATTTCATAATGTTTCGAGTCCCCTATTAAAAATGTTAACAATTGTATATTTAATGATGAAAAAGATTATCATACTTCTACGAGATCAATGAGACCTATACTCAGAAAAAATTGTACCAAAAAACTTAAACTTATTACACTTTTATGAATTCAATAATAAATTATTTAATTATATTGACTAAGTCCTAAACCTTGCTATCATTGGCAAGTTTCAACCCTTGCCAAATCCAGCGAGGGCAAGCGTCAACCTTCCTAGCCCTTGCCTTTGGCCAATGGTAGATTAGAGGAAGAAGAGAAGGAAAAAAAGAAAGAATGAAAAAATCGAAAAAAAAAATCAAAATATTATAAGAAAAAATTGTCTACGTCAATGTCAGCTATGTTACATAGAATGATTGTTCTCCATATAAGGAGTTTCTAGCTAAAATTGATTCAATCGATTCAATTGGTAAAACGCAATAGATTTAGGATTTTTCATACACTTTTCTCCAAATACTTATATTGAAAATCTCACATATATTAAATTTTTTAATTCAAATCATGTTTGTCCTGCAATCATGTAAAATTAATGTCCCTAAAACAATCCAAATGTAGATATTTCTCGTCGTGTGTGTTTTTTCTCATTTGTTACAAACTTCAAAATTGAATACACCAATCAGATTTGATCCATATCAATCGCCATAAAGAATGAATATTCTAATTTAGTGTGCAACAAATCATTTTTTTTTTTTTTAATTCTGAAAATTCCTGGAGACCACATATATTGTGATTCGACCCCATTTGACAAAAGGTCACGCTTGACAAGAGTTCCTTTCCAAATTGGTGGGGATTTGATTTGTCACTTTCAGTTTCATCGTCAGGTGCATGGAAAGATTAGGTTGGATGGATGTGAGTGCAGCGGGTCGACATGTGCTAGCTCAACGCCATGTAATATAATCGTTATTTATCCTCTCCCTATAGGGGTCGATTTTCGACAGCCACTTGTAATTGCAAATTGGGAAAGAAATCTCTTATTAAATTTTAGGATGAGTTTCTAGACTAAACTTTAGTAAATATGGTCATGCTTATCTAGCAGAAAGATTTAGATTTGAGTTCTTTTTTTGGGGCCCAAAATTAATGACTCGGATTAGGTTGCCAGGTATTCAATTGCCATGTTTGACTAAACCAAGATAAGAGTTTCCACATGACTTTGCAACTCAGAATTGGCTGTACACGCGTTAATGAGGAAAATTGTCCAATGATTACAAATTTATTATACGGATATAAATTCAGTCATAAACTTTTTCAATTTTATCAATTTTGTAATCAACTTTTGCGTGGAATTCTAATTTAGTCCTTCCACCAATTTTCACAGACATCACAACGTGACGGGATGTCACGTAGGACGGTAAGTGATGACTTGACCGCCACGTCAACGATTTTTTGTGAAAGTTATTCCATTGGAATTTCGCGCATGGGCTTAGGACTAAATTTTGTAAAGTCGAAAAGTTTATAATTGAATTAACATCCATACAATAAGTTTAGGATTGACTAGGCAATTGTCCTTACGTTATTTTGAGAGGAGAGGGGTTTTTGGGTGTAGTAAGATAAGATTCATCGTATGCAATGATGTCGGTGATTAATTAGCAATTGTAATGATGATCATGAGAGAAATGTTGCATTCATTGTCTTTAGCTAATGAAATGGTAGGGAATCGAATCCCTCTCGAACTAATGATGTTTCGTACGTCTGTTCAATGAGACGACGAAACAAAGCCATTGTTCTAAGTTGTAGTGAAACATGTGGAATCGATGTCGTTCGGAGCAAATGGAAAAGCTATTTGATGAGGAGCATTTGCCTACAAGTCCAACTTATGTATTGACTTTTGACCTTTAGCTTTTAACCTTAAACCGTTACATTATAATTTTTTAATGAGGCATGAGAGTAGCAAGTTTCACTTTATTTTTTTGTGTTCTCTACTAGTGAGCAAATTCTTTTTTCCACATAAATCAAGTTGACTTGATGTGTTATTGGCTAAATATATCGCATGACACTCAAAATAGTCAATCAATTTCAAACGAGATTCTTTAGAGTTCCAAAATCCAAGGAGCACGGGCACATTAAAATCGCTTGTCAATCAGCAAGGATCATAAATATAGCGAGGAGCTCTATAATTAGCTGATTACGCTAAAATCAATCATGCAACCAATTCATATGCACAAGATACCCATTTTTGAGTCCACCCATGTCAGTTTGTTTTTTTTTTTTTTGTTGGAGTCATTCTATTGCTTTTGAGCGAGTAGATTTTCTCAAGCTTAAGCGTTCAGAACAAGCGGGCGGGCGGGCGCGTTGGCTACAATAATAAAAGAGAGGTCGACATTCCTGATTGGGATTGGACCTCTCATGCCGAACCGCGGCTTCTCCAAGTTGATGATTAAAGGTCGCGTCTTCTTGCTGGGGAGGTGGAATCCAAAATCACTTACTCGCGTCTTCTTGCTGGGGAGGTGGAATCCAAGATCACTTCGCTCCTTTGGGCTCGAGAAATTCCTTCTTTGACTTGGCTTTGTTCTCTTCGATTTGATGAGCAATTAATAGGTCGCGGACAGGGTCCAGTTGTCATCATACACGGCACGGGAAATTGGGAAATGGGAAAGGATGGCAGCGTGCATGGGAAAGGACCCTTATAAATACGAACGCCCTCTCGGCTCCAAGAGAGTCGCCGAGTCTCATGGTCGCGTTCTTGCCGGACTCCCCATTCATCCCGCCCATGACGCTCGAGACCCAATTCAAATTCGATTCTAGGTTGGTCCTTCTCCCTCCCTCTCTCTCCCCCGTCTTCTTGTTCTTGTTCTTGTTCTTGTTCTTGTTCTTGTTCTTCCGATTGGTGTTTTCTTTCGTTTTTCGCATGGAACCGATCGGGAAGCCATTCGCGTTCATCGCGTTTAGCTGTTCGTTTAGGTGCGGGGGTGGCTGGCGATGGGGCGGCGCGGCCAACCCCCGACCGGCGAAGATGCTCCCCCCTTTTTCCGGTCTGGTCCTCCGTGTCGTCCTTCCTTCTTGAGTTTCAACGACAACCATTCGTCCTACGTTTCTCGCTCTTTCGCCAATGATTACGAACGGCGGCGACGAGGACGTCATTCGAACGTTGGGGCCCCTTTCTACCTCGTTCCAGCCTCTCAGCTTCTCCCATAAAGGAAGGCGAGCCAATAATTTAAACCCATTCTTGCTTCATATTCAATTATTAGATATCCGCCTCTCGAACCGCCTTGCGATCTTGTCGTTTTCCTCGTCAAAGATCGTTGTCGTATCGGAGGGGCCTTGTCTGCTTTCTCTTCAGACCTTTGCTTGCTTTCTTTCTTTCTTTCTTTAACACAATTTTGGTTACGTCGGCCATTTGCTATGATTATTCTTATCTTATTGACTGTATTTTCTTGATAAGGCGGTCGCCGTGTGCATTTCCGACTATTTGAGATTCCGTAGAAGGTCGTCCTACGTAAGAATTGTTTGTCCGGTAGCTTTCGACTTGGTCGTGTATCCGATGTGCACGGCGGAGACAGGATGGAGCCGTGGTCGGCTGGTCCGGTTCTAAGAGCCTCTATGCAAAGTTCAAATCGATGAGGCCAACCCTACAACTTGATGGTCATTTGTATTTCGGACTCTTTCGTCTAGAAACCATCATTTGATTATCTTATTTATAATAATAGAGTAGGACCGACAAAAAAATAAAAAATAAAATGACATCCTACAGCCTATATCAAATCGCCCCAAATCCTTAAATAAGATCGTTTTTTAATTATCGAACTATGCCCGTCTCAAGATCAGACGTTAAACGATTGCTCTTTTAACTATCGAATTATGCCGTGATTTTGCAACGCATTGATTGTTTCCAGGCCTCTTTCGTTTAGTCATCCTCCACTTTGCATCCCTTTTTTTTTAATCACTTTGCACCCCTTTTAAAAAAGAATATTTTCCGAATGATGATTTTTTGACTGGCCACTTTTCCTTTTTATCCCTGGCCACGCCAATAGGCTAGAATCATTGCTGTTGGGTCCCACTTGTGATCCCCACGTCATGTTATTAGTAAAAATAAAGAGTAAAACCTCATTATGAACTAAACAACAAGAATCGGCATTACTGATATTATTAATATATAGTGCAAACTGACTTTGATCAAGGCTGCTACGTCTACCTCGGCGGCGAATCGGGTCCGCAAAGAATAATTATTAATTTAAAGATCAGATGCTCTTTATTAACATATGATATTTAATACGCCTTGCCGAATTCATAATAATTATTAATTTCAAGACAGTCTATGTCAAGTTGATGTAGCCAGATTCGTCATGAGCATTTACGGACGTTTTCTCGCTTCATTCCATGCTGGAAAACATGGCGATGACCATCCATGAAAGAGATGGCTAACTGAACCTAGCGCAAGGGTTTAGAGATGTGGAATAGCTTCGATGAGATGTCATTGTGATGCGATGATCTCGTACGCGTGATGGAAGATCGAGTGTTTTATCGATATGCCTATTTTCATCGAGAGCTTGTTGAGTTTTAAAAGGGCAGTAATTATTATTTGACATGATTTTAATTAGATACGTTTAGCGTCTCTTATTTCATTTTTTTTCCAAGCTAATTTAGAGTGCATGTTGCTCCTTTAGAGTGACCGGTTTACTTCGTGAAATTTTATCTTTTGAAAAAAAAGCTCGAAAAATGAATAGATGATATTAGATTCGTTCGTTGTGTTATATTCTATGCTTTTGAGTTTCAATGAGAATAAAGGTATATGGATTTGAATTTGAAATGCGGAGAGCAATTTTGTACGAGAGTAGCAGTAGGAACGCTCGAGGATTTGCCATTTGTACATGTCACAGCAGCACCCCAAAATCAGACAAAGCAGCGGTACCTTCATGGTTCCTTCCTTCCAAAAGCCATGGCCGTTGGATGTAACACTTGTTCCACGATCATCTTCTTTCTTTTGGACTACGCCTTTCCTTAATCTGGTCTGGGATTCACTGTTTACTGATTTGTTTTGATCTTGTCTCGGTGTTGATCCCTGGGTTTCTCTTTTTAACACACGTCTCCTCTTGTGTACTCTTTCCCAGGATTTTCCTTCTCTTTTATTAGAGACTGACTTAGCTACATAAAAAAAAAAAAAGAACCAGAGGCTCAAGCTCATATATAGGGCTAGCTCTAGGATTTTGCAGCATAAAGCAAGCAAACCTAGAGCCGAAACACAAGCAAAAGGGCCGGACAAATTTGTGGGTACATTTGCCTTGAGAAGAAGAAGAGGAAGAAGAAAAAAGATGGGTTTCTGGACACTGTTTGAGGTGGCATCGATGCCAATTGTGCAAGTTCTGCTGATCAGTGGGTTGGGAGCTTTCATGGCAACTGACTATTGCGGTCTTCTCACTGCAGATGCGAGGAAGTCCTTGAACAAGGTAGAGTATGTTTCAAGCAATACAAGAATTGCTGTCTTGCCTCCTGAAAGGGGGAAAGTTGAACGCTTGTAGCTTCCGTGTGATGCATTTTCTTCCTCAGTGCATACCTTAGTGAAGAGAGAATATTTTTCTATGCAGATAGTGTTCATGGTGTTCACTCCATCTCTGATGTTTGCCAGTCTGGCGAGGACTGTCACCTTCCAGGACATTATCTCATGGTAGGGAAAAAATTTCAGCCATTTGCTTTCTTTTGGCGTTCATTTTTGATGACTGCATTCGTCTTAGCCAGAAAGATATAATTACATAGCAGTCAGCAGATGATATGAACTTTCCCTTTTTTAAAGCTGCACGGCTGAAAGACTTGCCGAGTTCCGCCGTTGTTAGTTTGAGTCTATTGTGATTGAAAGTTGATAGTTTTCAGCTCCTTTACCAAGAGCATTTAGGACTGTTTCTGCACCCTGAGATACTGATGGTTATGTCCTCCGATATTAAGGTGGTTCATGCCGGTGAACATTGCCTTCACCTTCTTGATCGGAGGGATGCTTGGATGGATAGTCGTGAAATTACTCAAGCCCAAGCCATATCTAGAGGGCCTGGTGATTGCTACATGTGCATCAGGTGATTGATTTTTACTGACAAATCAATTAGAACTCTTCTGTGTGACTAGAAATGTGTGCTCTGAAGTCTCATAACGTTTTCGTCTCCCTCCTAAAAGGAAACCTGGGAAATCTTCTGCTGATAATTGTGCCAGCAATCTGTAATGAAGACAACAGTCCCTTCGGGGATAAGAGTGCCTGCAGCTCCGTCGGACTCTCCTATGCGTCATTCTCCATGGCGGTAATGAAGCCTCACATGTCCCATTACCCAATATGTGATTAAGTTTGAAACATCTCATGAAATGCAAAGAAAAAGAGTAAAAAAGAATCCCCCGGTAAATTTCCTCCAAATTTGACATTTGGTTCTATGAAACTGTCAACGATCTGTTTCCCAAACTCTGTTTCAAGATCGGCAGGATAGTATGGTTGTTTTATTAGGTGCATTAATATGGCATACCCTCTGCTTCTTGTTCTCTGAATTCAGCTCTGATCTATGTTTCTGATTTAACACAGCTTGGAGGTTTCTTCATTTGGACTTACACTTACCAATTGGTACGATCTTCCTCGGTCAAATACAAAGAGCTTCAAGCAGCGGATGATTTCGAAAAGCAGCCCAATAAGGACTTGGACTCTAATGAGAGCACACGCCTGCTCAAAGGAGAAAATCAAGAGCCAGTAGCAATAAGTGTGCAGCCCACAAAATCTGTTGAAGATGTAGAAGACCAAGCTGTGAGTTTTCCCGTCTTGAACCTAAAACCATATAATCGAATAAAGCCTCTTCAGTGCTAATCTTTCGCAAGACAATGAATCACCCATTCAATCGCCACATCACAGGTTATATCTCAAGAATCAAGCGGCAAGTCCGAAAAAGAGTCAGTGACACTCTGGGGTAAATTCGTAGGAGTTCTTCACACAATCTTGGAGGAGTTGCTGACACCTGCAACCCTTGCTGCTGTGAGTCTCTCTGTGCATATTAGTTGCTCAGATAAAATTAATCTTTCCAGCTTTAGTGAAATAGTGAGCAATGCACTAATCTGTTGCATATATTTTCAGATATTGGGATTCATCTTCGGGGCCATTTCGTGGCTGAGGAAGCTCATTGTAGGCAACAGTGCCCCGCTGAGGGTGATCCAAGATTCCATCGAATTACTGGGGTAAGTGGCGTCTCTTTATTGCATACACCATCATTAATTTGAAGTAACCAGGACTAGATGACTCCAATGTGTGTAGTATGGAAGGTCAAGTTATGGCTCAAGTTAGAACTCTTCCGTGTGTTTTCGAGTTTCTTAATGGCTTTCAATCATGCAGTGATGCAACTATACCTTGCATTACCCTCATTCTTGGAGGCAACCTCACTCAAGGTAAGAAAAAGCTTTCAAAACTGTGAAATATCTTTTGAATAGCCAATCAAAAGACAATAGTAAAAATCGTCCACACTTAAATTGCTCGGATCCCATTCATACAGGCCTGCGCACTTCGAGAATCAGACCCTGTGTCATCCTTGGCGTATTATCCGTTCGGTACATCATACTACCAGCGATTGGCATCGGGGTTGTCAAAGCAGCTAACAGTCTCGGCTTCCTCCCGCCAGACCCGCTCTACCATTACGTGCTAATGGTCCAATTCACACTGCCACCGGCCATGAATATTGGTAAGCCATGTTCTTTACTACAGCTTCATAATCTCATAGAACTGAAACATTTCTCACCAAGAAACAGAAGGTGACGAAAGGTTGAAATGTATGTGGAATGGCAATGCAGGGACTATGACCCAGCTGTTTAACGTTGGTCAAGAGGAGTGTTCAGTTCTCTTCCTGTGGACATACTTGGTTGCAGCACTAGCGCTCACTTTCTGGTCGACTGTGTATATGTGGATCTTGTCCTGAGAATTCTTCAGCTCAAGCAGGGTTAACCCAAGTGGCGCATTGAATTGTTAGAGCAGGCAGTAATACATTGTCGGGTCAATGTAATCTATTATTTTATTTAGGGTATGCGCTTTCTTCCGGTTATTGCTTGTAATCAGCAGCTAAATTCGTCATCCTTTGCTTCTCTCTGTAAACTAGGGAGAAAATAGGTTTTAAGTAAAGCCATTCACAGAATGGTTATTTTTTGCCATATTCTTTGCTGTGGGAAGGTACTTATTAGTGATGAAACATGGTAATCACTTGTCTGCATTTTTACTTATTTCCGTTTCATTTCTATTCAGTCTCAAAGAAGAAGGGTAATGGGATTAGTAACCTGTCTGGACGTTGGAAATTTAGGATTTGCAACAAGTTTAATATGTACTCTATCGAAACCATTCCCCACCTCCTTTCTGACGCTTCCATCCACCTCTGCTCGTCAACAAACCATTCCTCGCCTCCTTTCTTGCTTCTCTCTGTCTAGTATAGAGGTCCTTAGATTCTGAATCCGCAAGTGAACAACCATTGATTATGCGTGAAAAGTGAGCCTGTCATATATGCAGACAGCAGATCCCTTCGAACATATATAACCAAAGCCTGCTCTCTTTCTGCACTCGCCCACGATGAGCGAGGACAAGCGTCATACTTTATGCTCGGTTGGGTGAGATTATCAATTATCCACCATCCGGGCTTCTGTAGCAACAGAGTCGATATGGAAAAATGTGCATATCATAGTAAACGCCATCAACCCAATCGATCCATGGCCGCACAGACAGAGGCAGGTCTGAACTGACCCGGCGGATAAGACTCCTAAGATTTCCCTAAGACCTATTGTGGAAATTGTTGATCCACAGTCGAACTGCCGTATAATATTTATATGCTTGGACACTCCTCCGTATATGTAAGCTGGAATTTTGCCTAAAACCAAAGAATGGAAATTGACTTCAAACGAAAAAAATAAAATTTGGGTCCACAGGGGATAAGCCAAACAGTGAATGAATTAGCACATGACAAACATGACTGATTAACGTGAAAAATTTAATCAACAGGATAAATTATATGGAAGTATTTTGTTAATTTGCAAAAGCATCAAGAAGCAATAGAAGAAGCGCACTGAAAAAACGCATCATATCTCTCATGGTCAAAAGACCCTGAAGTTTTACTTCCTGGATCTGTCTAAGCATTTCTTCATTTGCCCTACATGACTTCAAATGCCACATTGCTGTTCACGACTTCCACAGAGAAGTTTGAGCACACTCTCTTGACAATAGCACACTTGTCTACTAGATGAGAATTTGATCGAAACAGTAACTGGTTTACAGACTTTATTAAAGGGATTTCTTTTCGCTAGTGCCAGACTGATTACATGCATTTGCGATGTCCCGAGCCAGAAAGTCCAGCACGCTGTGTAGGGATTCAATTGTTGCAAGTGCTAATTTCAAACCACGAGTCTGCTTTATTTACGTAGTCTCCCTCCATCTATCGGCTTGAAATTTTGAGTCCCACATTCGAACGTGGTATCAGAACCGAAATTAATTTCGTATTTATGGCCCCCCATTGGTGAACTCCACGTATCATTCTCAGTCCAATTTGCATGTGAGATGGAGTCCCACATTGCTTGTTTGCAGTATTATATTGTTGCTTATCTTGAGGGTTATACGATCCACAGAAGAAATAAACCAGTAACTAAGGTTGTTAAAAGATATTAGCATCGGAATATGTTCAGGTCTTTTGTGAGATGTTATATACCAGAAAATAGCTCATTTGAACAGAGGAAGAACCTATTTAACAAAAACCTGCGCCATGTAATTGATTTTATGTTATTTAGCCGTCGTCCGTCCTTGCCTGAGCTTCAATATAAGACAGCAGCGCACGATTTAATGACACTATATGTTTGTCTTGTGAATATCATCTCTGCCCCAGATGTCATTTCCTGAAAATGGCCAATGAACTATGTTAGAAATGAAATTGTCTTCCTTTCTTTTAGAAGATCAACCACACCAGGCCGAGAAGTTTATGATCATCCAGCACCTGAACTATCGTTTGTGTATTCTAGTGACGTTGGGCTAACAGAAGGCATGAAATCCCTCATACACAAGGGCATGAGGAAGCATGGATTGAAGCAACAATCTGTCATTTTTGCTCCGGTATCAAAGAGAAGATTTTAATGCTACCTTCTGTCAAAGGCATTGGTATCATATAATTTTGGCGCTCGACAAGGTGAAGAGGTGTGTCCCTTCGCACCGCCTCATCTTTAAGTGGTGCAGAAGGGTGCATAGAGTTCGTCAAATTAGCAATTTCTAGGCGATGGACATTAAGAGCTTGGTTAACGTAACGATACTTAATAAAAAACATAATTATTTCCAATACACTAGTTGCAAGTAACAGGAGATAAACAATGCATGGGATGATCTGTTTTACATTATCAAGGTTGGCACCCGTTAATAAAATCTTGAGAAAAATAAGCCCGGAAAACTTAGAAGAAATGCTGGCTTCACGTCTTCTCAGACCAAGAATACAACTCTGGTATAAATCTTGGGCCTCCTACTCCATAGCATGTGAAAGCCAGGTTGGTCTGGTGTGCTAGAGGAACAAAATTCTATTCGGAACCCATCAATCTGGAGTCAAACCACAACGTGAACAATGTCGGAAAAATTTGATCTTAGCAGATGACCTTTCAAAAAGGTAACGGGAACGCCCTTGCAGGTGGGTGAACCCTCTAGCTATTCACGTTTTTCATTGTTTTGGTATGCCTTGCTTAGAGGAACATCATGTCCGCATTGGTCTGCGGATCGGCGAACCCTCCCACATGCTTGAGTCGTCCTATCCCCGCCAAGAGGGGTTAGAGAAGGCGCGGATCTGAGGAGTCGAGACAGGACACCTTGTATTATTCATATCTCATTGATTATTACTCCGTTTAAGATGAAAATTTCATGGCAAAGCAAACTCATGACCATTTACTTGTTATGACTCATCAATACAAATAACTTGGGGGAATTTAATGCAGCTAGCATATAGTCTCCACTAGATTTTGCTTTCAACTGGTAAAAATCGATATTCTTCGTATTGCTAAGTCCTTGCCAGTCTCATTGTGCTAAAAAATGAGAAGCAGAAGTTTGATCTTATCCAATTTGCCATCTGCGGAGACATGTTTGATGGATAACATCAGAATGCAGCGTGCAGACCAGTTCTTGCTGCTCTAACAGAGACTAGACAGTGACTAAGAACCAATTCTTCTGATTCCATCATAGACATTTCAGATTTCTACATAGCAAACTTAGCCCACTGCATAAGAATTGAGCATGTTTATATATGATACAAATACTTGGTCATGAAAATTTCCCTGGAAAGCATACCCTTAACTCAATTTTTCTTTCAACCAAAGAAAAAACTTAATTTCTGCCTCGCAACAATTTACAATTGTCAATAAGTATAACATATCTATAGAGTATGACGAGGTTTGATATCCCATATCAGAAAGATTCCATGTGACTAAGAGTGAAAGTTCTGAGACGGATTTACATTTACCTAAGCTTGGTTAGCAGAATTAAAGTCGTTTGAAGAGTGTTCAATATGCCTTTTCTTGGAACCATTCACCGATCCTTCCTCATCATTGCTTCTGTTGGAGGCCTGCTCCATTTGCCTCCTCTTGGACCGGCTTTTCACCACCTCTTCCTTCTCGTCGATGAAGGAGAGAAATGTCTTTAGACGGCTCATTCGGGAGCTCGAGGTTGAGGTCTCTGGTTCCTCGGAATAGTGCCGGCTGAACTGGCGGACCATCATCAGGAAATATATGATGAGGGCCAAGAAGCAAGCTGATCCGCACAGAACGAAGAGGCCCCAGAAGCTTTTGAGGTGAAGACGGTCGAGTGCGAACTTCGTCCCCTGTGATGTGCAGGCAATGCTCATTAGCCACTTGTCATGTATCCGTTGGAGATCACCATTTTCCGAGAGCTTCAGGATTGCCGTCGACATATCAATTGCCAAGGGTGAGTCCCGTGGAAATGCCTGGTCATCGCAATTCATTTACAGACATGTTAGAATCATGATTCACAGAACATTATCTCCCACGCATTGACAGTATTGATATATTCATTTTTAATGATACAAGATCAACAAGCCATGCATCTGTCACGCGTGCTTCGCCTTTTTCCATGGACTAGCTACATTTTTTATCTAATACTTTTGTCAAAAGAAGAAGAAAAAGATCGATACTCACAAATCCCCATCCATTTTTGGTGAATTCTTGACCCACAATGCTGAATTCGCATCGAGTCGAGAGAAAAAGCTCGATATATGCACGCTCATCGATCACCGCAGCGACTCCGCCTTTGCTAGGACCATCTCTCAAGGCCTTGGCATAATCTTCCGGCATGATGAGAGGAAAAAGTCTGGATTCATGAATGCCGAGTTCCCCTATCAAATAATTGCGGACGAACGATCCCTTCTGGTATCCTATGGGATCGTTATTTGACATCAATGTTTCAATCCCTTTGATAGGAGAAGAAAGCTGCTGGACTGTGAGAATGGAGGTCAGACTCGCCGTGTAACTTGAGTTAATGATAAGAACCACAAACAGCCATATGATCAGCACAAGGCGACCGAGCACACTCACGGTATTTTCTCCTGCACGATTGCAAACAAGATAGCACAGTGAGTTTTATAGAGAGAGGCAATTTCTTGGTACTTGCACACACGCGCATATATGTCTCAGAGAGAGAGGGGGGGAGGTTAACTTACTATGAGCAAAAAACCAAGTTGAAAAGCTAAACCTGCAGAATGAAAGGATAAGTGAATTAGGAATCATCGGGCCGATGCAGTCGTGTGTATACTGCAAAATGTCAATTTTCCGTTCTTCATTCTTTTGGATACAATGAGAATATGTAGCTACAGATGCCATTCTCTAGGACAATAAAGTCTCGACATCTGCAACTGCAAGTGTTTATGTCTATTCAAATGTTTTGAACAGATTACCTCATCTACCTCCACAGCACTTAAGCTCCCACAATCGGCCTGGTCGAGCTCTTTTAAATTACAAATGTTACTTGTCATCATGGATTGTGACCAACCAAAATTGTGAGATGACACTGAGGGGTTGGTTTAAGTGATGACTTATGCTTGCAGCCAGCTTCTCGATAGTCACATTGCTACACGACCTCATATTGATTTTCATTCTTTACTCAATCTCGCTTACCTAGAATATCTAATCTAGTCAAACTAGGAGCTGTAAACGGTGAGCTGATTTCAAGTAAAGTCAAGAAGAGGACTCGAGGGCTTGATCATGACTGTGGAGCGTTCATATCTGTCTTATGTGTTCGAGCTTGCCAATACTCAACCAGAGTAGCATGTGTATTAATTAGAGCTGTGAGTATTTAGACGTTTCTCCATATTTTCCATCGATCTGGGTAGAACTACGGCAGTCAGTGATTGAGGTGGAAACACTAGTCATGTGGGTTCGCCATGGAAACTCTAAGCAAACAGATTAAGTGATTGAACCCTAGCAAATTTTGCTCAATGAACCAAATCTTTAGTCTGTCTTATGCTAGCTATGAAAAATTTATGGTCACTCACCAGAGCATAGTGATAATTTGTCTCCTAAGAGGTCCACGGAAGTCATTGTTCAACCTGTGCTCCAGAATCCACACTACTGAACCGACAACGAGGAAGAAGAGGGCCGTCACGCACCATAGCTTCCAAGTAAATGGCTTTAAGAAAGCCCACGCATTAGAGGCCTGTTTCCTGACAGGGGCAACCACGACTAGCCCGGACTCGATATATGGCTGTGTGAAATCCGCCATCTTAGTCCTGTTGGTGGTGATCGCAATATCTCCTACTGCAGCATCAAAGGTCTGCAGAGAGGGCAAAAAACTAATCACTCAAGGAAACAAGTGGCTAACAAATTAAAACTTGCAAGAGATCTTTATTCACACTAACGCCGGTCGTTATCAATCGAACAAGCTCCGTGGCACTTGGGTTGCTGTGACCATCCCCGAACGGGATGAACTTATAAGGCACGGCATAAGGCAACAAGTTCAAAGCTGCTATGAAGACCTCGATGCAGTAACCAGAGAACATATCAGGTTGGCCTTCCGCTGGCGACACAAATTCACGGTAGCTAACTCTGTACGGGACTCCAATCTTCAAGTGCCTACCATTGTCTGGGAAAACCCAACCACGAGGCTTCTGTGTTGTTTCTCCAGGCCAGATAACCGGGTGCAATTGCTGGCTCACACTGGAACGATTTGGCGGCCTCGTGTACAGAATCTCGGGAGGCACAACCGATAAGCCAGAGTAATTAGACCAATAACCGATCCTCCTATATCCACTGCCTGCCACATTGATAATTTCAAAAGCTGGATGAATAAGGTTTTTGTCAGGAGTGAACTGAATAGGGCCTGTTGTGCCCGTTGCATTGACTTGCAGAATGGATTCGCGCAGCAAATTCCCTCCGTCGAAGATGCTCATAGCATCAAGGTGCAGATTTCCCCCTTTTAGCCCGGTCAACCTCGAATCATTTGAAAACGAAATGACTCCACCCTGATTGAAGAACGTGTTAATTGCTCGAGCAAGTATCCAAACTGTGTCATACGCATATAGGCCGTAGCTACTCAGTCCCAACGTCCCATTAGTCGAAAATGTGCTTGTCAAATTGCTCCAGCGAGAAACGAATTTCCTCTTGAGTTCAGTGTCTGGCGTGTACGGAGTTAGCGAAAGGACTCCCTCATACATCTGCATATCCTCCGGAGAGAGGGGCGAGCTGGTCTCTAAGATTGTCGAAAGCCAGTTAGTCGTGATCCAAACATATCCGTTACCCATCATTCCAAGAGACTGGGCCACTTTAAGCACCAGTGGTCCTCGAGTGACGTAAGTGTGAAGAACAATGATGCGCGACTCCATCAACGCCACCTTCACCAGAACATCAGTCACATTGTCCTGAGTCGCATCAAGGCTCATCGGTGCCTTGAAAGAGATCTTGCAGCGGCGCTCGGCAAGCTTGTCTGCCAACGCAGCAATACCGTTCCTCCCGTGGTCATCATCAACATAGATGGCCGTCACTTCCCTCCATCCGTAAAACTCCACCATCGCCGCTATGGTGGCCATCTGAAACAGATCGTTCTGCGCAGTCCTTATGAAGTAAGGGAACTGAAGCGAGGCCAGGGTCGGGTCCGTGGCCGAAAACGAGAGCAGAGGAACTTGCAATTCATTTGCAATGTGCGATATCACATGAGCAGTGACCGAAGTTTGGGGTCCAATTATGGCGACCGTGTCACTCTCCATGAACTGTAAAGCTGAAACGAAGTATTCAATTCAAAGACGAACTCAGAATCTCCTGACGCACACACTTCATACCAAGCAAAAATAGACAGCACGACAGAAAAACATGGACTTACCCTCAACTATGCCCAGAAAGCCACTGTAGTTGGTGTCATGTATCGTGAGCTTGAGCTTGGTTCCACCCAGAACTGATGGGTCAGAGTTCACATCCTCAACCGCAGCAAGAATAGCCACTTTAGCCACTGAGCCGATCAGGGTGTTGACAGAGAAGACACCCCCAACGTTCACGAACTCCGGCCTTGCGGAAGCATTCGTGCTGGCTCCGAACAAGCCCCACCCACTTTGCAAAACCAGCAGCGCCACGAGCCAGACCATGCCGGTTCTTGTTTGCATCCTCCTGAAAGGCTTCATCTTTTCGCTCTTGCCGCTAAAAGCGTACACACCAGGCTGGCCCAACCAGCACGAGAAGTCACGAGAACGACAGAAAGAAGCTATTTTGGGAGGTTAGCGACAGACCCTTTTGGAGAACATGCTTGTTCAAAACCAGAAGAACCCGATCTCTCTCGCCTGTAGAGAATCAGGCTAGCGTCTAGTAGGAGCAGCAGCCTAATGAACTAGCGACGCCTGAGACAAGAACAGGTAAAAAGGATAGCGGGGGTGTGCGTGTGTGCGGTGAGAGAGCATTTCCCGGCTTTGTCTTCTGATTGGTTGTCGGGAGATGATTTTTGGCTGGTCGCTCTAACGAGAATCCAAAGATTTCCAAATGGTGGTGCTTCAGGCAGACGGAGGGAGAGAGAGGAAGTGGCCATCTTTGGTGATGCACGGAGGATGCTGACGCTGATAACCATCCGACCGTGCAAGAACCTCTCTCATTCTCTCTCCTTCTCTCTCTCTCTCTCTCTCTGCGGTGGTCCTAGCACTGATTTATGTCATTCTCCTGGTATCTACCACGCCTTCGACACGGCACGCCACTACGCGCCAATCTTCTGTTTTAACTTTTTTCCATTTCTGAATTCTTCCCGAGCACCCCCTTTCACATTGAACATACCAGGAAGGGTTTCGTCTATTAATTTTGCGGATTGACTGCGTGACCTTGGCTCTACCAAGTTCTGACGCACTTGGTTGGCTGCGATGTTCACATACCGTTGAAAAGTCTCAATTACTTGGCATTTTCCCCGTGTCGAAAGGCAGCCTGGGAATCTCACCGATAATAGTTGTTAAATCATGTAATAACAACCGCGTTCAGTGTATGAAAAGAACATCGATCCGACAGCAGCTACAGCCACGCGAGCTGTTACCGTCATTATATTATTTTACTTATTTTTACACCTATCATGACCACGCGAGCTCTCAATAAAATATGTCTTAGAATCAAAGTCCGAGCTCTGTTCGAATAAAGATAGCTCCCTTATATTATTATTTCCCCCCCTCGAAGATGCGCCTTTCCGATGATGCTCGATTCGCTCGCTTGAAATCGAACATCTCATTCCTGGACAATGGCGCATCATTCTCCGAATGATGACAAGCCATAAATTCCTAGAAGAACGAGCACCGGATTAGGTAGAACAGTGAACGGGTTGAGGGGACAACGCGGGAAGGAACTGTTATTGGGATTCCAATGGAATTCCACCCGGACGGCTTTGCTTGCCGATCTTTCAAAATTCGCCATGACATGGCCGGGGCCCAAGGGCATGAATGCCCCCATTTGTGGGGGATCTGCTTTGATTTGTTCCTGCAAAAATTACACCCTAATCCCTGATTTATCATCGTAATTTACGAAAGTCGGGATATCTCCCGCTTTCTTTGCTTTCTTCAGACCTTGGAGATCTCAACTTTGACCTTTCTGTCCATCGCGGATTACACATATGACCTTTTCGATCGGCGGATAGTGACAATGAATAGTCCTATGTACTTTTTTCACGGATTTCAGAATTTAGAGCACGTTTATATTGCTCAAAACTTCACGATAAAAGAAAATTTATTTTTTTATTAATGTCATTTTTAAGGAAAATTTTCATTTGTTTTGTGATTTAGAGAAAAATTAATCTAAGTTGTTATTTTCAATCTATGGAAAGCGATTTTTAGATATCGAGAAGTTTTATGTCCCTCAGCATAGCCCCACCGTGTTCAAGTAGGAATGCCACTGGGCGCAAGTAGGGAAACTTAAGATCGGCGATACTCCTAAGACCAGGCATATGTCTTCCACAGAGTAATCAAGGTTTTTTGCGACAGAAAATGGACCGGCATAATAAAAACTCACGATCAATCGATATTAGAGAATAGACCTTGTGGATGTTGCCATCCTTCGTCAAAAGTATGATTGAATGGCATATTCCTCACGTCGGCAAATAGTTACACGGCATTTAGTCAAATCATGCAAATGGAGGAAGCCAAATCAGACATCAGAAACATGGTGAGGGAGTGGTACGCTAATGATAAGTAAGCGTGGGGTACGTGACACGTGGGGTTGAGTAAATATGCGTCGACCTTTCTCGAACGTGTATCTCGTACTGTTACCTCGCGTCCGTAGGATCAGACATGTTACGACAACCGCAAGCCCCTAGAAGAACGGCATTGACTTCTCTCGACTCTTATACGTTGGAGGTACGTGCGGTGGGTGGAGCTTTACTGCGGCTGAACGCGGTGCATTGCAGCAGGACAATATCAGTAACGAGGGACATCAATTGAACTTTCACCAGATAAACCTTTGCTTGCTAATCCGCAATTGCACCGTCATCCCCAGCCTGTCAACTTTTTTTTTTTTTTTTGTCGGTCTTACGCTAATCTTATTCTAACACTCACTCTCAGACTTCTGCCCTGCTTCCTTGCAGGGCGTGGGATTCGAAACCCACTTCTGAAATGAAATCGTCCCCACCCCAATCCCTCCTGAAAATGTGGGGATTTGAACCCATAACCCTCCCTTTCAAATCGAGATAATTGTCCAAAAAGCTTTAAAATAGAAAATCTAGACCGGAATTGACAGGAAATACAAGGAAAGAGGAGGAAATTGTCTATGTATTCATTGATCTGTACACGAGCACATCAATACATTTATAGTGCAAGAATGAAAGAGAATAAAAGGAAATAATATACAAAGAATTGTAAATTTCCTATTTACTAAAACTTCATATTCTCTAAATCAATCAATCCACAATTAGGATCAATCGACGATCGCATTCTTCAACTGTATCTCCAACACTTCCCCTCAAGCTGATGACCTATATATATCGAGGACACCCAGCTTAGTGAAGATGGTCGCAAGTTGATCCATTGTTCCAATACCCTTTGCTACGAGTATGTTTCATCCTTTCGTGAAAAATCGGATTTGGGTGGATGTTCACATTCTGTTGAAAAGTCTAATAACTTGGCATTTTCCTCGTGCCAATACTTGGCAAGGCAATATGGATACAACCACTGAACCGTGTGTTAGCAACCGCGTTGGGCATACGAAAAGAACATCGATGCGACGTCAGCTATAATGCAAGCTATGACTTTTTACCACGCTATTGTTTTACCTATTTATATCCCATCAGGACTACCTTTTCTATCGATGTGAAAATATGTTTATACCTTTTCACATCGGCGGCTCTCAATCAAAATTCAGAACCTATTCACATAAAGATAGCTCCCCACTTTTCCTCTTCCTCCCCTCGAAAACGCCGAGTCCACCAACCACGAACCCGTTCGCTTTTGCGCATACAGGTTCTCCTAATTCCTTTCCGATGATGCTTGATCCGCTCGCCTGAAATTGAACATCTCCGCTGCTAAAGAACAGTGCGTCTTTCTTCAAACAATGTGACGATTGATTTCGCATGGCGTATCCTCACAGTTCGCAAAACCGGACACGACAAGCCACGAATTACGTAGAAGAACGAGCACCAGATTTAGGTAGAACAGCAACAGGAATGCCCCCATGAGCGGGGGATCTGCTGTAATCTATTTCTGCAAATTACACCCTAATCCCTGATTTACCATCGTAATTTACGAAGGTCGGCATGTCTCCCACTTTTTTCGCTTTCTTCAGATCCTGGAGATCTCAACCTTGACCTTTCTGTCCATCGCGAATTACATAAGACGTTTTCATTCGACGGATGTTGACGGTGAATAGTTACACGTACTTTTTTGTCAGATCTTTTTGTGCCTGTTTAGTAACCATTTAAACGGTGCTTGATTTTGATTTTTTTGTTCTAGAAAATAGTTTGAGAACAGAATCGCGTTTGATAAAAATTTTGTTCCCGGAAATAAATTTCTATTTTTTTGTTCCCGGAATTAGATTTGGAACAAAATCAAGAATTAAAAAAAAAATGTTGATTCTTATTCCGGGAACAAATTTAAGAATTAAAATCAACTCTTCTTCTTCTTCTCTTTTTTTCTTCCTCATCGACCGCCATCCCACAGTTGCCATCCGCCACCCGACGCCATCGTCCGTTGTCTACCGCCGCTCGCCGCCACTCGATGCCATATGCCGACAACCAGTCCGGCGAGCTCGCCAAGCCAGGGCGAGGTTCAGTGAGCTCGCCGATGGCCAGGCGAGCCTCACCGGGGCTGGGCGAGGCCCACTTGGCCCCGACGAGGCTCGCCCAACCCCAGCGAGGCTCAACCAACGAGGGTCGGCGACCGGCCACAAGAAGAAGAAAAAGAATAGGAAGAAAAAGGAAAAAAATAAAAGAAATTGATTTGAAACATAATCAATGAGCACGATACCAAACGCAATTTTATTCCAGAATTATAAATTTTGGATAATTACCAAACGACTTAAAATGCTTAGAAACTGTTCCCGAGAATAGAATAAAAAAAATCATTTATTATCAGAATCTGTTCCTAGGAACAAAATCATTATCAAACGTGCCATTAATCACCGAAAACTTCCTAATAAAAACCATATTATTTTTATGAAAATCAATTTTAAGAAAAATGGTCAGTTTTTATTTGTTTTATTATTTAAGAAAAAAAAATTCATACAAGTTTATTATCCTCGATCGATGAAAAACATCTTCTGTACATTAATAAGTTTTCCGTCATCCAAATATCAAAAAGTTAAAAAAAAAAAAAAATAGAGAACGGTTTTTCTTTCAAATAAACGAACTCTAATTAATGTTCTAAATCTCAGCTCCGAAGTCGATCAACTCTTTACTTTAAAAAGAAAAAAAATTCCAGACGAGAACATGCTCGAAAAATACCATCAACCTATTGCCCAGTGGTCTCGCGTCAAAAGACTCGACCTGCTCAATGTTTATTCGGTCCCAATCGAAGCATCAACTTTCTGCTTCGTTCCTGACACACTCAATGAGCACTTCTACTTGAAAGTATTGTTACTTTTTTCAATTAAAACTTTCCTTTCGATTTTATTTTTTTTTAAAAAGAGGAAGCCTGTAAAATGAAAACAACAGTTTTATATGATTTTATGTACCAAATTTTCAATATTTTAAAAAATTAAGGATGGTTAGGATCAAATAAAAATCAAGTAGAAAATTACATTGTTTACAAAATAATACACAATAAAAAAAAAGGTATAGATAAATATGGACTCTACTTTACTCGACGTAGAATGTTCAGTTTAAGATGCCAATGAAGCATTAACTAATAAATAAGTGAGTCCGTGCTCCACCATGCCACGAGGTGCCAGAAAAACGAAAAACCCACGATTGATCAGTATTATAAAAATAGATCATGTGGATGTTGCCATCCTTTCTGAAAAGTATAATTGGATGGCATATTCCTTGCGTCGGCAAATGGTTAACAAATGAAGGGAACCAAATTAGATCAGAAACATAGTGAGAAAACAGCTTGTGGGATCATCCGGACATCGATTCGTGCCACATCCGCTGATCGTAGGGCCGTCGTCTGTTGCTGCAGATATACTCAGGTCCTCCGACGTCCTTTCCAAGGCTCGAAACAGTCGCGAAATTGAACATCTTCCGCAGCCACTTGGAGAGCTGCTGTACCTTAGTTGCCAAAGCATCTCAAATCCAACGTCTGAGCTTTCCGAACAAATATGCATCTGCCTTTCGCAGACGAGGATGGTGTCCAGTCGCATTCGCGGAAGCAGACATGTTGCGATAAGCATTGAGAATGACATTGGCTTCTTAACGATAAGGGAAAACGACATGAATAGTCCGTGAATTTTGACTCGATGTACAGTACGGTTCCAGAACTTGTAATCTGTTTAATGTGATTTATAAACTGTAGCCCAACGTGTAATTTGATCAATCCACTTTTAATTTATTCGATGTGATCGTCAAGCTTTTATTATATATTCAATTTAGTCCGTGAACAGTACGAAAATGATCGATATTACCCTTGAATTTGAATCAGTGGAAAGATAACATTAAGTATTTTCTTATAGTTCACAGATGAAATTAAAAATTTAAGGATAAAATTTATGGACCTTGAATTACATTGAAGAAATTTAAAGTTTAAAAATCACATTACACGTTAAGTCAAAATACATCACTATCGATAAGTAGGCTTGGGGGTACGTGTGGTGGAAACCTTTCTTGAACATGTACCTCATAATGTTACCTCGTGTCCCCGTAGAATCGGACATGTTCTAACGACCGCAGGCCGTTAGAAGAGCGGCACTGATTTCTTTCAACTCTGTACGTTGGAGGTACGTCCGGTGCGGTGGGGCTTTTACTGTGGCTTAACGAGGTACAGTGTAGCAGGACGATATCAGTAGCGAGGGACATCTATCGAAGTTGCCACGAAATAACCATTGGCTGCTAATCTCAATTCTTCAGGACACGAGCGAGGCCCGCGTGTACCACTTTTTCCCTTTCATCAGATTTCGAAATTCTCGAAATTAGGATAAATGTTCAAAAAGCTCTAGAATAGAAAATCTAGACTAGTACATGCTTGGAAAAAGGCCATCAATCGGCCTTAAGCCTAACAGCTCCAAAAAGCAAAACGGACGATCTTTTACTCATTTGTCGACACTCTTAAAAATTAATTTTGTTTGAAGGTACTATTACTTACTTTTTGTACTTACGACTTTCTTTTTAAACTTAAGAGGAAGATTTTGAAAGGGTTAATACCCGAAAAATCTCGAACTGATACACTTGTGACAAATTTACTTTAAACTATTTTTTTGACCATGAAAAACCTCACACTGGTATACCTGTGACAAATTTACTTCGACTAAATTAATAAACGCTAAATTGGTACATTTATGATAAATTTACCCCAAACTAATATATTCGACCGAAAAAAAACCCCAAATTGGTAAATTTGTGACAAATATACCCTCCGCTAAATTGAATTAATACCACAAAAAATCAAAAAAAATTGTAAACTGTGACAAACGGAGCGTAAAATCTTAAATTGATATATTAGTTAACTGTCACGTGTCATTTAATTTAATAATTTGACAATAAAATTTAATGAAAACTAATAAAGGTTAAATTTGTCACAAGTGTACTAATTTAGGATTTTTTTGTTGTAAAAAAAATAGTTTGAGGTAAATTTATCACAGGTATACCAGTTTGAGATTTTTCAGGGTATTAACCCAAATTGAAAAAATCATACATCATTGGACATATTGATTTTCATATACTTTGAAAGGCTAAGGGTGGATGGATCATTTAAGTCAACTATAAAGCTATAATGTAAACAAAAGAAGAAAAAAATCATCATTTAGTTAAACTTATTTTAGGAGAAAAGGTTCTAGCCGTGAGGTTGGTGGATCTCATCCATGGTTTCTATTGATGGGCGGTGATCTACAACTTCATATTACGACAAAACGATAAAGTCTAGCCAGAGAAATTCAATATTGAGATTTTTTTACTTGCTAATGAAGTATAGGAGATGACACAGTTTCACCGTTATCCTTCGAGCGGTGGCTCAAACAATAAGACAATGGATGGTGTTAGCCAGCAAGTGCAGGACAATCAATGAATCTAAGTTAAGGGGGGCCAGATTTAAAATTTAAGTGAAAGTTGGTGATTTTTTTTCAAAATGCAAAAAAAAAAAAAAAAAAAATTGGGTTAGAATTGTCACTCGACCTAAAGTTTGTGCTTTTTTATGTGACAAAAAAAGTTTGGATCAGATTTGTCACTCGACCTAAAGTTGATGCTTTTTTATGAGACAAAAAAATGTTTGAGCCAGATTTGTCCATCGACCTAAAGTTGATGTTTTTTTTTGGAATTAACCCAATAAAAAGAATAGTAGGGCATGTGCAACCCATGGTCGAAACTTCTTTTTATAAACACTTATCTCGCTATAGATACAAAATAAATCACTTCAAAATTTGCAAATGCAACCATTTATTCAAAAATTATGCACCGTAGATTTCTAACCAAAAAAACCTATAGAATGAAATATATATATATATATAATTGCATATAAGGAATTAAGATCGGTTGTCGTAGAAATCTAAACCCTAACAATCTTAAAATGGCAAGTTAGATTTAAAATGGCAGTTGTTACTGAAATTGTTAGGATTGTTTCATTTCGCTTTGGGCTTCACAGATTATGTAAGTAACCTTAAGCATTTTCAGTGTAAGCATGGCTTGCTAAGTGATTTATCGAGTTCAACTTTCAAGTTTACCCCGTAAGATAAATCTCGAAAATCTTCCCCAAAAAATTCTTAGTAGGTTGGGTCATTATGTAAATTTAACAAATTACTTAAGGATGTAAAGAAAAACAAAAGCATATTTTTATATTTCTTACACAAAGCGTTCTGATCAGCTTTCGGGACTTTACAATCTCAACTCCATCCCAATTCTATAAAGTTCTTACCAATTTGGCCCAAACTTGCCCCGTTACTCGAAATGCTAAACTCATCGCATCTCCTCTAGATATGGTGGATTAGGTACCCTCTTATGTCCATCCCATTTTCATATTTTGTAAAAATCCTATCCAGAATGCCTAAGCGTCTAAGAATTGATTTCAACCGTACACGAAATTCTACTCCATGTGTATTTTTATATATAAGTAGAATACGCGTACTCTCATGCAAAGCACACGTACATACGTGATATTCCAAAAGTTTCAGTTGTCTGCACATTTTTTGAGTTTATTGAAAAATACTCATTATTGTATGAGTATATTCATGTGAAACTTGGGCCAAACTACATCAACAACTTTGTTTTGTATTTTTTTTTCTTGGGTAAATATAAAGTACAAACTAAGAAAAATTAACGTCTAAAATTTACAACCTCAACTTTATCATTAAGCAAAACACGAGATAATTCTCTAAGAGGCTACAAGTACAACGTAGTATCTAAACGCTTCATTATGCCAACATTGACAAATATATCAACAAGCTGATCGTCTTCTTGAAAATGTGACGAATTTTGAACTCAAAATCAAAGACGAGTAATTTCTTGATATCCTTAAGAAGTGTTGGTCCAGTGTTGTCCATTATTCTTTCTCGGTAATTTTGGAGTCCATCTCAATGATGAATTTATTGAAACCTTGTTGCTTTGCGATGGTAAGTCCCAACTATAACGCTCATAGTTCTACTTGTAAGGATGAACAAATTCCAAGAAATGAGGTTAAATCGTCAAGCCAGTCACCCCCTTCATTTCGAAATAAACCTCCTACTCCTACAAGTCTAGGATTATCTTAAGACATATCAAGCATTGTGTATATGCCATGATTGCAGCCAGTTCATTTCATATTCGCATAGATAGGGATAACATTATTGCGATAGTTTAGATAGCATGAATGAGTGACAAAATGAAGTAATTACACAAGACAGCGATTTTCATATAACATCTTGTAATTTATCTAGTCTTATTACGATACACAAGTTTTTTCTTGTTTTTAATTTAATAATAAACGACCATGAAAGCTTCTTCCTAAGATTATATGGTAATAATCTCGAAGTTCTTTTATCGAAACGTTTAAGGAGAAAGACGATCCATACGACGTGAATCGAGTCAAAGGAGCAAACTTTCGACTTCGATCAGCCCCGAAATTTTGCGGCCGCGTAGTATTCTGGGGGCGCTCTGCCGAACTCGACAGGGGCTGGGATGGAACGAACGACGATGGAGTGCGCTCGCGGGGGCGGAGGACGGGACAGGGGAGCCACCAATTCTCGGTCAAACCAACCGTTCGCGATTCCATCCCTCCTCCGAAACCGTCCCAGGTGTCGTCACGCCAGCAGCGGCTAAAATGTCGACCGCAAAATCTGCAAATCCCAGCCGTCTCTTTCGCATTCCTGCTTAGCTCGCGCGCCATGAGGATCAACGGAAAAGGGAAGAGAAAAAATTGCCCTCCTCCTGTTTCGTCCTGATGGCCCTCCCTCTTTTGGTAGCATTTCCGCGGCGGCAATCTCCAATGCTCGTTGTCTCTGCGAAACCCGCGACCTCTGGTTGGCGAAAGCGTTCGTTTTGTTGAACCGGGGAGGGAATTCGAGGAACCCCGTTTCTTGTTTCTTTCTTTTTTTTGCGCAACCGCGAGCTGAGCCTCGATCTTGGAGCTGGAACGAAGGCGACGGCATTTCGTGGGATTTCTGGAAGTGGGTGTCTGGGGATGAGGTGTTCGTGGGACGTTGTCTGAGAAAAGAACCGATCTTGGGGAGGTGCATTGTGGAAATCTTGGCTTGGGTTTTTCTTGGTTTTCGAGATGGAGTGAGGCATTTGGTGGGTCGGGATGGTTTCAGGTACTGATGTTGCTCCTCCGGTGACCCGGTTGGCCCTTGAACACGAGCAATGCAAGGGAAGTACGTCGTCCGTGGAGGATGAGGACAATGACACGTTGGAGAACTTGAACTCAAACAAGGTTGGGAAGCCTCCGAGGAACCTCTCTGCTATACGCCAATGTAACAGCTCTGCTTGGTTGTCTGAATTGGTGAGTATTGCTTTCCATCTTCATCATCTGCATCATCATCATCATCATCATCCCACAATTTCTTTTTCTCCATTTGTTAATTAAGTAAAGTTATTAATTGTTCACTTCTTTAGTCTTTTATATTACTTGATTACTTACGATGGTGTATGTGCTGTTTTGGCATCAAAATCTTAGCTCTGTTTGAGTCGAGTAAGATGGCATCTGTGTAATTAAGATAAGGACCTTGGGCTTGCATTGGCCAAAATTCTGGCCACTGGTCTGCAACTTATGGTGAATTGCAACTGACGCAATTTGAAAGGATGTGTCTTTTGGAGAAGGAATTATGATGCTGATGCAGATCATGAAAAATGAAATTATGGCCTCCAGATACACCTTTTTCTTTTTCTTTTTCATTTGCTTCATGTAACGGAATTCTGGGGCTACTGATCTTTGGCCACACTTTGGCTTAAGTTCATTGGAATGCTGATATAATTTTGCATCACCCTGGTGATGCATGGGTTGCCTACTACCTTTAGTAGATTGTCAGCCACTAGATTGGCTGATCCTGGAGCGAGCATCAATTCCTTTAGATATTTGATGGATCTTCATGCAGGACTCTGACCATGGAATTGTTGGTCTCAAGTCACCACCGATTGAGAAATCAGGGTTCTTACCTGTGTTTCGCTCAGGAAGCTGCTCGGAGAAAGGACCGAAACAGTTTATGGAGGATGAGTATATTTGCGTGGATAACCTTTATGAACACTTTGATTCAGCTGCGCAAGTCCCCTCCCCTGGGGCATTTTATGGGGTGCGTATCTTTGTCATTTGTTACTGTCTCACATTTTCTGATTTGGACCATCCGTAGTAAATGTCTAGACATTTTAAAGGTCCAAGTTTCATGCAATTACCCCTGCCCCTAAATGATGTTATATTGACATGGGAATGCACTCCTTGTGCATGGTCGACCTTCACTCACCATCAAGCTACAATGCCTAAATTTTTAAATTTCAATAAGTTGTCCCAACAGTCCTTTACTATAAGAAACAGTCGAACTTATTTGTCTGAGGGCATTATCCAACCTTATCACTGCTTCAAGCATTGTTGTATCTGAATCTAAACCATGTATTTACTGCCTTCTCTGGTCCAGTAGCGTATGCATTTTCAGACATTGCTCTGCGATGTGAGAATTGGGCCTTTATCTCTACACTCTTTTTAGCATTTTATATGTCACTCTTCTTGGTGAACTGAACCGATACAGGTGTTTGATGGGCATGGTGGTACTGATGCAGCATCTTTCACCAGAAAGAACATACTTAAGTACATAGTTCAGGACTCCAACTTTCCAACTGGCTTCAAAAAATCTGTGAAGAGTGCTTTTGCGAAAGCTGATAATGCATTTGCAGAAGCTGGCTCCTTAGATAGTTCATCAGGCACCACTGCTCTGACTGCCCTTATATTAGGCAGGTGAGAGTACTTTTCACTTGCCCTTCGCAATTTTTGTTCATTATAGTTTCTTGGGCCTGATGAAGTTGAGATTACATTTGCGTTTGCAATGTCTCTGGCATTCATTTCACAGCAGTGGTTTTTGACAAAGCATTGTCTGCTTTCACAGTAATATGCTAATAGCCAATGTCGGGGACTCCAGAGCTGTCTTGGGCAAACGAGGGAGAGCAATTGAGCTGTCCAGGGATCATAAACCCAACTGTACCTCTGAAAGATCGAGAATCGAGAAACTGGGCGGTGTCATATACGATGGCTACCTCAATGGTCAACTATCAGTCGCGCGAGCCCTCGGTGATTGGCACATCAAGGGCTCAAAGGGTTCAAAGGGCCCTCTGAGCTCCGAGCCAGAGTTGGAGGAGCTCGTCTTGACAGAAGAAGACGAGTTCCTGATAATTGGTTGCGATGGACTTTGGGATGTGATGAGCAGCCAATGTGCAGTCACCATGGTCAGGAGAGAGCTCATGCAACACAACAATCCCGAGAAATGCTCAAGAGCACTCGTCGACGAGGCACTCCAACGCAACACATGCGACAATCTGACAGTAGTTGTGGTCTGTTTCTGGCCAGATCCGCCCCCTAAGATCGAAATCCCGAAATCACACAAGAGGAGGAGCATATCTGCTGAAGGGCTGGACGTTCTGAAGGGCGTGCTGAACGGTATATGAAGAACTGCCTCATTGCTTGTGGAGGTGCAATTTAGAATCAGTTAGTGTTGCTGGGGGCAGGGGATTTTTCCTAGTTACCGGTACCGCCATCCCGTCACCTTTCGAAAGCTAGAAAATATGTGTTCGTATGTCTTTGTAAATTTGAGGGATAGTTGTCGTTTTTCACTCACGTTTTACCATCCAGGTTTGAATTAATCTAGTTCCTCTAATGGACGTGAACTCAAGTAGGAGCAGGTGAATGGCCAATTTCTGCAAGCTGCAGCTTGCTTGATTGAATACATCCATCCCCTCTTTTAGTCTCTTTCACGTATTGCGTGCAAGATTGGAAATGGACCTCTTTAATAAGTGAATCACATAGGACATTGTATATCTGTCTTGATGTGACTATCATTGTCTCTTGACAATTTTATGCAGAGCTTTAATTTTTGTTCATTTTACAATACAAGAGTTTGATTGAGACAAATTGAAATTGCCTAAATCACAGTCGCTTCATTGAACTCGAGCTTGACTCCAGTGAAAAATCAACATACTTGAACTCGATTGTAGAACAATTAAGATGCAAATGAAGTCAAGGTCGAGCTTGAACATAAAAGGGTTGAATATATATGTTTTGCATGAGGGGTTATCACATAATTTTAGGTTATGCTTAGCCATCTGAATTTCTAATTAAGATAAGATTAGATAGAATAGAATATGAAATTCAAGAATTTTGCGATATCATATTCACTATTTAGTGATTGCAATAATAAAGTCGAATATATTCATATTATATTAACGGCATATTGGTATAAATGAACCAATTTTTTTTTTAAATGGAGATGATAAAAATCTCTCATGGCATTCTTGCTTGTTTTATTTTTATTTGCTTTTCTATTTTATTTTCCTCTCTTTTTTTTAATTAATTTCTTATTTATTTCTTTCTTCCTTTTCCATCATTGTCAAGTTAAATTTTATTAAAATAGTAAAATGTACTGATATACCTAAAATACTAAAATACCTAAAATATGTAATAAATATAAATAAATATTTATATATTGAATTTATATAATAAAATAGAATTAAATTTGAATATATAAATAAAAATAAGATTAAAATAAAATAACTAAATTGTTATTTTTTTAATTCTTTATATTTCAAATATTACTTATATTGTAATATAATTTTAATTTTGTTAATTTAAGAATTTTGTTATTTGGAAAATATAATTTTCATATTATGGATGTTAGAAATCTTATCCACTTTTATTACACTTTCCTCATAGGATAAATTTATTCGGTTCATATTCCCCTTATATTCAACTTTATCTTATCTTGAGCAAACATCAAACGCAAGATTGAATAAATTTTAGGGAAAATTCCAAATATAGCTTGAAATGCTCTCATTATTTCAAATAAAAGCCCAAAGTGAATCTTGTTTCAGATAAAACTTAAAGTGGCTATAGCTATTTCAAATAAAAACCTAACCTTGCCGGCTTGCTGACTGGCAAAATATCTCAACTGATCAATGATATTTTTCGTCAAAACACAAGTTAAATTTAAATTAAATTAGATTACAAAATTTAAAAAAAAAAATTGATAAAAAGGAAAAATAGAAAAAAGGAAAAAATTCAACTTTTAAAAGTAAGAAATTACCCTTTACAACCGGTGAATTCAAGCCTTTCTTTGAAACTAATATGTGTATTTCAAGCTCTTATTTAAAACAATGTCCACTTCAATCTCATATTTGAGAAAATGATTGCACTTTAAACTCTTATTTGAAACAATATCTACTTGAGCTCTTATTTGGAATTTGCCTTATAGTTTATCCTATTCTGAATTTTATCTTACCCATCAAACACAACCTTAAGGATTTCTAAACCTCAATTAAGACTAGTTAAATGTTTTTCAAAAGATAGAAAAAGCTTGAGTGGATTTGTGAGTTTTTTTCGAGTTAAGCATTGATGGGTTCAAGATCACTCGAAAGTCAAGATGAGGCAGCGATCATCGAGTAATCGTCGAACCGAGTCCGAGTGCTCACAAGCACCTCAACCCGAGCCAGGTAAGAAGCTGCAAGACCCAACCGGCTGCTGTGGATTACTGAGACAGAGAGGATACTTTCAAGAACGGAACCCAATCTGAGCATTGACTTAAAAGTTCTCTGTAATTTCCTCGCTTCTTTTTGTTGATCCGCCGTGTCACAAATTACCCTTTTTTTTCCTCTATTGAGTTTTGGGTTACAGCTTTGCCCAGTGCCCGTTGTTAACTCTCGCTCTGCTGGAGCAGCAGCTCATGTCAACCCTCCATGCCCAAATTCCTCAGCTCCCCCAAGGCCTCCATCTTCTTCTCTGCACTTTCGAAACCAAGGTTCCTTCTCACTTTCCATCCAAGACCCATTTCGACATCATCATCATCATCCTCGTCACCGCATTCATCCACAAGACCCTCCTTCAGCCCTGTCCCAAGTGACCAGCACGTTGCCCATTTGATCCTGGACCAGAAAACACCCTCCCTAGCGCTAGAGACCTTCGAATGGGCCTCCAAGATCCCCAATTTCACCCACTCTCAATCCACCTACCGCGCCCTCATCCACAAGCTCTGTGCTTTCCGCCGCTTCGACACTGCCCAGCAACTGCTCGACGGAATGCCCAGCTCAATCGGGTCGCCCCCGGACGAAAGCATCTTCCTCACGATCGTCCGGGGCCTGGGCCGAGCTCGGAGGATCCGTGAGGTCATCAAAGTTCTCGACTTGGTGCGCAAGTTCGGCGAGCAGCCGTCCTTGAAGGTATACAATGCGATCCTCAACGTTCTTGTGAAGGAAGATATTGATTTGGCCAGGGAGTTTTATAGGGCGAAGATGATGGAGAGTGGCGTCCAAGGGGACGAGTACACTTTTGGGATTTTGATGAAGGGTCTGTGTTTGACGAATAGGATCGCCGAAGGTTTTAAGCTCTTGCAAGTCATGAAGTCTGATGTTGTCAAGCCTAATACAGTGATATACAACACTTTGCTTCATGCACTTTGCAAGAATGGCAAAGTTGGGCGGGCGAGGAGCTTGATGAATGAGATGGAGGAGCCGAACGACATGACATTTAATATCTTGATATCGGGATACTGTAATGAAGAGAACTTGGTGCAAGCTCTTGTCTTGCTTGAGAAAAGCCTTGGCTTGGGGTTTGTCCCCGATGCTGTTACGGTGACCAAAGTTTTGCGACTCCTTTGCAGTGTAGGGCGCGTGATGGAAGCTGTCGACGTATTGGAGCGAGTTGAGAACAGAGGGGGTCCTGTGGATGTTGTGGCTTATAATACGTTGGTGAAGGGTTTTTGCGGAATTGGGAAAGTGAAAGTTGGACATCGCTTGCTCGAGGAGATGGAGAGAAAGGGGTGCCTTCCGAATGCAGACACGTACAATTTGCTGATCTCTGGCTACTGTGATTCTGGGATGATGGATTTAGCTCTTGATACATTCAATGACATGAAAACAGATGGGATTAGTTGGAATTTTGCTACATTTGATGCACTAATTCGAGGTTTGTGCTCTGGAGGGAGAACGGATGATGGTTTTAAGATCTTGGAACTCATGGAGGAGACCAAAAGCGGCTCCGGTGGTCGTATTACTCCCTACAATAGCATATTATATGGTCTGTACAAGGAAAACCGCCCAAACGAAGCATTAGAGTTCATGATCAAGATGGAGAGATTATTTCCTAGGGCCGTAGATAGGTGCTTGAAAATATTAGGACTCTGTCGCGAGGGCAGATCAGGGGACGCGAAGATGGTCTATGATCAAATGATAGGGGAAGGTGGATTCCCAAATGTTCTTGTTTATGGCTCCCTAATACATGGACTGAGCTGGGACGGTAATGTGCGAGATGCATTCGAGCTAATGAACGAGATGATCGGTCAGGGATATTTCCCGGTCGCGTCTACATTTAATGCCCTGATTAGCGGGCTTTGCCGGCAAGGGAAGATGGGGAGAGCCTTGAAGCTTTTGGAGGACGTGATCAAGAGAGGCTGTAAACCAAATGCAGAGAGTTACAGACCCCTGGTCGATGTTTTTTGCGGGAAGGGAGAACCCGACATGGGTTTCAAGCTCCTATCACAGATGGTGGAAATGGAAATCGCCCCCGACCATTCCATATGGAACGCGCTGCTTCTTTCTTTCAGCCGAGAAGCAACATCCTCGATGAAAGATGATATGTGCAGGAATACGTTACGGTCGGTTATCGAGACTTGAGTATTTCGGTCGAGTTCCTTGCTCTCTCAAATCATATACAATACTCAAACATTGGACATAATTTGATCTACCCTGATGCATGATGACAGTATGCTTTTCTGACAGGTTCCGCTTTCCTTTTTCTTTATGATCATGGAGGAGGCCCTTCCATGGCAGATGAGTGGGTTCGTTGATTGTCTTTTAGGTTTAGCGTGAATACTTTGTACTGATTGCTCCGAGCACTAAATGATGTTCTTCAAATATACCAAGAAAAAGACAAACTCGACATCTCTCTTCGGGTCAAAATTGCTCAAGATGGGGCATATGCTTGGTTCTTTGTTTCTTCATGTGGGACAACCATATGAGACATGGAGGAAACAACACGTTTGGATAAAAAGAATATTGATGTTTAGATATATATGTATGTGCGCCCGCGCGTGCGCGCACGCACACATATATATATATATATATATATTTGATTACCAAATGAAAGAAAACATACTATTGACTAGGGGCAAGAAATTCCGGTGAAACAGAAGAAGTTGAACTCCTAAATCTTTGACCAAAACACAAGATGACTGCCCTTAAAAGAGATGCTTTAATTAACTATTTACAACTAATAAGGCATGCCATAGCCGCCGAGCGAGATCGGTCAGCGCCGAACTAAACCCAAAATCGCATTTTTTTCCGGGAAACGCAAAGAATTTGTATCTCCATTTCAAGTTATCAGCCAAACATGAAATAATTAATTTCCCCATCAGTTCATAGTTTTCTCTTATGCATCCTTACTATTCCGAAATTAGTTATGATTTGCTCACCAGATGACATCTCTCCTCAACCTAACACAACCAATCTCACGAACCATGCCCTCCAAATTTGCACTTCCCTTTCCATATAAAAAGAAAAAAGAAAAAAGGGCAGTAAAATAAACAAATGGGAAATCACAAATTTAAATAAAGTTTCCTCCTTTTTTTTTGTGGTTTGATTTATTTTAATCAAGAAATTGGGGGAAAAAGAGGGAGGAGACCCACCAGCAGCACAAGGGGAAAGAGAGAGAGAGAGAGAGAAAGGTGGAGAGAGAGCCTTGTTGAGTAGGCCACATATCCCCCCTCAAACGCAACTGCCTTCTCTCTCTCTCTCTCTCTCTCTCTTTTTCTCTCAAGATCGCGACCAAGAATCGATAAGAAGCTCCTTCTTCTTCCTCTCCATCTCCATCTTCGTCTTCATCCATCTTCATTTGTGGGGTCGATCGGTCGCTCGCGATACAACCGCCATTTGCCCGCGGGGCGAATCGAGGGGAAGCCGTCGGGGTGTTTTCGTTTTTGCGAATCCCAACCCACGAATTGAATCGGGTCGGGTCGGCGGATCGATCGCCGGAGCGCCATGTCGTGTTCGTCGTCGTCGGGCTCGGAGGGGGACTCCGAGGGGATGGAGAACTACCGGAAGGGCGGGTACCACGCGGTGCGGGTCGGCGACCAGTTCGCCGGCGGCCGCTACATCGCCCAGAGGAAGCTCGGGTGGGGCCAGTTCTCCACCGTCTGGCTCGCCTACGATACTCGATCCTCCGTAAACACCTCTCTCTCTCTCTATCTCTCTCTCTCTCTCTCTCTCTCTCTCTGTGATCGTTTCGGTTCGTTTTGACTTGTGGCGATTTGGCTTTGGATTGATTGTGGGCGTTGCTGGTGTTTGGGGTATTGTTATAGAGAGGTGGTTTTGATCTGGTGTCGTTGGTTCTGAGCGAATGTTGAGGAGCGAGGACGATTCCTTTTTATTGATTCGATTTTTGACGATTGGATGACTTCTCCCTGATTCATTTTTATTAAATTTTCGTTCTTTTTTTTTTTTTTTTGGAATGATGATGGCTGTTCATTGGTTGAAATCGCGTTGGGAAGAGTCTGATCGTCGGTGGTGATGACTGATGAGTGATATTTTTATAAACAATTTTTTTTTTTTTTTGGAATGGATCATGAAGCTGTTTGCGCTTATGATGTAGGTACCGTTCCGTGTATTTTCAAACGGGGGGTGTTGTTGTTTTGGTTATTGTTGATCATGGTTGTTTATGATCTGGGATCACCGTTTTTTTTTTCGGGTGGGGTGGGAATGACCTAGAAAATGTGTCGTCTTGATGAAGATAGCGCCTTTCTCTGAATGATCTTTGGATGGTTTTGCTCCTGATCTAAAGCCATGCGTTGATCCTTAAATCTTCCTTCTCTGGGGTTGTTTTGTTTTTGCCATGGTTTATAAGGAGTGCTAAGTTGAACTGTAAAGTTACATGCTTGGACTCATCTGGCTAATGATTTTAAGGGGGCTCATATTTCAGTACACCCTTTTGCCGGGGGATCCTGACGTCGTGTAGTCTGAGCTGTAGTGGCTTAAAGAAAGAGCTTATCTTAGATTAGCATGGGTTGAATGTCTCCAGTTGCGGTCTCCTATGAGCCTGGTGCCCTCATAATTTTAATGTTTAATGAATCTCCACATTAAATACTGACAATGCGCACAACGTTCTCCTGTTATTTACCTAATTTATTGACACAGAATCATGACAGTCATCATTTTTCCATTATGGTCTCAAGCAATCAATTAATTATATGGTAATGGGATCAGAGCACCACCTCTTCATTGTCGGAAGTTTATGATGGATCTATAAAGCCAAAGTAATTTATTAGTTTAACTACGTGCTCCCTCTTCTTTCTTAGTTGCTTTGCTCCATGCTTATGTCCTGAATATGGATTTTTTTATTTTTGTTTTTTGTTTACTTCCAGAAATATGTCGCTCTTAAAATCCAGAAAAGTGCAGCACAATTTGCACAAGCCGCCTTACACGAGATCGAACTGTTATCGGCAGTTGCCAAGGGTGACCCATCAAATTCAAAATGTGTTGTGCAACTGGTTGACCACTTTAAGCATACTGGCCCAAATGGGCAGCATCTCTGTATGGTCCTTGAATTTCTTGGCGATAGCTTACTTAGACTAACCAAGTACAATCGATATAGAGGCCTTGAATTGAACAAAGTGAGAGAAATCTGTAAATGCATCTTGATTGGTCTGGATTACTTGCATAGAGAAGTTGGTTTGCTCCATACCGATTTGAAGCCTGAAAATATCCTCCTTTGTTCCACTATTGATCCATCTAAAGACCCAGTGAGATCTGGTGTCTCTCCTATACTTGAAAGGCCTGAGGGCAATCTCAATGGCGGTGCAACCATGAGCCTCATTGAGAAAAAATTGAAAAGGAGAGCAAGGAGAGCTGCTGCTAAGATTTCAGCAAGAAGAGAATCAATGGGAGATGCGGCTACGAAGCCCAAGAGAAGCTTAGATGGGATTAATGTAAGGTGTAAGATTGTGGATTTCGGGAATGCATGTTGGGTGGATAAGCCGTTCACAGAAGAAATTCAAACAAGGCAGTATAGAGCTCCCGAAGTTGTACTTCAGTCTGGTTATTCCTTTTCTGTAGATATGTGGTCATTTGCCTGCACTGCCTTCGAGCTTGCTACCGGTGACATATTATTTGCTCCTAAAGGTGGTCAAGGCTTCAGTGAGGATGAGGTAAGATCACTTTGCCTATAATGTTTTTTATTGTCTAATAATTGCATGAGTTGAACTGATCATTTCATGTTTGATACTAAACAATATTGGCCAGAAATGGGTATACCTTGCTTGTAAAGGTTGACTTGTTAGTTCCATGAAAGCTGCTCTTGATATTTTTGCAGTTTGGAGTAAAGATTTTAGATTTTTCTTGACAACTTAAAAAGTAAAACCATCTCAGGCACTAAAAATGGTCTCTGCTTGTGTGTAAATGCATGCTATTGGTTCTAGGTCAGCGGCGGTGGCGCTGTTAGCATACTTCCACAATGATTGTTCTCATGATATTTCATTTGTCAGTTTGCTTGTTCTATGATTATTAGGTATTACCTGCAAATTACCTTGAAATGGTCAACAAGGAAATACTATGGCTGAGATGATAATTTGTTAAATTGTTATTGAGTTTGATTCTGTTAGTCATTTTTTTTTGTATTTTTGGGTAAAAAATTCTGTTAGTCGTTAAGCTTTGAAGGTTTGGACAATCCATATGTCAACCGTTGACTTGTTCAGATCTCTTGATGTATTTTCCATTATAAATTATATTTGCAATCTCTTCATCGTTTTTAGTCTATATGTGCTTGGTTGAATTTTTATGATGTTGACTATCCATCGCGCAACAGTTTGTCATTGTTACTTGGTAAAAGGTGGAAGTTTCTTTATCTGCATTAAGATTGTGTTTTACACTGAAATTTTATTTGTTGGGTTAGGATCACCTAGCATTGATGATGGAACTTCTTGGGAAGATTCCAAAAAAGGTAAGCTTGCCTCATTTAAATCTTAGTCTTCCTTTCTTTATATATGTGATCATGGCTTTTAAGGGTGGGCTATATTATATCCCTTTGTGTGCAGATTGCCACCAGTGGAGCTCAATCCAAGGATTTCTTTGACAGATATGGCGATCTGAAAAGGATCAGGAGATTGAAATTCTGGTCATTAGATCGGTTACTCGTTGAAAAATACAAGTTTTCTGAGACTGATGCTCTCGAGCTTTCTGAGTTCCTCTGCCCTCTTCTCGACTTTGCACCAGAGAAGCGGCCTACTGCTCAGCACTGCCTGCAACATCCATGGCTCGTTCTGAGAGACTCGACCGATAATGTCACGAGAAATGATTCGAGAGTTGACAAGCTAGAAGCTGGTGTGAGCAACCTTAAGATCAAGGTGGGCAAATGAAAGGGTTGGGCGCTCTGGCTGCAATTCTAAAGCATTTTTGAAGCCCCTTTCACCCTTTTTTTAAAACTTAATTTTGGTGGTTTTTTTTTCTTTCGAAAGAGATTCTTTCTCTGCTAACAGATGTAAAGTTAATATTTTTTTATCCTCTCTGGGAAATGACGAGGAGCGGATAGGCCTTTTTGATGGCTTGTATATTAGCTGGTGGCTTTTAACGAAAACACAAGACAATATTGGCTTTTGGAATTTGTTTGTTTTGTTTGACATTGGAATTTATATTTATATATAATTACTGCCGCCACGGTTCTTTTTCTTCAGTACCTTTTGTCTCTTTGTATCGACAGTTGAAAAGGTAATAGACTTAACAATGAACCGTTCAATATGCCCGAGTGGGTTTTCTCGCACTTCGCAAGGCAAACCTTAATTATCGCAAACCCATGGTGCCTGGAAGCGTGCGTGTCTTTCATAAAAACACGTTCGATATGACCAGAAAACAAGATACGGCAAAAAGAACCGGACACGGCCTGGATAAAAAGGACTGGTGTTAGGTTTACCACATCGAACGACAATGTGCTTGAAGGTAGTTTTATAATCAAGTTCTTCTGAAGGTCCATAATCAAACCCTAATTGGGTAGGTCATATTATTACACTGGCTGCGGCTAGAGAAATCCCGAAAAAGTCTATGATGTATGGTGTGGCCCTCGTATGTTTTACTGAACTTTATCGAGTAAATATTCTCTGGACAATGAAGACGTGTTAAGATCCACACATTATATGTCTCAGAAAATCAAATGAAATGAGGCAAAGAAACGATATCAAATGATATTAAATTTCATTAATCAAGCGATGTGATAGATATCCGTCAGGTATCCACTTTTTAGGGTGCTACGTTATTCAGTAAATCGATTTAAATAACTGAGTTTTAATATTCTGAATCGGTCTAAAATGGAGTTAAAATGAGATGGGGGACCCCACTTGTCTTGCGTGTTTATCTTTGAAAGGAATAGATTAAGACACACTCTTTGATTTTTTTTATATTTCTCAAGACGATTCTTTAGTGCCGACTACACAGTCGGGGGGGCGCCTTCAGGAGAAGAGAGCAACTCCAAAGAGAGTGGGGGCCAGTGGTCCCAGCCTATTATTACACTTTAAATTCTAACTTCTAGTTTTGGCCACGTCTTATTGATATCATACCCTAGTCTTGAAGCTCACTCCTTTTTCGATTTATCTAAATTTCATTAAATTTTTTGCTTATTTTTGGGACAGGAGAAAGGGACAGAAGCAGAGCAAGTAGGTGGGCTATGTCATCATCTACTAGTGAGAACGAGGGGGTGCGAATTGTTGGTTTTGGAGTAATTGAATAGAAAAGCCAGCTTAGCTTTTTTCGCCCTTTTGCCCTTTTGCTTGGTCCAAGTGTCCAATCTTATCTTCTTCATCGGTTGATGTAGGAGAGACAGACATGGACGCACAACGCTTCTCTTCAATTCACTTCACCCCCGATTTGTCAAATTTGCTGACTCCCTCCGTGCGTAGTTCACATCTCAACTCCCGAGCTCTTGAGATGATCGTTTGTTTGCTTTCTCTCTTTTCAGACAGAGTTTTCAAGAAACCGATGAATCCTCACTGTACGACAGTACTCTCTCTTCGCTTGAATGACGGGTGATTTATGGACAAGTGGTTCGCACTATCGAAAAGAGCAACTTGGTTCGAATTGGAATTTTAACACCTTGAGGATCAGCTTTGAGAATTGATTGTTCTTAGGATATTGTCATTTAGAAAAGGGAAGAAAAGAAAGTAGTCATAGTATGCCCTTTTTTTTTTCTATATGTCAACGTCTTGAAAGAAAACTTAGAGCGCTAACCCCAAATTCAAGCGAAGAATTATTACTTTTGAGAAAATATAAAAAATGCATCAAGAGATTCAGCAGGGTAGGCAGGGTCAGATTAGCTGAGTCATGAAAATATCGTAGGTACGAGTATAGTTTCAAAACTCGAACATGTGATGAGTGAAATCAATTACAAAATTCTGACCATTAAAAAAAAAAGAACTCAATTGCAAAGTGATGCTCAGAATGCAAGCGTGCAGTTAGCATCACTTTGCAATTTAAACATTAATGACCTTAACACGAAAAGATGCCTTAGGAAATAATCATTTCGTTCTAAAGCAAATTAACTTAATTCTCAAAACCACACACAAAACGTTGGATTTATGGGTAAGCAAACATGGGTCGGTCGGTCCAACCTAAATCAAATGGGAGAGAAGGAAAAGGGAGAAAGGTGAACCAACCGAAGATTATCGTCGAGTGAATGTATTCTGCAAATATTCCTCATTGCCATGCAAGTAAAGCGATGCTTTGGACTTCTGGAGATTACAAATTCTCACCAGTCAATTGAAGGAAGGAAGCCAACGATTGGAGCAGCCCCATTTCATGTCGACAGAATGCTGACAGAAATCTTCATGGCCATTTCATGTCCCATTCACAAATTGCCAGATGAAAATACTAGGAACAAGTCTTCATCAGGAACCATGTCATGCGCCAGGAATGCAATATGCAGTGTAGAGGCGGAGGCAGTGGCAGAGACAGAGACTGTCTGTAAGAGCTGCAACCATGCTGCCCGGAAGCAATACTCACTGGGAAAAATTAATGAGATCGAGCCACACGACAACCTCAAACTTTATCCTTTGGCAGCACAAGATCTTATGAGCAAAATGGCATTACATTACATCCTTATCCTCTTCTAACCTCAAGCAGAATACAGTAGATATGCAGTGGAGAGCCCGGATTCAAGCAAAAGAACATACAAATAGTAATATACATGCATGCGTTCAATTGATTACAAACAAAGGGAAAGCAGCAAAAAAGAAGGTCAAAAAAATCAGACAAAAGGCCGTTCCCTCAAACGAAAATCAGGACCCCCTATTTCAGCTATCGACTGACTCTCATCATAACGGTCACAAACAAAATTTGCTTATTCGTCATTACGACTGCACGACTTTATTTTGTTTGACACATGCGGGAGCCTTAAACTCCTGACACTTCCAAATTGGAGTGGCCTCGAACAGCCTCACACCATCCTTAGAATGTTCTACAGAAAACAAAGGCACATTGCCAGCAACATGCTTGCCCGTCTTCTGTTCACTCGATGGGGAGCGTCTACTATTCGACTCATCCTTCGGGTTTGCCTGATCTTTAGAGGTACAGATGCTCAAAGGTAACTTCTTTAACTTCACTCTTCCCCTCTTTTTACCGGCATTGCACCCATCATCCCAAACTCTCTCCTTTGACCGACTGGATTCCCAATTTTCATCCTCCTTAAGTACGTTTACCTCATACGTAGATCCCTCGGAATCTATCTCACCCATTACAGCATGTCCGTTGCACTTCGGTGAAATCTCCCCCGGTAGTACACCTGCATTTGGAACCCTAGTCTCATCTAGATTAGGCAAGATTCTGGGTCTCTTCCTCTGACCCTTAGAGTCAGAGCTCGATGAATTCTTTGAAATCCTAGGAGAGCTATTTATAGCTCGATGCAGCTTTCGTGCGAGTTCTTCGTCTTCCCCACAACTTTCAACAGCCCTCTGATTTTTGTACAAAGAGTGAACTGGAACATGCTTCTGCAGCTTATTCCTTTTTAGACTCCTGTCCTTATTGCCTAATTCTTCCGGAAAAGAGGCAACCAATTCCAAAGCGCTTCTGGCAGCTGCCATTGCCTTCACTGCAATGGCGGCCTTCACTTCTGCTGCAGCTCTTGCGGCGTTTGCAGCTTTAGCTTTAGCTGCAGCAGCTGATTTTGATGCCTCCACAATTTCTTCAGGCGAAAGGTCAGAATCACCGGTATGAGCACGCAACAAATTATTCAGATGAGCATCGAATACACTCGACGGTGAGGATGATGATGACGAGGCAAAGCAGGAGGCATGAGAAGCACAATCGCTCTCGCAATTTTGTCTCTTCAGTCCCGCAAGCAGACGCTTCCTCGGGGGCAAAAGCACATCGGCATCCAAGTGATTGACATCGAATAGATTAGCCTCCATCAACGCCTTACGATCAGAAGCTTCAGCGCATCGACGAGAACAATTCTTCAATCAGCACAACATGCAAATCCATCCACGCTCACTCTGGACAAACAGCAAAAACAAGACACCATGTCTGAGCCCATCATCTCTTCATGTAGAAAGATAACCTAAAATCTAATTTTTCATATCTGGGCATTGCCCAACGTTTTTAACGGAGAACCGGTACAGATCAACGGAAGCATTGATCAGGGTTGCATTTCCTTAAAATCAATGCTCTCTTCTTTCATTTCTTTGTTCAAAGATTTTAAAGGACCAAAGAAGACAAAAAACCCAACACCTCAATTTTCATCCAACATCATCGTCCGTTCCTCTCGTCATTAAGATCGTCATCAAACACGCCAGCACAGTTCCGAATCAAATATGCAGCAAAAGAAATTAATAACAAGCTCCAACCATATCAAGTTCACAAATTGCTGAAATAAACGAATACAGCGCATAAAAAACGAGCAATTCAATCAAATTCAATGCTAGATAAAATACCCAGAAGCCGGATTCAAGAGGACTTTGCAAATCTAATCCACAAACACGTGAAAAGAAAAAGACAAAAAAAAGAAAAGAGAAAAAAAACACCATCTGTTTTACCAGATGGGTGCGGCGAGCTAGAAAGGCTTGGACTTTGATGTACACAATTCTGAATTCCTGTATCTTTCTGAGGAGAAGGAGGGAATACTACAGGAGGGGAGGTGGAATTAGGGTTTGAGGAGGAGGAGGAGGAAGAGGAGGAGGGGTTGTGCGAGCACCAGGTCGTGTGGAGTGATGGAGAGATCTCCCCATTTGTATTTTGTGGTATGCATATTTTGTAGGGCTGTCTTGCTTCGGTTTCTGTATTTCCCCTTTTTTTTTTTCTTTTTTTTTCCTTCCTAATTTCAGCTTGTAACAGTTGGAAATTTACCCAAAAAAAAAAAAAATTCCAAGAAAAAAGACAATGAATTTTTATGCACACTTCACGATGGCCCGAATCGAGGAAGTTGTCCAAAAAGTCCTAATTTTATTGTACGATGGTTGATTCAGTCCTGAACTTT
Source organism: Eucalyptus pauciflora (assembly GCA_007663325.1). NCBI lineage: Eukaryota > Viridiplantae > Streptophyta > Magnoliopsida > Myrtales > Myrtaceae > Eucalyptus > Eucalyptus pauciflora. Next base: position 489,867 of record VMYD01000105.1, on the reverse strand, counting down.
GTAATTGTAACAATTCAATCATAAACCTATTATACAGTGGCCAATTCAATCATAAACATTTCAATTATGTTAATTTAGTCTTGAACATTTTGATTATTCAAAAATTTAGTTATAAACCTTTCAATGATTTGTTAGTGCAATCATTTGGCGATTTCTAGCCAAAATTATAGTCATTGACAGATTGTTAAAAAGTTTAAACTAAATGTGCACAATTGAAATATTTAAGACTAAATTCACTGTCATGTAATAGGTTTATGACTAAATTGGCACAATTTGAAAGGTTTGGGATCGAATTGGCTATTATAAAATAAGTTTAAGACTTTTTGGAAAATTATCACGCCTATATTCGATAATACCTTCAACTGGAGCAATGCTAGTGGCTCCTCCTCTCTATCATTAACCCAACACAACTACATTAGCAAAGTGAATGTTCAAATTACAGTCTAATCGGACATGTTTTTTTCTTTATGTCGTAGTTGTTGATGGACTTCGGCACTCACAGCTGCTTGGATACTTGACAACGTCACCCCACGTCGCTGATTTTGTTGATGGACTTCGGTGCTCGACTTCGATGCTCATAGCTACCTAGGCACTTGACAACTCACAATTGAGAGAGAGTCCCATAACGAATAAAGTCCATAGTAGGCATTGTTTTTTTTTTTTTTTTGGTACCCAGGGAACCCCGTACAGCCGGCAGCCGGCGGGTAAACCCTGGGGGCGACACGCACGACCACCACGCACGTGCCACCGGGTAAATCACCAAATGACGCACTGGGGATTCGAACCCCTCCCCTTCGTGAGGGGGAGAAGGCCCGAAGCCAGCAACGCCACCACGGTGGGTGGTCCATAGTAGGCATTGTTGGGTGTTGACAACATTGCAAATTTACTAAAGATGCGCTTGGTAATTATTTTGTTCCCGGAAATAATTTCCGCTTAAAAATATTCTTTTTTATTCTATTTCCAATAACAATATTTGACAAGGTAAGACTTGCCCAGCCACCGACGAGGCTCGGCCTCGCCTAGATATGTGAGGCTAAGGCTTGCAATGGCCAAGCTAGCCTTCGACAACTGCTAGTGCCACAGTGACCGGTGATCAGCTAGGAGGAAGAAGAAGAGAGAAGAAGAAAAGAAAAGAGAGAAAAGAAAAATAAATCGGGCTTAATTCTTAAATTGTTCCTTGAAAAAAAAAATTATTTCTTGATTCTATTGTAAATCTATTCTCAATAATAAATTTTTTCCCGAAACAAAATATTTACTAAACGAATTTCTGTTCTTTTTTTTTGTTTTCGAGAACAAAAGAGTAGAATCAATCACTATTGCGCAAGTTAACAAATAAATCCTAAGTGACTAGCAACGGCAAGGCATAACTCGTGATGATGAGCAAGGATTGGAGTGAAGCTCGACGGCCACGAGAAAGGAGCAGAGACGAAGAGGGTTTTGACAACATCTCAATATTCTAGAATTTTCAAAAAAGAGGGAAAGAGAATTAATAAATAAATAAATAAATAAACTACATCTTTACTATATTGACTTCAATTTACACTTCATTTTTTTTTTTCGGTTCTACGCTAATCCTACTCTAACACTCACTCTCAGACTTTTGCCCTGCCTTCTAGCAGGGTGTGGGAGTCGAATAATAAGTATGGAAAAATAAATATTCTAATCTCATAGGGAATTCTCTAATATCCGTAAATATGCTTTTACATATATAAATATTTTCTGAACATTTTGAAAGAAAATTACATATACAATTGCCCTCATTACGATAAAAAATAAAAAATTGTTTGAAAAATCATAAACCTATTGCACTTTTGCCAATTATATACTAAAATTTTCAATTTTGCCATTTGATTGCTAAACATTTTTGTTTTTTATCAATTAAGTCCATCTAACTAATTTCAATTGGAAATCGTTGACGTGGATGTTAATTATCCTACATGATACCGCTGGCGTTGACGTAGAAAATTTTTAATAATATTTTCTTTTTTTCTTTTTTCCTTTTTTTTCCTAACCATAGGCCGACAACCTCGTTGACCTAGGGTTAACAAAAAAAAAATATGTAAAATTATTTACATTAGTGTTGACGGTGTCATAAAAGATAGCTAACATCCATATCGACAATTTCTAGCTAAAATTGGTTGCATAGACTTCATTAGCAAAATGTAAAAATGTTTAGTGCTCAATTAACAGAATTAAAAGTTTTAGGTCCGAATTGATAAAAGTGCAACAAATTTAAGACTTTTTGGACCGATTAAAAAAACAAAACAAAAAAGAAGCCTAAGGTGACCACGATATAATGGCTCGACCTTAAACGAAGACTATGTGGTCTTTTGAGCATTGAGCAGTAGTTCCCTCTTTTCTCTTCAACAACGTCCCTTTTAAAAAAAAGTAATAATAATAATCGTGATTTTATTCACAATCCAATCTTGCACATGATTTAAATCCAATCTTATGTAAGATTTATAAGATTTCATACCCGGTCAAGTTCTAATTCTATTTAAATCCTCATCCCAATGATCAAACGTAGGCACGATAGTGTTTGATAGCAAATATGTTCGAGATTAGACAAGCTTTGTATATCGATGGCGGTTCCTCAAATTAAAAAAGTTAGTGTTGCAAATATGAACTGAATTGCACTTTTACTCTAGACCGAATTTATCCATGATGGCATATTTATTCCCTCGTTTAGTTCAAAAAATTAGATCAAGGATAGCTATTCTTCTGAGGGGGCCGAGCGATGCTCATTCCATTTAGCATGGGATGGCTCCTACTTTTATATTCCAAAAATGACATTGCATTTTTACTAATTGAATATATCTAAAGTACACAATAGTTTTTAATTATTTTATGCTCATGATACATCTATATTTGAGTGTTTCTTGATAGAACAGTCTAATAGTATCAAAAAAACATTATTTTTTTTATCATGTTACTTTTAAACTATAAATTAAATTAACTACCTAATTTAATTGTACCATACAACTATTCAATAATATAAAGTTATTCTAAATTGTCATTATCTTTTAATGTATACCTTATGATAATTACGTCTATTATATTTAAATAATGAATTTTTTTAATGTAGTTTATTAACAATATATGAATTATAATGCATAAATAATAGACGAAAAACATAAGGTATCATATATTATTTTTATGTTAATAGGTAATAGTTAGCAATTGTGTTAATTGTATAATCTAATTATAGAATTTACTTGTAATTAAAGCTTATTTTATAGAGATGTTTGTTATGAAATACATGAATGGATGAAATACATGAATGAATATTCATTATATTCATCTTATCTAATGTACTTATTATGGTACATTTGTATCATACATTCTAAGTACATCTCCTTATACAATGAATGTTCATCTCCTCTATCCAGTACATGTATCATTCGATACATTGATATTAATGATAAGTACATTCTTGTACTCCTATAAATAGAAGTTTAGTTTTGATGTACAATTACAACTATCAGAATAAACAGCCACACCCTCTTCTCTAGCTTTCTCTACTATCTCTTGTGTTCAATTGCTTTCTCTTCTCAATCTCTTCTCTATTATATATTCACCACAATACAATATTTTACAACACGTTATCAGCACGAGAATCTACCGACTGAGTAAGTAATTTTTGTCAACACGAAGATCTACCGAGAGTAAGTAATTTTTGCAAGGTGGGTATTCATTTTATTAATCAACTTATACTTCATCTTCTTCTATCAATTCTTCATTTTTACTTTTTCTTGGCTCGAAGCCAAATTTCCAATCTAAAAGTATCATTCTGCTCCTAAAGTGGCAGTTGATATTTCAAAATCCTTTTAATTAATTTAAGGATTTGATTTTGTAAGGATTATATGCAACTTTTATGATAATTGACACCTGAAGTTGTCACAAATGGAAAATACCGAGAAAAAGGAAGATGTTTGTTTGCTTGATAGCGCAACAACACATACTATATTTCATAGTAGACACTTTTTCTTGAGTATGACATTGCGTAAGGCGCAAATCCATACAATATCGGATCACGTTCCGATTATTGATGGTTTTGGGAATGCCACAATTATTTTGCCAAATGGCACAGTCCTGCATATTGATAATGCGTTTCTAAGCATTAGATTAAAAATGAATCTGCTCAATTTCAAATATGTACGCCGTAATGGGTACCATATTGTGACTATTTATGAGCAAGATAAGGAATACATTGGCATTTCCTCTTATAAGATAGGCATGAAGACCATCCATGAGAAGCTAGAAGCTTCTTCTATGGGTTTGTATTGTGTCATGATTAAGACTGTTGAAACCTACGCCACCACATCCAAGAGATTGGTAAGCCCTGATCAGTTTGGACTGTGGCATGATCGCCTTGGTCATCCTAGCGCTCAATGATGCGTAGGATAATTCAAAATACAAAAGGGCACCCTTTAAAAGATATAAAGGTATTGTTGTCCAAAGATTATAATTGTGAGGCTTGCTCACAAGGAAAGCTCATTATCAAACCTTCTATAACAAAGGTTAATCTTGAATTTCCTTTATTCTTGCAAAGAATTCATGGTGATATTTGTGGACCAATACAACCATCAAGTGGACCATTTCGATATTTTATGGTATTAGTGGACGCATCTTGTAGATGGTCCCATGTTTGCCTATTATCTACGCGCAATGTCGCATTTGCACGTTTACTTGCGTAGATTATAATGCTCCGGGCACAATTCCCTGATTATCCAATTAAGAGCATAAGGATGGATAATGCTGGTGAATTTACATCAAAGAGTTTTGATACATATTGTGCTTCACTCGGAATCGAGGTTGAGCACCCGGTTGCATATGTTCATACTCAAAATGGATTGGCAGAATCATTGATTAAACGTATCCAAATCATTGCCCGCACTCTATTATTGAGAACGAATCTCAACGATACAGCATGGGGTCATACAGTTTTGCATGCGGCAGCTCTAATAAGATTATGCCCCACTGATAATCTTTTACAATCTCATCTTCAAATGGTCATTGGTTATGAACCAGATGTTTCACATCTACGCACATTTGGTTGTGCAGTGCAGGTGCCTGTAGCACCGCCAAAAAGGACGAAAATGGGTCCCCAACGCCGTTTGGGCATTTATGTTCGGTTTAATTCACCGTCTATCATTAGGTTCTTGGAACCAACTACTAGTGATCTTTTTACTGCCAGGTTTGCAGATTGTCATTTCGATGAGACTAGGTTTCCATCAATTGGGAGACCTACAACTTCCATGACTGCAAAACAAAAACTAGTTAGGGTTTTCTCCTGGAATGAGAAAAATTTATCTCAATTAGACCCAAGGACTCCTGAATGTGAAAACGAGGTGCAGCGCATAATCCATTTACAGGCTATGGCCAATAGACTTCCTGATGCATTTAATGATGCTACTAAGCTAACGAAGTCTCATATTCCAGCTACAAATGCTCCAGCTAGGATAGCTGTTCCCGAAGAACAAGCTAAAATGGATCAAAATCCCCCGCACTTGAAACGTGGTAGACTGATAGGATCAAAAGATACTGCTCCTCGAAAACGAAGGGGAAAGAATCAGGAATCCGCTCCAGAAGAGCCTGGTGTTGTGCTTGTTCCTTAAGAGCTTATTGCCCCTGAAGAGGCGCAAACCCATGAAACGAACACCAATCCCGGGAATACTGAGAATTCCATTATATATTATAATGAAATTTGGGATCAAAATGAAATCATCATTGAGATACTTTTGCATTCTCAGTTACTCATAAAATTATAGATGATGATTGTGAGCCGCAATCTATTATTGAATGTCGTCAAAGGCAAGACTGGCCTAAGTGGGAGGAAGCAATTAAGGCTGAATTAGCTTCCCTAACTAAACGAGAGGTTTTTGGACCTGTAACTCATATCCCCGATAATGTAAAGCCCGTTGGATATAAATTGGTATTTATCCGAAAACGAAATGAGAAAAACGAGGTTGTCAGGTATAAAGCCCGACTCGTTGCCCAAGGATTCTCCCAGAGACCTGGGATTGATTATAATGAGATATATTCACCTGTGATGGATATGATTACATTTCGTTTTCTCATTAGCCTAGCAATCTTTGAAAAATTGGAAATGCGTCTTATGGACGTTGTGACAGCATATTTATATGACTTATTAGATTCTGATATTTATATGAAAATTCCCGAGGGATTCAAAATGCCTGAAGCATGCACTCCCCGCAATTTATTCTCAATAAAATTGCAAAGATCCTTGTACGGGTTAAAGCAATCTTGTCACATGTGGTATCAACGCCTAAGTGAGTACCTAATTAAGGAAATGTACAAGAATGATCCTATCTGCCCATGCGTGTTTATTAAGAAATCAGAAACCGGATTTGCTATTGTAGCAGTTTATGTCGACGATATAAATTTAATTGGAACTCCAGAAGAGTTAGCTGAAACTGCTGAATATTTGAAAATGGAGTTTGAAGTTAAAGATTTGGGTAAAACCAAACTTTGTCTTGGTCTAGAGCTTGAGCATAAAGCAAATGGAATAATCGTCCATCAATCAGCATACGTTGAAAGATTGTTTAAACGCTTCAACGTGGACAAAGCTCACCCATTGAGCACCCCTATGGTTGTAAGGTCTCTAGATCCCCAAAAGGACCCATTTCGTCCTAGAGAATCAAATGAAGAGATACTTGGTCCTAAAGTACTATATATCAATGCAATTGGGGCTTTGATGTACTTGGCACAATGTACGAGACCAGATATCGTTTTTGCGGTAAATTTATTGGCACGATTTAGTTTTGAGCCAACTCGGAGACATTGGAATGGAATTAAACATATTTTCCGTTATCTCCGAGGAACCATAGATTTAGGATTATATTATTCCAAAGATTCCACTAACTCTGGTTTAGTTAGATATACTGATGCTGGATATAGATCCGATCCACATAAGGCCCGCTCTCAAACCGGGTATTTATTTTGTTATAACGGCACCGCTATTTCTTGGCGTTCTACGAAGCAATCACTAGTAGCTACATCTTCTAACCACTCTGAGATTATTGTTTTATATGAAGCTGGAAGAGAGTGTGTTTAGTTAAGATCCGTTATAACGCATATTCATAATTCTTGTTGTTTAATACCGGTTACAAATTCTCCCACTATAATTTATGAAGATAATGCCGCTTGTGTTGCACAAGTCAGGGGAGGATTTATCAAAGGTGATAGGACCAAGCATATCTCGCCAAAATTTTCCTATACTCATGAACTCCAAGAAAGTCGACAAATTGATGTTAAACAGATTCGATCCATAAATAATCTTGCAGATCTTTTTACACCATCATTGCCAACATCAACTTTTGAGAAATTAGTATATAGCATTAGTATGCGGCGAGTTCATAAGATACAAGATTGATTAGCCCCAGAAGTGGCTATATGGCTCAATTGAGGGGGAGATATTATGAACTATACATTCCAGCATTAATATGCGGCGAGTTCACAATATGCAAAATTGATTAGCCCATGTAGTGGCTATATATGCATTGCACTCTTTTTTCTTTTTGTCCGATTTTTTCCCACAGGGTTTTTCCGGCTTAAAGTTTTTAACCAGGCAATTAATGCATCTATAAATGAGAGATATCATAACATTTGTGCTCTGCACTCTTTTTCCCTTTTGTCCGGTTTTTGTCCCACTGGATTTTTCCGGCTTAAGGTTTTTAATGAGGCAGTATCATTTGATGCACAATCATAATGAATACAATGAATATTCAAGGGAGAGTGTTATGAAATACATGAATGGATGAAATACATGAATGAATATTCATTATATTCATCTTATCTAATGTACTTATTATGGTACATTTGTATCATACTTTCTAAGTACATCTTCCTATACAATGAACGTTCATCTCCCTTATCTAGTACATGTATCATTCAATACATTGATATTAATGATAAGTACATTCTTGTTCTCCTATAAATAGGAGTTTAGTTTTGATGTACAATTACAACTATCAGAATAAATAGTCACACCCTCTTCTCTGGCTTTCTCTACTATCTCTTGTGTTCAATTGCTTTCTCTTCTTAATCTCTTCTCTATTATATATTCACCACAATACAATATTTTATAACAATGTTCTAATTATAGATAGTTTTAAGTATAAACTATTTTTAACATGAATTGACCGGTATTCCTACTTCCTTGAATAGATCATTATGTACATTTCATTTATAAAAATAATAAATTTTCATTTATTATCAATTAAATTCAACGAAAAATTATTGAAATAGGTAAAATTTCTAAATTATATAACTAAAATAAGGAACCAAAACTATCAAAAACATTTTATTGATTTCTTTTAGCTTATTAAGTCGCAGTGTATATTTGAAAACTACGTTTTAATTACAAGATTAATTATAACAGCACAGTTATTATATAGCAATTATAGATAGAATATTGTCCTTAATAAAATGTAATAACTTTCCATCATGAATTTTGACAAACAGAATGAAAGATCCTTTGAATCGGTGCAAAGATATTTAAATAATTTGGATTGGTGTCTATTATCCTAGATATATACTTAACAAGTGTTTGGAGACACTCGTTAAACAATACTTTTATGAGAACGCCAATACGGATCTTGATTTGCATTAATAATATTATTTTCATCATGACCTAGACTGCTCATTTTCTAATTTTTTTTTCTTTTTTCATGATATTATTCGCAATTACGTTTGGGGAGGATACATAAGGATGGCGGAGTGGTAATTTTGCTCGAGAGTGAGGGCATTTGCGGCCGAGATGCTAAGCGTTCCTCCCATCCAAATAATTTTTGGGCTATAAGTGAAGGTCCTCATCTCTAGAGTGGCTACTCTCCACATTCATAAATTTCGTAGCCTCGATTTTATTTTATTTTTTAAAAATCGTATAAACTTTTTTCTCCAACGTGGGATTTGCATGCTCTAATTTTAAGAATGGGTCATATAAATTGAACATGAAAGTCAGATATGTTATAATTATATCTATTAAGTATTGATTAATTTCATCAACACAAAGATTGTCGATCAATTTTCCTTTTAAAATTGGTACGAACATAAACAGGAAAATTAGAAAAAGTAAAAAAAAAAAAAAAACTGGTTGGTGCTCCTGATTATCAGGGTCCACAAAAGAGGGTGCACCCACAAGTTAGCAGAAGAGGTGTTAGGTGCTTCAGCTACCAGTAGGATAATTAACTCGACGTGGAAAACTTGTGAGCAATTGCGGGGAAATTAAATAAAATTAATATCGAACCGGAGCCACATTTCATAACAAATGCACGAAAATGATCGCTTTCTCTCTTTATCTTAAACCACGTTCGTTGACTATGCGTGATTAAACATTACAATACTAGATTTCACTTAATTATCAGTACCCCCCCCCCTTTATAATCTAATGCACCATATTTTCCTTGAGTGGACCTGTCGGTTTTTCTAATTAAACGGATTACATTCACGAGGGTCACCGACGATTATTTATATTTATTAAAATTTACAAATTTGTATAACTTGTAATCAATTAATCAGAAGATGTTTGTAATACAATTGCTATCGAAGGCGCTCCCGGGTTTTTCATACTTTTTCATTTGTTATTACCCGTGACGACATATGCAAAAGAAATGCCTGCCGTCTTTGTCATATTTATGCAAAGAAGAAAGAGCTGCAGGCTCGTGGTTCGCGTGGGCGCGCGTCGCTATCAGCGTGTACGAGTGCGCAAACTTCATGAATTTTACATTAGCCCAGGCCGAGCAAGCCCATCTCCCTCTCCGTTCACTTGTATGTTGAATATGTTCGTGCTCGTCTCAACAATGGCCCATCGGCCATCGCATACCAACAACCACGGTGCTAATTTTCCGGAAGTAAATCCAGACCTATGTGCACATCGACTCGTCTTCCCGACGCTCGTGTATCGTTGAATCAAGGACCCGGTTCACGAGTGAGTTCGACCTGGCAGTCTTTTACTCTTTGCCTGGGCCGAGAGTTCAGGTTAAAATCAATCGAATTTTCGTCGGTTCCGGCTTCAGCTTCCAATGGGTTTCCAGTGGTTTTTCACACTACTCTTTCACCTGAATATCCCAGCAGATGCGTATGCATATATAGCCACATATAAACGGGGTGCGGTGAGACATGGAAGCAGCCACTTCGATTTCAGTTGGGCCAAAGAACATCTCTAGCAATGAAAATAATGGTTCAATCAGCCAACTTTAGGGCGATGGATCTTCTGGCTTCCGTCTTTCAAGATTGACGGCTCGGTCATGTCACGGGTTTGTCTCAGATCAAACTCCTTCCTCAGCATCTCCACCGTCCTCTGTGCGTGAATGTGAGCTGCCTTCACCAGTGGCAGTACAAAGTGCTTTCCATACTGGGATTAGCATCTTCAATGGTGGACGTAGTTCCTGACAATGACAGACAAGTTCTTGACATGTTTTTCTCTAACCCCAAACAAATTCACCATTTCACTCCACCTCTTTTTGTGCATTTCAATTAAGAGTCGTACCTTGAAAACGGGTGTCAGTTCTTCCTCACGCAAAACCAAAGAAAGGCTCCAATAACAAGTCACTGGTGTGACGCATTCTTGTAGCACTGGTTTTAAAATCTTGCTGACTGGAACAAACTGACGTGTGATTCGACCACTGTTCCAAACAAGAATTTAGAAAAATATGGCCCAATATTGTATTTAAATGGTACTTATGTCCTGCTTTAACAAAATGAGCTGACGAAGCATTACAGATCCGACAAGGCTTTTTCGCAATTGTTTGATTCACTAGTGTGCATACACAAAGAGGACGAATGAAACCAATGAGAAAATTGACTGCCAGTTTCCATTCGAGGAGAGAAAATGCATAGTAAATACTTGGTCTCAGTTCTGACATTTGACAAACATATGTACCCCTTAATTTAGAATCATAATTCTTCATCAAATTTCACACACTCATAAATCAGTGTATGATTTTCATGAATCCTGATATGATCCAGCATAAACATTAAGCAACTAGAATAAAATATTTCCATGCAATTACACCAGAAGGTAGAGAGCTCAAGTCATCAGCTAGAAATGAATAATTCATGTAACCCACAATCAAACTCCATATTAGTACACATGAAATAGAAGTACCTGAGATAGAGAGTTTCAAGCTGTATCCCAAGAGTTGGCATAATCACCACAGATTCTGAATTATCAAATGAAATGATGTCAGACACCAAACCTATACAATTAGACCATTCGAGAGTAGACAGGAACTAGGTTCCTCTGACCTTTCTTAACAGGTTTCCCAAGCAACAATTTTCTCAGAAATGCCCACAAAAGGAAGCTTGAGAAAAGAAGAGTAACTGATTTCTCCTGTCACATGAACAAAAGTAGAAATACAAAAATAGAACAACCATCATCAGTCTACATGTTCCATATTCAGCGGAATACTGCATAGACACAACTAGACTGAACTGGAACAATTATGTGATAATAATAGTCAACTCCAATTTTAAACTTCAACTATTTCAATAATAGGTTGATTTAACATGGCAGAACTCTTTGTTACAAACTAGTGTTATCCACAATAGGTGTGTCAGGTTTGACTCTAAGCATAACCAAAAGACTCTTTTGAGTTCATGCCAAAGTAAAATGAGAATTGGAACAAATAAGGTGACTTCAAGTGCAATCATCCACGCATCTTTAAACATTTAAAGTACCCAAGATTAAATGAAAGTCCAATTTCAAACCCCAAGAGTCTTTAAAAAATAAAAATAAAATAAAATAAAGAATGAGACAAAAATATCATACAGACTTATAACCAATACTGCAGCATTAGAAGGCCTACAGGCTGAAGTCATTAAGAGCAAGGGCACTTCACTTCACCCATTAAAATAAACACTGACTAGTCACTGATGTACCTTGATAAGGACAAGATACAATGCACCCACAATGATGGCAGCAAGGAGAGAGAGAAAAACACGCTTTGCACCATTACTTTGGACCTCAATGTGGTGGATGTCGACTGCTTCATGGGGATACTTCTGGTCATGGAAATACATATATTTTCTGTGGGCAAATGAATTTTCTCCCATTAATGTGGGTTCATGACCAACTGAATGGTCTCACATTCTACCTGCATAGAGTGAAAAACACTGTAATCTTAGAGGTCTACAATTTGATGATAAAAGCTTTTTACAGTTTGGCTATATCAAATAATGAAGAGCACCAAGTTGTTAGGTCTTCTATCAAAGTAGAGCAGTATATCTACTCCCAGGTAAATAACATGAAATCAAAGACGAAGAAAATGAGGACCAAAGCAATCCCCCAGATAGCTACTTCAGCATATAAAAATGAGTTGAAACTTGAAATGTCCAAATTCTCTAGAATAAGAGGTGGTGATTCCCACAGGCACATAATTTTCATCCCATGAGCTTCCACTACAAAAGTTTGACCTTAGGTACTCAAAATCTAGCACAATCCCCCCAACCCCAGGTTTTTTCCACCTGATTTCCCACAGACATTAGGTGTTCCTCAGAACCTAAACAAAAAACCGGCATAAGCTCCGAAAACCTCTCTTTAACCAATTTCCCCACCGATCAGTGTTAGAACTTCGATTGCTGGATGCATTGCCACATGCCACTCAACTCAGAACATCTTTTAGCTGCCATCGAGTCCTTCGTATCGCCTAATCAACTACAAAAATAATCTGCTAAAAAATGCTGGAGACGCCCCTGGTAGCCATCCTTGCGGGAGCAGTTCTTGCGCGTTCAGCACAAGGTCATCACTCTACTTAAGTCCCCACAAAAAAAAATAAAAAAAGCACAATGGGGTTCAACTGGATCATACGAAATTTTAATAGAGGATCACACTCTTAACTGCTTGGGGCATTTCATCGAACACGAGACGTGCGTGACCGCGAAACCAAGTACAACCGGGAACCGCGAAAACCAATCGACTGGGTGTACTCACAGATCAGAGATGCGGCGAGACGATGAGCTGAAGGCGGGGGTCTGCGCTGATATCCTCGAAGAATTTCTTGAAGATGGGGAGAGAGAGAGAACCAGCCTCGACAAAGCCCGAAGTCCGACGTTTGATGCCTGCCGTCACCAATTCTCGGACGTGAACGATCGTACCTGAAGGCTGTACCGGATCGTTGTTCGGGTTGTCCGATGAAGCGAAACAGCTACGATCCCGGGGTAAAATTCTGCGGTTCGATAAAGATCGGTCCCTTATGGAATCTGGATCGTTGGATAAAGGAAAATAATAGTAACTTATATATCAGTATTTGAGAAAAATTACCGAGTGTAAAGGTTTCGAATTTTGCTATTGGTTAAGCAAAATTACGGCATGGGAAGACAATTACTTGCCGATAGAATTAGATTTACGTACCGTGAACTTCACGGTAATTTAGCAGCACTATAAAGGAATTGATATTAACAGAGGACGAGTGCTCAATAAAAGAGAAAAAAGAAAGCATGAGCAGTAATTTCTAAGGATACGAGTGCTTTTTAACTTTAATTATGATATTTCAATTTATCATTTACATGGATAAAATAGATGAGTAGTGTTGAGATTGGTCGACAATGTTTCATTACCTTAGTGTAGTTCCATCTCTGTCGAAGTAGACCGCTCACCGCCAACGAATGGTGCCGGAAGCACAGCTACTGCCGGAAGCCCTCAGGCGAGAACGTCTGACTTGTCCCGGCCTGGCCCCGGTCACCGTGTAGTGTCCCTCTTCCAGAGACGAAAGCTGGGGAAGGAGGTGCTGAGGTTCGCCGTTCCCATGATCACGGGGCTCCTCCTCAACCGGCAAGAGGGATTGACCCGCCTGGAAGCCAGCGTGGTCGTACTCACGCTCTCCATTGGGTTCACCACCACGCGGAACGACATGCTGCTGCGTGAGATGTACCCTTGGGATTACCGAGCGCACTGGAGTGCTTTGGAGTCGCGTTTGTCTTGGCCCGCCTTCTTCGGGATGGTGAGCTCTTTTCTTCCGCCCGGCCTTGTGAGGGCGTGTTGGCTGTGCTGTGGCTTGTCGTGCTTGCCCTTCCTCTTGTGCCTTGCTCCTCCGAAGGCGGTTGAGGAAAGAGAGCAGCGCGGAACGGCTGGATGAAGGTTCGGTAAAGATCGGTCCCTCAAGTAATCTGGATCGTTGGACAAAGGAAAATAGTTGTAACTTATAAGTATTTGAGAAAAATTACCTAGTGCGAAGGTTGTGAATTTTGCTATTGGTTAAGCAAAATTACAGCATGGGAGGGCAATTATTCAGAGATAGAATTAGATTTACGAACCATGATCACCAAAGATTTACCACAAATTTAGGTTGCTCACGATTTTTCATCCGATATTCGATCATGCGAGACCTTAAATGTAAATTACTACATGAGAAAAGCCATTACTACATGGACAATTTGAGGGTGTTTTGCCACGCTATTATTTGGTATTTAACAAGCAGCTATATTTTCATGTTATGAACTCTATGAATAAATTACTGTACGTAAAGTCAAATCACTACCTTTGAGTGAGATGTGAGAACGAGGCACGACTATTACAGCTAAGTAACAAACTACTGCGTACAAGTGCAATGTTTTCGTGTCACACACTATTCATACATTTTATCTATTACCTCTCATTGTTCAATTCAAAATTCAACATAGATTAGTATCGAACGCCGAATTATTTAAAACGTGTTCCACCAACAGTGAATTGGAACTTTTTTTTTCCGCAATTTTCTATTATTGAATTACCTTTTTCAGCTTTAAGAAGTTCGACGAGAAAATAATAATTACTTTCCCACGAGTTAAATGAAGACCTGCCCTCCCTATTGAGTCCTGCGCTTGTCACGTTAAGCTCATTGCATTTGTCGGGCCGACAAGCCATGGAGGTCACATTCCTCAAATTGCATTACGCATGCACGCACGCACGAACAACACGAAAATGAGAGAACAGCTTCCTCAACAATGAATCCATCAAAGTCAATCGCAAAGGTAAAGAATTCTGCACGCTCAAGACAATTGATTGAACAGGTGCACGAAATCATGCATATACATAACTAGATCAAACACAAAGCTTCCCACGTTCTTCTCCAACAGTAGGTAAGACACTAGGACAGAAGGAAAAAAAGGGGCCTAACTCCACGGTCTATCTAAATGCCCACATTCCGAAATTGCAAGAGCCAGAGTGATTTGAATAGAATATACAGCGCTCATCCCGCTCCCGTAAACAAATTTGTGCGACACTAGTCCATCAAAAATCCAAACAAACTAGTCAAACTAGCGTATGACCCTCAGTAAAATCAGTTCCTTCACAAAAAGCAAACCGAACACCCAACTCTGCAAGATTAGGCTCCGACCAAGCTATGACGCCGCAAGCGGCAAAAGCTAAACATCAGCATCAGCATTAGCATGGCAGACAAGTTATGCTATATGGAAGAAAAGAGGGGGGGGGGGCAGATCTGTGGCACCGATCAGCATCATCCACTCATGCCGAAGTCTTCCGCCGAATGATACAGACCATAGCCTCCTGGTACCTCCATCTTCCCACCCAGATGCTCATTTCCTGCAAGACCGCCTAGGAACATATCAGAAATTAGTACCTCCACATGTGCTTTAGGCAAAATTGGCTTATGCTAAGGAACATTTGCAATTCAGTTACCATCATCGATGCTATTACCCAAATCTGAGATGGGAAACCCATCATAATCATTACATAGATAGCAGGGAACAGTCAAAATTCACAGTAAATATTTACGAAATTAAGAATCAATGAGGCATATTTAGACTCAAAAACCAGTGAATGTTGCTGTTACGTAGAATGGAAAAGCTTGGGAGGGTCAATTGAACGCTTCTTTGCTATCGAATTGACCAAAGATTAACTTCACCAAGAACTGTTCATACCAATTTCTGAATCTCTCTGTTGGGATAATCAGCAAATGCATGGATATAAAAACACTCTCTGCTGATATCATCCCTAAAAATCGCCTAGTCTGTCGCGTTTCATCTAGATAGTGTCCAAAAGCACGTCTGGAAATGATAGACTCTAGGTTATCAAATCAAATTACACCATTATCAATCTAGATGACTCCCCTTAATAATAAGGTGTATATCTGAGTATGTACCTGAATTTGACAGCATGGCATCATAGAAAGATAGCTGGCCTAGGTTCCTATTCCTGGATCTCAAACTGCCATCTGAATAGACCATGCTCTCCACTTTGGTCTGTGAATCAGCAAAATGAAGATCTGAGCTAATCTCAGGGCTTTGGAAGCACAAATCTTCGTTCCTTGATACAGGATTCTGCTGAGATTGAAAGATCTCTGGTTTTGTCTTCATCTCCTTTGGTGAGTCAACTTCTGCTTCCGCTTCAGATTCAGTATTGTTGCCGGTTGCATTCTGCATTTTCCTTTTGGATCGTGCACGCCGGTTCTGGAACCAGTTATAGACATTCGTTTCTGAAATTTGTCCATGTTGGCTCAGTTCGGTAGTAATCTCTTTGATTTTCTGTTTGCTTGGGGTACCATTTCCTTCATTGAAGATGCGCTCAAGAATTTGAAGTTGTATAGGTGTTGGAGTCCATCGCTGCCTGGCAGTTATTTTGTGACCACCAGTTGTCATCAAGGGGTCACAATACAAATTTCCCAGTCTAACACCTGATGAAACCAGTAAAACGTCAGCTTAAAAGTTACATTCACCTTCGGAAAACTGATGTTCTTACAATGATGCAAGAAAGTTCGGGAGATCAAGTGCAGAAGTGCTAGAGCCTCCTATATGCATTTAAAAAGAAAAAAGAAGAAGAAAATTACTAGGATCATCTAACAATAGGCAGCTATTACACGGCTAAAACGGTAGATTACATATCAGACAGCAGGCAGAGAGAGGTGTAGCCTTCAGAAACCTCCTCTCTATGGAGAAAAAGGCTCCTAGACATCATAATTATGAAGCTGCACCAAGGAATAGAAAAACCCCAGAGAAAAGGAGAGTCACAGAAGATGTAAGCATATGCTTTTGGAGTTCATCAATTCGTAATGTAGCATGTGCTTTTCCAGAAGAATGGATTAAAAGTTAGACAAGCATCAGTATTTCTCTTACACCCTATAGACATAAATGCTTCCAGACATCATAATGGTTACCAGAGAGAGAGAGAGAGAGATGGATTCTAAATTCTGTTTCCTAGAGTAATCCCAGCCAGTCAAGCTGAAATCAGACTCAGAGAATGGAAGACAGAATCTTTCTGCCAACCATCCCAAGTCAGGAGCCAGCAGAGAACAAGATCCTCGCGGTCAGAAGCCAAAAAGTTGTCGAGGAACAGCTACTGAATATTTTTCCTTCCCGAATCAAGAATTCAATTCCGAGGGATCAACGGGTCGCAAAGAAGACACCCCACGTCTGAACGCGAATTCAACACGAGACACCAAAAGTGCACAGAAATCACACGCCCGAGTACGAGAATGTCCGTACAACGGAGTACGAGAATTGAGTGAACAGGAGGAATAATTACATCAGAACCACCGCTCTCGGATGAAGAAGTCGTCGCACTAAAAGGTTAATAAAAGCCAGCCGATGATCAGACACGAACGCGGCACTCCCTTCCAACACCAGGAAACCATCCGCTGAAACGGAGGAACGCCGCCCACAAAACGACAACAGAGATACAAACAGGACAAAAACCTGCACGGACACGAGCGTCCACGAATGCCCGACCGAATTGCAGTTCCCAGTCGTTCGACCGGACACCGGAAGTGCGGGCGTGCAAATTGGCAGGAATGCCGACACGGATCTCGGTAAAAAAAAAAAACTCGAGACGATGTAATTTCCCGTAATTCAAACCTAAATAGCGGAACGACGGACCGACCTACGCGCGATCAGCAACCCCTAATCGTCCAGCCCCGAAGCCACGACGGCGCGAGACCGCCGCCATTACGAGAGAGAGAGAGGGGGGGGAGGGAAGACCTGCGAGATCCTGCTGAGCAGTGAGGTTCTTGTGCATCTCGACGAGCTGCTCGCAGATGGAGGCGTAGACGGCGATCTGCTTCCGTAGGGTCTCCAGCTGCTCGTCCGTCATCACCTTCACGTACAGCACTCCGCCCCCGTTCCCGGCCGCCGTCCCGTTAGCCATGCCCTCTCCCCCCTGCTGCTGCTGCTGAGCCTCCTTCGCTTGCTGCTGCTGCTGCGGCGGCTGCTGCGGCTGGTGGTGCTGCTGCTGGTGCGCGTGATGGTGGTGGTGATGGTGGTGGTGGTGCTGTTCCTGCTTCTCCCATTCCATCACGGCCTTCTTCTCATGGCACGCGCGGTGTCTGCCTGCCGCCGCGAACGAGGGGAGGAGGAATGCGCCGTCGAGCGTGCGCGCCCGCGTACGGCTGCTGCTGCGGCGGAGGAGGAGGAGGAGGAGGAGGCGGAGGAGCACTTTTTTTTTTTTTTGCAGTGATCAGTGAAGAAGAAGACGAAGAAGACGAAGAAGAAGAAGATAAAAAAGTAGAGAGAGAGAGAGAAAGAAAGAGGGGGAAGCGAGGAAAAAGGAAAAGGCGTGGAACGAAAGTCTAAAGGAGTGTTTGTTGGGTTTTTCCCCGGGTGGGGCCCGCCCCCCCTCCCCCCAACTTATCGCGCGCGCCGTGCGCACGTTAGCGGGTCCGCGCGCGCCGTGCGCCGCCCCGGACGCTTTTTGCCGTTTTGGATTTCTCCTTCCTCCCCACGCTCCGCTCGGGCCGGCGACACGTGCCGCCCGCGGGAGAGCGCCTCGCCTTCTCATTAGAGAAGATCCCGGGATCCTCCCCCCCATTCCTCGCGCCCGGTGTTTAATTTACCTAATAAATAAATTCCACCGAATTTTGAATAAAAGATGCTTTTTTATTGTATAAAATGTCGACCAATCGTGTCGCTTTGAAAAAAAAAATTGACTTAATTAAAACCGACTTTCTTACTTAATAAATTCTAACTGAGCGTATAATTGTTTTTAATTAAAATCTAACGAAAATGCAATTGAATTTCAAAACTTATCGAGTTGATGTGATGAGATCTAAAAATCTATCAAATTAATGCAAAAAAATCATCCTATTAATTTCGTCCAATTCGACAAACCAAAAACGCTAATAAATTTTAGTATTCAATTACATTAACATTACAAGTTTCAGAAATTTATTACGCTAACTTGATAAATTTTATGACTAAATTATATATTTTAATGATTTTAAGATTCAATTTCACTTCCATGATAAGTTTTGCAATTTAATTACACTTTTTAAATGAATAAAAAAATGGCCAAATTTACTCCGTATTTTTTACTCCTCGTCCGCTTTGTCCTGATTAATAAAATGGCCAAATTTTTTAATTGTGCCGAGAATTATGCGAAATCCGGCGACGCAAGCCGGTCGAGATCACGAGACGGTGTCCCCTCGATTATCGAGAGAACGCCGCAAATTAATGCGATAATTGCGCTCCGGCTGTCTTTTTCGAGCTCAAAATGACAAAAACGGGGGGGAGGGGATTATTGTAAAATTAAGAAATCGAAGGTGGTAACATGGTCGTGTCTTTTGTCCTACTACTACTGTTCCTTTCTCTCTCTCTCGATCGACAGGGAGGAAATCGCGGGGCCCCCCTTTTTTCTGTCGTTATGCGCGCTTTTCATAGCGTGCTCATCCATAGTATTTTGGCGCCAGTATACGAAGAGGGAGAGTATAAATTTACTGGCTAATATCCTAAAAAATCCCAAATTGATATACGTGTAACGGATTTACTCAAAATTATTTTTTTGACAGTGAAAAATCCTAAACTGGTACGTCCGTGATAAATTTGCATCGGCTGACAATAAAAAATCATAAATTGATACATTTGTAACAAATATACTCCATGTTAAATTGGATTAATACCATAAAAAAATCACAATTGTAAATTATGACTAATGAAGAGTAAAATCTCAAATTAGTATACCAGTCAATTGTCACTAGGGGTGTGCATAGTCCGAGCAGGCAATTTCCAATCTAGAACCAGGAACCGCCCGCTAAGGACCGGTTCCGAAAAATTGGAACCAGGATCCACCCGTTAGTTGTATAGATCCACCCGGGAACTGAACTGCCGATTCGGTCCGATTCCCGGATGGATATATGGAACCGATCTCACCAATAATAATATCATTTTCTAAATTCCGTCGTGAGTACTCTTCCCCAAGAACCCTAGCCCGTGGGGGTCCTTAGGTTTCTCGAAAGCTACAACTTTGGTTTTCGACCGAAATTTCCGATTCTTCGCCTGACCTATTCTTCTCCTCCTCCTACTTCTTCACGTGCTTGATTTTTGCCCACTAACTGCTCAACATTTTGTTAAGGTGCGCGCTTTGGACTTTTCAGCTTTAGGATCAGGACCTCTCCATTTGGTTTGATTGGCATGATAATATCATTTTCTAAATTCCGCCGTGAGTACTCTTCCCCGCAAACCCTAGCCCGAGGGGGGTCCTAGGTTTCTCGAAAGCTACAACTTTGGTTTTCGACCGAAATTGCCGGTTCTTCGCCTGACCTATTCTTCTCCTCCTCCTACTTCTTCACGTGCTTGCTTTTTGCCCATTAATTGCTCGGCGTTTTGTCAAGGTGTGCGCTTTGGACTTTTTAGCTTCAGGATTAGGACCTCTCCATCTGGTTTTTTTTTTTTTTAGTCTTACTCTAAGTCTTCTCTAACACTCACTCTCAGACTTTTGCCCTGCTTCCTTACAGCGCGTGGAAATCAAAACCCACTCCTGAAATGAAATCGCCCTCACCCCAATCTCCTTTGAGAATGTGGGGATTTGAACCCTCCACATCTTCCTTCCAAGTTGGAAGGGTGACCACTTTAATTAATTTTTTTAATTATTTGATTTGGGTTAATTATTTTATTTGGGTATGTTAATTAGTAATTTCAATTTTTTAATATTAAAAATTAATATATTATCATAATATAATCGGTCTGGTCCGGATGGGCTGGTGGACGGATCCACCTATGGAACCAGGAACCGGACTGGTACCCACCGGTTCCCACAAATTGGAACTAGGAATCGGATCAGTTCCTTCAAGAACCACTGGTTCCGGGCGGTCCGGGTGGATCTTGGTTCTTTTGCACACCCCTAATTGTCACGTGTCATTTAGCTTAATAATTTGACAGTAAAATTTAACGGAAACTAACATAAGATAAATTTATCACAAATGTACCAGTTTTTGGTAAATTTATTAAATGTGTACCAGTTTATGATTTTTTGTGATAAAAAAATTAGTTTGCGGTAAATTTATTACAGATGTACCAGTTTATGGTTTTTTTCAGGATATTAACCATATATTTATTATGTGCATCCTTCACATAGTGCTCACTTTCCGATTACTTGAGTGTCATTTTTGTAAAAAAAAAAAAATCATAAAATTTGATCGCTTAAGTGAATCGATTTATGAAGCTGAAAAATCTAACGTGGCTTGTTGGCGAGATAAAACCAGCAATCCCACAAATTAAGGGTATAATTACCTTATGAAATTTGTGATGGGGAGCAAGAGAAGTGACTCATGATCATGTGAAGGCGAAGCACATTGAATAGGCTATTGTTGTCAGTTTCTTTTCCAAAATAACCTGAATGCGATTTCCCTAGATTTCCTTCCACGATCTTGCCTCCAACTTATCTGTGCGACATATCGGTAGCGATGATCGTTTTCATTAGCAAGAGTAAAATTATTAGGGTGTGTTGTAGTACAAACTCCGAGAGGGAAACAAGAAGAAAGGCGACAGATGAAACGTCGTCATTTTTAGGGTGTGTTTGTTTGAAACAAAATGTTTTTCGAAAATTAATTTTCTAAATTTTCATCATTTTATTTTGCCGAAAATGACTAATTAATCAAAAACACTTATTGAGCAACAAAAATATTCATTCATAAAAATAAGAAAGTGAATTCCTAAATCTAAAAGGATGAAAACATTTTTCAAAATTACTCATTTTGACTTTTTTAGTTTTTCATTTTTTTTCTTTTTCCTTCTCCCTCATCCGGCCGAGCCTCGGCTGTGGGTGATGACTAGCGACAAGCATAGGTCAGTGAGCTCGAGCTCGACAAATCCCAGTGAGGCTTGACGTCACTCGAGGCCGAAAAAGTTGAGCCTCCCTTGTGGCCTATAACCCGTCGTTGATGAGGCTAGCGACCAAGGGAGGAAGAAGGAAATAAAAGAAAAAAAGTAAATAAAAAATTATTTATTTATTATTTTTTGCTTTATATTAGGGGTAATCTATCCAAGGTGGATGGATTCCAAAGCTAGAAGCTGAAACCTACCCTATTATAACTAGTTCCTAATTTTTTTACTCTAAAACCTGCCATTTTACTTAGAACAGATTCTAGAACCTACCCTATTTTTTCCACGATCTACTGGAGAACCTGTTTTATTTTTTGTTCTCTTTTTTTTGTTCCTTTTTTTACAAGAAAATCATATGAGGTTTTGGTTCAATTGGAACCTATTCCCAAATGGATTCCAATTGATTCCAAAAATTTGAAACCTATTCTCATACCAATTCCAATGAGAACCGATTCCCGGACCTATTTTCCTAGCGGTCCGGTCTAGTCTAGTTCTTTGGTAGAACCAATTTGGTTGCACAGCCCTACCTAGGATAAAGTCACGAGATTGAAAATCATTTCCCAAATAAGATCCGAACACCAGAAAACTTTTTTGGCCACATATCACCAAATAAAAGGAAAATTATCTATTTTCTTGAAAATGATATTTTGGAAAACATTTTCCTTAAGTTTTCCCCTAAACGAACACATCAGTAGTCTCACTTGCACCAATATCTTCTTAATTTTCTACTTTAGGCTGGAATTCGTTCTAAAAAACCTACCGCATGCTCACAATTTATTTAAAAGGTCACCTAAGATGAATTGTTGAAATACATCGTTGGAGGCACCAAAGTGATCGATTTTTCACTGAAGTGATCAATTGGAACTTGTTCCCAAACCGATTCTAACTAATTCCAAAATTTTGAAACTTGTTCTCAGACTAGTTCCAATGAGAACCGGTTCCTGGACTTATTTTTCGAGCGGTCCGGTCCGGTCCAATCCAGTTCTTTAATAGAACCAATTTGGTTGCACAACCCTACCTAGGATAAAGTCATGAGATTGAAAATCATTTTCCAAATAAGATCCGAACACCGGAAAACTTTTTTGGCCACATATCACCAAATAAAGGAAAACTATCTGTTCTCCGAAAAAATGATTTTTCGGAAAATATTTCGAAAAATATTTTCCTCAAGTTTTCACCTAAACAAACACACCTTGGTCTCACTTGCCCCAATATCTTCTTCATTTTCTACTTCAGGCTGGAATTTGTTCTGAAAAACCTACAGCGTGCTCACAATTTTATTTTAAAAAGTCACATAGATGAATTGTCGAAATACGTCACTCGATTTTTCACCAATGTGATATTTACATGATCGATAAAAAAAATTACAACACTAAAGTGAGTGTTCTACGAACTTTATCAATAATATTTGCACTTTGGTGCGAATCAATAGACTTCAGTTTTGCCAATTGCACTAAACTTCGATTTATGACCAAATCGATGTAATTTGACTTTTTTTTTTTATCAATTTTGGATGACTTAGGGTGCGTTTAATAACATTTATATTATAGAGAAATATATATATATATATATATATATATTCAAAAATGGTATTTTTCTATTTTTATTTCTTAGAATAATTTATGAGTAAAGGAACACGTTTAATAAATATGCAAAATTTATATTCTCGAAATAGAAAAAGAATAGGAATATGTTGGTATGATTCATAATTTTTTTGTAACGTAGATTTTTTTTTTTAATTTTCAATAGTTTTTTCAGTTTTTTCTTTTTTCTTGGTGGGGAAGAAGAAGAAAAGGAAAAAAGAAAATAAAATAACTTACTTCTAGAAATTGTTCTTGGGAACAAGAAACTACTTTTTTTACTTCTTATTTCTATTTCAAATATATTCTCTAGTTATTTTTCTATTTCGAGGAAGAGAAAAAATTGTTGATGTTATCAAACGAATTTTTGTTCTTACTCAAATAAAAAAATAAAGGAGTAGAAATGTTACCATGTAGACCCCTATACACTCGACTTGTTTATGGCAGAATATATCACACAAGAAGAGACTCATTAAGCTCATGCAATTTCATTTGGGACCACACCGACCCTCATTTAGGTGGGGGAAAACGATGCAAAAGAAAAACCCAAAAAAAAAGAAATAAATTCATAGAATGAAGATTCGCACAGAAAGAAATGAGCTACCGTCAAGCCAAGGAGACATCAGAGTGGTTGGTTGGCAACAGGTACGAGGCTTTTAAGGCCGAGGGCCGCATCGACCCGATGGTCGGGTCCATGCGACTGAGAAATGGCGAGAGTGGCCTTTTGTCGTGAAAACTCGACCTAGCCGGTTAGAAAAATCTAGATATATTTAGAATATTTATTTGGATCTCCCAAATATATCGAGAGATACATAGAAGTTCCACAATTTCTGGCTCCCACATCATTCTTATCTCAACCGAGTAAGAGAAAAATTCACAAGCCCCACAGGATAAATCGCTTGGATATCACTCCATGCCCTGTCAATTTGCACTCTCATTTATGAGCTGTCTTCATCTTCAATACCGACTTAGCTTCATCAACATGCAATTAGGCATCGATGATTCCACAGTCCCATCCAGTCAATCTCTGTCTCTCTGACCATCGATTCGCCTTTTGACACCTTTTCTTCTAAGGTGGAAGTCATGATGGGGTCTCTTTTTATTGGATGCTGCCCCAAGTTCAACAGTTGAGTTAGTAAGTTTTTGGCCTCTAACGCATAATCAATGCCGATGCCGACATGCAATCCCCTCCAATTTCCCACTCACTGCCCCGGCAAAAAACTTGCTTCATTGGACCGAAAGGAAAAAAGTTGGCAATGACTGCCGAAGAGAGATTCGCCCCCCCCGGCGGGGCCCCTGCCGTTCCCACCGAGAACCTTTGAAAACATTGGTTTGGAAGATCTTCTAAACTTTTTTGAAATGTGTATGTATGCATGTATTTATGTATATGAAGTGAATTGACCAAAATGATCTCCACACTTCTTCTTTTTTTGGTTGAAAACGGGTGATTTCTTTCATTCATTCATACGGAAATTGCAAGACAAAAGTAAATAAACTTCGGAACATAAAATATCCCTAAGAGGCTGGGGATGGTAAGACATCCAGTTGAGGGGGAGGTTTTTTGGTTCGATGTGCTTTTGCTATCCAATCGGCGGCTCGATCTCCAAACTTGAGTATGCATTCGAGGGTTAATTAGGCCCACCTTTTTTATTTCTCATGGTGAAAAGGAAATATTCTACCCTTTTCATCTTCTCTTGTTAAGAGGTCTTGATGTAAATCTTCTCACCCGCTCTCCTGATTTCAAAAGCTTGTCATAGTAAGAATTTATGTAATATATCGAAGCATGCATGCTTCGGTATATTGCATGATATTTATGCTTTCGTTGAAATTTACGTATGATTTCTTCGAAATATTATCATCGATTTCTAGCTCTTTGATCCTTTGTATCTGAACTTTCATTGTTTTGTACAAGAGATCATTTCAGCAAGTTAATTTGGTCTGAGATTTGATTTAGATGGATTCATATTTCAGTGAACTTACATGTTATTCTCTTTGTTCAAATGGTTTGAGGCATTAAAAGTTATTTACATTTTATAGCTAAATTGGTTGTTCTGCGTTTATAATGATGAGAAATTTGAGAGATCATTGAGAGTGCGATTGTTTCACAGAAAACAAGATTTTAATTTTTTTTTTCAAAAAAACATAATCATTTGAATTACTCGACAAAATGAATGAATGAATGAACGAAAAATATTTTCATTGTCCACGAAGTTGTTTAAATATAAATTAGTATCGATAATGATGGTCATTTCAAGCAATTAATTTTTGGAAATATTTTTCAAACTATTTATTTTCCGTGTAACAAATAGAGGCTCATGAGTGAGACGAGCATTTGTAGTTGTTGTTTCACCGCATCTTTATGGTAATTTTGAGAACAACGGTTGTTTATAAATAACAAAAACTAGAAAAAGAAAGAAAAGGAAACTCATTGTTTGATTGAACGCATTTTCTATTGAATAAAAAAATATCAACATTTTATAAAAGCTCGTGCTATTTCCATCCGCTTATTAACTTTTGACATTTCATTTTACATTGAATTGACTACACTAACCCCCACGGGCTCTACTTTAAATTTAAGATTATTTCTCACCTTCTTTTTCTTCTTCATTTGTTTGAATTTTATTTCTTACCCCCTCTCAAATAATATTAATTAATATTAAATGTGAAGCCACACTTGATTCAAGACGGACGCTTGCCTTTAGTTCTTCTTTTTTGGTTTTTTTCCTTTTCTTTTTCAATTCGGAACAAAATTCGTGCACCTCTTTTTAAAGATAAATTATTTGCTAGACAGCCACATTATTATTATTTTTTTGGAAAAAATAATTATTTTGTTGATGATTTTATACTTATTTTTACATCAAAAAACAATTATTCAAAAAGTAATTTAAGCACAAGTAAGAGAATAATCTTTGAGTAAATTGTGTATAATGTATACATTAGTCACAATATTCAATTTTTGAGTAAATATGTATTAAAATTCGAAGTAAAAAAATTCACAATCATGAGAATAATCTACGGAAATAAATTAAATAATACACGGATAAAATTAACATTTCTTTACTCCAATATATGATTAGTGCCTTGCCTGGTCATGTTATAATAGTGGAGAATAAGTTTTAGAGAAGACAAACATGAACTTCACGAAGGAAATGTTAAAATGTAACGGGCGAGGATGAATCGGCTAGGGTGGAAAAAAAGTTGCTTTAAAGTGATGTAAGTTTTTCTTTTAATAAAATTGAAAAAAAAAAGAAGAAGAAAAAAAGATAAGATATAATATTAGATTAAGAGCGGGAATAGTTAGGGATAATGTAGTTATGTCAATAATAATGGATGAAAAAGCTAAGAGTAGGACTGACAAAAAAAAATAATAATCTTAAATTAAGAGTGGGACCTGCAAAAGTTAATACAATCAATTCATTATGATAGGAATGTGTTAGGAGCCAATAAAGGATGGAAATAAAATAAGTCTTTATAAAATGTTGATTATATATATGATAAAAAGTCAATGCTAATATTGCTGAGCTAAAGTGCCATTTAACATGAGGGAATTATACCAAGAAAAAGGAAATATATTGTTTCTAAACTTAGGTCGAGGAAATTAAGGGCGCGCATGACAAAATTTCTGGAACAGAAACCAATTTATGACTATAAATTAAGAAATCAATTTATATTCTATAGACGAGTTTCTGAGCAAAGAAATGTGTTTGATAACAATTCAAAATTTCTATTTCTGAAAAAAAAATTCGTTTGATAACATAATACAATTTTTATTTATAGGAGCAGTAATGACCGGCATTCGATGGCCAGAGTCCAACGCTTAGCGTTCAGCGTTCGGCATCCGGCGCCAAGTTCGATGATCGGCGACGAGCGGCCAAAGTCCGAAGTTCAACACCGGAGTCCGGCAACTGGCGTCCAACGTTTGGAGTTCGACATCTGATGTTCGACATCTAGAGTCCGGCGACAAGAGGCCGACAATGGGTGGCCAGTGGCTGGAGTCTGGCGGCAGGTGGCGGGCGGTCGACCTCCGACGCCAGTTGGCGAGAGTCGGACGATCGCCGGCGAACATCCGGTGGTTGGTGATGAGCCTCTGGCATTCAATGATTGGCGATGAGCAGCCAACGACCGATGGGCGTTCGGCATTCAACGACCGACGGTTGGCGATGGGCGGCTGGTGGTCGACATCCGGTGGCCGGCAACTGGTGGTTGGGGCCAGTTGGCGGATAGTCGAAAACCGGCGGCGGGCGTCTGGCATCCCACGGACGGCAAGTGGGCGATGGGCGGTGATGAGAGTGAACAATAAGAAAAATTTTGATTTCTCATTTCTGTTCCAAAAATAAAAAAGCTAAAAGTTTTAACTTCTGATTTTTGCTCCAAATATATTTCTGGAATATAAATCTGTTCCAAAAATAGAAAAATGAAATTCTGTTACCAAACGAATTTCTGTTCCAAATATGTTCCGAGAAACAGAAAAATAGAGAAATAGATAAACAGAAATTTTGTCATGCCCACCCTAAAAAGTTGAATTCGATAAATATTTGGTTAGATATCCATATTTATTGAAAGTTATTATGGTCGGTTCACTGGAGCAAAATAGAATTTGAAAATAGCGCAGCCACCTCCACTCACATAAGTCGTGTCGGAACAATAGAACAAACGATCGATTTTCTTTTTATCATTTAAAGAAAAAAAGAGGAAAGGAGAAAGACTTCCAATGATCAACGGCTGCGAATAACGAACGGGCGCACCGAAAAAAAGAGTTTGTCCTAAGCTTTTTTGGCACTCAGTTGGCGACAATAATTACGACGTCCGAAGACTTGAGGGGTTTATATAAACCTAACAAAAGCTAAAACACCAAACTTTGTCCCCATCTTCACCTGTAATCAACCTTAGCCAATCAGGAATCGACACCTGGATCCGGTCGGAGATTCCTTGACCCTGCAATTTGTTTTCTTCTTTTTCGGGGCTTGAATCGGGCATGTGCAGAGCTTTGAATTGGTCGACCGGTCATCCCCCCCAGCCAATGCCTATAATTCGGGTACCGTGGCCTGTACGTAATTCGGCGCGACAAGTGTCCGCCTGCCATTGCATCCCGAAAATGGCCGTGCTAGGCGCGCTCGAGAGCCGCCGTGCTTGCCTTCCTCAATGCATTGAACGGCAAATCTGACATTCAGATGATCTCAAATGCCATAGAGGGGCGTGTCCTGGTGCATGAAACCCATTTGGAGTTAACTATTTCGAGCGTATTTTCATAAAGATCGGAGCTCTCCAGTTTTTATTTACTCTAAACTTTAGATTGGCAAGGTTAGCATTCGCTGTCATGATGTTTGGCCCGGTGACGAAAGGGTCACGAAGTCACGGGTTCGATTCACATGGTGAGCCAATCTCGTATTGATTGGTGCCGAGAGATCCGTCGGTGTTTCTTCGTCTGCTAGTAACAATCTGTCCGACCGAATCTCCGTGAGACCAAAACCACCGTCTCAACCTGACTCCATTTGCACAGTAGATCATGTCTTGAAGCAAGTCATGGAAGTAGAAAACTCCCACTGCCTCGCAGGACCTTAGATGCATGACTTCCATTCATTCTTTCATTCTCCATTTTCGATTTCTCAAAATCTGACCGCCCAGATGATTAGAGCAATTTAGCACTTCCCCGGATGTTGATCCTTGCATAACACATGAAGATCCATCCTCTACTCGGTTAACGCAGACGATCAAGGTCGAATCAAGAGCGAACCGAAAAATGGGTAAATATAGGACAAGATAAGAACTTCTATCCTCTGAGAAACTGTAAACACTTCCGAGTTACTAACCCATGCTGAGAATTACCATCCTACTACCTTTTCAACAAAAGATTAGCTCAACAATCGCTTTCACCATAATATTTCGAAACTCAAAAAGGGTTTCCGACAATTGCTCCCGACTGCGACTGCAATCTTTTCTTCAATTTCTAACCCAAGTTCTGGAGCATGACCTCTATGGCTTTGTAGAATCGATAATTATGCGAGAGGATGCAGCATGGTCCGACAATTTCTCAAGTCAGTCACGCACGAATTCACGCAAGTGAGATTCATGACCACATACCATCAAGAAAAATGTTCCTTGCTGTCCAGACAAAGCAGCTCGATTGCATAATGACTACTAACTTCTACAATGTTAAGGTATATCTACATCTAAAAACTTTCCAGGTGACTACAGTGCACGCAAATCATTTTGCACTTCCATCAGGGATGGAGGTCAAACAAAGCAACTGCTAAAACACTGCGCGCTCTGGGAAGGAAACAAAATCACAGCATTCATAGACTAATTCAACCGACCATCAGATTTCTTGAGGATACCTGTCATGCAGATTACTTTATACAGCACAAATGCCCCGCTTCTTCAAGATGAGATGAAAATCGAAGCGGTTCGAGACTAACGCACAATTGTCATTTGTCAGCATGACGCAAGGCAAGTTGGTATTCCGGATGAGGGTTGAAACCCCAAAGTCTTGCTCACCCTATTGCTTAGGGAGTAAGTCGAGTAGTTTGTTATATATTTGTTCTCTAACAGCATCTCTATTACTTGCGCTCAGGGTGAAAACTTCTGCTCCCAGATGATTCCTCAACCGTGCAACTGCAGAGACAGATTGTTAATTAACAGAGCCTGAAGAGTAACATTTCGACATTAAACATGTCATTTTCATTCTGCTTAAGATTTTCAGACATCACTTTTCTCTAAAAGACTTTATATTATATGTCTGTACAGATTCTCTCCCGTATTATGATGCCATGATTGCCAGTCTACCGCTAAGAAGGTACTCTTCTCTCTCTGTTTTTTTTTTTTTTGGGTCTCAAAATGAAGGTGCTCTACTCTTCTTAGCAGTCCTATTATGCAATAAAAATTGAAATGCTGATGCAGCAACTTATGAGTAGCATCTGCCTATAGAAAACATACCTCCCGGTATATCGCGACCATTTTTTGGAATGGGAATGGATGCCAAGAGCGGGATATTGGACTGGAGAACCTTCAGGACAGCTGGGAAGAATGCCGAACTGTATAGCTCCATCTTACCAACTTCATCAATGATATAGAGATCGGTATCTTCCTTGACCTGATGATATGGTCATTCAAGCTTCAATCAGTAGCCCCCTTCTAGAATGTTAAATCATAGCTACACAATATGAGCAACAGAAGTATGTGGCAAAACTGAGGATTCTAGAGGATCAATCAATACTAGGTAGTCATTGTGGAGCCAGGCCTGGGAATTGCCATTAATTAACATGAACGGCATATTAAATTTTGGACACAACAAGTAGGACTTCAGCTTGCAAACATGACAAGATGACTAGACTTAAAAAAATAAAAAATAAAATAACAACCACCAAATTCACAGGCCTCAACAAGTTTTGAACAATTGATGTGGAGATTGCCAAGTACGAAACTCTTTAATTTTTCTGCCTCGATGCCAAGGATACAAACTCAATGCACACATATACATCCGCATGTTGAATAAAATGGATTAGGTGATTGCCAAAATAAATTGAGATAAGTCAACCATATCAGGGACTTAGAACAACAAAGATGAGGAAACACATGTTCATTTCACAATCACAACAAAGTATGAGGCATCAGAACTTAGAAATGAAATATCCACCTGCAACACGGGTAAAGCGAGTGACTCAAACGAAGCTATATCTACTTTGTATTTCCCAACAGTTGGCCATCTGAGAGAATCTGAACTGCCACCGCAAAAGATGCATTAGCAGAGAGCGAAACCCTAACTAAGCCATAACAGGCAGCACGGGAAGCTAAGATGAACAGTGAAGTTTAGCACGTATAGAGTGGAATGCTCCAAAGGGTAAGCAATACACAGGTATGTAACCAACCTAAGCACTTAATTTTTTTTGGCTAGGGACCACTCAGCAATTGGACGCTTTTGCTAAAATAACCAGCTTCTTGAAGATAGAAAACAGCATTTGGTTGTTAAATTATTATTTTCATTTCTTCAATCTCCTCAGTCTCTCACATTCAAAGAAACACATTTGTCAAATCGAACACTTCTCGCAATGGCTTCGTGCTGTCATTACCAGTAGGGGCCTTTGTGCCAGCAATCACTCGATGCAAAGGGCATAGCCTTATAGGATCATGCATTCCGGCGACCATTAAGACTCAAAAGATTGACCCAATCAGGGACAAGATGAGATTTAATATGCAATTGATTCAACCTGCAGAATTTAACCAACCACTGTTCTCTTTCAAGATCACAGCAATGCAGCAACAGAAATGTGCAGAAAGGTAAGCACCATTTCACCGAGGCTACGCATCGGATTCCATGCAAGAACTCGACAAATTACAGGCCCAGTGATCATATCCGATATTTCCAGCTATGATCTATCGACCCCAGCATGATACTGAACCTTCTATGACCCTACATGACTTCTAGAGAGAGAGGGAGAGAGAGGGTACGTGGAAATGGTGGAAGAGGCGAGGGGACCAGTACGGCCATCCAACGTCACCACCTCGAAGCCAACTCTGTCTCCTCCTTCTCTTATCTCACCTGCACCAACATCAGCCCGCCCACGGTAAACCACCGAATCAACCACAAATCTTCACTGCAACTGGAACAAGGAAGAGAGAGAGAGAGAGAGAGAGAACATACGGGTATAGAAACCCTGGACTTTCAAATAAGGGTTCGAGGCCTTGAGCGACTCGAAGACTCTCGTTATCAGAGTCGTCTTCCCCACGCCCTGCGACCAAGAAAGTTCCCCATTGATGAGCGAGCGAGCGAGCGAGAGATGAAACCTCCTCGCCGAAACACCGTACTCAGAGAAAGATCAGAGACGAGCTCAGCTCACTAGAGAGAGAGAGAGAGAGGGTAAAAGAGGAGCTTACAGGAGGACCTGTAACCAGCAAGCACTTCCCAGGAGCCGCCATTGCCGCCCCGTCCCGCCCTCTCTCGAGTTTCTTCTGTCTTCTTCCCCGCAGGGGCCGCAAAAGAACCGGAAATTAGCCGGATCGCCCGGAACGGGACTGGACCGGCCCAGAACCGACGGTAATCATGGAGACTGATCCGGTTGCTGATTCCAGTAAATTGGAATTAAATGAGTACCGATTCGGTTCTCCGTTGCTGCGGTGTGGGGGTGAATTCAACTACTCGGATTGAACCATTGAATTTTTCTGAAGAATGATCGTGATTTTATTGGGGACATTTAGATCGGCTCTAAGGACTACGGATCCACTTGGGAATCGGAGCGAATGAGTAATCGAGTTTTCGAATGGATCCATGAAATTAATATGCGGTTTTCGAACCGGTCTTTAGCGGTGATTTCCGGTTTCAAGATGGGAACCGTTAATCCAGGCTGTGCTTACTACCCAGTTCCACGTGAACCGTACGAGGAAAAGCCCATTGACCACTCCTCGAGCCCATGGGCCCATGGCTAAGCCCGACCCGATGGCCCACCAACTCGACAGCCCGACGGTCAGCGGAGATTCAGAACTTCTTCGCTACGGCACGTCTCGACAATCGCCCATTTCCCCCGCTCTCTCCCTCCGTCTCGGCGATTCAATTTCACGCGCCGCCATGGCCGAGCTCCCGCCCTATCCTCCGATCGAGCCGTCTGAATTCGACCTCGTGATCGTCGGCACCGGCCTCCCGGAGTCGATCCTCGCCGCCGCCGCCTCCGCCGCCGGCAAATCCGTCCTCCACCTCGACCCCAACCCCTTCTACGGCTCGCACTTCGCTTCCTTCACTCCGGACGACCTCTCCGGTTTCCTCGACCACCCCGGTCCTTCCTCTCCGGACGCTGCCGCCGCGTCCGGAGGCGACGATCTCGCGGCCGCCAACATCGACCTCCGATCGCTCTACTCCGACGTGGAGATTTCCTCCTTCGCGCCCGAGACGCTCGAGCAACACTCGAGGAAGTTCAGTCTGGACCTGTCGGGACCTCGGGTACTGTTCTGCGCGGACAAGGCGATCGATGCGATATTGAATTCGGGTGCTAATCAGTACGTGGAGTTCAAGTCGATCGACGCGAGCCTCGTTTGCGACAAGGGTGGAAATCTGGTGAATGTGCCCGATTCTCGTGCCGCCATCTTTAAAGATAAGAGCTTGAGCTTGGTGGAGAAGAATGTGTTGATGAGGTTCTTCAAGCTTGTTCAGCAGCATTTCAGTGGAGATGGTGAGAGTGATAGGATTTCAGAGGAGGACTTGGCGAGTCCCTTCGTTGAATTTCTGGGGAAGATGCGATTGCCGGAGAAGATTAAATCGTGAGCTCATGCGTTTCGAATTTCCTCATTTACAACTTTTTTCCAATTCAATGAGATTTGATGGCTTATTTGAACAATGTCCAATGTGTGCGGACGAAATATTTTGTGATGCTTCGGTTTAGCTAGAATTGATAAAGCTTATCATTTGGTGTGTAGGGTTATTCTTTACGCAATAGCTATGGCAGACTATGATCAGGAAGATAAGGAGGCATGTAAAATTGTGATCAGTACGAAAGAAGGAATCGAGCGATTAGCACTCTATCACTCATCAGTGGACAGGTTCATTCTTGTTCTTGTCTCATTCTCAACCTGTATTACTGGTTTGTAATGAGCAACTGGCAATACTTCCTGAGTGATTTCTCTGGCTTGCATATGCCTGGAAAGAATTATTGTTTTTTGTTTGAAAGCTTAAATAGGATTGAGAGATGGGCAGGTAAGGAGTCTATTTGGCCTGCTGCTAATGATGACCTTTAAACTAGACGGGGTGCTTAATGAAAGGTGGAAAGGCATAGTTGGGAAGGTGAAGTTTCTGAGACCAGAGTATGAGGGGAACTTATGCTGACAGCAAGTTCCATTAATCAGCCAGAACTCGTATAAGTTTTTTTTTTTTTGGGTTGGGAATTAATGAAAGCTGGATAGAGTGGTCCTTATGTGTGAAAAGTGGTAAATGCTTTTTTGAAACTGCAACTGGAAGATTGAGACATCGTAGTTTTGTAGTGTTGAATAAACATGTCATATCTCTGTGAGACATCAATTATTTAGTTACAGATCATGGCATTGTTAAGATGCTAATGTTATGATTGGGATTTTAGCAGCCATTACTCTGATGGCTTTACTGGTTTCATCATAGATTTGCAAATGCTGTTGGGGCTTTGATTTACCCAATCTATGGTCAAGGGGAGCTTGCACAGGCGTTTTGCCGACGTGCTGCTGTTAAAGGTTGCATCTATGTAAGTCCAGTAACAGGTCCATGAATTGTCCTTTTGCTTTGGCATCACTGGTTAATGATGCTGTCAACCATGCATGCTTTGCACTCTTTAGTTACTGTTTTGTGTTGTTAGTTATTTTCGCTTTATCTTGGTCCCGAGATCAGGCCTTTACATTCCTATCAGATATCTGGAATTATAGAAAAACACAGAGGAAAATCATATGTTTAGAGGATGAGATACTTGGAGTGATGTATGAAAGGCTTGTTTATGAATATGCGTTTATTTTACATCTTTACATAGATGACAGAAAGGAAAAGAACTGATCAGGATATTCAACAAATGAGGATGACACCTGAATATATGTTGACAACCATGGTTAATAGCTAGCTATCCCCTTCAAGATGCAGCCTGTCACAGCTAACTTGCTAAAATTACTACAGCGTATGAATGCAAATGTAATTTGCGACAGGAAGTTAACATGTTCTGACGATCATTTGACTGTCTCTACGTGCAAAATCCAGGCAAACGGCTCCTTCATCCCGCAGAATGACCAGACAATCCATATTTGAGCAAATTGATGGGATGAAAAAAATGCATTGAACATTATTCTGAAATCAGAAACTGCAAGACATACGGCTTTGTCATTTTAATTGTTATCAGACCTTCCGTTTTATATATTTGTTCAGGAATAAATTGCGGTTATGAAGTTTGTTCAGAAATATTAAAGATAGTTCAATTAACAGTCCGCGATTTTATTGGTTTCAAGGAAGAGTCACGGTCAAAGTCACCAATGCTGCTGTTCTACTAGAAACCTTAACAGCCTACCTGTGAAATTGATTTTGAAGTTTGGAATAATATACATAGACATGCTCGGGCTACATTAGAACTCATATGCAAGTAATTGGCTCAAAATGGCGCTAGACACTGTATGGTGTGTTGTACATGGACTTCTATAGAATGTGATGACAATGTTCATTCTCTACATGTGAAGAACTGAGTATAAAGCTGAATGTTAGCTGATAAAAAAAGGATAACCTTTTTACTAATTGTTGCATTTCTTGGTCTAAAACTTATTTGTACAGGTTTTGAGAATGCCAGTGATTGCCTTGCATATCAATAAGGTACATGGTTATGACATTTTTTTTTGCAGTATCTGTTTGTCTGTTTATAAGAGTCCCATCTGTGTTATTGTTTGGAAGTTCTGCAGGAGAGTGGAGAGTACAGAGGTGTTAGATTAGGTTCTGGTCAGGACATTTTCAGTCATAAGCTGGTATTGGAACCATCATTCACAGTTCCATCGTTGAGAGGCTTGCTACCGCAGAATTCTCTTATGGAAAATGCACAAGTTAAAGCAAAGGTGGCTAGAGGAATATGCATTCTGACATCTTCTCTGAGACCAGATGAATCAAATTTTTTGATTGTGTATCCTCCAAGATGTAAGACTGTTCATTAGTTTTCTCTGTATGTCCATAAGGTGGATAACCTTAGTTTATTTACTGCTTTCTGGGTTTTACTTGACCTCTAGCTTTGTATCCGGAGCAAGTCACATCAGTTCGCGTTCTGCAGATTGGTGGTAATTTGGCCGTTTGTCCCTCTGGCATGTAAGTCTGTCTTTGTTCCTCAAATAATATGACCTCCTTTAAGAATATAGCCTAAAATTTGCTAGACAAGACTCCTGTTTCAGTGCTTTGCAAGTTTACACTAATTATTCCGTCAGCTTATTCTAATGGAATGAATTTTAGTTGCTGGATTTCAAATTATACAATGGGATAGGTATAGGTCTATTCTTCTTTGAAGTATTAATTTACTTTGCATAGTCGCTTCAAAGTGAAAAATTCAGTCTTTAATTGCGCAAATAAAAACATAGTAAAAGAAAGAACTGAGAAATAGTCCATATTTGAAGTGGGAAAAGAAGGTATTTTTATTGTGTGGTCATCTTGTGGTAGGATGTATAG
The DNA here is from genome assembly GCA_007663325.1 of Eucalyptus pauciflora. Classification (NCBI taxonomy): domain Eukaryota; kingdom Viridiplantae; phylum Streptophyta; class Magnoliopsida; order Myrtales; family Myrtaceae; genus Eucalyptus; species Eucalyptus pauciflora. The sequence continues at coordinate 453,111 of VMYD01000105.1, read as the reverse complement.
TGTGCCTCCATCATGTTGCTATCCTGATCTAAAGAATATGAAAAAATTGGGGTAAATGAAAATATCTATTTATACCCTTATTAAATTCTACAAAGATTTTTGTTTTTTGTTTTTTAATTGCAGTTGATTCCTGTATGGGTCATATTAACGAGTGCCCTGGGTCGTGGCACTTGTTAAGCATGCTTACTCAGCAACGCATCAATTTCAAAGTAGTGATTGCATATAGTATGAAAAGAATAGGGAATTGAAAATTCCAATTTGCAATTTAATTTCTGAACAAGTGCCCTTACGGCTCTCTTTACCTAAGTCCTCCCTATATTGCCTGGTCAGGAATGTCTTGACTCCTGACTAGGATGGAGATTTCACATCTTTTAAAGTTTTTATGGCTACAAGAATGTATTAACAAGGTAGATTTTGTTCTAGAAAACAGTGAGATGAGGGTTTTATTATGCCAAAGTGGAATGATTAAAGTTTGCAAGAAAGAGACATATCTCCTTTTCAAGAATATCTTATCGAGTTTATATATATTTGTCCCCAATCAGGTTCGTGCTATATCTTTCAGCTTTGTGTGATGAGGCCAGTCAGGGGAAGAAAATATTGCATAGAGCCATAAATGCTCTGATCAATCTTGATGATTCCGAGATTTCTGAAAACGCTCCTGCTTCTACAGTACAAACAGAGGAGGCTAGAGCTGATCCTCTTCTACTTTGGAGGGCATTTTATATCCAAGAACTGACAGCGGTCTGGTTCTTGACCTTTCATCTCTGGAGCTTCTCGTGTCTTATTACTATTTTAGTTTTGACCTATGTCTGTTAAGAAGCGTGTGTTCTCCACATGTTGCCAACCCAAGACCCCCCTCAAATGAGTTTTTTATTTTTTTTTTGGGAGAAACAAGAAATGGTCAAGCACCTGGGGCTTAGGAAAAAATTTATAGCCACGTATGGGATTGTAAGCTTTTAAATTAGGAAATTTATCTAATACTGTTGTATCTGCATAAAAGTATTAAGAACATGTCTCAGGAAAAAATTATTGAGAGCCATTAAACAAAATCTGAAAATTTTAGTGGATGCAGAAAAAAAAAACGAGTGTTTTCATGGAAGAATTATTCAAATGATGGACTCTCAGTCTGTTTAGGAGTTTATGGTTTGCTAACTCCAGAGGCACCAATCTCAGAAAAGCTCGTGCTTTGCATGCCAAAATGGCAGAGGAGGTTTTTCTGTGGAGTCAATTCCTAACTCAATAACCATATCTTGTTTGTGAGAAAGAAAAGAATTGTCAAAATTCAAGTAGGGTGTCCCTCTAAGCTGAGAGAGAATCACAGTAAAAATGTCACCTCTCAAAGGTTGATCCACAGTTCCAATGATTGATCTGAAGTGGCCACATTGGTATTCTTGTAGAGACCTTGAAGAAGATATGAGTCATTTGAATGCAACACTGATCATGTCTTCTTGGCGATACTGTAATGTTCTGATTACTATATTCTTTATTTCAGGGGCAAGTTGGAACTGTCAGCTCCACCCCCATGCCCGATGGAAGTATAGGTTTCAATGATGCTCTAGATGCAACTGTTAAGGTACACATACAGTTAACAATCCTCAGGTTCTACGTTCGAGGTTCTGTTCTCAGTTTTTCATTTCTCTCAGGAGTTGATATTCTAGAATTTTCTTCTCCCTCCTTTTAGTTGGGTTTACTCTATAATCTCTTCCTTTTAGTTTGTCCGTGGTCTAATGGTTGTACATACCCAAATGAGCAAATAGGACCAAGATTTTGGCATCAATATATTTGTTTTGGGAGATTATTCAACTTACCATAGAAATTACCTTTTCTGAGTGCTTTTATTTTATTTTAGCATATGGAATGATTATTAATACTTAAGTTAATTGTTTTTATCCATACGATACCTATCAAGTGTAGAAAAGATAATTTGATTGGGCTTTACCTATCTTTATGTTCTGAGCTGGCTTGACATTGAACTTTGTCCAAAACCAGCAAAAGTTGTTTTCTAGTCTAATTTCACCTTGTATTTGTATTTCTAGGTTCACTTTTTTAAAACTTAGTGTAACTGCTATCTTTGAACTAAAGTTCATATTGCAATACTCCCAAAAGAAGAAGTTACTGCAACATAGAGGCCACTGGCCTAACTCTGAGTTTCTGATTGGTCTGAATGATTAATATGAAAGTTATGTGTTAATTTATGATCTTTATTCAATTTGACTTTTGAAACAACTAGGCTGAATACGAAACACATCTCTGTGTGCGTGTGTGGGCATGCATACTCAGGCATGGATTCATGTGCATATCGTCTGTTTAACTCCTGTTTAAGTCATTTTGGATAGAGCTGCCACTCACTTTCTATTTGTAATTTATGGCCTACCTTTGTTTCTGGCAGCTATTTCAGACGATTTATCCTCATGAACCATTCTTTCCGGAGACACCAGCTGAGGATCCTGAGGATGATGGGGCACTTAGTGTTGAGACTTGAGTGAAATTTGTCAGAAGTCATCTTTTCTTTCATATGAGCTGGGAATCAACGAGTTCTGTTCTATTGCTGGGTACATGAGGACCTGAACCTCTGGTGCGAAAAATGGCTTGTGTCCTAAGCTGAGGTTGCAGCAAATCAAAGATGATGCATGGAGTTGATCCCCCTAAGATTTTCTCCATAGGTAGGAACATGCTGTGGATTAGCCTTAAGATGAGGGTAAATCGACCATTATATGAGTTGGAAGGTGTTCCATATTCACTTCAAATTGTCGTATATAACACGGGTACTAGCTAAAATTCTTAAATTTACTGTACACTGGCCATTGCTTCATCCATGGTCAGGGGCTTTCAACACATTTGATCTTCTGATCTTTCCATGAAGGAAGCGTACATGTGTTTCATGCGATGGTCGGCATGTTCGCCATTGACTTTAGATTATATGTTTGTGGCTTTGTGAATGCGGGTGTCAAAAGACAGAAATGGTTCTTTGCACTTTTTGGACTGGAATCGTGTGACTCGCTGGTTGACCCTTTTTATTGTTTGTTCCACTTGAATTTGACAGGCCTAGCACCTAGAAAAAATGCAGGCGTTTTGCACATTCTGAGTCAATCACGAGGCCTCGGACATCCACGTAACCGATAATGCTCGGCTATCGCTATCTCTATTTTCCCTTGATTTCCCAATTCAGTAGCAGAAAATTCCCCTTTCTTGTTTCCAAAACACGTACCTTTAACTGTATCAGACGGTGACTTCACTGATTATCAGATGAAATCCCATGTCTGCACTTAGATTGAAGTGCGTATGTGGCTGCTTCACGAGGCTCTCGATAGCCTACCGCTCCACTCATCTATCTGTCCCCATGAAATGAAGAAATTCTCGTTCGGTAATGATGAGTCATGATATCATTTCGGTTGCTGATTAGACCTCCATTGCCCATTTTAGTAACACTTTTTCTTGGAACACTGAAAGCACTCCTTCGTAAATGATTAATTTTGTGACGAGTGTGCATTTCGGGTCAATGGCTCTCTCTTCCTCCTCTCTGTAGTGCACTTGGTAAGAGCCCTTTTTCAATAAAGTCCAAAGGTGGACTCCCTTCCGCAGACCATGAGGTATACATCCGCAAATTGCTCTCGCGTTGAACAATGCATGATCTTGTCTCTTGATTGGATCAGATCCGATGATTTCAATTAAGATAAGCTATTCATTTCATCGTGCTTGCGCTTTTTGCGAGAACTTACGATTATCTTTTAATTATCTTTTAATGAATGTGATTAGTTATATTCCCAACGGGGAAGATTGTCTCTTAATCCTTGCGGCAATGGAAGACTTTGCATATAAAATCATTGTAACTGAGAAGCTGGTCAAAGGGTGGTGTGAGAAGCATCCGGCGTTGGCCTTTCTGAACAAATCAGAGCTTCCCAGGAATTGTAAATTGCAATATGACATAGGTCCGCCACACTGGACGGAGAAAATTTCTCGAAGATCTCGTCTTGCAATTCAAAAATCCCAGTAGCCTGGGATACGGTGGCGTTGAATCCGGTGCGGAGGAAAGTGGTCGGTTCATGGTATCTAAGCAGTACATGACTCGAGGCTGCGTTCTCATCCTTGAAGCAAACAAAAACAACTCGTGGATCGAAGATTTGGGAAGTTGTCGAGCAGCAACCTCCTTCCGTGCGACGTCAAACTTTGGAGAACTGGTCCATCGTTCGCACGAACGGGGCACGACCTGGTCGTAAAAGATGGAAGACCGCGTGATCATGCTTCCTGCGACACAAGGTCACAAGACGACAACATCAGCCCCAACATTGTTTCATTTGATGGCCCCCTCCAAAAACCGATAAGGCTGTTAAGATCCGTTGGATCTTGATCACCTCTTTCTCCTTCGCTTTTCTTTCTCCCCACCGCGTAACGCCCGCGTAAGCAGCTCCTTCGCGGCCCCACCGGGCCACCGGCCAGGCGATCATTCGCCAAATCTGGCGAGGGCCTTTATGCCCTCGAGCAGGGCGGCCCCGTGTGATTTGGGCAAGGCTTTTGTAGTGGTGAGAGTCGCTAGTAACCCTTGTACAATGAAAAAAAAAAAACAAGAAAAATTACAAGAGTTATCTACGTTAGCTCTTATTGTCTCAATTGTTGTAATATTAATGTGGAAACACTGAGATCTTGCAAATTAAGTCATCGTGAAAATACTAGATAAATATAGATGAGAAACAATAAGTATAACGGAGATTTACGTAATTCGATTCGAATATCGGTACCTATGTACATACAGAAAGTTAGTAACAAATAATCCATTAATAGTCGGAGAATTAGAGTTACAATTGTTCACACGCTTAAATATTTTCCACACCTCGATTTAAGTCCGAACACAAAGTGTATACAAATATATAAACTCACAACATAAAATCACTACGTATAAAACTCCTCCGTGTGCGACCAAAAGTGAGTGTCACTATGTCGTCGCTTAATCCTTCGCGTTTGTCCTTCTATGGAGTTTATTGTGTGGCATAGTCAGCGTCCATGTCAGCAATTATCAGATTTTAATAATTTTCCCTCAAGAAAACTCAACAATCATTCCGCTTGCACGCGTAAAATTTGATAGGCATGTAATTAAAGTATATGTGACATGTTTGTTCTTTCTTTATCCACTTAGCATCCAATAGAAATCATGGGTTTTCTAAATTATTATAATTAATAGTATATTACCATTATAATTATCATTCCGCCATTCGTAAGGAAATCATGTTGGGTCTTGATCAAAGCGAGCATTTTTTTTTTTGGGCATTTCAGCAGTGGGAGAGGGTAATAATATAGCTCGAGAAATTCTAATATCGCGGATTAATAGATAAAGAAAAAAGTACGACAATATGGCGTTTCGCAAAAAGGGCGAAAAAAGAAAACTTTATTAGTACAATGCTTGACAAAAACTCAAAAATACTAATTGAAAAATGAAAAATTGGTTGCATCGACTCAATTCTCATTCGCATCTCTAATATTCCAAATTGCCCTTATCCCTTTGGCATTAAATATACCATAGTCTTGTGATCATTCCTACATTAGATGACTCTCCTCGCACAAGCTTCGAAATCCAATGGTGGCTCGAAAAGATCGGAACTACCCATGTCAATCTCGAGGCCAAGACATCTAAAAGTTGAAAACATATCAAGTTTTTTTGCAAGAAAATGACACAAATGGTTGCAAGAAAATGACACAAATGGTTCCTCAATTTTGGTCCAATATATAATGTGATTCTCAAAATTTTAATTTGTTCAATTTGGTCCCTGAATTTCAGCTTAACGTGTAATGTGATATCGATACTTTCAATTTGTCCAACGTGATTTATGAACTTTCGATGCACATTCAACTTAGTCCCCGAGCTATGTTCAATGTTGTCCATTGAACACTTTCACATAGTTCACGGACTAAATTGAATATATATATCAAAAGTTAAATGATCACATTGAATAAATCGAAAGTTTAAGTACCATATTACATATTGAATTAAAGTTTAAGGACCGCATTTGAATAAACGAAAAGTGCAAGAACCACGGTACATATTATTAAATCAAAATTCATTGTTATCTCTTTTTCCAATGTAGCCGTTCTTTGACGACCGAAGAATATACAAAAGAAAGGCTCGAGCTTTCATGGGAACCATCAAGAAATAAACCTTAACTGTTTCATCACGTCTCTAACTTTTACCGATTCCTACTGTTGCGGCGTCCGTCGTCCCGCGTAAAAAGTCGCCGCGCGAGCGAATTCGTGTCGTCGGCACGCACTGGAGAACAAAGGACCGCGCCGTGATACGGCGAAGTGGTTTCATAATTGGTCACGGACTCCTTTAACGAGGAAGGAGAATCCGAAAACCAAGAAAAAGATTGGGAGAGGAGAATTTTCAACGAGGAAGTGAATTTTTCATCCCTCAATAATGTGAAAGGCCTTTTAGCACTCGCTCGTTCTTGCCCTTTTCGCCATTTCCCAGAATTTCTTCCCTCCTATAAAGCATCCGGACCTGCCACGTCCGAGCTTTCCATGTCAGACGAGAAGAGGAAGGGAGTAGCCGTGTCGCGTGCTCCTTGTTTTCGGTCAAATTAGCTATCTTGGGGAAGTGCTTGAGCTGAGTTCAGGATGGGGATTTGCTGGACTTCTCCATCTAACGAGTATATTACCTCTGGCAACGCCAAGACTTCCGCTTCAGGTGCACCCAGAAGCCGCTACTTTCCTTTTTTTTTTCCAAGATTGAGTCTTCTGCTGATTCTGGGTCTTGCCCTTTTCGGGGTGTGCGTTTCTTGAAATTCTGCGGTGGAAAAGTTTCGACCTTTGATTGACCCTTTTTGGTTGTCTTGACATCTCGTGGAGATGGTTATGCTCAAATTTCACTCTTGAATTGAATTGCTTCGTTTGTACAATTCGATAGTTTTCTCTGTTTGCTCATGTCTCAGCTCATTTACAGCTCAATAAGTTCTTGGTTTTCTTTCTTTTACCGAGAAAATCGATTATGTACACCACTTAATGCAACTCTTGCTGCTCTGGTGTGGAGTAGGGAACACGGGATTCTCTGCAACAAGCAGCAGCGGTGGCGGAAATGGCAAGTTCTCGGAGGCGGCGAGCGCGAGTCCGGACGGGGCGGATCTGAATGGGGAGATTCTGGAGACGCCCAACTTGAAGGTCTTCAGCTTTTCTGACTTGAAGAGTGCTACTAAGAACTTCAAATCTGATAATTTATTGGGGGAGGGAGGTTTTGGTAAGGTCTACAAGGGCTGGGTCGATGAGAAGACACTTGTCCCGTCCAAAATGGGGAGTGGAATGGTTGTTGCCATCAAGAAACTGAACCCAGAGAGTGTGCAAGGTTTCGATCAGTGGCAGGTAAGATCAAGCTCAAAACTCTCATCAGCATTTTGTCATTGGCTCAATTAAAGATTGACTTGCGATTTAGCAGCATATAGGGGACCCAAAAAGAGACGAAATTGAGAAAGTTTTGAATATTGGAATTAGTTGCAATCATGATTAGTGGACTGTCTCTACCTCCTCCTCCCTATCTCCATTATTAAGCATATGCACACTTGGGGGTCCCTCGTTGAGAAATACATGCCCACTATCTAATTTCCTACCTTTAATTGGATTAAGAATGCATGGTGGACGACTGTTGTCCTCTATTTTGATAAAGGTCAACTAATATCCACAATTTCAACTGTGTGACAAAGTTCTGCTAAAGCCAAGAACAATGTTGGCCTACATAAATTCTGCCTCTCTCATTTTAACTCAAATTTGAGATGAACCTTCCCTTCAAAGTTGGAATCCAACTCCCAGCCAGTGATAGAACCCCTTAATGCAGGTGCAAGTGCTGGAGCTCCTCTCTTGACTTTCTCTGCATACACAATTAGTTTATTTGGGAGGCAGTGGGGATTTGGCTATATCAAACTTCATCTAGCTGTTTCTATGGTAAATATACATTTCTAAGAGCAGTTTTTGTTTAAATTCATAAGAATTTAGGTTTGGGACATTTTAACAGCAAATAATACCTTGGAAGGTTCTTTAAAATGCTGCTAGACATGCCAATTTCTATGCTTTGTCTGCAAACTCATACTGTCGAAGTCTTAACACGCTTGCCTAATGTGCTACTGACTTGTGACTTCTCAGCGATGTATATTTCTGCCATAAGATCAACATTTCTATCACAGATTTAGTCAGGTGGCATTTGGGAGATTTAATTTCAAGGCACAGATGATTGTAACACCTATGGAACATTTCAATTTTGTAAGACAGTTGACCTCATTTGACATGTGAACATCTGATCACACCAAAACCACACACTCATTTAATTCCTGTAAATGGCTCCCCACCAAGTTTTTGCTGCGTTGGCAATTTGAATCTAAGAAGTCAATCTGACATAAGATTGGCATCATAACCAGTTGTCTCTACCATTGCATTTTCTGAAAATATATGTTCTCCAATGTGTTTTGGTTCTTATTTCCTTTTTCTTTGTGTACTGCAGTCGGAGGTGAACTTTCTTGGAAGGCTTTCACATCCCAATCTAGTCAAATTATTGGGATACTGTTGGGAGGAGAAAGAGCTGCTCCTTGTCTATGAATTTATTCCAAAGGGCAGCTTGGAAAATCATCTCTTCCGAAGTAAGAATTCAAGAAGGACAAAAACGAAAGAAGGATGTGAAACTTTTAAGTATTCCTTTGCTTAGAAGTCATTAAAATTCATTCTTTTATCACGATGCACAGGAAATCCTGCTGTTGAACCCCTTTCTTGGGATAGCCGACTCAAAATAGCTATTGGAGCAGCTCGTGGCTTGTCTTTCCTGCATTCTTCAGAGAAGAAAATCATTTACAGGGATTTTAAGGCCTCAAACATACTGCTTGATTTGGTAATTGCTTTTCTTATGCATAAGTGTGCATTTAGAGGCTAGAGCATTGACTACTGTGCCGCTGTAACAAATGACTAATTAGGTCAGCCTATTAATGAAGCTTAAAAGAATGAATTGAGACCTTTATAGCAAGCAGCATAACATAAATGCTCTTTGCTTTCTCTGGCAGAAGAGGAAAATGTATGAACAATTCTATCTTTTGCTCTCTCTGGTACCAATAAGTAAAGAATAGTAGATGCCGTACTTTTAGGTTAGTTCATATATTTAATCTTTTCGCAGCTAGCACACTTGCATTTGTAAAAGTATTTCGTCGTCATATACAAGCAAATATATCGTTCCAGTTAATTTGTTGGCAGATGTGAGTTTAGGGAGTTCATTTAAAATATTTACTTTAGATCTTATGCTCATAAGTTGGTTCAAATAACCTCTTTTTACCTGTCTTTGTAGCACTATAATGCGAAAATAGCTGATTTTGGCTTGGCAAAGTTAGGACCTTCTTCGGGTGAGTCACATGTGACGACCAGAATTATGGGCACATATGGTTACGCTGCTCCAGAGTACATTGCAACAGGTAACTGCATATTCTTCACTCTACATGCAATGCAATTTAATAAAGCTTCAAAGACACATGTCTCTTCATCTTTGGTGGGCACTATCTAGATTAAAAATAGGAGGCATAAATGGGTGTACAGAACGCCAGAAGATGCTCGATGTACCTCAACCACTAGAAAGTAACTTTTGCTTTCTTGTAGTTGTGCAAAACTTTGTCTCTCTTTTGCTTTTCTTCAGCCAAAAATTACAAAAAGGGCAATAAAGACATCTAAAGTTTGAGTGAAATGAAAACAATTTGTTTGCCCATAAGACACCCAAACTGCCATTTCAGATCTGCTTTCGTTGACGCTCTCAAGACATATATCAGCTGACGAAAGGTTGTTCAACAGGCCATTTGTACGTGAAGAGCGATGTGTATGGCTTCGGTGTGGTCCTACTAGAATTGCTGACAGGCTTGCGGACACTTGACACAAAGCGTCCTAGTGGGCAGCAAAATTTGGTGGATTGGACCAAGCCAATTCTATCTCAAAGAGGAAAGTTGAAGAATTTTATAGATCACCGGATGGAGGGCCAGTATTCCTTTAAGGCGGTGTTACAAACTGCACAGCTCACTCTAAAATGCCTGGCTGCTGAACCAAGACATCGGCCCTGCATGGCAGAGGTGGTGGAGACTTTGGAACGGATTGAATTGATCAAGGATAAACCAAAGCAACCCAGAACAGGTTCTCATTCCTCGGCAAATCGTTTGTAAGTCATCAATCTACGGGTTGTCGTTCACCTCTTCATCCCAGACGTCATGGAACTGTATTGTGAGCTTGGAACTTGTCACAAAATAGAAAGGACAAGCCAATGGATGATTGAACAACGTTAGCTTCCGTGCCAATGCCACATTTTTTGGTTGTTGTACAATAGTCAAATTCTTGCCGATGATCTCCTTAGGTTCACAATCTTTTCTTTTAGTCACAGCATTTGTCTTCAAATGAGAGTGGATTGGTTAGAATGTACAAGCAATTTCTTCTTCTTTTTCTCTGGTGTGGTTGGAAATTATGTACGACCTATTCTTTTGTAGTTGACCGTGAATGGAGAAATAATAAAAAATTTTGTCCCTGGCAAGTCTTTCCAAGCCTCTAAAATGACCAGTGCTCTGTAGAAAGCTTAAAATGCAAAAGCAAATATCTGCCGTTTGTCTTTGCACAACAGGACTAGAGACTAATCTAGGCTTGTGTTCATTGAATGCGTGATCATGTTGGATTGAGCTACCTTTTAGGGAGCGCTTCTATTTTGCTTGGAACATCTGAATGCAATAAACTCGATTGTGGCAACAAATAAAGTGGCCAAAATCTGGTTTCCAGTGTTGCAACTGTTGGATTTCTGTCGGCAGAAGAAGGCAGAAGGGAGCGCAAAAAGCCTCGGCAATCCTCTGTTTCCAACGTCGTCCAACCAAAAAGAGCATGAGTCCTGCATTCCAAGAATTGCTTGGTGTAAAAGAGAAACAATCTACCATTTGCTGGCGACACACAGTGATAAGGTTAGTCTTTACTCGCGAATCCTAGTTATACTATGTCTACTCTAATTTGTCTCATCCAAATGTAACCAAACCGTTTGTTTGGCTTCCAGATTTTGGTGGCGATTGGAGGTACTCTGAGTCCTGCTACTTGTCCTTGAAGTCCTGGGATGAGCCGTGCGGAGTGAAGTGTTGCTTGCAGGTGGACTCGGCTTTCCATCCATGCCAAGACCAGAATTTCCTATTGTCAATCAAATTGGAGTGGCATAAGCTCAACAGAACTACCAAGTTGTGGCTCGATGTCTTGAAGGGTAAATAGACGAGAGCTCGACACTTCTTGTATCACATGGCACCTGGAGTCTCTCGGTTTTGGGACACGAAACCCGCAACCACGTTGAAGTTCGACGAGTTCTATGGATACCTCGGATGGAAGCAATTCTAGTAAAACAGAAGGAAAGGAAAGTTGGTCCTGGTACAAGCTTTCTGGGATGATCTGAAAGCGAATTCTTCAATTGCTACTGACTCGGAGGACCACATCCGGAAAATCCATGGTTAACACTACTCCTCTACAACGAGCTATCCTGTTCTGATAGACTATTCCAAGCCAGTTTCTGATCCATCGAAATAAACATCGAAAGCTCCAATTCGCAAGAGATTTTCAAGATGCTATCTTCGGAGAATTGCAGCATCTATAATGCATCTGCGCTGATTCTTGGTATCAACTCGTGGGCATGTGATGCACAGGTTCTGGTAATCTGCATGTTTTGATATTGAAGGAACTTAGATGGGTAGATTACTTGGTTTCCTAGACAAGCTAAACGGATCAGCACATAGTCTATGTTGGTGAAGACTAAGCTCACACTCATTCACGCGGAGAATTTATAGTAAGGTTCCGTTTGTTTTGCGAGAAATAAATTATTTGGATAACATTTCTCTTAAAATGATCATATCGCTTATAAAAATGAAAAATATTTCCGTCATCTATGAGAATATTGAGACATATATTATTGTTAATAATGCAAATATTTTCACTGAGTAGTTATTTCAAGAGATATATAAATGATCATTTAAGAGATATTTTCAAAATCATTTATTTTTTGCCAAACCAACTGAACCTAAATTTTTTCTGCTGCAAATAAATCGTTAGCATTGAAAGACGTGGTGGTCTTGTGATTGATGGAAATAACTGGAGACATAATCAAGTCTTTTTTTTTTATTCAATAAGAAATTAATTAGAGATTTTTTTCGGTCAAATTAATTGGAGATCAGAAATGTGATTATTAAATTAGGTGCTACCTCCAAGGCAAAAGTCTGAGAGCGAGTGTTAGAGTAGGATTAACGTGGACCAACAAAAAAAAAAATAAAAAAAATCAGGTGCTACCTCCACCACAAAGAGTCATCTTGGAGACAGGAAAAGCATTGACAAGAATCTAACCTTGGACTTATTCCGTGTTTTATTCCAGCTTACAAAAAAGAAAGGACAAAAAAATAATTAAAAAAATATTTGTTTCGTAATTATTATTGTACCTTAATAAATTTTTGACATTTGAAGAATAATTGACTTCAAAATAGATCATCCAACTCGTGTTACTCTTATGAGAGTTTTACTAGCATAACAACTTTTGAATTACTATAAGAATAATAATTTTTTGTGAGCCACAAATTTTTGAATGAGTAAGTTTCATCATTATTTATAATTATACTACAAAAAAAAAAAAACTGTTATTTTCATAATTAATTGAAGACTGTTATTTAATCAATTTTTTTTTTATACTCAATGATTATTGCAAGTAGTAGGGAATATTATTCCAATTTTTCCAAGAAAGAATAGAGAATCAAGTTATGAACTTTAGATACGTCATACCAGCGCAAATAGCGCACAAACCTTATAGGTCGGGTCAATTTTTGGCCCAACTTTCAACACCATGCCATGAAAAAAGAAGGAAAGAAAACACCCGTACGCAAACTTTCAAATGTGGTCCGACAAAAACAATCAGATATCACGTACTCAATATTGCTCGTGGGACAATCTTGGGGTCCGTTACCTTTGTCGTCCATTACCATGAGTGACGTTAAATCGACAAGCATGTCATAAAGACGTGGCAAAATGGTGCTTTCGTGTGAATGGGCCAAGCATCCAGAACCGACGAAATGTCAAGTCTTTCTGGATGGCTCGTTTAATTGTCTGCAAAGCGTAAACACAGCGTCACAAAAAAATTTAAATTGATATATTTATTATAAATTTATTTAATAAAAAAATTAAAATTAATATATTTATGACAAATATAATATACGTTAAATTAGATTAATACCACAAATATATCAATAAATTGTCAATTGTTTTTCAACTCAATAATTTAACGGTAAAATTTAATAAAACTAATAAAAGGTTAGTTTGTCATAAGTATATTAAGTTTGGAATAAATTTGTCAAAGATGTACCGGTTTAGAGTTTTTAGTTTGAGGTATATTTGTTATAAGTGTACTAGTTCAGGATTTTCCGTGGTATTAACTGATTTTTTTATGCTTAAAAACATTTAGGGTTGGTCCCAAAATTATCTCGTGAAACATAAATATGTGCCTTTCTTTGAGGAGATTAAAAGCTTGGGCCAAAACCATATACGTTCAAAGTTCAAGCCTTATTTGGTACTATATATAGAGATCGAAAATTACATCGTTACTCTCCTAATAAAGCACAACCCGATTTACCTACCTAATATAAAATTATTTCCCGCATTATTGGGTTGGATAAGCCAATTCGCTAACCAATCTACACATGCATTTCCTTTCCCAAACTTATGGCGAATCTCGACCTATTAAAAATGCTTGAGCATACTTCCAATTCGAAAAATACATGTATCAACAAAATGAAGCGATGAAGTTGATTTATGAAATAGAGAAATAAGTGCTTTTGAGTTCGCTTCCATAATAAGTTCGGAAATGCCCAAAAAGATCGTCGTTTTGAGCCAAGAAAATGTTCCACTGCTCTACTTTGAGTGAAGAACGCATTTTCGCTGTTTGCGTGAATTGAGTAAGCCAATTGTTTGGGTGGGTCACCACAAATAAGTCTACTAACTGAAACGGGACCATGGTTGCCTTTGGAGGCCCGTTCATATTAGGCCTCCTTTTTCTTTTTTCTTTTTTTAATGTGAGAATAAGATAAGGTGCACAAATATGAAGGGTAAGTTCCCTCTTCTTTTTTTTTTTTTTTCAACCAATTGAGGTTCGCCCCAGTGGCCACCCTTCTATCTTGGAAGAGGGAGGTTAAGGGTTCAAATCTCCACATTCTCATGTGAGATTGGAGTGTAGACGATTTCATTTCAGGAGTGGGTTTCGACTCCCACGCTCTGCAATGAGGTATGACAAAAATCTGAGAGTGAATATTAGGGTAGGATTAGCGTAGGATCGACAAAAAAAAAAATTCCTTCTACCAACATAGTTAAAAAAGAAAAGCTTTTTTGGGCAGCTGAGAACCAGAAAAGTCAAATTAAGGACCACGCTATGCGGTGAGAGAGAATCAAAGAAGAATGGTGGCTGAACAAAGCTCCATCGGAGGAAATTCAACAACTGAATCTCTCAAATCTAACATGTCGGTAGGCTTCTGCTTTTTGGGTTTCTTGGAGGGACCATTGCTGCTGTAGACCTCCCTTTTGAATCCTTCCTATGCGCGTGACCAGCCGTGAACGTCGGGTCGATTTCAAGAAAAAGCGACAAATTTTGTAGGGTAATTCAATCGAAGTCTGTGTCCCCTATTCACACGATGATTAAAGATCAGCGTCCGCGATGGGGTTGCTCGACCGTGCGAGTTGGGCAACGACCGTTTACTTAGCCTGGGTTGGTCCTTGGCTTTTGGTCATACGGAAAAGCTTTCGCACGATCGCAAGTAACTTTCAACTCGTCTGAAAATAGAAAAAAGAATCTTTATCATATCAATCAACATCGTTTTATTAAAATCGCAAGATCAAATCATACATACGCCACGACTAATCTAGGTAATTAATACACTCAACGATGCAACGAATCATGCTTATAATTTAATCCGTCACCATCGTTTCCTTAAAATCTGACAAACCTAATTTAATACAGTCTTAATTGCTCTGCTCTTCTGTCTCCGAAGACAGCACGTTGTAATATGCCGATTTTGTAAACCGATCTAGAAGAGTATTCCAAGCATCACTCTTGTCTTTGTTTGAACTTTTAGGTTAGAAAACCTCAACCTCATTAGTCATAGGAATCCGCCGGAACACCGGGACTTCTCCGCCTTCAAAACATTCAACGGTCTACGTCAGTTTTTTTTTCTTCTTTTTTGGTTCGAAAACAACATAAAAAAAGACCATTCGGCGTGGAAAAAGTTTCCCGGTTTTCTTTAATCCTCTCTCTCTCTCTCTCCCCGATCGCCTACAATAAGTGTCATTATTGCCTTTTGTCTCCTTCCTTCCTCCCTCCCTAATCCCTCAACTAATCTCGCCGTGTCCGTCTCCACCGACGGCGCTCTTCCAATCCGTCGGCCGCTACTGGTCAAGGCTACATCCGCCGGCGCGTCGGAAGAAGGGACGGCTCCCGACGTGCCGATATAAAAAAAACGAATCTTTCGAGGACAGAACGGGTTTTAAATTCCCCTCTCTTTCTTTCTCTCTCTTGGGGAGACGTGGAGCGAAGGTGGGACCAGCCAAAAAGTGTCAGCGGAGACCTTCCCATGAATGGTAGGCGGAATCCGAATGCAACTGGGTATGCTTTAGATCTTTGCCCAGAGCGAGAGAGAGAAAGTCTGTCAAAATCCAACGGGTTGCGTGACCCGTAGGATGGTGCGAAGAGGTTTTGTCCAGAAAAATTTGTAATTTGTTGAAGCCTCCAGTTTTGAAAGATTCTCTCAGCCACGAGAGCCCACGAGTACTGTTCCGCCCTCAGGATGATGGTCGGTTGTTTCTTTTTCTTTCCGCCCCGCTTTTTATTTTTGCTTTGCTCTCTTTTCTAGATCCTCGTTTTTGTTGGGCACTATTGCTCAAAGGTGTTCGCTTTTTACTGTGTTATCGTCCTCTTCTCCAAGTTCAATGCTTTGCCTGTTGCTGGCTGTGTTATAGATCGTGGGTCATAGTCAGTTCGTCTAGATTGTGGTGTTCCCAGCAACAGCATGTCATTGCTCATGTCTGCTGAGTTGTGAGCAGGAGCTTCTTGGGAATAGGTAAAGCCGGGTCATTGGTTGGTCCTTAGTTTTCCATCGATCTTCTGATGCTGTGGTCCTAAAAAATATAGCGTCTTCTGGGAAACATAAAGGAATCATGTTGGTTTTGTCTTTGGGAAGTGATTTTGAGTCTTTGATTGCTGTGCTATATTGGCACTTACGGAGCATTTTCTTGGATCGTTGGGGGGTTTGTGAGTTCAGTTGTCGAGATTCATGTGTGTGTCTGCCTCGAGATTCAAGCCTGCAAGTTTGTCTTTTTGGAATGCAATTACTAGAAACTCTAGCAAATTGCTGACTCTTGCTTTCTTTTCAACATGCGAATGATCCCTCTTTGATGCTGTTTGTTGAGTGGCTGTGGGGCAAAAATCAGCTCTGTATTTCTTTGGCAGTCCATGTTTAGATAGACACTGTTGCAGTAGATTATTACTTGTCTTCCTTTCAGAAATTAGAAATTGAGAAAAGTTAGGTAGATGGACTATTCCAACAGCTTTAAGTGGTCTGGATGGTTTCTTGTGCTTTGATGGGAATAGATTAAGGAAATAAAGTCATGCACACCGTTGGGTGAAATCGCCCATTGACTGGGGGGTTGCTCAAGTGGTGAAAGTTTTCTCCAGATTGAAGAAAATTAATGCTTCATCCACTTGACTGAAAGAAGAAAGTGAATAGGGAAGAGATCTACATATCTTTATGTTTTAGTGGGAAGCTATACCATTTGTTGTTCCTTGTTTATGAGATACACCATTGTATTGTGCATCGGTGTTTCCCTTGTTTAATCTCCCTGTTTCGTTATTGTATATGTATTACTGTTTGGCTGTGAGTGTTTTTTGGATTGACTCTAGGCATTGAAAAAAGAGAAATTTTATTTTCACCAGGCTCAGGGTTTTCCAGAATTTAAAGCTTTATAGTTGGCTAATGTTTTGTCCTGGTTTGGACAGAGTTAAGCTACACAAGGCGAAGGCTTGGAGAGAGAAGGGAAAAGACCGAGGAACTTATTTTGTCTCCTTTAACACCTGTAAGATTCTTTCCACACTTCAACGGGCAAGCACTCTTTTCTCATCTGTGTTTTTTCATCTCTAATCACTGTTGTTGGGAGGGGAAAGACATTTTTCATGGTCACTCCTGGTTCTGATGAAATATTCTCATGTTCAAATGTCAAGCATGCGAAATAGTTGTGGGGGCTGGATTAAATGGTTGATGGTGCACTATTATCAGAATGTTTGTGCATAGGTAGAAGAATAAGGAAAATGATGGACTAAAAACTGTTCTGGATGTTGCTTTGCTAATTTTGAGTTGGTCAGTTTCTCACTTATTGGTTTTTCTTCCCTCATATTATTTACTTTTGATATGTCGGTGACTCGGTGTTTATGACACTCATCCTCATTACAAGCTTCTGGTTGTGAGTGCATTTTTCCTTTAACTCTACCTCCTTAGGATCTGGATTGAAAATGCTTTTTCCCATTTTAGAGTGCCCATTTGTGCTTAAACTTTTGACGTGCTTTGCTGGATTTTTTGCTATTCTGTAACATGTGGTGTTGTAGAAATCATACTAGAGACCAAATATAGGTGGCACTTTAGATTTGAATAGTCAATTTGAATAAGCTGTGTTCATAAGTCACCATTTTTGGCATGTACAGTCTATGTTGCTCCTGTTCAGTAGATAGAGATGCTTTGAGAATGCATCTCATATGATGATGTATTATTTCCAAACAGGTCGTATGGCATTTGCAATCTAAATTTGGTCCTTGAGCATACAATGGGGAATGAAAGCAGTTGGAGTGGCAGTCAATGTTTAAGTACTCTCAACAATTTTTTCAGGAAATACCTGTTTCGTGTTTTATCATGTGGAGCTATTCCCACTCACATAGCTTTCATTATGGATGGAAACCGGCGGTTTGCTAAGAAACAAAACATGGTTGAAGGTGAGGGCCATAGGGCTGGTTATAAATCCCTCATATCTATGCTTAATTACTGCTATGAACTTGGGGTCAAATACATCACGGTGTATGCCTTTAGCATTGAAAATTTTAAGAGAAAACCTGAGGAAGTCGAATATCTGATGAATTTGATGGTAGAGAAAATTGATGAATTGCTTCGAGATGGAAGCATTGTAAATCAGTATGGGATGAGGTTGTACTTCATAGGAAACCTGAAACTTCTAAGTGAGGAGGTCAGGACTGCAGCAGAGAAGGCAATGAAGGCCACTGCCCATAATAGCCGGACTGTGCTTTTGATATGTGTGGCATATACTTCATATGACGAAATTGTTCATGCTGTTCAAGAATCCTGTGAAGAGAAGATGAATAACATTCAAGCAGAAAATACTAGCAAGGCAGGTCGCAATAGCACTGAGCAAAATGGAAGTTGTGAGAAGATGAATGGTGTTTATCCCCCTGAAATTCAAGACTGCCATAAACGTGAAGTGCATGGAACTGTAATTCTAGGGAAAAATGAGATATGCTGTAACGGGTTCAGCAAATTGGAGGCAAGCGAAAAGAAAAATGGAGTCATCAAGCGTGCTGTTCCTGGGTTTAATGGAGAAAAGTGGAATGAAGTTCAGCAATCCATGCAAAGTCAATTATCCAAAGGCACTATTGAAAGTGGTGAAGATGGTGAGACGATACAAGAAATTAAACCCCGATTATCCAAAAGCACTATTGAAAGTGGTGAAGATGGTGAGACGATACAAGAAATTAAACCCCTATTATCCAAAAGCACTATTGAAAGTGGTGAAGATGGTGAGATGATACAAGAAATTAAACCCCTCATAAATTTGGTAGACATTGAGAAGCACATGTACATGGCAGTGGCTCCTGATCCAGACATTGTGATCCGGAGTTCTGGGGAGACTCGTCTGAGCAACTTCCTGCTGTGGCAGACTGGCTACAGTCCCCTGTACTCTCCAGCTGCGCTCTGGCCAGAGATCGGGCTGTGGCATTTGGTGGGGGTGGTGTTACACTACCAGCGAAATTACTCATATCTGCAGAAGAAGAGGAAACAGTCGTAAGATCAAATTTCCCGCACCACACAAAAGTAGGCGACAGTTTGCTCTTGCTTTATGAACTTTGATGGTTCAGCTGCAATTTCGCATTTTACTTATATAGGACTGCAACTCGTGGAGGGAGGGAGGGGGGGACACTCCGGTTGCTCTTGTTTCTATCCTCAAGCCAGTTGACTTGCCTGATACTTGATCAGTTCCTCTCGCCATGTTGATGATCAAGTACCGATCCAATGATCCACTGATCGAATAAGCTGGGACAGCCCCGGCTATTCTCACGCACATCCGTGTAACATTATTTTTTTTGTCACTTACATGAACAGCATACTGTAAAAGAAAATCAATTGTTTTTTCCCGAAAATATGGATGTCTCAGTTGCAGAAATAGAATGGTTATATTCCAGAAATAATGATGCTCAGATTCCCATTTGTTTCGTTGGGTCTGAAACTGGATAATGCAATCACAGGCTAATACTTTCCTGGATCTCATGTGTAACAATTTGGGGTTTCTGCATTTACTCTACTCCTTGTCCTGTGTGTGTCCATTGGGCATTTATGGGGCATTATCGAGGGAGAAATCCCATGTCTTTGCTTCAAGAATTTCTCTGCCTTTCCTTTTCATAGCCGCAGTGTGTTTGGGAAGCCAAGGTCTCATCATCTAAATGCTTTGCTCTCCAGACATACTCAGTCTTACCTTACTAGAAATCAGTAACTCCGATTTAGCATTTTGCTTTTCTTCACATTCCTCGCATGAGATCAAATAATGCTGGAATATCTTGACTTAGATCACATCCTGGAATACCCGTTTGGGGTCCGTCCTATCTGGTATCAGACGCTAGTTATTTCTTTAATATGATGGTTTTTTTTCCTCGGTAGGCATTATCGAGGTAGTAACAAAATTAAAGTCGAAACATAGTGACCCAGACAAATGCCTTAATTCGTTATGGATGTGACCCTCGATCCCATAGATCCTATTATACTCTATTTGTGCATGAAACTGCGCTTGTCAATTTGCTTGCTTAACCTTCACATGAAAACCATCCTTCATTTTCAGTGGTAGTTTGGACTTATGATCTGGACAAGACAGGCAGCAAACGAAACCAATTTGCAAATTAAGACGACAAAGTTTGCATGGCATCAGTAAAATTTGTCTGACGCCTCTCACAAGGTTATGATATGATCTAGGAGATAATGAGATCTGTAGCTGTGTATTTAAGTAAAATCAATCTCCCCCAAACCCCAAGCCTTTATATTGACCTGGATTGAACATATAGTGATAGAGCAAGAGAAATCTAATTATACAAAATTCCATGAATTCCAGACGTGGCACTGTTAACTGCAGGTCCAATGGCAACTGGACTCTAGGCAATATAAAAGTTAAAGAATAAATACAATATGTAGTGAGACGGAAAAAAAACAGTGAAATAGCAGTTTAGTGGCACAAGGCTTTTGCATCCAGAATCAACGAGGCTTGTGCAGACGAGGTCGCTTGCAGAAAATCCGGCCATTAGCCCTAACAAATGCTGCTATTGCAATACTCATTCCTGCCCAAACAAAAGAAAAGAACAGGTGCTGGAATTCGAAAGGGGCTGCAAAAGAAAAGAACAGGATTACAATTACAACCTGATTGTCGTAGAAAGAGAGCAAATTGAAATGAAACGAGGTGATTCATGAGGCTTGTTGCGTTAGGAGCTAGTAGCAATTCTCTCACACCGACAATTAGAAAACGTCATAAAGTCCTCTCTCAGGCAAAAACTAAGGCTACATTGCCGCATCTGTTGGACCAGTCTATCCAAAAATTTGAGGAAAACATCATGATGCGTTGATTTCGAGACAATGGAACCAATGCAAACATGAGTAACTCACCTCGTCTTAAAGACATGGCTGCGAAAAAGAATCCAACCAAGACCAATGAGAAAGCCAGAGGAAATGACTGAAATGGAAAAAATAAGGATCAGTAGAATATCAGGACAGCTTGACAACATGCATAATAGAGGCAACGTAACCATGCAATTTGAAAATATAGCAATAGTCTCTCTCATGACTGAAAGGGAGGCAGTTGAATCAGGTCTCCAACAACTGAATAAATTTAGACAGATGATAGTTTTAAAACTAGCATCAGAAGATAATGATCATCTGGAAAGGACCGCCAAGCTGAATTACCGGGATGTATAGAGCAGACAGAATATTAATGATAGGATGATGAAAGCATGGAATGTGCTGATGCACTTAGATTAACAGCATTTCATGAAATGCTGGTGGATCATGAAATGCTGTTTTTTTCACCAAAAAAAAAAAAAAAAACAGCATTTCATGATCCACCAGCATATCTTCATAAAGATTGGAAAAGTTGAGGAGCTTTCAGGACAATATGGTCAACCAACTTTTAACAACTCTCAGCACAAAGGTTTAAAAATAAGATTGTTTCACCTTCACAAAAATATGCCATATAACATAAAAGGAGGTACCAAATATCCACAAGATGCATTTGAAATAACAATTTCAATCCCCTCCATCAAGTAGTGAAAGAAAAGAAATTTCAATATCATCTATCCACCTACGTTAATTAGAATCCTTAGTTTGGACTTAATATTTGTGCACAACTTATTAAGGCCTTTGGGTGATGATCATCTTCTAGCTACCTTAAAACCTGACCATGTGATTCGTGCAACAGAAGTTAATCCTGCTTGTGCCACGAAGGAACATCCACATAGCAATGCTTTGGTAAGGAAAAAAAGCATAATGTTGATCTACATGCGCCAGAAATCATGGCAATTCTACCAGTCATGAACATGAGCAACACTGGCATTCATAGACAAAAGGTATAGCTATTGAAAAAGAATGATCGCAAAATCAATTAAAAGCACATGTGCTAATATTGTTATCCTACAAAATGCAACAGGCTAGTACTTACAGCTACAGCCTCAAGGCCCGTCTTCTGTGACGGAATGGACGGGGTGGTTAAATCGCGACTGACCGAGACAATATAATGCCCTTGAAGTAGATCGATTGCATCCTTAAACATTTTACAGAAAAAGTGCAGTTAGCATGGAAATTGAACGATTGATAATAATAATAATGAATCTCTCTCTTCACAAGAGGATAATCAGAAGTGCATTAATTTGCTGTCTCTAAAAATTTAGATTTCAGTCAACCATGAATGAACAAATAAAGTCCTGAACTTAGGAGGAAAATCAAATCAAAAGCATTCATGTATTACTTCCTTCGAAGAAAATGTCATCAGTGACAAGATTTTCAAGGTGGTCATATAAACGATCGGGATAAACTGGTGGACACACTTGCAGGTGCACATGCACAGGGATACTATGAGCATAACAAAGACACGGATATAGCGAAAATGATGGGAGCATCAAACCTGCTTCTTTCCATCAACGAAATTATTCAAATAGTAGCGAACCAGGGAATTCTTTCCGTCATTAAGGATCCCCTGAATTGTCCGCCGCCCATACCTAAGAGGCATTAGGATTTAAATGAGCACAGAAACAGTTGAATTTAAGTATCAAACTAATAAACCAAAGCTATGCAATCAAAATAAATTATATTTATCAGAATCACTACTACCTGACAAAGTCACCCTTCAGAGCTGGAGTACCAGAATATTGAATGCTTATTTCATCCCCATGATTAGCCCACACTAGAGATTACAATAACCGGAGAGAAAAGCAAGATTATTAAATGATGTGTACAGACAATCAAATGATATAAAACCACCTTATTTGAACTAGCATTGTTAAAAGAATAGGATAGAACATGGTCATGCTGCAAATAAGCCCAACATGAGTTGTAACCACTTACGTATCTTGAAGTTCTCATCAAAATTTGGATGTGCCTCAATTGTCTCTTCAGCACCGAATACACCAATCCTCCTGAGCTGCCATTCTAACACTCTTCGACCTATCATGCTCTACAATTGCAAGATGCCATCATCAGAAAACAGACTAATGCAAACGTCAAGAGAAAAAAAGAGGGGCGCAAAAATTGCTGAAATAATCATGCAACATCCTTAACCACAGAAGCAGATGCTTCACTTTAAATGTATATTAAAAAAAGAACATATATCAAGTATTGTCAACATGAGAAGAAATGCAGAAACACTGACAATAATGGCACAATTTTAGCATTGAATCTTGTGAGATTCCGTGGGATCACTACCGACTGTTCTAAAAGCTTAAGCTATTAGATGAAGACTTGGTTTATTATTAAAATATTATAATACTCCCCCTCACACTTAATCTGATCTTTTGCCTAGAACTAAGCATGGAAATTTAATTGAGGAGGTAAATGAGGCCTGAAAATATTCGAACTCAGAACCTCCAGCTCTGATACCATGTGACATTTTTTTTAGACCACTACCAACTATTCTAAAAGTTTAAGCTGTTAGATGAGGCGTGGTTTATTATTTTAAAATTATAATAAATCTCATGGAGAGTTCAATACTGGCTCAGGATCAACGCTAGCAGCATGCTTAACACATGCAAGTTGGACAGCAAGTGGTGTTTGCAGTGGCGTTTGCAGTGGCAGATGGGTGAGTATCACATAAGAACCTGCCCATGGAAGGGGAACAAGAACTAGAAACAGCTGCTAATGCCCTTAGGCTGAGACAACTGATTTGGGCTCTGCACCCATTACATTCAAAGAAAGATAATCTTATGAAACACTGTACGGAGAAGAGGATGCCTTATTCATTTCTGACAAGCAATAATCATGATCAATTCAGCAGGTCCGTATTACAAGCCTGAGATCACCACATTATTAATTTAGCAAATGATGGATTGACAATTGTATCACAACCCTATAGCCTAGAAGAGAACACATGATGAAGCCCACAAGATAAAACAAGTCAATACTTGTTCAAAAAATGACAGTTTTTACCAAGTTCAGGTGAAGAGGGACCATTTTATCAATTCATAGATCCAATAAGAGTCTGACAGGATCAGGGTTTGCCTCTAAATTGAATTAGTAGTCTCATATCTGAATTTTGTCAGGATATCGATGAGTTCCTACTTTTTATTGAAGTACAATATCATTTTTATTAATCCAGTTTAGGCAGGATTTATGTTTATTATTGAGATTTCCTATTTCAATTAGGAGTAAATTTTATCATAAGAGTCTAGATGTAAACTAGCATTTCTTTCTACTCAATGGAGTTGACAAATATTACTGAAATTTAGCAAGTCTTTGATTTTGGAATGTGTGAGTAACTCTTCTCTTAGGCGTGATGCCTAAGAAACCCTAGTGTATACAAGGAAGCTTTGTGTGTGAAGCCCAAAGGAGTTCACTCACTTAAAGTTATTGTTTGCAGTGCTTTCTAGTTTCTCATCTAGTCCAATATCAGACTGCTTTGGGACTCACCATCCTACATCAACATGATTTTTCTAGAGCTGTTTAAGCAAACCCATAACATTAAATCAAAATACCTGGGTAACATTTGTACGGTCTAAGCAATCGATGCAATTTGTCCTCACAACCCCAAGTTGCTCTTTAAGTTTCTCACTCTTCTCATTCAATAAAAAGTAACTGCATACAAGAAGAAAAAGAAAAATTAATATAGCTGAGCGGCAATCCAGTGTGCATCTTATACATTTTGATAAAAAGAAAATTCCAATATGGTCGATGTAAACAAATGTACATGCATGTATTTACACTGAGAGTCATGCGCGTGCGCGCGTGCACAGAGAGAGAGAGAGAGAGAGAGAGAGAGAGAGAGAGGGAGGGAGGGAGGGAGGGAGAGGGAACCAGATCAAATAAAACAGGATTTTATCTCCTCAGCATGACCCATAAGAACTTTCCATAGCGATTTTTTCTAGGTTAAACTGCCAGATATCTATATAATCATCTTCCAATTAAGAAAAGTGAAACTTTAATCTTTGCGACATGTATAGAGCAATTAATTTTGCCAGATTCTGCACCCTATTAGAAGTATCTATCAGACAGCCATAGCCAAAATCAGTATTGTATCTGTTTCTCATACAGCACATCAAGTTAAAACCGCTGACCTTAACAAAACTACAACTCCAAGTACCTGAAAATGAACCATACCCATTTTTTTCAAGGAAGTCTGCCATTTGGTCATAAAGAATGGAGAGACGCTCAAAGTGAACATGCCCACAAATCCGATGAAAATCAAAGTGCAAATATCTGCAATTTTACATGAAATCAAGAGTTAGATTAGATATTTTTCAACCATATTCGCGGTTGGCGAAGAAAACTATATTCAGCACACATAAGAGGACAGACAAAGATATAAAAAGAAATTCTACCTTACATCGTCGCCAACAATATGCTGCATTGCATCTGCATATTTTTCAGATAGGCGGCCCTCACCTCCATGCTAATAGAATAAAATGCAAATTAGGGTGTGTTTATTTCACTGAAAACTTCATGATAAAAGAAAATGTTTACCATGGAAATCATTTTCAAGGAAAATGGTTAGTTTTCATTTGTTTGGTGTTTTAGGAAAAGTGATTTCTTTCTTGCTAGAAGGGGAAGTCATTTTCTCCCAATCTAAGCTTGTTTTCATACCAGGCAAAATGCTTTTCATAAATCAATTAGTTTTCCATCATCCAATCACCAGAGTCAGAAAATAATCTCCGGAAACAGTTTTCCTTCAAACAAACGAACCTTTAGAAATGGTAACTCATTAAACTGTAAATTCCTTTTTAAGTTTCAGAGTAGCCTAAAAGTCAGATAATTGATTATCAACAGTTAATGATAGATCTTTTAGCATCCTGGCAAAGAAAGTTACCTCATTGACAAGATCAACAGCCAAAACAGCTCGATATGTTTTTCTCAAGTCCAGAAAGTGACGCTCGACAACCCGAGGCTGTGTATGATCAATTAAAAAACAGAAGTGCATTCAATTTCACAGTTCAATGTTAAAAAGCAGAAAATAGGTCAGGATACTCACAGCTTCCTCAGGTTTCACTATCTCAAACTTAGGCTTATATGTCAAATCAACAATTTGCTCCCAAATAAATGGAATGGAACCTCGTATCTGGAAAAGGACATAAATCCATTTTAGGAAATACTGCACATACCGATGCATTTGTTGCCAATCATCAATCAAATAAGAGAAACAATACCCCTATGAGAAGGTCTCAGATAACTTCAAGATCAAATTTGATTACCTACTTACATTGTCAAGGGTTTTTGTCCAAAAGGTTAAGCCATCGAGCTAATGGGATAATAATGTATATCATGCACAGATTAATGAATGACCGTCCTTTCACAATGAGCTGAGGAACTCTTCCATGACAAACATCAACACAATATGGAGAGAGAGAGAGAGAGAGAGAGAGAGAGAGAGAGAGAGAGAGATTCACTTGGATAAATGATGCTGTGAACCCATTCATCTGCATAATTTGCTCAGTTTCCACAAAATTGGCAACATAACCATCAGAGTCAGCTCCCCTTCTCCACATTCGGGTTCCTTTTGGAAGACGATTAAAAGCATTAAGGTGTGGTTAGCTTTCGTAGTAAACAGTGAGTTGACATTTTAGGTTCATATGTTGCAGTATATAGCCAGCTTGCAAAGTAAACTACATCTAATGGGAGATCTGACTAAAAAAGAAAATCACTCGTTGATGAAATTCACTGTCCATCTCAATTGACAATTTGATTGTGCCATCTTTGGCAATTATCAGCTGTCTCAGGTGGCCAAAGCAACCGTCACCACTCTCTTGAGCACATACAGAACCATCTTTTCACCACTTACAGTACTTCTATTGAGATGAGATAGACAGAATCGCAATATTAAGAGGTATACATAGTAAAGTAATCATGAAGAATAAAGCGATTACTTCTGGTGGTCCAGTATAGATGTATTAGCATAGTGTTTAGCTGAACAGGCACCCAAAAACTACCTAGTAACAATCTACAGCTAGTTGAAATAGAACCATTCTCCCAACTCGCAAACCATTTAAGCATTCCCTTCATGAACCAAAAGCCAAAGAAAGCAGCATTCTCTGCCCATGTTCCCATTCCATGACTCTCAAAACCTTTACTATACACCAGTTCAAGTGATACATTCCTTTTATTTGCATGAGGTTCAGATAACTGTGTTGCGAAAGTATTACTTGTCTATATCTATGATCAAATTTATGGGATCTAGCTACATACTCAACTATGATACTATAGGTAAACATATCAATCATGAATACGGTCACAAAATTGACAGTCTAAATAAAAAATATATTACTGAAGACGAGCAAAATCAAATGCTTCAAGTACCATTTCTCCTTGAGCACCTCCTAGCAATCAATGTGACATCAGCAATATCTTTCCCAATGGCTGCTTGAAAATGCTGAAAGCGTGATAATCAGTTAAGGAGCTCAAACGTAAAGAGGGGGAAATCCAGCATTTTGTCATGGCTCTGAAAGTATGTCGAGCCTTGGTGCACTTTCATGCAACAGCAAGTAAATAAAACTGAAAGGATATTCCCTTGGATAACAGGCAGCAAGTATCGATCAAACTGCAAAGAGCACAATCACACAAATGGTCAGCATCAAGATCCATTAAAATGCAGAA
Organism: Eucalyptus pauciflora; assembly: GCA_007663325.1. Lineage (NCBI taxonomy): Eukaryota > Viridiplantae > Streptophyta > Magnoliopsida > Myrtales > Myrtaceae > Eucalyptus > Eucalyptus pauciflora. Next base: position 425,479 of record VMYD01000105.1, on the reverse strand, counting down.
TACAAAAGTACGGGAAAAAAATTGGATCACATATTTGTATCTGAGTTACAACCTTTTTATCTATGAGAGATTCCAGCAAATAATTATTCCAGAGAAACCGAGGATCAGCCTGTGGCAAAAAATTGGTGTCATTAGCAAAACTTATATTGCAAAAGGGATATAGAACAAAATTTTAATGACTTGGCATTTGGAGGAATAGCGAATACGTATTCAAGCACAGCCTTAGAGATGGAAAACTGTAGGAGATATCTGAATTAAGTCAAAGACCAAGCAGTCCTCTATGGTAGAGTTCAAAATATCAAAACTGTAGTAATAGAGGGAAGGCAGTCACTATAACATGAAGACTTGCCTGTCTCCAAAGAGGAAGCAACTTGGACTCATCACCCAGTTCATATAACCGTTGAGCACTGCAGCATAAAAGTTTACCCAGGCAGAGTCAAAGGCCAAGACAATCACTTAGGTTACTAATCATACTACCACATATATCAGTGTGAGCAGCAAGTTCATATTCTGACAAGGTCATGTCAATCCTGAAGTCTGATTTTTGTACCACTAAGATTTATACTGATGTATACATCAGTGCACCTCATTCTATATAATTACAGGGCATTTCTCATGTTGTGGAATATGCTTCCAAGCCCTTTGGTCAAACAGGAGGAGTTATGACAAAGGAAGAGAAAATGCCGAACCATCAAGCATTAGGTTCAGTAGTAGGGGGTTGTAAAAAGGAACAAGGTTAGAGGTTCAAAAACCCTACACACGACTGTACCGAGCTAGAAAGAAAAACGAAGAGACATATTGAGCAATTACTATCGATGGTCTGCCACATCAAGTTATTCAATTTGAATGTTAGACATAAAATGGAGAAAGAGACTCCTATTTCCTAAGCATATAACAAATAGGTTAAATGGAATTTAACCAACACAATTCTGCTTAAGAAAAAAGTTCAATTGTCATGCTTATAGGTACAAAATTATTTATACAAGCTCTCAGGAGTTCCTTCGAAAATCTAAAAATTTAGAATAGACATTGGAAGCACGTTGGAAGAACCTTACTCGTTTGTTTATTCGAATTTTATCAGTGGAGGATTGATTGAAAACCCTTTCTTGCAAAAACAATTTATGTCATATGTTCAATTTGTTCTGCTTCAAAATTGGCTTTATCCTCATCTAGGAGAATTGGATTAAAGACAAATGCATAATTAGAAACATCCATGGACTCAAAAAGTGAAGTGCCACCATGTTTTGGCCCATCAAAGACACACTTTGTCAAGTATTCCAATGCCTCAGCATCATATACCTTACCTATGGACCAAATCAAGCAAAGAGGACAAACATCAGAATAAAAACCAAACAGGGTCTTCTTGCAGGTAAGAAAAACAAGTAAGAGAGAATTTGTATTTCCCCATCTACATCTGATTACATCTTCAATTGAAATATGTAATTGGTGCTCTTTCTTCTTCCTATCCTCAGTCATATCATTCTGACTCCTATCCTCAGCAATATCATCTGGACTATGTCTTAGCATTGATACTCATAAGAAAAAAAGTATCAATCGAGCTAATTCTCTGTTTTCTTGATTCCACATACTACATTTAATAACCTTGCAAATTCCTTGAGCCAGGTGCATGTCATTTCTAAGTCAAGAGGCCCACAAAACTCAGTCTTGTTTAAATTGTAGACGCACACATTTCCATATTAACAGTTCTGCTTTTTACTTGTAATGTGCAACTGGAGATTTAACAAATGTTGTTAGTGGGTAGTTTGTCACCTTAGTGTCAAGTTAGTGTCATAGGAAAAATATAGACCACAAGTCCTCTCTGCCACGCTGAGCAGCCCATAAAACTCGGTCTCCAACCTCCTCTGCAAACATCCAGCAACACTGTCAATGGTACCACTCATGACTAGGGATAAACAAAAGGCAAAGAAGCACAAAAGGCACACCTGCTCATTCGGGGAATGTTTGAGAGAATGGTCACAAGGGTAAACCTTCAAGGACGACACTCTATAGATAGGATGCCCAAAATAAGAGCCAACAGCCTCTCGTTCAGTGATAACAATCAAATATGACCCTTGAGAAACACGAGAGTTTAGAAGGAGAAAAGCATTAAACACTTGATCCCAGCATTACATATACTGATTACCGGAATGACCAAACACGCTCAGAAATTGAAATTGCAAACATCACAACATATTATTACTTCCAATCCCATTTCTGTTAATGTCATTGATAATGCATTTACTTGGTTTTCTTTTTTAATGGGAACCAAAGATAGTCTCAGACAAAAATTAATCTGACTATATCACTTGTCCAGAACAAAAAGGTCGACCTCCTTATACGAGATAAGTACCATTCTGTAACACAGTGCATCGAACGATTGAAAAAGGATAAATCCACATCCGTACACTAACAACAACGTGGTAGCGACTATTATGATCACTTTTTCCAATGCATGAAGATCATGTACATGGAAAGGAACATAAGCCTCTTTCTAGGACATGAACCTACATATCAAGCGGTCCTAAGTAATTAAAGATCCAAAGGAACTGTGGGCAGACAACCACCTGCCACGAGCTTCAACATCCCAATCACTCCAAAGATGGGTCGGATTTTGGGGACCCGCACCGAATCGTATTCCGGAAGCTCATCTGGAGGAAAAAAAATCCGCATGAAATTTTCTTTCCGAATGTTTCGAAAGAATCAGACTCGAAATCGCGAACCCACCTATCAGATTCATCGTCCCATCGACACGACTAACCGCTAAAGAGGATCCACAAGATCCGTCAGTGGGCTCAACCACATACTGATCCGGGAATTCCCAGAGCCTCATGCGCGTGTACAGCTTCTGCTCCGACTCCGCCTTCTCCATCATTATTGGGGATCAAGCTCTCACCCGCAGGAAGATAAAACAGCTACAAGACACACAGAACCCATCACTCAGAATCCATCGACGAAGCCAAAAAAACCAGAATTCACAGCACATCGCAACTGCCCACTTCGTCCGAACGCAATCAAGAATCGAACTTTTTCATCTAATTCCGCCTAGGAAGAGGAAGAATTTCGACCCGGGACGGGATGGAATGGGACGGACCTACCCGTGCGAAGATCGCGCGTGAAAGTTTCAAACTTTCTGGAAGAGATCCAAGGAAGCGGACAGGGGGCGCATAAAGTTTCGGACTTTCAGAGAGAGATGGTGGGGGTGGCGTGGTTTTACAGCGTGTGCATGGGTTGTCCGCCCATGATCTCCAAGATAAAAAAGATAAAAATTATGGGATTCTTTTAATAGCCAAAATGCAAAAAAGAGGGGGGCAGATCTTGGGCGGGATTGAGAGATTAACGAACTGGCAAGAAAGTTGGCGTTGTTGTCGGACCTCAATGACTCCAGGGGAAGTGCTGACCCACTCATTGTATAGATGTATAGCTGCAGTTGTCCAATTTTCCTTTTCATTTTTCTAAATTGCCGTCTAATAGGAAAAGTATAAAGGCTTTTCCCCTCTCTAAACTCACCTCCCAACTAATATATAAAATTTTATAAGTATATATATACGTATATGTACATAGACTCTGAGTTTGTTCATATGCTCGCCACGTGATACTTCTCTTTAACTCTATACTTATCAAGTGACGCGACTTTATCACATAATTCAATACTTTTATTAATTATTTATATGCCGTCCTACACTATTATCAAATGACGATAATAAATTAAACTAATGTTTAAAAAAATATTTTTTCAGAGTTAAACTCCATCAAGACAATCGAGTATAACCTAAACAGTTGAACGAAGCTATCCTATATTAAGAAATCCACTCAGTACAAGAAATAAAATGAAATAAGGAGAGAAATCCACACTAAGAGAATTAGTAGTTACTTAAAATATAAATGTAAATTTGTATTTACTTGGCCCGCACTTCACGCAATCGTATATTGATAAATATGCGTTATTCTCCTTTTTGTCGTTACTGTCTATAATATGTATAGTTTTTAAATTTATGTTTTGTCCTATGATTAGACATATACTGTTTTTTTTTTAAGACGAGCAATATATGCTATTTGTTCATGTAGTTAATTTTAATTTTTTATTATAATAGGCCTTATTAATAAATTCTCACTTTTAGAAAGCCTACCTATGCATTTGAGAGGAATTGTTCACTCAATCCTAAACTTATCGTGTGGTTACCAATTAAGTTATTAACTTTTTAATTTTGTTAATCTAGTCATGAACTTTTGCTTGAAATTCCAACATAGTTATTCCGAACAATTTTTATTAGAAATCATGGACGTGGTGTGTGTCACATAAAATGGCCAACAGTGACTGAACTATCACGTTAGCAATTTTCGGCAATAATTAATTGAAATGCTATATTGGAATTTTGTGTAAAAAAATAATATTAAATGGGCAAAATTGAAAAGATTAACACTAAAGTGGCATCGCTTTTGTTCATTGGTGCTAAGAGAAGATAAGGAGATCAAAGAAGCTTGAAAGTCCGAAGTTCTCGACATAATGCATGGAAGGAAGAGTCTACCTTCCATTACATTGTCGACATGTTGAAGAATTCAATTATATAATTATCAGCGAGTTCACATGTCAATCATCCAATAATTAATGTTTAAAACTTTTGTTACATCAAGATCGAACCTAAAAAATATCAAATAATAATATGTTTTCAACATTCAGATGAACAAATACCCCCTTTGAAGTAATATATTGGAAACTTTGGAAATAGGTTTACTTTGTTGATACTGGTTTCTCACCATAGAGTTAGAGACTTTGACTGAGGGCTATCTCGTCTATTTAACAGATATATCATTAGCGGTTGACAAGGCTGTGCTTTGTATATTAACGTGTTGATATCCACACTTTTCAGCCTTCCTATTCCCCATATGTATTTCCCTCAAGGGAGAGGGAATAACCCTTAATGTGTTTTACATTTAGGGATGCCAAGGTCCGCTAACGATCCAAACGAAACAATTTAAGGACAGGACTAGAAATAGCCTCTTCCCAATTTCTTAAATTAGATGATTTTTTTCCTCTTGCTTATATGCCAGCATGAAAAGATACCTCTTTTCCCAAAATAAAAAAATAAAGATTTGAATAGACATGTCTCTAGCATTCTTTTACGCTAGTTCAAGAATTGGTGTGTATTCTTCCTTTTTATGTGTTCGTTGTGTAATTTAGAATTTCTCTTCCTCCTCCATTTAAATAAATCATTTAATCATATAAAATTTGAACAGATTTATTTTTACGATTCAAACAACCAAGCTAAGATGCGTATTTACTTAGTTCGACTCGATAATTCTCTAGTTGTACAACAAAGAAATCGGGAAAAAAAATTCTCTACTCACGAGCAACAGACGTGCCATTTTTACTAGCATATTAATCATCTGTACAATCGTTGTAACATCATTGCAAAGATGAAAGTTCACCATGAAAAAAAAAAGCATGCCTGCCCAATAAAAGGATAAATCTCAGGTTGAATATCGCTACTGCACACATGCATTGTTTTTGCAAGCAGACTAAAATTAAAGTACCTTACTCCAATACCTAAAACTCACAAGACACTGCTGTCAATCACATGAACGAAAAGAGACGAAAAAAGAGCAAATCTTTATCAACGCAAATGACCCTCCAAAGAGAGATTACATAAGAAAAAAAGTTATAAATTTTCTGCTTATGCAATACCATAAATCTTTCCTCATCTCGGCAAATCGAGCAGTCATCTTTTCTCGTCCTGGCAAACCCCATGCCGTGCATCTTTGCCTAAGATATCATTACCGTCCTCCTCCTTCCTCTGCCTTCGGAGGCAGCTTTTTCAAATCCGAACCGCCATGGTCGTCGTTGTCGTCGTCGTCCTCCTCTGGAGGTGGCTTGTTCAGATCAAATTTGAAACCCAGTCCTCGCCTCGGGGGCGAAGCATGGGCAGCCGAACCGCTGGCATCTGCTCCCTGACTCGCCGCTGCCGCCACGTCTGTCCCTTGACTCCCTGCGGTCGAGAAAGCGGCATTTTGGTCCCCGTGGTCCTTATTTGCCCTCGGTGACGTATGGAGTAAAGTCGAGGCGAGCTCTCGGCCCTCGACGCCGCTGCCTCGATCGCGAGCCTCCCCTTCCACTGAGGAGTCCAGCGGCGGGAAGATCTCGCGCATGCACCGAGACTCTTTCTCCAGGTGAGTCCTCATGTGCGCGAACAGCTCCCGCCAACAGTAGAACTTCAACGAGCATACGCTGCACGACCTCGGGAGTTCGGGCACTCTGCGGTTCGTCTTCCGCCTCAGCACCTGCGCCGCCTGCGCGACCTCCGCCGGAGGGTCCGGCTCTCTGCATTGCCTCCACAATCTCCGTCCGCTACGCGGGGCGGAACTCCCCCAACCGGTCACTTCAGTCATCATATCGCTGCCCCACGAAACCGCGACAACAGTGTCGTCCCTAGCGTCGCCGACTCGTCTGGCATGGGGAGGACGGTCGGGAGGATTCGGAACACTGTTTTCGAGTCGTGAGGATCCATTTCCAGGGCTCGGGCCATGTTTCTGGTCTAGTAACTTGTCATGGGGGTTGCTCATGAACGGCGAAGAAGATTCAGGGACTTCTGTGATAAGTTGGACTGAGCTTCAAGAAGAGGGTTACGCAATTCTTCCATTACGTTGACTTTATTTATATGGATGGAGAAGGAGGTTTTCAGAAATGGTGATTGGATGCATTTTCGGTAGTGCACGAAAGGTTGTGATGGATCGTATTATTTGCCACCATCGGAAAAGAGCTGCTTTGGCCGGAATTTATCCTCCAGATATTGTGCGAAAATGGATTATGAGAGATCATATTTGTATGGGATTAATGAGAAGCCCAACCAATTCTTTCTTTCTCTTCTCTTTTTGTGAAGTTAAGGTAGAGAAAAATATATAAATGAAATGAAAAAAACGAATGATTTGGATATTTTTTGAAGTGTACTGATAAAAGAAGTCTCTTGGAAAAAAAAACATTTTTAGTTTTTTTGTGATATGAACTTAAGTTTAATGAAAATATATAAATATATATATAGAAAAGAGCGAAGTATGACAATTGAGATATAAATGAAATTAAAGAAATATTTACACAACAAGGAAAACCATCTTAAACAAATAAAAGTAAAAATTTGACCAAAGGCATTTGAAATTTATATTGAGTGACTAAGAAATTTTAATCGCGACTTATGAGTACTTACTATTAATCATCTATGTGAGAAAAACTTTACCACATATTGCGATTGAGGCGAATGCTAAGGCTTGATAATTGAAAAGAAGGTTCAATTCTCAAATTTGTTTTGTTCATTCAGTCATGTGGTAATTCTAAAAAGAACAGTTGAACATACTTAAAATTTCTACAAAGCTTGTTTAGCAAGTAATTCGAGGATGCCCCTCAAGAAGGATCCATGTTCACATGAGTAATTCTTGTTGCCGAAGGATTTACCTTATATTGGAACTCATGATAAATTAGATATTTCGATTTGCCACAAAAAAAAAAAAAAAAAACAAAAACAAAAAATTGAGATTTCCCCATTGCATTATTGATAAATGTAAATCTCTTATTGTCTATAGTATCATTGGCGAAAACCCGTGTGTTGCTCTGACGTAAGAATGAGTGAAATAATTTTTTTTGTAATTATTCTGGATATTAAAATGTAAAATGTATTCGGTACATTTCATTTAGTATGTAACTCGAGAGTGGTTTTAAATGTTTTTTCAGACCTATCGATTTTTTCATGGATTTGTTGATCAACGAAAAGATGGTTGAGACGCTTTATGAACGCGTTTGGAGTGAGTTTCAAATTTTGCGATTAATCCCTTCCACCTTTTGATTTGTGGCTATCTGCTTCCTAGCGTTGCTTCCGGCCAAATTTTTCTCATTCGTCTCGCCACATGACTATTTATGTAAGTCAAACGAGTCACATATCATATATATATATATATATATGCGTGAAAAAAAATACAAAGATCTTTCAAAAATATATTTCATAGCGATATATCAATTTGGGGTTCACTCCCGTTAAATTGTTATCGGAACTTCAGGCTCTATTTATTTCAAGGGAAATGAATGATATAAAAATGGTCTCATGGATCGCTTAAAATAATTAACAAATGATAAATGCATTTATTATCAACTGCAATTTATGTCTAATATATTTTTGTGAATAATGAAAATATTTTTCAGTCGTTTGTTTTTATAAGAGATATAAGCAACCATTTTTTAAGAAATATTTTTCAAATCATTCAATTTTTTGTGAAACATATAGCGTCCTGATCATATGCTATCACGTGTAATATGTGTCTAAATTGTCCTTCTTCTTTTCTACATGTATGTACTTATATGAGAATTTGCCGTGATACATGATCGGAGATCCAAGCAAGATTTGGTGCAAGCTGACGTCAAGAAACCCAATGCAATATCATTTCTGAAATTTAGACAGTAAATTGCCCTCAAATTTTGCAATTTGCCCCAAAAATGAATATAAGTTGATGCAGAAGCATTAGGAAAAGCACTTATATATGTATATTCAGCAATGATATAATTATAAAGATATAGATTGGCTTTCTCTTTTCATAGATAAGCATATTGAAGGTCCTAAAATTTGTCACAAAAGTGCAATCGAATTCTAAAAATTTTAAAAAATACAATTAAGTTCTAAAACATATTATGAAAGTTCAATCAAGTTCTAAAATTTTAAAAAAATATAGTAAATGGAAAGATTTAATTGAACTAATTTGATAAATTTTATGATTTAATTACACTTTTTGAAAATTTATGCATTTAATTGTGTTTTCATAACTAGTTTGAAGATTTTTAATGCACTTATTATCTTCCTTTTTTTATTATTTAATATCGGGATGAAAATGAAATCAACAATTTTCTTAGCAAAGGAAATGTGAAAAAAAATTCATTTTCCCAAAAAAAATCCTAAAATTTGGGGGATAGCCGAGGGAGTCGGCGAGGGCCGCCCCGCTTCGCGAGCAAAAGCCACGAACGAGCATATGTAAGAACGGTTCCCTCGTCCCTCCCGAACTCACTCGCTCCCTCTTCTCCTCTTCTCCTCTTCTCGACGATGCCGTGATCATCCCTGCTTCTCGAATCGTCATGGCGGCGGCGGCGGCGGTGTCGCTGAGAGCCGGCAATGGCGCGTTCTCTCGCCTCAAGGCGCTGTTCCACCTTCCGGTCTCTCTCCTACTCTCACTGGGTTTTCTTCTTCGTCGCGGCAATTCATCGAACGGTTGGTGCGCTTAGTGGTTTCTTTATCGGTTCTGCTTACTCTTTGTTCAGAGATTGAACCGCACGCTCGCCGGAGGGGAGCTGCAAGCTCAGGAGCAAGCGGAGGCGAGCTCCGACGGCGCTGCTCATCTGGGTACGGTGACTCACCCGCGCAAGCGCGCTGCTTTCCCGTGGAATTCACTTACCCGTGTTTTAACATTGGCCCGACGGGGGGATTAAGTTTCCGTTTGTTCGACTTTGTTGGTGGTGGTAATTCAGTTGAGATCGATATGTCGAAGTGGAAGACGTATGATGCGAGGTCCTGTGGAGTGACTGGTCATTTGATCCCGAAGTCTCCTTGGAGCGTCTTGGCTTTGCTTCGCGATGCAGGTCCAATGCGCTTTACCTTGTTTATCTTTGGGACTGTTATTTTCTTTTTCTCTTTCGCGTCGTTTGGAGTTGTCGAGTTGTCGAACCATATTTTCTTGCGGTAATGCTTGGGGAGAGACATATTATTCATAGTTGAATCATGATATTTGATTGAGTGGTGGTCTTCTCTAGTACTAATCAGTGTGTTTAGCTGGATTGTACTTCGCCATGAATAAAGACGTTGGCATCATTGTATTTCACCGTATGACATTTAGCCGGTAGTAACTTAGTAGTTGTGACTTCATTTGTCTATTTGTGATGATATGCAGGATTTAATGCTTATCTAGTTGGCGGATGTGTCAGAGACCTAATTTTAAAAAGAGTTCCGAAAGATTTTGATGTCATTACCACCGCTAGTTTAGAGCAGGTTGTTCCTTTTTTTCCCTGCCTTTGTTGGTGCGACAAAACACCCAACCAGTGAAGTTCAGACATTGAATTGGTTTTTCAACGTCTCCTATCAGGTGAAGGAAAAATTTCATCGTTGTGATATTGTCGGAAAGCGATTCCCAATATGTAGAGTCCGGATTAAAGGTTCTGTGGTAGAGGTTAGTTGGTGGATAAAGCTTTGCTGATACATCTTTAGCTTTAACTTGGTTAATTGTCTCTGCTACTCTCCATCTAGCATTTGCTGATGTTTTACTGCACGTGTTTTAAAAAAGGTGTCCAGCTTTAAGACAATTGCAAAGAGGGCAGAAGGAAAAGAGAAGGTTACCTTTTCTTGCATGCCAAGTGGCTGCAATAAAAGGGACTTCAACCTCTGGAGGGACTCGATGCATAGGGACTTCACAATAAACAGGTACAATATTCTTTTCTTCATTTTCATGCCTATTTTGACAAAATGATGACTTAACTTGTGTCACCTTTAGCTTTTCTTTTCTATGGAAGCTCAGATAAATCCTTTGATTTGTACCCCAATCAGATACAGATACAAGCCTGATATGCCAAATACGTGTCAGATAAATCTAGGTGTACAAACATAGATGTAAATTAGTAAATCTCTAACTTTGGAAGCATTAAGGATGCCCCATGGAAATAACCGGGATACATCCGCTTAAACATAAGCCTTAGGGCCAATCTTACTTTGATGAGTGAATGCTTCTTGTTTTATTCAATTAATGGCTGAGATGTGGGAGCTATAAGAAGATACTCAAGGGGTGTCAACTGAGACCTTACTGGGCTCTTTCGTTTATTTGAACAAGTTCTATAGTTGTTTATGGACTTTCTGGATATGCAGATTTACATCAGTGTGGGCTTTTCTATCATGGTAAAACAGTGTGAAACCCAAAATGTTGTTGAAAGTGGTTGAACTAACCAGGAGCACTTTCAGCTGGTGCTCAGCATCTCAGGCACATTTTCTGTAATGGTCTCCATGTCATTCGGTTACTCTAGATGTTTACCTCGTGGGGAGAGGCTGGTTAATGGATAACATGATGAATTTTGTGGTCCTAACTGCTATCAAATTTAATTGTCTTAATGGTCCTCATCAATTTCATAAAATATTTTTTTCGAAAATACCATTTTTTTCCGGATAGATTATTTTATCAGCTGCTGATGGTCTTACTGAACTTTCTAGCCCATTTGGCTTCCAATAGATGCCATAGTAACTGTACCTTCATCCTTCATTTGCAGTTTGTTCTTTGATCCATCAGAGAACAAAATTTATGATTACATTAATGCAATGGAAGATGTGAGATCTTTGAAGGTTACTTTTTACTTCCTTTGGTATCAATGCTTGTATTCATTTTAACTGTTTCTCTGCTATTTGATTACTTGAAGTTCACATCATATCTTTTACTTGATGCCCAGCTTAGGACTATAATCCCTGCCCAGTTGTCTTTTGAAGAGGATTGTGGTATGTCTTTCTTTCTATAGTGAGAATTTTAAGCAAAATTATTGGGCAGTTCCTATCAAAATGTCAAAGTTAAACTAGATAGACAATCACATGTAAGTCATTCATGCAGCAAGAATCCTGCGTGGAGTGAGAATTGCAGCTCGACTGGGTTTGGCATTGTCAAGGGATATTGAAATTGCAATTGGTAGCCTCTTGTCATCCATTGCAGGTTTAAACAAGGTACTGATGTAAAATTACTGTCTTCAAGAAGATAACTATGGTTTTGGAATTGTTTATTAGGTTAGGACCACTGATGGTTTATTTTATCTATGTTCTTCATTGTTGCCCTGCACTTTTCTCCTTTCATATTGTGGGGAAATCATTAGCTAGAAGTATCTTTTATTTACTCAAGCTGATGCTCTTTCTTACATATCCTTTTCCAGCACAGGCTAATGTTGGAGATAAATTCTATCCTATCCTATGGAGCTGCTGAACCTTCTCTCTGTCTGCTTCAGAGACTTAGGCTACTTGAGATTATTCTCCCATTTCATGTCAGCTGTTTTTGTTGCTTTCTTTGCATAGTATAAGTTATTATTAAGTTATAATGAGGTTATTTCTAACAGCAGTCCATGCTGCAGGCAGCGTATCTTGATCAGCAGAATCGGGGGCACTCTGCCCAAGGCTCCTTGATGTTGATGGTAAGGTTTCTTCTACTTAGGAAAATATCTTTTACAATCAACATAGCTTGTCCTTTTGGTTAATTTTGGGCAAAGACGTCATGCTAGATTGATTTAACTTATGGAAACATCAAGTTTGAGTAAATTAAGGAACTCTCTTATGTCTCTAATTGTCTTTTCTGCATTTGTCCTGCCATAATCGTTTTCAATAAAGCCAAAAAGTTCTGGTGCAGTTCCACACAGCAGCTTTACATGTTCCTTGTAAATATCAAAAGTTTCTTGGAAGTTGTATATTTTGGTCATAGTGTATTGTAGAAAGTAAATTATTCCAAAGTCTTCTATCCTTTCATCTAATAGTGATATCTCATTTGTCAGAGATTATTCTTCAATATGGACAAATTGGTTTCATGCAATCAGCCTTCAGACTGCACTTTGTGGTGGGTAGTCATTCACATTCTGCTGAATTGCTACCAGTCACTCTGTTATCTTATGGGTACAAGAGACGCGGCTGACCCTGCTTCAATATGACAGGATTGGACTATTGGCATTTCACTTGGCATTAGTGAATAACCCTCAAGATGCTTCAGTAATTTGGGCTTTTGCATCAACTCTCTATCATGGAAAATGGAAAGGAGCTTCCCAATTTGCAAATAAACGTGCTAAACTACAAGTTAATTTTGTACCTGAGATCTCAGGGTCATCTAGTTGTAAGTCAGCACTTGCAGAACACGTTAGCAATTTAGCATCTTTGGTGCAGGAATCTGTCTCTATCTTAAGTGATATGAACAGACTAATTGAATCAATGACCAGATATCCACATTCCTCTTGTTCTGGTTTGGTAAGTATGCTATTTGTTTTATCTACTAGACATGAGACGTGCACTGCTAGTTTTCTATATGCCACCTTTTGCTTTAAATGTGAGACTACTGTCTTTTTCTGTGGAAGATTAAATCCAGGGGCTTAGTGTCATGTTGATACTGTGATATTGACCTTTCTGAGTCGTTGCTCTTTTGTGGGAGCACAATAGAATAAGTCCATTGCCATTATATTCTCTCTTTCTCTCTACATATACATGTGTGCATGACTATATATTTCTCTGGTAGTTTGGCCATCTAAAACCACCACATTGGCCCTCACTTTGTTATGTAATCGAACATAAATTTCTGCCCAACTAGTGCCAAGAATAAGGTCATTGATTTTGTAATGCACTGTTTTTCTACTTTGCTTTGCTGGTTTCTAAAACATTTTATAACAGGCACTTGGAGCACATCTTGTCCATCCCATATTCTTCCCCCTCTCTTTTGTTTTTTTTAATCCTTTGGCACCCTTTTATGTTATTAGAGCCCGAATACTTCTTTCAGAATTTGTAAGTTGTGCAGCAAGGGACAATATAACTCCTGGTCCCACCTCACTTTTCTAATCTTCTTTGTCCTCTTTCTGTGGGCCCCACCTGCCTCCCCGAACGCTACTTTTTTCTCCTCTTCATCAGTTCATTCTTCTTCTTTTTAATTTCCCTAATTTCTCTCATCTTCAGTCCCTTTTCTCTACTTTTCCTAAATAGTTCTATTTGATTGGTTCCACCAATGGGGGTTTCTTAAATTTTCATTCTTTTGGGGAAAAACTAATAACAGTGGAGTCATATGAGTCACATTTTTAACTTACATAAAATGGAACATGGAGTAAAAACCGGGTTCCTTCTCCTATTATTAAAAGAAACTCCATTGAACTCTTAAGTAAGATAAATAATTATGTGCAATATAAAAACAATTTCTCTTTTGGCAATATATTACCAAACACCTCATTAATGCATACAGCAAGAAGATTTAATCAGCATATTTTCGAGAGTACAGAGTCCATAAATACAGAATTCTATGTACATTACTTCAGAAGCATTTATTGCGTGTTTTAAACACGTAGGGTTAAACCTAATTCATGACATTGAAAAATTCAATGTACCAAGTTAACATTCTTCTTTTCATTTGAAAGTTCAGTCAAGGAATTTCGCTGAACTTATGACATTATTTGCCCTCGAAAGCTATATGTCAATTTGGTGGAAGTTTCTCAGAGAATTCTCCTCGAACTTTTGCTGTTTTAGCATCAATGACAAGTACTCCTACGTCCTACCGTTAGAATTTTTAAATAATAAACCACGCCTTCATCTAATAGCTTAAGCCTTCAGAACAGTTGGTAGTGGTCCCACAAAATCTCACATGGTATCGGAGCTAGGAGGTCCTGAGTTCGAATCTTCTAGGCCCCTATTTGCCTTCCCAATTAAATTTCCACGCTTAGTACTAGGCAAAAGACCAGACTAAGCGTGAGGGGGAGTGTTAGAATATTTAAATAATAAACCACGCCTTCATCTAATAGCTTAAGCTTTCAGAACAGTTGGTAGTGGTCCCACAAAATCTCACACCTACCTATGTAGCCAATTGTAATGCAGCATACTCCCTCAAATGAATGATTCATATATTTGGCATATGTGAAAAGAGCTCATTGATCTTTGATGCAATTTTTTATTTATCTCTAGTGACAATATACAATGATAATGTAATTTAAAAAGTCCACAATATATAATATCTGAATATCAGTTGCTAATGTGGACTGGCGCATATTAACCTTAGCGGATTTTTGGGGGGTGGAAAACTAATGATAATGAGGAAAACATGCTTTTTGTAATGGATATTAGATATAGGTGCCACATTATTTTGAACAAGAGATTTCCTGGTAAGAAAGAAAAAACATGTTCATCAAGCATATTAAATCGGTGACGTTAGATAGCATAAATAGTTATCTAAGTTGTGGTTAGAGAATGTTCTTTTGTGTATTAGTTGTTAGGGTTAATATAACAGAAAATCTTAAATTTGGTACACTTTGTGGCAAATTTACACCAAACTAATTTTTTGATTTCCAAAATTTCCAAATTGGTACACTTATAATTAATTTACCTTCATAAATTTCCGTTAAATTTTGCGGTCAAATTGCTGAGTTTGTGACACGTGACAGTTGATGGGTGTAACTATTTAGGGTTTTTCTCTCCATTTGTCATAGATAATACTAGTTTGTGATTTTTTATGATATTAATCCAATTTAATGGAAATTAAATGAGGGTAAATTTATCATAAATATACCATTTTGGGTTTTTTGGTGATAAAAAAAATAAGTTTGAGGTAAATTTGTCATAAATTTATCAGTTTGGAGTTTTTGCTAGTAAAAAAATTAGTTTGGGGTAAATTTGTCACAAGTGTACTAGTTTTAAATTTTTCATGGTATTAAACCTAGTTGTTAAGATGTCTTTAGTTATTTGCATAAAAAAGGTTCTCTTTGTATATTGTGCTAGGCATTGGCATGCATTACATGGCTAGTCATACGTAAAACCCAGTATACTTTTAAGTAACTCATATTAGGGCTCTTGATATAGAGTCTTATTGAAGATCTCCATAGTTGAATCCTCATCTGCAGTTTACACACCAAATATCCAATTAGGATGAACGAGGAGTTGAGTAATTGTTGCTATCCCAATTGGATTACATGTCAAAATTTTCTGTGCTGCATTCGCTTATTTGGATATGCTGATATTTATCACCTAATTGTTCTCCTTTAGGTGCTCATCCAAGAGCAGGTGGCGAATAATGTTAGAGAAATTTTTCAAGTGCTGGTTAATGATGTTGAATCTTACAATGATGGAAGAGAGTGTTTTGAAATTAACTATGAGTTACTCAGTAAGGGTTTTCTTCGTGAAACAAGACATGTTCTTGGCACAATCATTTTGAATACTATGAGTGGTGGAGTAGTGCAACAAGAGGAGGCTGTTGAGGCTAAGAAGCTTTTGGATGCTGTTGGGGATCAACAAGAAATTGTTATCAGCAAGCAGTCGAGTCATGATTCTCTAAGCCATTTGATAGCTCAAGAGGTATTCAAGGATGATAATAAGAGAAGTCGACCAGTGTCAAGTTTTGAATCGCTCAAAGGAAGTGTTGATGAACAACAGAAGTTTAATGGGGGGAGGTGCATTTCTGTCGAACAAAAGGTTGTTGCGAAGAAAAGAAGGGGCGGCTTGGCATACAAATCTGTAGAGGTTGAGGAATGTCAAGAATTTGTCAAGGCATTTCAATCTTCACGCAGAGAAGTAAATGTAGTGAAGGGGGAAAGGTTGAGGATTAATGAAATTCTTGTGGAGATGAAGGGTGGAACTAAAGAGCGAGTGAAGGCAGTAAAGCGGCATTCTTCAAAAAATTCAGCATCTAAGAACCAGCTGGACATAACTGAGAAGCATGAATCAATTTCCAAAGACGTAAGAAAGCAGGAAAATGTGTTGATCGTTGAAAGAGGTTTAAAGGAGGCAAAGCGGAGAAAGAGAGAAGTATTAGTTGAGGAGAAAAGTAGTAGGCCCCAGCTATCTGATATTTTCAAATGAGAACAATTTAAATTTTCATTATAAGGAAAACAGGCTCCTGCTTTGTGATGTCTTCAGATGAGAAATTTTGTAGTTGTAGATTACTCACAGGAACAGGATAGCTCATAAGGGATAACTGACTGGTTAGTTCCTGCTCCTCTTACGTGTCTTATTCCTTTATTCATTTTTATGCATTTATAATATTTTATGCCTATTTATTGCAGGTGTATATCAGCATATTGTCGGGACTGTGGTGGCTCTGAGTTTATATTAACTTCAACAACATCCTAGTTTTTCTGACACTTCCAGTTCCAACTTTGGTATTTGTTACATCAACTGTGGAGCAAATAGAGTATGCAAATTTAGGATGCTTTAGTGTGATATTTATTACCCTGTGGTGTTTCTTTAAAGGGCTAGTCTTGACACAGTTCTTTGCTGCTGGTGGTTTCTGATCATCTTTCTGAAAGAGGCATTGTAGAAATATACAGCCTGTTCGTTAAGTCCAAACACGGTCTGCTTCAAGTTGCCGAAATCTCCTACTGATTCCTGATAAGGTTTTTTACCACCTTGGCAGAAAGCGAAACTAGGAAAATATGTTAATGATTGTTAAGTTGTTTTACAGGTTCTACTCTCCTCGGCTAAATTACCAACTGTGAGAAACATGTGCATACTTGATTGTGTGGATTAAGGCGAAGCTCATTTCGGTTGAAATAATGTGGGCAAGAAAAGAGTTGGAAATAGCCATGTTGGTGAGATCAAGTGATAGGAACTTGGCAGACATGATAATTTTGCAGGGAAAAGAGTTTCTGAACTTTGCTCTAATATGCACTGTCATTCTTGGATTTTTAATTTGTTCAAGGTGGTCCCTGAAGTATTGATAAATGTTCAATCCAGTCCATAAACTATTTGAAAATGTTTAATTTTGTCTTTTTGTTAATTCAAGTTAAATAGAATTTGCTGTTTTAGCTTCGAAACATTTACTTTTAAATGGTGGACTGAAAAAAAAATTAACACATGGATTACCTCTGCTAAATGTTGATCTCAATTCGAGATATAATAAACATCGTCATTAATTAACAATAAATATGTTGATTCCTATTCTTTTTTTTTTCCTTTTCCAAAGTGGATGGATGAAAAATGGACACGTCTACTCATCATCATCCCATAATGGTTGATTTGTCGTTTGAACAAATAAAAGTATTACATTGAGAAGGGGATTAAATTGAACATTATTTGTGTCGTTTTTCCTTATCTCATTTTTCCCTTTCTCGTCTTTCGTCAAAACTAATTGGCTTGAAGGTGCCTTTTCTTTTGCCCAGAACTAGTTTCTTCTAGATGCTCGTACGGTGATGCAGGAACACTGGAATAGGGTTATGCTTATATGGTAATGTAGAAACTCTTGAATGGGATTTTCTAGCACCTTTTTGTCTCGCGGAAGGAGGTGAAGTGGGCATGGTTAGAAGACAGCTTCCAACAAAGGGAGTCAAATTTGATTTGAATTCCGCAACTGAAAAAGAGATGCTGGAAAAATAGTTCCGAAAAGTCAAGTTGCAGTCGGCCGGACAGTGACAAGGAAAGTGGTTCCGCTTGTGACGATCCGAACATGGTCCGTGTGTCGCATGTGGCGCGGCCCGAAGTTTTGAATATTATTATTGAAAATTCTGTAGTTGTGATAGATCTTGGAGTGCAAGGAAAGGCAAATTAAATCAAAGCCATCCTGAATGCCCTTGTTTGGTAGTGACTCGAAACTTCAACGCTCGAGAGCAATAAATATCCAGTAATTTGACTGACTCTGACATGTTTAAATTTGCTAATAGAGATCTTTCTATCGAGTTATGTATAGCAATTAGCAAGAATCAAAAGGGTCTTATTAATGAATACTCTCGAGACACTCATTATACATATTTTGATAAGAAAATATTCAATTTGTAAAGCATTAAATGTATATAGGGCAGTCCGTGCAGTAGAAATTGAAATATTTTTTTGTTCGACTATACACCGAAGGCCGTTTGGGTGATTTTTTTCTTTTAACAAAATCCATTTTTGAGTGCAAGACTTAAATTTGATGGAAGAGCGAAGGGCGCTTACCTTGTCGTCGATAGGTGGAGGACTTTTTTTGTTTTGATGTTGTCATTGTATTGTCTCACTCTACGGAGGATGTAGCTTGGAGCGGGAGTTGTAGAGTTGTGAACTTATTATAAAATTAACCTTTGGCCTCTTTTAATATATATATACGATCCTAAATATTTGATCATACGTGCAATCAAGTTCTAATCATTTAAAATATGAGATTAAGTCTCAAACATTTTAAAATCAATGCAATCAAGCTCATTCAATGACGGCTTAACAAATACATTCGAAATTTGACGTGGTCCGTTTAATAGTTTTTATGTGCATTGTCAAAATAAGTCAAAATTTAAAGAAATTAATGGAATTGAAGAAAAAATAAAAACAAAAAAAAATTGGAGAACAACCGAAAACGGGCCAAAAGATAAAAAAAAAATAAAGTGAGAGAGAGAGAGAGAGGGGACCGTGAGGAAGGGGGTCTAACATTTGGGGGATCTTTCATTTACTCTTTTCTAAATAAATTCGTCTTTTAATGCGCCACTACATCATGATATATGTACGGAAGTATTAGAAAATATCATATTATATTTTGAGGTGTCACATTAAAAAAATTAGCCTAGTAGTCAAAAAAACGTTGAGGACTCAGTTGCATTTTTTTTGCCAAACATTTAAATAGGATTACAAATACCGTCGGTGCAATTTTCCACCTAAAAAAATGATAACATGAAATATCGATATAAAATAGAAAAGAGTTATTTAATGCTTATCGAGAAATATTTTTATTTCTTGATTCCAATCTAAGATCATACACAAACACCCTTCGGCAGTATAAAACTCAATTTGAGAGTCCGAGATTTTGAGCAATTCCTCTATCCTCAACTTTGGTAATTTTTTTCCAAGCAGGTGCAGTAATAATAGGCCATACTTTACTTGAAGAGAAGATTTTCCACGAATGTCTCACTGATTTCATGAACTTCTCATTCATAAATGAGAGCATCTGAACAAGCAATGGATACAAGGGAATGGAAATGACATGAACCTCTCTTCACCAACCCCCATGGCAAAGCTCCAAATCTCAAAGGAAAAAACAACAGGAAAAAAGGCAGTTTGGCTATAATTGGTCCCTTCCTTCCTTGCAAGAATATCCCAAGATGACTTGATACTTCTCTCCCTATAAATACTCTTGTCCCAAACCCACCCTCCCACATCTCTCTCCACCACCAACCCACCCGAAAGGAGGCCCCCCACACTAAAACTCACCACCACCACCTCCGCCGCCGCCGCCACCATGGCCACCGCCGCCTCCCCCCACTCCCTCATGCTCAAGACCCCCTCCACCGCCGCCGCGGCCGGCTCCAGGACCGCTTTCCCCGTCACCACCCGCCTCCCCGCTACCGCCCCCAAGCCCATCTCGATCAAATGCGCCGCCGCCACCACCCAAGTCCAAGATCCGAGGCCGCCGGCCCCCGCCGCGGCCCAGGAGCGGATCTTCAACTTCGCCGCCGGCCCCGCGGTCCTGCCCGAGAGGGTCCTCCTGAGGGCCCAGTCGGAGCTCTACGTCTGGCGCGAATCCGGCATGAGCGTCATGGAGATGAGCCACCGCGGCAAGGACTTCACCTCCATCATCCAGAAGGCCGAGTCGGATCTCCGGGCCCTCCTCGAGATCCCCCCCGAGTACAACGTCCTCTTCCTCCAGGGCGGCGCCACCACCCAGTTCGCCGCCGTCCCCCTCAACCTCTGCCACCCCGACGACCCCGTCGACTACATCGTCACCGGCTCTTGGGGCGACAAGGCCGTCAAGGAGGCCCAGAAGTACTGCAAGGCCAAGGTGGTCTGGTCGGGGAAGGCCGAGAAATACACCAAGATCCCATCTTTCGACGATGTCCAGCAGGACCCAGATGCCAAATTCCTGCACATCTGCGCCAACGAGACGATCCACGGCGTCGAATTCAAGGACTACCCTGTTCCGAAGAACAAAGGCGGGATCTTGGTGGCTGATATGTCCTCGAATTTCTGCTCCAAGCCCGTGGACGTGTCCAAGTTCGGGGTGATCTACGCCGGGGCGCAGAAGAATGTCGGCCCTTCCGGGGTCACCATCGTGATCATCAGGAAGGATCTGATCGGGAACGCGCAGGGGATCACCCCGGTGATGCTCGACTACAAGATCCAAGCCGAGAACGCCTCCCTGTACAACACGCCGCCCTGCTACGGGATCTACATGTGCGGGCTCGTGTTCGAGGACCTGTTGGAGCAGGGCGGGCTGAAGGAGGTGGAGAAGAAGAACAAGAAGAAGGCCGAATTGCTGTATCGGGCCTTCGACGAGAGCAAAGGGTTCTACAGGTGCCCGGTCGAGCCGTCGGTGAGGTCGCTGATGAACGTGCCCTTCACGTTGGAGAAGTCGGAGCTGGAGGCCGAGTTCATCAAGGAGGCTGCGAAGGAGAAGATGGTTCAGCTCAAGGGGCACAGGTCGGTGGGAGGCATGAGGGCGTCAATCTACAATGCCATGCCTTTGGCTGGGGTTGAGAAGCTGGTTGCTTTCATGAGAGACTTCCAGGCAAGGCATGCCTAGATTTGAATCCACAATTCCATGGATTGTGGATTTCAGTCTCATTTTTATATAGAGTAAAGTAGTACTTAATTATTTGCTTTGCCCCCTCCTTTTTCTGTAATTTTTCCTAATGTCATGTTGTTGTTCTCTGTGGAATTGGGAGGTGAAAGGTGAGAAGAGTTGGGTTCTGTCCTGGTTTTTTGGAGGGGAAGTGTTTGGATGTTTTGGTTCTTATATAAGCCAAGAAACAAAGGGTTGGAGTAAAAATTTGGCTGAAAGCAATTACAATGTTGGAGGTCTTTATTCGATTGCACTAGAATCGCAGAAATAAAATGCTGATTGGAGAAGAATTTCAGCTGTAAGCAAATTGCATTTTCTGATTTGATTGTAGCATTTGCAGAAACAAAATGCCGTCTGCGTTTTGGAATGGCCATTCTTGAATAACAGAGCATGTATCGTAGTATCTCATAGCTCCTCCCCTGTTTGATCTTCTGATGTCTCTTTTGATTCTGTTGACACGAATCAGGACTAAATATGGACATTGTTTGAAAGGATGTTTTGGGACTTTTCAGAACTTTCTCTGTTAGATCTAAGGAGTGTCTTGACTGAAGCTGAAACTCATGCATCACTCACCAACTCACTCATTCAACAACTACAAATACCAACCCCCGAACCATTTGACAGGGACATTAGGCTAATTATGTAGGAGCCACACTCTTTTTTCTTTAGAAAGATGTTCACTTCCAGTTCTGGTCAATCTTTGCTGCCGATCCGGCTCCTTTGTTTGAGGTGTTTTGAGGTTCATGTTATATTTGACAGATTCCGAACTTGAAGGTAGGCCCTTCAAACTGGCGGGTTGGGTTGGGTCAGGTTGGAAACGATCGGACCCAAATTGACCAATTTAGTCCGTTTCGACCCATATTAGCGCAGTACAAATCTAGTGACCCATACTCATCCGAGCAATTTGGAAGTCAAAACTTTTTGCTGTGACAGCAATACCTTATTCATTTGAGCAACATGATGAGGAGATGAGCGATGCTCTGCAAATGAGAGTTTGATCCAAATTCCAAAATACTATCACACCAGAAATTTGCAAATACTGAATTCACTCAGCTAATCACTTTGAATCGAACGTGTCCATTAAAAAATTTGCTCGACTTTTGGACTCGTCACACCAAGCTATGTCCTCAAGTTATTTCACTTAGATGTCTCGGGGAGAAATAGGATCTGGGGACAGAAAGGAAAACAGGTCACTATATCAAAGCTTAGCCCACACTGTCGAGCCATATGAGCAGTTAAAGCTAGATTCTCTAATAGTCGTTTCTACAAACACTTTACATGCAATCAAACTAACCTCATTCCGCTCTCTAACCGCGCGTGTCAAACCATCCACTCTCTCTGTATCTTAGGGGAAAAGTACAAAAAAAGTCCTAAATTTATTACATCGGTACCAATTCAGTCATAAACTTTTCAATTAGACAAATTCAGTCCTAAACCTTTTAATATTGGTACAAATTCAGTCCATCTGGCCAATTTTGGCTGGCTGGCGCTAATGTGGTAATTTTTATGATTTTTTTTTATTATTTTTTCAAAAATTTTATTAATTTTTTTTCTTTTTTGCCTTCTTCCTGGCGGTGGCCAGCAAGGGCTTCATGGCCCTCGCCTGGCCTCTCCCAGGGCCGTTGGCGAGGCGGCTTCGCCTGGATCTGGGCGAGGTCGGCCTTGCCCGCGACTGGTGAGGCCATGGCGGCCATCGCCAGGGCGAAGGCGAGGGTCGCTAAGCCCTCGCCAGTCGTCGGCGAGGGTTGCGGCCCTCGCTTGGCCTTGCCTAGGGCCGCGGGCGAGGCTATGCCTGGCGATGGTCACCTTCGCTCGTGGCAAGGCTAGGGCGAGGCTAGCCTCGCCTAGATTTGGGCAAAATCGCCTCGCCCGCGGCCCTGGGTGAGGCTGAGAGAGGGCCACGGCCCTCGCTGGCGGCTGGCGAGGGCTTAGAGGCCCTCGCCTCCACCCTGGCAATGGCCACCATGGCCTTGCTAGCCGCGAGCGAGGCTGGCGAATCTAGCCGCGGGCGAGGCTGCCTTCGCTTGCGGCAAGGCCAGGGCGAGGCTGGCCTTGCCTAGATTCGGGCGAAGCCGTCTCACCGGTGGCCTTGGGAGAGGTCGGGTGAGGGCGCGAAGCCCTCGCCTCTGTCTTTCAAAATTCCATAAGATTTTTGAATTCGTCATTTATATTCCTAAATCATCCATTCGAATCACCATTCTATAAATAAATCTATCTTGAATTCTGTAAAATAGAATGAATCCTTCATTATTCAATTTAAATATTAATTAAAACTGAAAATAAGAAAAAAATAAGAATTTTTGAATGAAATGAAAATAAATAAAATAAAAAGAAATAGAAGTAATATGAAGTAAGGATAAGTGAGTGGTCTGCCTGGAAAAGGGGTTAAACTCCAGTTCTTCCACTTCCATTCATTGATTCACTATTTCTTCGGATGAGATTGAAGTATCTCTATCTCACAACAAGCTAGGAAATTAACAAACGCCCAATTTTGAAATTTGGGGAGGCTCGCCGCCACTGCTAGGAATAAGGCAGAAATGAAAAGGAAAAGAAAAGAAAAAAGAAAAAAAATTAATAAAAAAATCATAAAAATTGCCACGTCAGCGTTCGGCCACCGGTCGACGTCGGCTGGTCAAAATTAGCCAGATGGACTGAATTGATATTAAAAGGTTTAGGACTAGATTGGTCAAATTGAAAAGTTTAGGACTGAATTTGTACCAATGCAATAGATTTATGACTTATTTGATACTTTTCCCGTGCCTTAGCGGCAGCAAATGAAACAGCCCGTACAACCACCATAGTGATGCTGCGGTGATAGACGACTGAAACAGCCCTCCACTGCGGAGCTACGACCAATGAAGGAGCTCACGGCACCAAGAACCTACAAACCGAATCCTCTAGACCCGAATCCAAGCGAGCTCCACCCAGTTCTTAGACTACCACCGAATCTGATGGCTGCGATTCCTCTTGGAGCTCCTCAGCAACGCCGGACGGCGAAAATGAAGACGAACGTGAAGAAGAAGAGGGATGACGGCAACAAAGAGAATAATTGCGATGGGGAGTTGAGTAAAGGGAAGGACGGAGGCAAATTTGGACATGGCTTCATTGTTCTCTGCGGCTCGAGAGTGGACATGTAGATATAATTGTTAGGATGTGGTTTATGTTCCCATCGATAATAAGGCACAGGATCCTACTCCGTGGTGAGTGGGTGGGGATCCAGGACGGCTAGGGCAGCGCCTTGGAGATGTTAGAAGACTTTTATAATTTGAATTCATATTTTATTGATAATTTGAATTTAAGTTCATAAATAATTACTGAGTATATATAATTTTTTTGCTTATAATTGATGATATAACAAAGATGTGTGAAATACTAATTATAATGGAATCCTCTACTAGATGTAGCCTATTTTAAGGGTAAACAATGATAAAACTTTATCTTTAATTCTCCTTGAAATAGGTCATGGACCCATATTTGAACTCATATTTTATTAGTTGAGAGCTATATGGGTTCTTTGAAATTTCCAATATGGGTTAGGACGGATTTAATGGGAAAGTTTCTTAAAATATAGAGTAGTTACTATCTAATCAAGACAATTCGAGGAGTTTGAATTATAGTATTTCAAGATGAATATGAGAAGAGTACAGTCATATCAATAACCATAGATTGTGTTTGGTCGTTTGAATTATGATAGGATAAGATGAAATGAGATTAGAATTATTTTAAATATCCTTCATATCATAGAAAATCTCTATGTATGGTGCCATTTAAGATATGATTAAAAACATTTCGAAATCCTTCGAATATAATCTTTCTTTCATGGATTACTGTACCTCCACCCTTCAACGCTTAATTGTTTCGCTAATGAGTGGCCCCTTCAGCGAGCTAAAATGCCTTCTGTCTAGGCTACTCCCACGTCCCCCTTAACAACATTTGCCCCATTCGTCGTGCGTTGATCATCGACCCCATCCCCTCCCCCTCCCCCTCCCTCTTTTCGGCTGTGTCTCTTGGCCTCTTGCCGGCGACGACAACCGCACGGTTAGCTGTAGCGAGAATAGTAATGGAGGAGGAGGAGATGAGGGGGTTCAATTAGGATAAATTAATAGCAACAAATTGTCAAATGAGATTGATGATTTGAATGATCGTGACTATTAGAGGGCAGGGGGACATCTACAAAGAGTGTCAAGAATCAATGATGTTTGTCAGATGCGTTGCTCCTTGGAAGATAACAAAGATGTTTATTTAATTTAATTTTTTTTTATCTAATCTGGATTCATTCCACCCCAGTGTCGAATCAAAAACCAGATATGATAATTTTTTTAATCATATTTAGACTCAAATTCGTACTACTAAACAGAGTCAAAGCGTTTTGCTTGCCCTTATTGTGTAATTGGCTTTATTTAATCCCATGCTACTTTCTGGAGAGAGAGACCAATCAATCCCGATGAGAAAATTTGTCTGTATTGACCATCCAGTAGCGGCACAACTAACTGGAAGTCCAGCCAAGCAATCCACTGCCTCAGTTCCTTGAGATTATGAGAGTCCTCATGCTGTAAATCGATCAGAAAAACCTACAAACCAGTAAAAGTTTTCTTACCCTAACAAAAGAGTCCGTGTTTAGTTAAGCTTTTTCAAAGGTGCTTCACCATCTAAAACCTCTTGGGAAAATACTAGATAATTGATAAGCCTTTCGAAATGGCTTTGAGTTAAATGCTGACTTTAGAAAAGATGAAAGCCCAAAATAAGTAGGGACCGTCTTGAGCTTTCAGCTTTTAAGGAATGCTAAAATTAGGGTTAAATAATTAGTTTTCTTCCTCCCCTAACAAATTCTTCAATTTTCTGATTTTGCCCCTCGTTGCCACAATTCATCTTCTTTGTGAGGGCAGCCGACGAGGGTTGACAAGGTCAAATTTGACAGGCGAGAGACCGGAGAAGGGTTGGCGAGGTGGCATGACCCACGTGATGGCCGCTTGAGATCATGCGACTGCCTAGGCGATGGTCCCCTGAGTCATGCAACCCTAGGCCTTGTTGCTTGGGGTTGCGCGATCCCTAGTGGCAACCGTCGCCTAGGATCTCGTGACCTAGGAAATGGTCGCTTGAGGTCACATGACCCTCGTTTGAGTTGCTTGACATCATGCGACCTTGTCGTCGACGCAAGCCTGGATGAAGGTTCGATTCCTTTTTAAATTAAACAAAAGAAAATTACAGCGTGAACTTTTTGTAATTTTTTTTTTACCAAACGCTACTATATCAAAAGTTGTTTTACAAAGGAATTTATTAAATGTAATTTGTATTTTCTCAAATTCTTTTAAATCAAAGGCCTTTACATTTTTTAAATGATCTTTTAAAATGCCGAATCAAACGGATTTATAATAGTGATAAGCTTTCCCTCAAGACGGGACTCAAAGTAGTTATTAGGTTCGACCAAAAGAACGAAAAAGTAGTTATTCGGCTCCAGTAAACCCAGAGTAACTTTACTCCGCTGCTCATGGCGTCTTTGCCGGTCTTCCACGTCGGATTGGAGGGCGAGGAGAGTCGTTAATTTATTTATTTTTTCACTATGGCTCGTGATTTAATGACCTTGCCGGTGCTGTAGATACCATTGGAGTCCCTGTTCAGTACAAGCAAATAGATTATCAAAAACAATAAGTCCAGCTTGCTTGCAAAAAAGTTCTAAAAATGGATGTCATAGGGTAATGTTTTTTCTTTTTTTGGGTAGCAAGAATTGACTTCAACTGGACATGCTAAAGTTTAAAAAGGGACAACAATGATACCGTATCATCCGAGTCGTGGTGAGCAACTAGGTGTTGAGAACACTCAATTTACTAGACATTCTAGCTGGTGTGAGATCTATGTAAATGTTATTAGGGTGCTAGTGCATGTAAGTTTATTTTCAAATTATTTGCAGATATACTCGTTCTTCATTCATGTTTAATTGATGAAGTATTAGTCATTAATCTTCCTCAATTATTTTTAAATTATTTTAACAAATGAATAAAAATAGTTTAAATTTAGTCGAATAAATTCATAAGAAGAAATTAATTTAGTTAAAAGAGAAACCGAGCCTAGCACATGAATGTAAGTGATATCAAATTATTGTTAAAAAAAGGAAATGGAAGAATGTAAGTGATATCTAGGGGAAAGTTCAAGCACATTTTTGATATTTTTTCTACTATTTTTCTTTTTTTTTTCCTTAAAATCATCATTTCCGGTCCATTCAGCCTCAACATAATAGACCACACCTATATGTTTATATGTAGTTCGATCTCAATGTTTTTAACATGAAATGACAAGAAATAGAATAAGGAGCCAATCGATAAAAAAGAAGAAGAGGAAGCAAGAATAAGGTCATAACATTTTGCAAAAGTTAAAGAAGCAAATCGTGCGTTTATCTTGGAGTTTCTTTATCTATAATTTATCAATTTCGTGATTATTCATATTTATAAAGTGGGGGAGCGATTAATCCCGAAAATGTCCCTTCTTTCATCCCCCAAATAAATAAAAAAATAACTCCCCCCAAAAAAATTCTCATTGACCCAAAACGCATCGCGTTTCGCCACCTCCGTTGACTACAGTACGCGCGCCTCAATCGATCCCCTGCGGTGCACTCTTTATTACCAATCATGCTCTCGTCCACATCAGTCCTTCGATGCGTGGGTCCGCCACGTGGCGCCCGATGAGCCCCGTTGACCACGCTCCCGTCCCGTCTCACTTCTCACGCTATGTGCTCTCTAAATAATATTCAATTATTTTCTTGTCTATTTTTCGCCGCCCTTACTTTTCAACTTTATTACATTATTGAAAAAGAAAGAAAAGAAAAGAAAAGAAATAATTAAAAAAAAAAACAAAGGACGCAGAAAAATTCATTTTTCCGATCGCAAAAATTCCGATTCTCAAATCGCGTAGCGGTCCGCCATTGACGTCGACCTTCGAAGCTCGAATCCTCCTCCCGAACGCGCGCCTCCTCCGCCTTCGCCGGAACCGATGGCTCGGGCTTCGATCGCGTCGTCCCTCCGGCGCGTCCTCTCCAGATCTGGCGGCGGCCCCTCCCCGCTCGCCGCCGTCCAGTCCCGATCCGTCACCTACATGCCCCGGCCCGGCGACGGGGCGCCGCGCGGCGTCACGCTCATCCCCGGCGACGGGATCGGGCCCCTGGTCACGGCCTCCGTCGAGGAGGTCATGTCCGCGATGCACGCGCCGGTCTACTTCGAGAAGTACGACGTCCACGGCGACATGAAGCGGGTGCCCGAGGAGGTGATCGAGTCGATCCGGAAGAACAAGGTGTGCCTGAAGGGCGGGCTGAAGACGCCCGTGGGCGGCGGGGTGAGCTCGCTGAACGTCCAGCTGAGGAAGGACCTCGATCTGTACGCCTCCCTCGTCAACTGCTTCAACCTGCCGGGGCTCCCGACGCGGCACGAGAACGTGGACATCGTGGTGATTCGGGAGAACACGGAGGGGGAGTACTCGGGGCTCGAGCACGAGGTGGTTCCTGGTGTCGTCGAGAGTCTTAAGGTACCGCGATTGGATTCGTTCGCGCAGGTTTTCGTTTCGTTCATCCTGGTTGTTTTGATTCCATTTGTCTTGTGCTGCTGCCGTCGCTGTGCTTTGATTGGATGGATGGCTTTGAAGTGCTTTTAAACTAAGGCTTTGGAAAGTGTTGTCTTAAGCGTCGTTGTTGTGTTCGATGATATGTCAGTGCGATTTTGGAGTAAATGGACATTTCCGCTGCTGAAGTGATATAGCAACCAACATTTCTGAGGATTTCAAATGCCGCACGCGCGCGCACGCGCACGCACGCCTGTTGTTTGTCCCAAAGTTGGCGCATTTTTAGTAAATTGCAGTCGCTATCTGCTTGCGTCCATCATCTTACGAACGGTGTTCCGAGCGAACATATGAGAAACCTATGCAACTTACAGGGGGCTATCCTTGTGGGATGTAAAAACCGGGGACTTTTTGCCCTTTCAACATTAGCAAGGAAGGTTCAATGTCCTGCTAATTTTGTCTCCGATGGTTTAGTTGCTGTATGACTAGCGTCGTTTTCGACTGAATTTTGAGTCATATTGCATGGTTTTGGTTGATATGCTGCGATGTTCAGGTAGTTAAGTTTGCTGCCAGGGTGAGGCATTGGTTTGGACCGAATAAAGCATTTTGCTTTGGGTAGTCAACATGCTGGGTTAATATTGACTTGAGTGATTTGATCTTTTGTCAATTATTTACTCTGTTGCTTTATCAGTGATGTGATATTTATCCTGTTTACCTCATTCCTTGATAAGGACCTACGGACTAGTTGACTCTTACATGGTGTCCACTAGATCCGAGACTAATGCCGTTATAGATGATCTGTTCTCCCTATAAAGTATTATCACTAACTTAACTCAGGTTTTCAATTGGTTCAGGAGCACCATTTTTTGTGATTCCTGTGACAAAACTACCTCATTATTCATTACACAATAAACATCTCACTATAAATGAACTTGGTTGCTCAATCCCTTTTCTTTGTTTATTCCTTTTGACGGCATTGCAAAGTTTGGTCTTTTTAAGCATCTCATACTACCGTTCTTTTAGGTGATGACAAAGTTCTGTTCAGAGCGTATCGCACAATACGCTTTCGAGTATGCTTACTTGAACAATAGAAAGAAAGTGAGTGCTGTCCACAAAGCAAACATCATGAAGCTGGCAGATGGTCTATTCCTGGAATCATGCCGAGAAGTCGCCAAAAAGTACCCTGGGATTACGTATAGTGAGATCATTGTGGACAATTGTTGCATGCAACTCGTTTCCAAGCCTGAACAATTTGATGTCATGGTATAGTTTCTCAACGTTTACATTTTCATTCACAGGTTAAATTTATAGGCATGAGTTGTTAAAATACTGTGTCAGCTCTTTCAGTATTTATCTTACGTAAAAGATTATATATTCTGCATCTTGATAGCAAATCTAGTGTATGTATTGGTCAGGACTTATAAATAGGTTGCAGAATAGAGATGGAAGTTGACCCAACTAGGTTACAGAGTACTGACTGGAAGGGAAACTTGGAGTATAACGATGGAAAAAAAATATTCCTTTATGACTTTTTGGAGTCTCTTTCTTGCTCTTTTATGTATACGTGTATCCAATTCCATGCATACTTTTTCTGAGAAGGGCTTGGAGAATTGAATTTGGTGATATTAACAAAGATTTCATGATTAGTGTGTGGGCAAGCTATTTGACCAAAAAAAACAAAAAAAAAAAAACTGGGGCAAACTACTTGTTAGAAGGCAGAGAGCATGCTCTTGGAGGATATCGCAGTATATTAGTTTTGAACTATGGGCTACTCATGATGAAAGCATTGATTTAGCACTTCTTTGCTCTTAATATCAACTCGAGAATTAACTGAATAGAAATCTGCTAAAGTGATCTTTGATGAATGTTCTTTTTTATTGTTCATTTCTGTGGTCAGAAGGGAAGAAAGCAAACCGGCTAAGTTTACATTTTCATGCGCAATTCCCTCGATGGTAGTTTTGCTTCTTTCTGTGCGTTCTAATGTGATTTCTGGAGTGTTGCGATGGGAGAGAGATCAGTTGTGTATAGGTGTAGATGCTATATTTTCTTTTATTTTTCCATCCATGGTTAAGAACCAAGTTTATCACAGGCTTCTCTAAGTTTGAAGTTGCTGAGACTATATAAGAAGGAAAATAATTTTCTCCAATACTAATTACGTAGAATGGGAGGAAAGGCAATTAAACACATTTCTTTTGGCAGTTTGAGGGCAAGTTCTTATTGAGGATATGACATATGACTAGCCTGAAGTTCACTTGGCCATTGAGATAAGCAACAAATCTCAGGATAGCTGATTGGCTATGCTTGGAAGCATATGCAGCAATGAAGGTGATCTTGGCTTTAGAAGGCCTCTCTAGGACAACTTTAATAAAAACTTGTATGTTTGAGAATTGAGATTTCATATTTATTTTAATGGAATGGCTACGATACTTGAATGGAGAGGGAAACATTACCATTGGAGCTTGTTAGAGTATAAGGGTAAAATAGTCATTAGGAATATCAAGATCAGATACAGGAGAAGAGTCTAATGGCGGATCTGACGCAGAAGTTGACGTAGTAGTGACTGGAGAAAAAGTGTCCAAATAATCAACCCCATACACCTGGGCATACACTTTGGCAACAAGTCTCGCTTTTAAATGAGCAAGAGAACCATTGGGATTGACCTTCATAGCATACACCCATTAACAACCAATAGCAGTTTTGCCTAAAGGAAGAGGTACAAAATCCCAAGTTAGATTCATTTCAAGAGCCTTTAATTCTTCTTCCATTGCTGTCCTGCAATTAGAACTTTGTAATGCTTCAGCTACAGACTTAGGGACAGGATGTTGTTCAACAGTAGATAAAAATGACCAAAAAGAAGGCGACATGGAAGAGTAAGAGATAAAATTTGCAATAGAATGTTGAGTACAGGCACGTGTACCTTTTCGATGAGCAAGCAACAACACTCTGTGACCCTATGGTGTGATAATAAAGCTGCAGTGCATTGAGGTCGATTGTCATTTTATTCGAGAGAAGTTACAGAGTGAATTGATTCTTCCAAGTCATGTTCGAACTAGTGAGCAACTTGCAGATATTTTTACTAAACCTCTAGGTAATGGGAGGATAGATTATATTTGTAACAAGCTGGGCATGATTAATATCTATGCTCTAGCTTGAGGGGGAGTGTTAGAGTATAAGGGTAAAATAGTCTTTAGGAGCTTTAGGGTTTATTCTATTTATATATATATAGAACATTACTGAATAAAAAATAGCACTTTTCTCTCACAGAGCTTTTACAATAATGACTCAAGTCACTTATTCTTGACTTTACTGGTCATCTTCTTAGAAATGCTATATTGTGTTCACGGCATTTTATTGCACCCTGATTAAAGCAATGAGCTCCACTGAAGTGTGGTTTGTAATTTGCAGGTGACCCCCAATCTTTATGGGAATCTGGTCGCAAATACAGCAGCTGGCATAGCTGGTGGAACTGGAGTCATGCCAGGAGGTATGTCTTAATGTTCGATCACATTCTAGCTTTATATGTTTCATTCAGCAGGCTGAAAATTGATCCTCGTGAGGTACATTTATGAGTCATAGGAACTAGGATGGGACATGGAGCTATTAGAGAGAGGGACAATCAAATTGTGTGGGATGCTTAATAGAACTTTCTGGCCTTTGTTCATAAAATGACATTATGTGCTATTCAACTTGTTCTCTAGTTGCCGACCCAAAATAATAATAAAAATTATGCCCTCGCTCTTTGGAACAGACAAGAAATGCCCTGGCTCTTGCCATCTAAAAAATTGAAGTTCTAAACTGAACATATAATTTTTTGTAGGTAATGTGGGGGCTGATCATGCCATTTTTGAGCAAGGGGCTTCAGCAGGTAACGTGGGTCATGAAAAGCTAGTCGAACAAAAGAGGGCGAATCCTGTAGCCCTGCTTCTATCATCTGCCATGATGCTGAGGCATCTCCAATTTCCATCATTCGCTGATCGGCTAGAAACTGCTGTGAAGCGAGTAATATCGGAGGGAAAGTACCGGACGAAGGATCTAGGCGGAGACAGCACTACACAAGAGATCACTAAAGCAGTCATACAAGCTTTGGACTAATCTGCAAGATGTCTTCATCCTCTAAACTTCTGAGGAAATTTGTTGACCCGGCATGGAAATCTATATTGCCCACATTCTTGATAAAATCTTCTTTTCACATTATTGTTTGGGACTTCACAGTCCTAAATCCTATTTGTTTTATGAATAATCTCAGCTAAACATGAAAACAGGTCTTGGTAAGATGAGATGGCGTAGTTCTTTTAACCGAATTTTGGCATACGTTGTGTGAGGATGTCGCTCCTTCTTTACCAATGACTCATGAATCCTCAATTTTAACTTAATAATTCAAGTTAATACAGGAGAAATTCGAAGTTTCATGCTGTGTCTAAATTTGTCGAATGCATTTTATGCTTATATCTTAATTTCCCTCCACCCGGCTCAATTTCATCTTATTGATTTCTGATGTGTTTTGCAAGTTACCTACTTACTTCCTATAGTCAACATTGCCCCTTATCCTCTTTTCAAGTGCTGCTGATGGAGGCAAAACCTCAATAGGTTTTCAATTTTCAATTTTGATTCAGAACAGAGCATGAAAAACAGGAACATAGTATCTTGATCGATGTGGCTCCGCTCTGCTACCTACAAGAACACCTCCATACATCATGAATCGCTGCTTACAAGAAGCCTTTCTACTGGCCGCGAGCTTGAAGTAGGGGATTAAAGATCCATTTGATAATTGTCTCCCTTGTGAAGATTTAAGAGATCTTGTTTTATAAAACTCGACTTTTTATATGGATGTATGGATTAGGGATGAGTTCTGAGAGTAGTTTTGGACTTTGAGTAGCGTGTACGGTGGAGGAGGGGGTTTAGATCACTAACTCGCGCCCAATTTCCAGTCAGATCCACTAATTTCCACTTTATTGTGAAGTGAATGGGAATAAATATTTGAGTTCACCGCTCAAAAATCCAAATCAACATGGCACGATATATTGAGAGATGGATCCTCATATTATAACATATTATGACGTGTTATAATATGTCATATAGAAAATGTCATAATATATGAAATTTTAAAATATTTTTGATTGATGGATGAAATTTATTCATTATTATTTTTATTTGGGATTGGTGTAAGGGATAATAATTGTGTGAATCCTCCGGATAGGGTATAGGAACATCGTGCAAACCATCAATAGTGGGCACGAATGTCCACTCTACACATGTTTCTTTTGCAATCCCACATAAAATAATGAGTTGACTTTCATTTTACATCCCAACAAGCAAGGAAGCATATCCCGAAAATCTTTAGAAAAAATCTTTGTTAATCTTAAAAAATCCGCAAATAAGACTGAAAATCTTTGAAAATCCTCCCATCTTCGATTTTGCTTCTCTTGTACTTGAGACTCAAACCCTATCAAGTAAGGGTGATTGAGACCAGGATGGGTAAGGTTTAGACCTAGATTTTGTATCCGACTCTGTTATAACTGGTTCATCTTTTTTGGACCTTGTACCTGATTTTATTTGTATTGGTTATTGTACTCGACCTACCTTGTTTTTCCGGTTCGGTTTTAGGATCAACTCTATTTCCATTGGAACTTGTTTTGCAATCTCCCGATATCCTATACGACTTCAAATTTTATATTAATACACGAGAAAATAACGTAATCCTCATGATTTGTATCAAAACATTAAACCCTTGTAATAAATAAATACATGAACTTTTTGACTAAATGAAAAATTAATGATTTACAAGGCTAATTATAATAAATAAAATCATAAGACAAAGAATTAGCAACAAATGTTGGTATAATATTAGTTTTATTCTCACAACTATTATATGAAGTTACTCATTTATAAAAGCATAAATCCTACTACAAAAGATAAATTAGGCAAGCTAATCCACGTGGTACACAAGAATTTAGCGGCAATGAACATTGTCCGTCCATCGGACGGTGTGAGAGGGAGCCAATGAGGGAGGGAAGCAAGTGAGGAAGAGGAATGATGAAGGGTTTTGGACCTGTATTTACAAAATTGGTTCCAAAACTGGTTCTTAAGTGGGTAATCAATTGGATCCGGTTCTTGGATTGGTTTAAACCGGTTCAAAATATTGGGAACCAGTTCCCGGATCGGTTTCAACGGGAACCGGTTCCCGACCTTGTTTTCCGGGTGGGCTGGTCCGGTTCCCGAGTATACCCGTCCGGTTGCACACCCCTACTATCAAGCACGGCTCTGGAAAGTCAACCTCATGATGTCTCTCAACCAACACGAGTTCATGTAATTTTGGGACGACCTTGTGAACAGTAGGAGGCATTTCATGTGGGTCGTATGGCCGAACTCCATTGCCGAAGAAAGCGATTAAGAGAGGTGACAACGAAGGAGGTGTGTATCGTGGGATTAGCTCGCAAGAGGAGATTTTGTACCACGGTGCTGTCGCAACATTCTTGATGCTAGAACTCGATGCTCAAGAGCATGGTCGCCAAGAAGCTGACGGTGCAGTTCTTTGTTGACTAGCAGATGAATAGTCGGATTGTGAGCTATGGGCTCGACATGAAGGATGTATGTGACTAGGATGGAAAGATCCATTTGATGATTGTCTACCTTGTCAAGATTTAAGGGAACTTGTTTTCTAAAACTCTTAATTTTAGATGGATGTGTGGATTAGGGATGAATTCTAGGAGTAGTTTTGGACTTTGAGGAGTAATGTTTACCATGAAGAGGGGATTTAGATCACTAACTTAGGCCTAATTTCGAGTCAGATCCATTGACTTTTACTTTATTGAAGATTGAGATATGAGTTCACTATTGATAAATCAATATAGTATGATCCATCATATTATTACATATTATGACTCGTTATATTTATTAGTAATTCATATAAAAAAATCGTAATATATGAAATTTTAAAATATTTATGATCGATGGTTGAAATTTATTCCTTATTATTTTTATTCGAGGTTGGCGTGAGGGGTAATAATTGTATGAGTCTTCCGGATGTAGGGACCTCCCGCAAACCATCAAAAGTGGGCACGAATATCCACTCTGACACATTTGTTTCTTTTGCAAGCCCACATAAAATAATAATTAGAATTTCCGTTTACATCCCAACAAGCAAGGAAGCATATACATAAAACAAAGGGAGTTTGAAATTCGCCCAATAATTCTCGAATTGCTAAAATGCCTTATCATATATTTGGTATAACTTAAAATATGATGTAGAATATTTTAAGAATATCTTTGATAATCTTCGAAAATCTGTAAATAAGATTTAAAATATTTAAGAATCTTTGAAAATCCTACCTCTGACTTTGCTTCTCTTGTGGGTAAGGCTCAAACCCTCTCGAGCACGTCTCTGGGAAGTCGACCTCATGGCCTCTCTCGACCAACCCAGTTTCAGCAATTTTCGGACGGCCTCGTGGATAGTACGAGGCACGTCATGTGGGTCATACGGCCGCCATTGCCAGAAGAAAGTGGCTCAGAGAGGCGACGACAGAGAAGGTGTATGTCGTGGGATGGGCCCGCACGAGAAGGTTCTATACCACGATATCCTTGCGACGTTCTTGACGTTGGAACTCGACACTTGAGAGCATGGTCGCCAAGAGGCTAATGGCGTGTTGGTCCTTCTATGTCAAACTGGCAAATGAATAGCCAGATCGTGAATCATGGCCTCAACGCAAAGGACGTATGCGATTGGGGTGAGATGGATGACCTGTGCAAATCTTTAGGCCCCTTTTCACCGTCCCTAGTTGGAACACAATCGCCGGCTGGGGGTGATGACTAGACGGGCATTGTGGAAGTGACGATCATTGGTAATTTTAGTGGTGGTCCTTGTGCAGGCGGTGCCGGCGGTGCCGGCG
This sequence comes from Eucalyptus pauciflora, assembly GCA_007663325.1. NCBI lineage: Eukaryota > Viridiplantae > Streptophyta > Magnoliopsida > Myrtales > Myrtaceae > Eucalyptus > Eucalyptus pauciflora. The sequence continues at coordinate 388,832 of VMYD01000105.1, read as the reverse complement.
AAGTAATATTCGATGTGTCACTTTATCATTTCGTTAAAAGATAAAATATGAATTTTGCGATTATTTTTTTTAATATTTTATATGCAATATGGATTTATCTCACTCTTGGATCGGATTTCTTATTGGATATTTTATCTAGATATATCCGGATATATTCAGTCTAGAGAGTGTAACCAAATCCTAGATAAATACTTATTAGGATTCAAATTCACGTTATCAAACACATTTAGAATTCGAGGCATTGCCGGCTAAACTCTTGAATCAGAAATATAAAAAAACGAGATAAAAGAAAGCAGAACTTGATAGGTCCCTCCCACGGGAGCTGCATTTGGACGATTCTCCTACAAGTATCAGTTTATCCAACGTGTTATCTATCGCATCCAGCTCTGATTTCTTTCTTGGTCGTGTCTCAGCATTCTCTTGAACCCAGCACTGAACTCCATCAAAGTGTCAACATGAACCGGTTCTTCAAGAGCTCACTGATCCGCCGTCTCTCTCCCGGGCTAAAGCAGCTCGGCACCGAATTCAAGAACCGCCCTCGCGGTTTCGCTCACTGGGCCGGTGGGGATGGTGGCGATTCCGAGCCGGGGTCGTGGGGGTCCGTGGAGGGCCTCGTCCGTTGCTCGGCCAACCACGCTCCTCTCACTCCCATCAGCTTCTTGGAGCGATCGGCCAAGGTCTACAGGGACGCGACCTCGGTGGTGTACGGCGACGTGAGGTACACTTGGAGCGAGACGCACGAGCGGTGCCGGAGAGTGGCCTCTGCTCTGTCCCGGATGGGAATCTCCCGGGGCGATGTGGTGAGTCGGAGCTCGAGTTGGTTTTTTGGGTTCAAATACCCCTGTCATGGTCTGTGTCGTCAGGCAAATTTGGTCGTCTGAAACGCGGGTAGTTGTGGATTGGTTCAGGCAAACGTTTCATATCAAGTTCCCTGGTGCATGCATTCTAATTTGATTAATGAGTTCCGTCTCTTTGTTGTGTGTTCTGTATCGGTTTGTTCATCAGGGCAAAAATTTGATCCATTCTGGTTTGATTTGTGAGAAACTGTGTAGCGGTCCATGTGTCTCAAATTAACACCTTTCTCCTTCATAAGGGTTTGGAAGATAATGTCTGGAGTTGTCTTCTCTGTTAGTGCCTGATAATGATTCATCTAGTTCATGGCAGTGATTTGAATAACAGATGAGAGATGAGAGAGGAATTAAGCTTTGGGTGTTGTATCTCTGAACAGGTAGCAACCTTGGCTCCCAACGTCCCTGCAGCGTACGAGCTGCATTTCGCAGTCCCCATGGCTGGAGCGATCCTCTGCACACTCAACACCCGGCTCGACCCATCCATGGTGTCTACACTTCTGAAACATTCGGGAGCCAAGATCGTTTTTGTGGAGTGTCAGCTACTTGAAGTTGCTCGCCAGGCAATTGATTTGTTCGACAAGACAGAAACAGAACCACCGATTCCAGTCCTTATTTCTGAATTGGATGGATCTGTTCCTCTGCATCCTTCGGACATTTGCGAGTATGAAGGTCTTGTCGCCTCGGGGTCCGGCGATTTTGAGGTGCGGCGACCACACAGTGAATGGGACCCCATCAGCATAAACTATACTTCCGGGACGACATCACAGCCCAAAGGAGTTGTCTATAGCCATAGAGGTGCGTATCTAAATTCGATTGCGACATTTCTTCTTCATGGGATGGGCTCGATGCCTGTGTACCTGTGGACAGTGCCTATGTTTCATTGCAATGGATGGTGCTTGACTTGGGGAGTAGCGGCACAAGGCGGCACCAACGTGTGCCTCCGAAAAGTCTCTCCGAAGGGAATATTTGATAGTATTGCTAAGCATAACGTGACTCACATGGGAGCAGCGCCGACTGTCTTGAATATGATTGTTAACTCGGCAGTGGATGATCGACGACCTCTTCCTCGCAAGGTGGAAGTCATGACGGGCGGTTCGCCGCCGCCTCCACAAATCCTATCCAAGATGGAAGATCTCGGGTTCAGTGTGTCGCACTTGTATGGCTTGACAGAAACTTATGGTCCGGGGACATATTGTGCATGGAAGCCCGAGTGGGACTCTCTGCCCTCTGACCAAAGATCGAACATCAAATCTCGACAAGGGGTACAACATCTTGGCCTCGAGGAAGTCGATGTTAGAGATCTGGTCACAATGGAGAGCGTTCCTAGTGATGGTAAGTCTGTAGGAGAGATCATGTTCAGAGGAAACACCGTCATGAGCGGCTACTATAAGAATCAGGAAGCGACGGACAAGGCATTTGAGGGCGGATGGTTTCATAGTGGAGACCTCGCCGTGAAGCATCCTGATGGCTACATCGAAGTAAAAGATCGTTTGAAAGACGTTATAATTTCGGGGGGAGAAAATATAAGCACAGTGGAGGTAGAGACGGTTCTGTACAGCCATCCGGCAGTTCTAGAGGCTGCGGTGGTCGCGCGTCCTGATAATCATTGGGGCCAAACGCCTTGCGCATTCGTGAAGTTAAAGGAGGGATGTCACGTCGATGCTCAGGAGATCATAGGATATTGTCGAGATCATTTGCCTCATTACATGTCTCCTCGGACAGTCGTGTTCGAGGATTTGCCCAAAACTTCGACTGGAAAGATCCAAAAGTTCATTCTGAGGGAAAAAGCAAAGGCCATGGGTAGCCTCTCATGAACCAAGCATTACACAATCTATCCCCACAATTTATGTGATTGTTCTTGTGTAGTGTCTCATAATTAACAAAGTTTCTCAAGAGTTGATGGTTCACAAAAGGTTTTTGGAGGTGACCAATATGCGTAATTTATCATGGGAGCTGAGAATAGGTGTCTCAAATTGCTCCTGGTATGCATTACATGAATACATCGACATGAATGCAGTGTCTTGCTTACCGGCCAGCTTTCATCTCTGTTACATTTCATTGTACTAAGAGGAAATTTATCTCTTTTGCCTTGGCAGTTTCGCTGTGTAATCTTTTAGCTCATGCAGATGCTCGCACACTGTGCTGATTAGATCTAGGCGGACGATGTAGGGTACTGAGCTGCAATACAAGTGGTGTCCTCTTCACTCTGCAGGTTAATGACAGTCAAGGATCGTAATAGTGTGCAACTGGATTTCCTTCCAGATCCACCATGAATACTGCCCCATTCTTCTTGAGGCAGGGTTGCTGCAAGTACTTCTCCAGCATCGCCATGAAGTTTCGAATGGGAGGGTGGTAAAGCGCCAGCTCTGTGTATGCCGTCTTCGCCTGCCAAGCCTGCTCAGTATGAATCTCATTTGCTGATGCATCATATCGAATAAAGAACCGTACGTCCCTACTTATGAACTTACTGCTGCTTTAGCAATCCACTATTGGCCTCATCCGTCATAGCGGATTTCATCTGGCATGCTGGGTAGACGATTAGTTTGTTTTCCTTTCCCTTCCTCCCGCTGCTTAGGTAATGTCTCCTGCACACGTGCCTGCAATTATCGACCCATTTGACAGGTTAAACTTCGCGTTCTATTCATCTAGATACATCAAGTTCCAATGCTTTCGACATCTTGGGGGGAGCATTTCAAGATAGAGTCGCCGATGGAATCTTGATCAGGTGAATCAGCGACCCCGTTTGAGAAGTAGAGGTCACGGACGAGCACTCAAGTATCCTGATCATGGGATCGAAGCACGTGAACTACCTTCCAAGATGGGGCTGAATTGTCTTCCCCTTTTTGAATTTTAGTAGCATTTGGACGACCTACTAATCCTGGTTTTTCGAGTACATTTACTGTCTAGATGTGATATATGTGAAATTTTGTGAAATTCCTGATACTATTTATGTAAGTTGTCCAAATATATAACGTCAAAATTGACATGAAGTAGGAAAATTAAATGTTCTTCATGTATGTTAAGAAAATTTCTACTATATTTGAGGAGATTACAATCATAGTGTCATTTCCGGTGACTTCCAACATGAAAGGATGGCTGACCCTTAAGAATAGCGAGAGATGTACAGCAATCAGCAAGCAATCGTGATCGAAATTGGTCAAGAACTTGGGACAGAGTCGAGTTACCAACCTTTTCAGCGTTGGCCATGATGAACTAGCCGTCCGGCGGAGATCATAAATCTGTCATAAATAGCATTCTGCTCAAATTCATTCAAGCCTTTCGATTGTGAAGCAAAATCAGTGTATACATCACAATCGTCAAGAAAACTTTTCACGGGAGATCTTACCCACCATCATATACGAGGGTTCAGACCACCCACAATTTCACTAACCATCAAATTAAGGGTGGATGAAGGCGCTCGTAAGAAATTACTTTTACACCAGCTGTGAATGCTATAATTACTTTATTATTGATTGATTATTTACTCTTTTGCAACAAAGAGCAACCATCATTCTCGATACCTAACTATATTTACCATCACCAGACATGCCCATGACAGAAGGTAATCTCGAAAGCTGTCTCATTTGATTGAAACAAAATGCTCGGGCCGATTTATAATTCGAATATGTTAGTATTGGCCCCTGAAGATGTTCGACATTCGACTTATTTTAGTCTAGAGATGTTATGGAACCAATATATTATTTGTATAGGTTTAGTTTGCTAGTCACCCGAGATGTATAAATACTTAGTGAGCTATAAAACTCCAATCCCGTCACTGGCTTGTTATTTTATCATATATATATATAGATGGTTATGCATTTTGACAACATGTTAATGTTGGTCATGCTAAAATGTGTTTCAAGTTTGAGTCCGTTGAACAAATACTAAAATTATAGCACGCGATAGGGGTGAGCAATGGTTCAGGGTCAACCGTGGATCGACCCTAGATTGGCCCAACTCGACCAGTTATGGTCTGGTTCCTAGGGGAATTGGGTCGGTCATTGGTCCTAGGACCCATACACCCTGTACTATGTTGATTGATTTTCAATTTTGAGAGTTTAGGATGGGTTCAACCCGAAAAAACTTTGTACATAATATATATTGCTTTTGTCTACTCTAAACCCCAGTACCTCCTCCTCTATTCTATTTGCAATTCAGTTTGACATGTAAATTAGAAAGTAGAAAGAAACCCAGCCCTAAAACTCCCTTCACTCGCAATGAAGATATAAAATTTGACCAGCATCCTATCTTGGCTACTTAGCAAGAACACTTTGTCGCCCTTCAAATCCCTTCTAACTTTTCATGGCAGTGGATACAAGAGGGTTATACGCACCTTCACTTTGGTGCCATTAGACTTGCTTTATCATTTCATATCCCTTCTGACTTTTCACGGCAGTGGATACAAGAGGGTTATACGCACCTTCATTTTGGTGCCATTAGACTTGCTTTATCATTTCATAGAAGGAAGGCATTACCTGTGGTTGCTCAAATGGCTCTTTTAGACGCCCGTTTTTTGGATTATCAATATGCTTACATTGGTACCATTCAAACTACCCTCAATGCAAGAACATTGTTTGTTACACTGTTTCCAAATTTTAATATGGCTCTCTCGGATCCACAACTTCTTTCAACTATTAAAGTTTAGCCATAGATTACTGGAGTTCTTCAAACTCTAGATTCTATATTACTACCTTGAATTACCATATGGTTTATCGGGTCTAGAATCATGCCATTGACCTCAACTTCCTTGGTTTTAAAAATGCCTTGTTTATTTCAGTGGATAATGATTAGACTTCCTGTATCCATGTACCTAGATAGATTCTTCGAGATCAGCTAGTTAAGTTACTCCCAGACACTTGGGTAACTAACTATGAAAAAATCCACTAGAACTTCTAGCTGATCCAGTTCACAGAGTCCTAGTTCATTTAAAAAACAGAGGGCACGATTGTCATTAAATTTAGTAAGGAAAAGGAGGAAGTCACGCTTTCTATCTTTCCTAATATTTTTATGATGCAACCTTGCACAGTTGATCTTCCGCCTAATGATGGCCATGCAAACCCAAAGCCCATCATTGAGTCTTCTTATCCCATCTATAAATGGGATAAGAAGAACTCTTTTCCTCTAGAAGTACCCAAAACACTTCAGCCCTCATATTTTCCCAAAGCTAAACTTGTCTCTTGTTCACCCACCTATCTATATGTTCCAACCTACGAACTTTCCACCTTTGAAAAGACTTAATTCTAGTGCTCCATTGCCAGCATTAGAAGAATTCATAGATGCTCAACATTGGTTCCATCATATGCCTAAAGTCACAAGCCCTATAGATGTTGATGATCATGGAAGACGAAAGAAAGCGACGGCTATTGAGGCTTATTCTGAATTGGCTGTTAGAAAATGCTTTAGCCTAGAATAATATCCTCGAGACAATTGACACCAAACTTTTAACTGTCTAGGCTCGTCTTGATCATATAGACCAAAAAGTAGATTACACGGCTTCGGTCACAAATAGATTGCTTGAGACATTTCTTTTGAAACTCCATCAAATGGAATCTAGAAGATATGCTTCTCATCATTATTTGGAGGATCAAATAGCTGAGATGGAAAAATTAAGGAGATAGATAAACTCCTGTGGGATGGAAAATTTGTTCCTCCTACAGACCGATTTTCCTAGCCTTGGTAAACGATTCCAATGGATGTGGGCCCTTCAAAGGCTATATCAATTGCTTCCATCATTGAAGAAGCTCTAAAAAAGAATCAATGAGATATTGTTGCCCACATTCTTGATAAAATCTTCTTTTCACATTATTGTTTGGGACTTCACAGTCCTAAATCCTATTTGTTTTATGAATAATCTCAGTTAAACATGAAAACAGGTCTTGGTAAGATGAGACAGCGTAGTTCTTTTAACCGAATTTTGGCATACGTTGTGTGAGGATGTCGCTCCTTCTTTACCAATGACTCATAAATCCTCAATTTTAACTTAATAATTCAAGTTAATACAGGAGAAATTCGAAGTTTCATGCTGTGTCTGAATTTGTCGAATGCATTTTATGCTTATATCTTAATTTCCCTCCACCCGGCTCAATTTCATCTTATTGATTTCTGATGTGTTTTGCAAGTTACCTACTTACTTCCTATAGTCAACATTGCCCCTTATCCTCTTTTCAAGTGCTGCTGATGGAGGCAAAACCTCAATAGGTTTTCAATTTTCAATTTTGATTCAGAACAGAGCATGAAAAACAGGAACATAGTATCTTGATCGATGTGGCTCCGCTCTGCTACCTACAAGAACACCTCCATACATCATGAATCGCTGCTTACAAGAAGCCTTTCTACTGGCCGCGAGCTTGAAGTAGGGGATTAAAGATCCATTTGATAATTGTCTCCCCTGTGAAGATTTAAGAGATCTTGTTTTCTAAAACTCTTGACTTTTTGGATTAGGGATGAGTTCCGGGAGTAGTTTTGGACTTTGAGTGGTGTGTACCGTGGAGAATTTCCAAGTCAGATCCATTAATTTCCATTTTGTTGTAAAGCGAATGGGGATAAACATCTGAGTTCACTGCTCAAAAATCAACATGGCACGATATATTGAGAGATGGATCTTCGTATTATAACAGATTATGATGTGTTATATTTATTAATAATTTATATTGAAAACGTCATAATATATGAAAATTTAAAATATTTTCGATCGATGGATGAAATTTATTCATTATTATTTTTATTCGAGGTTGGTGTAAGGGATGATAATTTTAGGAATCGTCTGGATAGGGTATAGGAACATCGTGCAAACCATCAATAGTGGGCACGAATGTCCACTCTGACACATGTTTCTTTTGCAAGCCCACATAAAATAAACAGTTGAGTTTCAATTTACATCCCAACAAGCAAGGATGCATATCCCGAAAATATCTTATCATGCGATCCGTATAACCTAATATATGATTTGAAATCTTTAGAAAACATCTTTGATAATCTTTAAAAATCCGCAAATAAGATTGAAAATCTTTGAAAATCCTCCCATCTCCGATTTTGCTTCTCCTGTACTTGAGACTAAAACCCTCTCGAGCACGACTTTGGAAAGTCAACCTCATGATGTCTCTCAATTGACACGAGTTCATGTAATTTTGGGACAACCTTGTGAACAGTAAGAGGCATTTCATGTGGGTCATATGGCCGGACTCCATTGCTGAAGAAAGCGGTTAAGAGAGGCAACAATGAAGAAGGTGTGTATCGTGGGATTGGCCCGCAAGGGGAGATTTTGTACCACGGTGCCGTTGCAACGTTCTTGATGCTAGAACTTGACGCTCAAGAGCATGGTCGCCAAGAAGCTGATGATGCAGTTCTTTGTCGACTAGCAGATGAATAGTTAGATTGTGAGCTATGGGCTCGACATGAAGGATGTATGTGACTAGGGTGGAAAGATCCATTTGATGATTGTCTACCTTGTCAAGATTTAAGGGAACTTATTTTCTAGAACCCTTAATTTTAGATGGATGTGTGGATTAGGGATGAATTTTAGGAGTAGTTTTGGACTTTGAGGAGTAGTGTCTACCGTGAAGAGGGGATTTAGATCACTAATTTAGGGGTGTATTTGTTTCACGGAATACATTTTCGGGGAAAATATTTTCCTCATTTTCCGGCGTTTGGGTCGCTTAGGAAAATGAGTCAACGGAAAATGTTTTCCTAGTCAACGGAAAACATTTTTTTAAAAGGAAATAAAAGGAAAGTAAATATAAGTAAATAAAAAACAACCAATATTAAAAAATTGAAGTTTTTTAAATTAAAAATTCATTTTTTCCTGTGATGAAGTGTGAAATTATTTTTAATGGGATCCAAATAGCAAAAAACATTTTCAATTATACATCGCCAAACAAAGGAAAACAAACTGTGGGTGTGTTTGTTTCACGGAAAACGTAATGTTTTTGGAAAATGTTTTCCGGAAAACCATTTTCCAAGAAAATGGTTAGTTTTCCTTTGTTTGGTGATACGTGACTGAAAATATTTTCTGGTGTTTGGATCGCATTTGAAAAATGATTGAATGACATTTGATCTAAGAATTGACAATAGTGTGCCTCTTACTTCCAAATTAATTTGTTGAGTCCATCACATTTTTTTACTTTATAAAAAAAAAAATATATATATATTTATAAAAAATCGAAATTATAATTATTTTTCATATTTCATTTTTTTTTCTTTTTCTTCCTTCCTTAGTCGGCAGCCGGCGACAGGCCAAGCGAGGCTCGAGCTCGCCGGCAGGTCGCTGACGACTAGCGAGGCTCAAGCCTCGCCGAATCTGGCGAGACTTGAGCTCGCTGGCATCGGGTGGGGCCTAAGCTTGGCCAAATTGGCGAGATCGAGCCCCGTCCAAAGCTGGCAAGCTCAATCTCGCCTATGGCTGGTCACCGACCGTCGTTGTGGCCGGCGACCGATCGAAAAAGAAGAAAAAAGAAAAGAGAAAAGAGAAAAAGAAAAAATAATTATTAAAAATTAAAAATTCTATTTTAAAAAAATAATAATTATTAAAAATTATATTTTAAAAAATAAATTAAAAATTATATTAAAAAATTAAAAATTCCATTTTTTTAAAAATATTTTAAAAAGAATTATAAAAATTTAAAAATATATCTCTATAAGAATAATTGTTTGTAAACTAAGCATTTAAAATATAGCTTTGGTAGATTCGGAAAACGTTTTCCGATTCTTTCAAAAAGAAAATCATTTTCCTGAATTTAAGCTTTGTTAGGCAAACGTTTTCCGTTGACTCATTTTCCTAAGTGAACCAAACGCCGGAAAATGAGGAAAATGTTTTCCTTGAAAATGTATTCCGCGAAACAAACACACCATGTATTCTTGAAAAATGCTTTATTAGAAAGCATTTTCCTTTATCATCGAGTTTTCTGTGAAACAAACGCACCCTAGGTCTGAGGCAGATCCACTAACTTTTACTTTATTGAAGATTGAGATATGAGTTCACTTTAATAAATCAATATAGTATGATCTATTGTATTAGTACAGATTATGACTCGTTATATTTATTTGTAATTCATATAAAAAAATCGCAATATATGAAATTTTAAAATATTTATGTAATTCATTATTATTTTTATTGGAGGTTGGGATGAGGGGTGATAATTGTATGAATCATCCGGATATTAGGGACCTCCTGCAAACCATCAAAAGTGGGCACGAATATCCACTTTGACACATATGTTTCTTTTGCAAGCCTTCATAAAATAAAATGCCTTATCATATGTTTGGTATAACTTAAAATATGACGTAGAATATTTTTAAAATATCTTTGATAATCTTCGAAAATCTGTAAATAAGATTGAAAATCTTTAAGAATCTTTGAAAATCCTACCTCTGACTTTGCTTCTCTTGTGGGTAAGGCTCAAACCCTCTGGAGCACGTCCGTGGGAAGTCGACCTCATGGCCTCTCTCAACCAACCCAATTTCAGCAATTTTGGGACGGCCTTGTGAATAGTATGAGGCACTTCATGTGGGTCATATTGCCAGACTCCATTGCCGAAGAAAGTGGCTAAGAGAGGCGACGACAGAGAAGGTGTATGCCGTGGGATGGGCTCGCAAGAGAAGGTTCTATACCACGATATCATTGCGACGTTCTTGATGTTGGAACTCGACACTTGAGAGCATGGTCGCCAAGAAGCTAATGGCGTGTTGGTCCTTCTATGTCAAACCGGCAAATGAATAGCCGGATTGTGAATGATGACCTCGACGTGAAGGACGTATGCGACTGGGGTGGGATGGATGGCCCATGCAAATCTTTAGGCCCCTTTCATCGTCCCTAGTTGGAACACAATCGCCGGTCGGGGGTGATGACCAGACGGCCATTGTGGAAGTGACGATCATTGGTAATTTTAGTGGTGGTCCTTGTGCAGGCGGTGCCGGCGAAGCAATATTCGATATGTCGCTTTATCATTTCGTTAAAAGATAAAATATGAATTTTGCGGTTATTTTTTTATATCTTATATGCAATCTGGATTTATCTCACTCTTGGATCGGATTTCTTATTCGATATTTTATCTAGATGTATCCGGTTATATTCAGTCTAGAGAGTGTCACCAAATACTTGATAAATACTTAATAGGATTCAAATTCACATTATCAAACGTATTTAGAATTCGAGGCATTGCCGGCTAAACCCTTGAATCAGAAATATAAAAAAAAAGAAATAAAAAAAAGCAGAACTTGATAGGTCCCTCCCACGGGAGCTGCATTTGGACGATTCTCCTACAAGTATGAGAAAATATTGGGTACCCTAAAGGGACCACGTCATTTATGCTCTGATCCATTCAAGGGTCGACACCTGTCCGCGACAGTCCGCTCTCTCTCCTCTCTCTTCTCACTCTCTCCCAAATAACTCTCGGCTCGACTGGTGGCTCGGCTCGGCTGGCGGAAGAAAGGACAGATCGATAGGTAATAAATGCGTGACACTCCCGCTTAAAATTTCTCTCTCCTCACTTAAAATTTTCTGGGTTTTGTCTCTCTCTCTTCTCGTGGAAGAGCAGACAGTCTTCTCTCTCCTCTTTGCTCTCTCTTTCTCCTCCGACGCTCCTTCCGGTCTAGCGATTCCTCCGACGACCGTCGCTCCCTCCCGACGACGGCCTTTCTCTCTCCACTCGACGGCCTCATCTCAGGGGCTCCATTCTCTCGGCGCACTTCTTCCTAAATCGCGCTCTCTCCCGATGGCCGATTTCGCTCGCCTCTCCCACGACCTCCACGCTTTTGGCGGTTCTTCCCTCGCGGGTCGGTGAGGTCTCGGGTATGCCCTCGTGCTGCGTCTCTTCTTCCTTGCTCAGCAACACCGTACTGCCTCTCTCTCTCTGAGTGTGTTTCTCTGTGCATTCTTTCTTCCATGAGGCAAGCATTTCGATTAGGGTTCAGGGGTTTCGCCACCCCTTCTTTGAGGTTCGTCCGGGTACCTCTCATTTTTGCGTGAACCCAGCGTGAATTTTAGTCTTTCTTTCCAGATGACTACCCTTTTCACTTCGATCGGTCCTTCAGCAAAAGCGACTGCTAAGCGACAAGGTCTTGAGAATCTGCTTCGTTCGGGTCAAGATGGCGGGCTCTGCAGCCGCACAAGTCCGCGGTCTCGCGCTGTATGGTCCGGGCTTGTAGCTCCGTCGACGGCAGAAGCAAGGTCTACAGAGAACTCGGTCCGTCTCCCTCGCCTAATTCCATTATGTTGGTCTTTCTCGAATGCTTTCATGTGGGTAGTTCTTTTGGTCAGATTTAGATGGAGTGCTCGGTTCATTTGCAAATGCACAAGATGAAGATGTCGTGTGCCCGACTTGTTTGATGATGAGTAGCATGATTAATTGCTTTTTGGGGTGTTGGCAATAGAACGTCTGCTTTCAAGTGGGAGGAAAGGTGACGCCATGTGAACGGGTTGCAATTGCCATCCCAAAATGTAGGGCATTGGACTCTTTGGAATAAATTGTGTGATATTGTGTTGAGGATGCCTGTAGGGAGGAAGAGACTGGAGTGGCTCTTGCTACATAAAGTTTAGGGGAAACACAAATTGAAGTTGCTTACCTCGTGTTTTCAACAATAGATGTGCTTTCTAGAGTTTAGGGCCATTTATGGGCCGGCCATGCTGATAATGTACAGTGAGTTGTTGCCGTGTCTGTTGTTCCTTTTCTGGTAGAGTTAAAATTTGGGACTCAAAAACATGACAGTTTCAATCACGGAATATGAAAAGAGAAAAAAAAAGAGGCTGTTTCTAGTTAAACAAACTATTAGGAAAAATATTCTCAAGACTGTCTGAAGTTGCACCCACAACAAAAAGATACTCTTAAGAATTATATTGATGTTTTTAGAATGAAAAAAGTCTACGGAATGACAATAAGCAAGGATTTTTTTTTTTTTCTGAGCTCATAAAATTCAAACTGAGAAGGCAACTGTCTCATACAGGTGTTGGGAGAGTATTTTCTATGCTGTTACAAATCATATTTGCAAGAATGATTAAGAAGTAAGGCATTGCGAAATATTTGTTTGCCTTTGCTATCAACTTATTATGTTGGATCTACAGTCTTTCTATTTATCAGCTTGCACGCTCTAGGTATATTCTGTTAGAGACTAGCAATACCTGTGTTGATGATTTCTTGTGAATTTTTAGTTGTCATTTCAAAGCTGTTGTGCTCTCATGCTTGGGAGCAGTTAAAAATTCATTTTACTTCTTGTCTTCTTCCAATCAATGATTTGTATGCAAGGGTGGGGCTTTTTTAGTGATTAGACCAATGAAAGAATTCACTATGATTTGAGATGGAGCACTCAAAATCGTAGATATAAACGAAACTGTCATATAATCTAGTCAAGGGGAATTGAGTGATCAATGATTTTTGTGTTCAGAGTGAATTATAGGGGTGTGCAAAATACCCGGGAACCGCTCGGACCGCCCGGAACCGGCGGTTCTTGAGGGAAACGGTCCGGTTCGCGGTTCCAATTTATGAGAACCGGTGGGTACCGGTCCGGTTCCCAGTTCCATGGGCGGATCCGCCCGCCCGTCCACCCGGATCGGACCAGAACCTTTTTAATATTAAAAATAAAAAATTGCTAAAAGAAACCCTAGATCTCATCTCACTCCCTTCATTTTCGGCTCCTAATACTATTGCCATTTCGCTGCGTTTACTTCTCTCGCCGTCCGCATCTCCACGTACTTAAATTTGGTTTTTCTTTCTTTGGCTTGCTTTGATGTCACGTAGTCGTTCTATGTTGAAAACTAAAATTGTTTCGCGTCAAGATCGGTTCCATGGATCCACCCGGGAACCGGACCGGATCGACGGTTCGGTTCCCGGGTGGATCCCGGTTCCAATTTTTCGGAACCGGTCTTTAGCGGGCGGTTCCCGGTTCTAGGTCGGGAACCGCCCGCCCGGACCATGCACACCCCTAATGAATTATCCAGGTTTAAGAATGCAGAAGCCCCTGTTTACTATCTCTCCTCTCACTCTATAGGAATCTTTATGGCAAGTGAAGATGCCAGACTCCAAAAGGTCCCATTCTTTCCATCAATAACTAAGGCTTTTTTGGAAGTGCCACCACAGCCAATATATTTCCCAACTTCCAAGTGCCACATGGACATGCTGCCGAGGCAAGAGTGGGAAGCACACAGTTGCTGGTGCAAGGGCTGTGCAAGGGTTGTGCTGGATATCAAAGTCTCCTCAATCGGAGTTCACCAAAATCCAATGCAAGTGGTAATTCAGCTATAATGTTATATAAAAGTTTTGGGCCTACTAGGTGCACTGCATGATGAAAGCAGGTGGATTTGATCGGGTTCAACTGCAGGTGCAACAACTTCCAATAATTCAGCACGGGTGAGAAGATCCAGCTACCTAGAGACCATGCAATAAAGACAAATCTCATGAACTGATAAAATCTAGACCTTTGGCCTATGCAGGTGGCCCTAATCCAAAGCAGTTTGCACTAAATAGATGAGATTAGGCGGATGACCTCCGATTGCTCTTCGAGATGGTGCATCAGCATCACTATTCTGATATGCATGGCTGCCCCTCTGATCACTGGACCGCTGCCCAGGATGCTATTGCTAAAGGAATCCCCATCCGTCATCAAGGCAATAAGAATTTGATAATATCTTAGAATGCGGGAGCTGCGTTGAAGGGTCTTAGACTCTAGTCTGATGCTATTTTGACTTCCTGTGAGCGCAGCATGCCAACTAGCTCATGTCTTGAAGCTTTAGCATTGAGGACATTTTCTCATGTAAACAGCATTTGCAACACAGCTCATGATAGTACAATTTATTTTTTGTTGGGTACGGAATTTGTCTCTAACGACATGCCACTCAGAATCTCGGATGGATGGTGTCATTCTGGTTGTAAAAATTTGTGATTTGAAGTATTACTAGTTAAGATTTGGCAAATTGTAAGCATGCAGAACGTCTGTTGTGCATTTTAGCATGTGAACTGGCATAGGCTTTGCAAACAAAATCTGCAGAAAATGGATATCCAATTCCCAACTTGATGATCGTCCTTGCGCTGGACACCTAGTTAAATTCTAGTTCTCCTTTCAACTGTTTCCAGCTAAGTCAAGTAGGACACATTACTCCTAACCCCAAGATGCGGCCATGGCATTATACTAAAATCTTGAAGTATACTGAGCAAGTCTTCTGCTCAAAAGATCATATGTACATCCCCCCTCTATTCAAGGATAACATAAATATGGAATCAACTCAAACTAATCTCTCAAAGATAATCAACGATGTCTTGAGTTCATGTTAAAATAATATTTACTACAATTCGTTCATGCCATCACCTTATGCGATAGACCGAAATTAAACAGGTGTTGTTGATGAAATCAAGAAAGCAGAATGAATAAAACCATATTCATAATCCAAAACTTGAGCTTCTCTAGTTTTTCTTCATCTAGAAGCTGCTGAACATTCATTGGCAGTCTTTTTAATGTTCAAATGAACCCCTGGAGAATGATCAGCCATTTGGTAGAAAAATAGTCCAATCCCATTTGGGAAAGTGAAGTTCCTGTAACTTAAGCATGCACAAAACTATAGGCAGCAATTTCCAGTATTACAACAAATGTAGTTCTTGCGCTGCCAGAAGATAAGGAAACAACCAAGAGTGCATTGAGCATCTGTCATCCCAAAGTATCATCCAAACAAAGGGGAAATCAAACACACCAATTTTGGCTACAGAAATTAGGAGCATAAGAGAGTGCTCAAAGCAATGAAAGCTATACACAGTTAATCCAATCAAAAGCTACATCACATGTTCCTGTTATTTCTGCCTGGACTTTTTGGCAGACTTTCAGCTCTCAATTTTCTTTCTTGCAGCCTCAAACTCTTATTCACTGGGTTCCGAACTCTGCATTCCACCACCATATTTATTCACCAGAGATGAAAATCTGTAAATAAGATTGAAAATCTTTAAGAATCTTTGAAAATCCTACCTCTGACTTTGCTTCTCTTGTGGGTAAGGCTCAAACCCTCTTGAGCACGTCCGTGGGAAGTCGACCTCATGGCCTCTCTCAACCAACCCAATTTCAGCAATTTTGGGACGGCCTTGTGAATAGTATGAGGCACTTCATGTGGGTCATATTGCCAGACTCCATTGCCGAAGAAAGTGGCTAAGAGAGGCGGCGACAGAGAAGGTGTATGCCGTGGGATGGGCTCGCAAGAGAAGGTTCTATACCACGATATCATTGCGACGTTCTTGATGTTGGAACTCGACACTTGAGAGCATGGTCGCCAAGAAGCTAATGGCGTGTTGGTCCTTCTATGTCAAACCGGCAAATGAATAGCCGGATTGTGAATGATGACCTCGACGTGAAGGACGTATGCGACTGGGGTGGGATGGATGGCCCATGCAAATCTTTAGGCCCCTTTTCACCGTCCCTAGTTGGAACACAATCGCTGGCCGGGGGTGATGACCGGACGGCCATTGTGGAAGTGACGATCATTGGTAATTTTAGTGGTGGTCCTTGTGCAGGCGGTGCCGGCGAAGCAATATTCGATATGTCGCTTTATCATTTCGTTAAAAGATAAAATATAAATTTTGCAGTTATTTTTTTATATTTTATATGCAATATGGATTTATCTCACTTTTGGATCGGATTTCTTATTTGATATTTTATCTAGATGTATCCGGTTATATTCAGTCTAGAGAGTGTCACCAAATACTTGATAAATACTTATTAGGATTCAAATTCACATTATCAAACGTATTTAGAATTCGAGGCATTGTGGGCTAAACCCTTGAATCAGAAATATAAAAAAAAGAAAGAAAAAAAAAGCATAACTTGATAGGTCCCTCCCACGGGAGCTGCATTTGGGAGAAAATATTAGGTACCCTAAAGGGACCACGTCATTTATGCTCTGATCCATTCAAGGGTCGACATTTGTCCTGCGACAGTCCACGTTTGCTCTCTCTTCTCGTCGCTTCTTTCTCTCTCTTCTCTCTTCTCACTCTCTCCCAAATAACTCTCGGCTCGGCTGGCGGAAGAAAGGACAGATCGATAGGTAATAAATGCGTGACACTCCCGCTTAAAATTTCTCTCTCCTCACTTAAAATTTTCTGGGTCTTGTCGAGAAAATATTGAGTACCTGATATTTTCTCCTACAAGCATCAGTTTATCCAACGTGTTATCTATCGCATCCAACTGTGATTTCTTTCTTGGTCGCGTCTCAGCATTTTCTTGAACCCAGCACTCAGCTCCATCAAACTGTCTTCCCTCACTTTCTCCCTTAGTCAACATGAACCGGTTCTTCAAGAGCTCACTGATCCACCGTCTCTCTCCCAGGCTAAAGCAGCTCGGCATCGAATTCAAGAACCGCCCTCGCGGTTTCGCTCACTGGGCCGGTGGGGATGGTGGCGATTCCGAAACGGGTTCGTGGAGGTCCATGGAGGGCCTCGTCCGTTGCTCGGCCAACCACGCCCCTCTCACTCCCATCAGCTTCTTGGAGCGGTCGGCCAAGGTCTACAGGGACGCGACCTCGGTGGTGTACGGCGACGTGAGGTACACTTGGAGCGAGACGCACGAGCGGTGCCGGAGAGTGGCCTCTGCTCTGTCCCGGATGGGAATCTCCCGGGGCGATGTGGTGAGTCGGAGCTCGAGTTGGTTTTTTGGGTTCAAATACCCCTGTCATGGTCTGTGTCGTCAGGCAAATTTGGTCGTCTGAAACGCGGGTAGTTGTGGATTGGTTCAGGCAAACGTTTCATATCAAGTTCCCTGGTACATGCATTCTAATTTGATTAATGAGTTCCGTCTCTTTGTTGTGTGTGCTGTATCGGTTTGTTCATCAGGGCAAAAATTTGATCCATTCTGGTTTGATTTGTGAGAAACTGTGTAGCGGTCCATGTGTCTCAAATTAACACCTTTCTCCTTCATAAGGGTTTGGAAGATAATGTCTGGAGTTGTCTTCTCTGTTAGTGCCTGATAATGATTCATCTAGTTCATGGCAGTGATTTGAGTAACAGATGAGAGATGAGAGAGGAATTAAGCTTTGGGTGTTGTATCTCTGAACAGGTAGCAACCTTGGCTCCCAACGTCCCTGCAGTGTACGAGCTGCATTTCGCGGTCCCCATGGCTGGAGCGATCCTCTGCACGCTCAATGCCCGGCACGACCCGTCCATGGTGTCGACGCTTCTGAAACATTCGAGAGCCAAGGTCATTTTTGTGGACCATGAGCTACTCGAAGTTGCTTGCCAGGCAATCGATTTGTTCAACAAGACAGAAACAGAACCGCCGATTCTAGTCCTTATTTCTGAATTGGATGGATCTGTTCCTCTGCATCCTTCGGGCATTTGTGAGTATGAAGGACTCGTGACCTCAGGGTCTGGCGATTTCGAGGTGCAGCGACCATGCAGCGAATGGGATCCCATCAGCATAAACTATACTTCTGGGACGACATCACAGCCCAAAGGAGTTGTCTATAGCCATAGAGGTGTGTATCTAAATTCGATTGCAACATTGCTTCTTCAAGGGATGGGCTCGATGCCGGTGTACCTGTGGACACTGCCTATGTTTCATTGCCATGGATGGTGCTTGACTTGGGGAGTAGTGGCACAAGGTGGCACCAACGTGTGCCTCCGAAAAGTCTCTCCGAAGGGAATATTTGATAGTATTGCTAAGCATAACGTGACTCACATGGCAGCAGCGCCGACTGTCTTGAATATGATTGTTAACTTGGCAGTGGATGATCGACGACCTCTTCCTCGCAAGGTGGAAGTCATGACGGGTGGTTCGCCGCCGCCTCCACAAATCCTATCCAAGATGGAAGATCTCGGGTTCAGTGTGTCGCACTTGTATGGCTTGACAGAAACTTACGGTCCGGGGACATATTGTGCATGGAAGCCCGAGTGGGACTCTCTGCCCTCTGACCAAAGATCGAAAATCAAATCTCGACAAGGTGTACAACATCTTGGCCTCGAGGAAGTCAATGTTAGAGATCCGGTCACAATGGAGAGCGTTCCTAGTGATGGCAAGTCTGTAGGAGAGATCATGTTCAGAGGAAACACTGTCATGAGCGGCTACTATAAGAATCAGGAAGCGACGGACAAGGCATTTGAGGGCGGATGGTTTCATAGTGGAGACCTTGCCGTGAAGCATCCTGATGGCTACATCGAAGTAAAAGATCGTTTGAAAGATGTTATAATTTCGGGGGGAGAAAATATAAGCACAGTGGAGGTAGAGACGGTTCTGTACAGCCATCCGGCAGTTCTAGAGGCCGCGGTGATTGCGCGTCCTGATAATCATTGGGGCCAAACGCCTTGCGCATTCGTGAAGTTAAAGGAGGGATGTCATGTCGATGCTCAGGAGATCATAGGATATTGTCGAGATCATTTGCCTCATTGCATGTCTCCTCGGACAGTCGTGTTCGAGGATTTGCCCAAAACTTCGACTGGAAAGATCCAAAAGTTCATTCTGAGGGAAAAAGCGAAGGCCATGGGTAGCCTCTCATGAACCAAGCATTACACAATCTATCCCCACAATTTATGTGATTGTTCTTGTGTAGTGTCTCATAATTAACAAAGTTTCTCAAGAGTTGATGGTTCACAAAAGGTTTTTGGAGGTGACCAATATGCGTAATTTATCTTGGGAGCTGAGAATAGGTGTCTCAAATTGCTCCTGGTATGAATTACATGAATACATTGACATGAATGCGGTGTCTTTCTTACCAGCCAGCTTTCATCTCTGTTACATTTCATTGTACTAAGAGGAAATTTATCTCTTTTGCCTCGGCAGTTTTGCTGTGTAATCTTTTAGCTCATGCAGATGCTCGCACACTGTGCTGATTAGATCTAGGTGGACGATGTAGGGTACTAAGCTGCAATACAAGTAGTGTCCTCTTCACTCTGCGGGTTAATGACAGTTGAGGACCGTAATAGTGTGCAACCAGATTTCCTTCCAGATCCACCATGGATACTGCCCTGTTCTTCTTGAGGCAGGGTTGCTGCAAGTACTTCTCCAGCATTGCCATGAAGTTTCGAATGGGAGGGTGGTAAAGCGCCAGCTCTGTGTATGCCGTCTTCACCTGCCAAGCCTGCTCAGTATGAATCTCATTTGCTGATGCATCATATCGAATAAAGAACCGTACATCTCTACTTATGAACTTACTGCTGCTATAGCAATCCACTATTGGCCTCATCCGTCATAGCGGATTTCATCTGGCATGCTGGGTAGACGATTAGTTTGTTTTCCTTTCCCTTCCTCCCGCTGCTTAGGTAATGTCTCCTGCACACGTGCCTGCAATTATCGACCCATTTGACAGGTTAAACTTCGCGTTCTATTCATCTAGATGCATCAAGTTCCAATGCTTTCGACATCTTGGGGGGAGCATTTCAAGATAGAGTCGCCGATGGAATCTTGATCAGGTGAATCAGCGACCCCGTTTGAGAAGTAGAGGTCACGGACGAGCACTCAAGTATCCTGATCATGGGATCGAAGCACGTGAACTACCTTCCAAGATGGGGCTGAATTGTCTTCCCCTTTTTGAATTTTAGTAGCATTTGGACGACCTACTAATCCTGGTTTTTCGAGTACATTTACTGTCTAGATGTGATATATGTGAAATTTTGTGAAATTCCTGATACTATTTATGTAAGTTGTCCAAATATATAACGTCAAAATTGACATAAAGTAGGAAAATTAAATGTTCTTCATGTATGTTAAGAAAATTTCTACTATATTTGAGGAGATTACAATCATAGTGTCATTTCCGGTGACTTCCAACATGAAAGGATGGCTGACCCTTAAGAATAGCGAGAGATGTACAGCAATCAGCAAGCAATCGTGATCGAAATTGGTCAAGAACTTGGGACAGAGTCGAGTTACCAACCTTTTAAGCGTTGGCCATGATGAACTAGCCGTCCGGCGGAGATCATAAATCTGTCATAAATAGCATTCTGCTCAAATTCATTCAAGCCTTTCGATTGTGAAGCAAAATCAGTGTATACATCACAATCGTCAAGAAAACTTTTCACGGGAGATCTTACCCACCATCATATACGAGGGTTCAGACCACCCACAATTTCACTAACCATCAAATTAAGGGTGGATGAAGGCGCTCGTAAGAAATTACTTTTACACCAGCTGTGAATGCTATAATTACTTTATTATTGATTGATTATTTACTCTTTTGCAACAAAGAAAAACCATCATTCTCGATACCTAACTATATTTACCATCACCAGACATGCCCATGACAGAAGGTAATCTCGAAAGCTGTCTCATTTGATTGAAACAAAATGCTCGGGCCGATTTATAATTCGAATATGTTAGTATTGGCCCCTGAAGATGTTCGACATTCGACTTATTTTAGTCTAGAGATGTTATGGAACCAATATATTATTTGTATTGGTTTAGTTTGCTAGTCACCCGAGATGTATAAATACTTAGTGAGCTATGAAACTCCAATCCTGTTATCGGCTTGTTATTTTATCATATATATATATAGATGGTTATGCATTTTGACAACATGTTAATGTTGGTCATGCTAAAATGTGTTTCGAGTTTGAGTCCGTTGAACAAATACTAAAATTATAGCACGCGATAGGGGTGAGCAATGGTTTAGGGTCAACCGTGGATCGACCCTAGATTGGCCCAACCCGACCAGTTATGGTCTGGTTCCTAGGGGAATTGGGTGGTCATTGGTCCTAGGACCCATACACCCTGTACTATGTGGATTGATTTTCAATTTTGAGAGTTTAGGATGGGTTCAACTCGAATAAACTCTGAATGGCAAATAGAATAGAGGAGGAGGTATTGGGGTTTAGTACCTCCTCCTCTATTCTATTTGCCATTCAGTTTGACATGTAAATTAGAAAGTAGAAAGAAACCCAGCCCTAAAACTCCCTTCACTCGCAATGAAGATATAAAATTTGACCAGCATCCTATCTCGGCTACTCAACAAGAACACTTTGTCGCCCTTCAAATCCCTTATGACTTTTCAGGGCAGTGGATACAAGAGGGTTATACGCACCTTCACTTTGGCGCCATTAGACTTGCTTTATCGTTTCATAGAAGGAAGGCATTACCTGTGGTTGCTCAAATGGCTCTTTTAGATGCTCGTTTTTTGGATTATTAGTATGCTTACATTGGTACCATTCAAACTACCCTCAATGCAAGAACATTGTTTGTTACACTGTTTCCAAATTTTAATATGGCTCTCTCGGATCCACAACTTCTTTCAACTATTAAAGTTTAGCTATAGATTACTGGAGTTCTTCAAACTCTAGATTCTATATTACTACCTTGAATTACCATATGGTTTATCGGGTCTAGAATCATGCCATTGACCTCAACTTCCTTGGTTTTGAAAATGCCTTGTTTATTTCAGTGGATAATGATTAGACTTCCTGTATCCATGTACCTAGATAGATTCTTCGAGATCAGCTAGTTAAGTTACTCCTAGACACTTGGGTAACTAACTATGAAAAAATCCACTAGAACTTCTAGTTGATCCAGTTCACGAAGTCCTAGTTCATTTAAAAAAAAGACGGCACGATTGTCATTAAATTTAGTAAGGAAAAGGAGGAAGCCATGCTTTCTATCTTTCCTACTATTTTTGTGATGCAACGTTGCACAGTTGATCTTCCGCCTAATGATGGCCATGCAGACCCAAAGCCCATCATTGAGTCTTCTTATCCCATCTATAAATGGGATAAGAAGAACTCTTTTCCTCTAGAAGTACCCAAAACACTTCAGCCCTCATATTTCCCAAAGCTAAAACTGTCTCTTGTTCACCCACCTATCTATATGTTCCAACCTACAAACTTTTCACCTTTGAAAAGATTTAATTCTAGTGCTCCATTGCTAGCATTAGAAGAATTCATAGATGGTCAACATCGGTTCCATTATATGCCTAAAGTCACAAGCCCTACAGATGTTGATGATCATGGAAGACAAAAGAAAGTGACGGTTTTAGAGGCTATTCTGAATTGGCTGTCAAAAAATGCTTTAGCCTAGAATAATATCCTCGAGACAATTGACACCAAAATTTTAACTGTCCAGGCTCGTCTTGATCATATAGACCAAAAAGTAGATTACACGGCTTCGGTCACAAATAGATTGCTTGAGACATTTCTTTTGAAACTCCATCAAATGGAATCTAGAAGATATGCTTCTCATCATTATTTGGAGGATCAAATAGCTGAGATGGAAAAATTAACGAGATAGATAAACTCCTGTAAGATGGAAAATTTGTTCCTCCTACAGATCCATTTTCCTAGCCTTTATAAATGATTCCAATGGATGTGGGCCCTTCAAAGGCTACATCAATTGCTTCCATCATTGAAGAAGCTCTAAAAAAGAATCAATGAGATATTGTTGTGCTTCGAAATCATATAAGAGAGATGGAAAGGCAAAGAAAGATCAGTGAATAAAAGAAAAGAGCTCCTGAACCTTTTCGGGAGCCTCCTACTGCTCATATGGTCTCAAATCTACTTGAGGCCTTCTTGCGAGATTAAAGTAAACAAGAGATACTAACTATTGTTGCATTCGACTCCGCTAAGTTAAATATCTTTGAATCAGCCTCAGAATCATATTCCTTTTCTTTTGAAAATATTTCAACCTCTGAGCCACAAACACCAATATCTCATGTACTTGCTATCTTTATGGCGGACCCCTTTGAAACAGAAATGGAATCAAATCCATTCGAACTAGAAGTGGTGCACCTTCAGGACCCATACCCAAATCAGAGGTCTTCAACTACTTCACACTTGATGATATCCCATGTTCCAAATGGCCAAACATATTACAAGAGTCTCATGCTTGGCTCAACATCAAAGCACTTTCTATTGAAAATCAGTATGAAATACTAACCCAGTTCATGAGTAGATTTACTGAAAGCTTTAAAGATTGGTGAGAACTATTTTTGATTAGGATCAAATGACATTTCTACTTCAAACAGATTTTCATTATGTGATCCAGGTTATCCACTAATTCTTTATTGGTAAGCTGTAAGATCTTCTTGAGCTCAAAAGAACGAGAGTTTTTTTGAAAGAAAATACATGCTCTTTGTAGAAAAAGCATTTGAATTGCCATTTCCAAGAAATGCTTAAATTATTCCATGCTCTTGGTGTTGACCCAAATTTGAAGCATGTCTTCTTGGCTTCCACTCCAAAAGAAATTGGACAAATTGTGAAAAAATCCAATCAAAATAAGCAGAAGATTGTTGCCAATATTTCTCTTGGAGAACTCTAGCAACAAATACATCTCACCCTTGATGATCTTTGCATCCGTAGGAAGGCTTTTAGAAGTCTCAAGAGCAACAAGGAACTTGATCAAGCTTTTCAAAAGCTTGAGGTGAGAATCAAATGTTCAAAAAAAGACTCCCGTGATGCCCCTTCTTGTGGGGATTGATGCAAAAAATGAAGACATTTCAAGAGGTTCTCCTTAGGACATACAAAGAAAAGACGCAAATAACGATTCTTGATAAAGAGACGCTCTAGACGAAACTCTTCTGGAAGGCATAGAAAATTTGATGGGTGTTAATATACAACAAAAAAGGGCATTTTGCAAAGAACTGTCCTAAAATTAGGGGAAAAAATTCTCATTTGATCCAAAAGATAGAAAAGCAAATTGGAGTATCACTTCAGGATGACAATGTTGAATAAGTTTTCTCCTTGGAAGATGAATAAAAAAGCAAACTGGAGTAGGCCTCAGAATGACAATGTTGAATCAGTTTTTTTCTTGGAAGATGAACCGACCAAACACATTGTGTGTGCCATCTTGATGTGGTCACAAACTAGCGACATTGAAAGTTCGGGTAAAGAACCTGAAGAAGAGGTTTTCTTTTTCTTTGAACCTCCTACAATCCAAGATCTATGTGTATACGCTCGTTGTCTTCTCCTATATTTCCCTGTTAAAATATACCCATGCAAATATGACATGCATATTTCTCGCATTGCTTTCATTGACACTAAAGCTAGTGGTTCTATTTTTGACACAAAGATACTTCTAGAAAAAAACTGGACTTCATACACTTGGTATTTTAACTCTGCTTCTGGAGATACCTTTGCTACAAGAGTTCAAAGCAAACCTAACACTATACAGTTCTTTCTTCAATGTTCAATCACCACCAAAATCCTTCATTCTAGTTACTAGATAAGGATTTTATTATTGGTTGGGATATTGTTACACAAATTCCTAAACTTAGAATTGTGCTAAATAGGCTACGGTTCAATGGACAATTCTTGGAATTAGTAGATATCCAAAGATTCTTCACTATTCAAATGAACAATTTAGATTTTATCTGGCAAGCATATGCAAACTCTCACTCAGACTTTGTCCAAAAATGCTTTTAACCCTTTATGGAAAAATCTTGAATTTTTCATTCATTTTTATTTCAAGAAAAATGAGGATGTCAATCTCACCAAAGTCAGTCATTCTGGAATGAACCCAGAACATTACCTTTTAGCACAAAAGGAATGGTCGGATTTGCTTTATTAAGGATTAATTGAGTTCTTATATTCTCAATAGGCCTGTGGAGCATTCTTTATCAACAAATGTACTGAGCAGAACAAAGGAAAAATGAGACTGGTTATTAATTACCAACGTCTCAAGCAATTTTTGCAAGATGATAAATTTCCTCTACCATATCGGAACTTTTTATTCTCTAGTCTCACCTAAGCCAAAGTGTATTTCAAATTTGATCTTAAAACTGGATTTTAGCAGTTGGGAATTCATCTTGAAGACATGTACAAAACTGGATTTTGCGTCCCAAATCAACATTTTCAATAGACAATGCTCCCTTTTGGCATTGAGACAGCTCCTTTAATGTTCGAGAAGGCCATGTGCAGAATTTTTCATCCTATTCTTGCCAATGTCTAAATTTACACTGATGATATCCTCCTTTACAATCCGGATGAAGATTCTCATTATAAATTATTAGCCCAATTTACCGAGCTGGTACGAGAGCATGGAATCATGTTATTGCATAAGAACGTGATTATTGCCCAGAAAGAAATTGAATTTCTTGGAATGCATCTAAACAATGGGACATATTATCTTGGTCCTCATATCACTAAGGAAATGTAGAAGTTTCCTGATGAAAATCTTTCCAACAAGTAGGTCCAACAATTCTTTGGGATAATTACTTATCTCCAGGATTTTGTTCCAAAATTCATGAAGTTTGTAAGTCCACTGTAACAAATGCTTATAAAGATGCTCCTGCGTGGGGACCACAAAAAGCTAAGTTTATACGTAAACCTAAAGAAATTCTACAATATCTTCCTCCATTGCAAATCCCTTTTATGGGAAAAAAGAATTTTGTAGGCAGATGTTAGTGATGAATATTGGGCTGCTGTTCTTCTTGAAGAAATTGATGGAAAGCGACGAGTTTGTGGTCACAAGAGCGGAAGATTCACGCAAGTGAAAATGTATTACCACTTTACATTCAAAGAAATCCCGGCAGTAAATAATGGCATCAAGAAATTTGATTTCCATTTTATAGGCCATCATTTCTTCGTCAAGATGGAGATGTTCTCATTTTCCCAAATATTGAAGTTCAAGCAGAAACATATTCCGCATCCTTAGTTTCTTAGATAGGCAGAATGGTTTTTAAAGTATTCCTTTGAGATTAAACATATTGCAGGAAAAAAAAGAATATACTTGCTAATTTCCTATCCCGACCAAAAGAATTTATACTTACCACATCCATAAATATATATGTAGTAAGGAATCCAAGAGGCCGTTTCAAGGCTCCAGAAGTAAAGCCCAAATGGCCTTCATATTTGTGCCCACCAGAAATCCCTAAGCTCATCCAAGACAATGTTCTCTTTGAAAATCTTGGAAGATTTATGTGGCCATATCATTTCCATATTTTCAGCGATTATGGTGTTCTTCTCCTTTATCCAGATAGATTGCATCCAAAATACCCCTTTATTCATTCAACGATTATGGTGTTCTTCTTCCTAGAAGAGGAATTTTCAGAAAAACTAAACTGGTTTTATTGCTATTTGTTTAATCTTTATATTATTGCTATCGAGTTTTTGATAGTCAAGATGCCTCTTATCATTGGCATAATCATTTAAGGAGAAGCCAAATATAAATATTTCGGGTAGATGCTTAGTTGGTCCAAACCATTGGGTGCATAGAAAAATATTTTCTAAACCCAACTCAGAGCATGTAGACTAGATCCAGAGCTTTATATAATTATTTTATTTTTCAAGCCATCGTTATTTGTTTGACCTAGTGGAGATATGTGTAAAATTGTAACAGATGTTGGAGTATTCACATATAAACCCCAACTTGTTCCAAATGAGATTTTTACAATTCTTTCTTATAGAATTTCAGCTTATCCTCGACAGTTATTGAGAGTTGTAGAAGATATTGTGCCGACACAATTAAGTTATTCCACCCAAAGCATGGCTAATAGAAGCTAATGATGTTTCTTGGGATCATTGTGATGACTATCGTGCAATTAGACCAGCGATTGATTCCTACCTAAGAAGATACTATGGAATGGACATGTCGGACACTTTTGGGTCACAAAAAAATTCACAAGATCCGGCTTCATCATTGCAAGATCCATGGGGTGGACTATTATCACAAGATCCTTTTGATCATAGTGAATTATAGCTTGCACTCAGTTTAGGATGTATGATGCTTTAGTGTTAAAAGTTTTTTTCAAATCACTAATAAAATGATAACTTAAGTACCGATTTCGATCTTGATTGTTGAAAATTTGACATGACCATATGTTATTAATTTCTTAGTCCAATGTGACTTGTCAATGTGCTTAAATGACGTCGTCTAAAAATTATAAATAGTAATCGTTTGTGTGTCAAAATTTTGTTTAAAGTGTTTGCTTCAATACCAAAAATGATATGCGGACTGAATTTTTTAAATAATATTTCAAGTCATATAAATTTTTTAATTATAAAAGCCACGCATTATTTTTTGCTGTTGGCAATTAAATGATCTTTTTTATTCAATTTGGCACTTAAGTGATCTAATGAAAACTTTTGACACTAAAGTGAGTGCTGTACATAATTTTTGATACTTCTAATGTTCTGTCAAGAAAAATGTGTAAAGGATTCTTCTCTAGAGATTTCAGAGTAGTTTGCTTATTGTAACTATACCCTATTTCTCTAGTCAGTTAAATTCTTGTGAGTAAAATTTGTATAATTCCTTGAGTGAGATTTCATTATAAATTGTGAGGAGCTAAACATTGAGTGAGTTATTAGGAGTAATTAGGAGTTGAGAAAAATTAAGAGAGTGTTTAAGTGCTTGAGCAATTGTAATCTCTATTATATTTGTGACAATCGGAATTTCCGTATTTTATAATTATGTAATATTCGGAAATTCATGTTATGATAGTGATATTTAGGTTTTGAATTAAGTATTATTTTCCTTAGTATTTGGACGAGCATGCGGAAACTTTAATTGAATCGTGAATTTGGTGGGGCGCACTAGATAATTTTCGTAAATGTAAATCGCCTCGAGTTCAACGTGTGAATCGAATTATGTGTGCACTAATAATAGAATGGTATTAATTAAGTTACTATCGTCTTATTTGTTAACGGTTGTTATTAATTGCGTAAGTTTTAGTTAATTGACAATAATAGTGAATAATTTGTGTTATTAGTGCTAGAAGAATAAGATTATGTTCTGCTTGCTACATCTTCCCTTGCAAAATTTATTAATTAAAATTAAAAGTGTCACATGTCATTGAACAAAGCTTTGCATGTCCATGTGTTCTTACAAAGTAAGGTTTTGTGTCTAATTTTTCTTACACTTAAATTAAGTAATAATTATTTTAAGATGACTCATTATCTTCTTGCATTTCCCTTGGCCACATGCAATAGCTTGCCTTGCAATTGTGCCATATCAAGTTGAAGATTTACACGCAATTTTACACTTAGCAATGAGAGAAAATCAAATTATCTTAATTAATTTTAATAAAACTTCTTTTATCTTGCCAAAGAGCCCATTTTTGTCCCTCCAAAATTAAAACATAAGTTGCAAGTGTTATTTCCACTTTTCAATCCAAGAATTTGGAGATCAAAACTTCGTATTCAAGACCGATTAAGGTGACGAAGGCAATTGATAGTTTGTGGTTTGTAATTGTATCGAGGTAAGTGAATTTTCGAATGTTAAATGAGCTTAAATTTACTTAGTTACTTCTATATTGGTTGATTGGATGAGATGTGAAGTTTTGATGTGGGTATGGTAGTTGTTAAGTGACTTTGATAGTTTCTTTCAAGTTCATTTTATTTCACTTTGATTCGTTCTAGTTCGTTCTGTGTGGTTCTAAGTACCCAAAACATGGTCATTCTGTTATATTTGTCTTGAAAACCCGGTGCATGTTCGTTCTATCTCTTTCTGCCTCATTATGAGTAGTTAGAATCTTATCATTCTATTATATTTGTCTTGACAATTTATTGCATGTTCATTCTGCTTCTTTATGGCTCATTTTGGGTAGTTAAAATCTAGTTATTCTATTATATTTGTCTTGATAATGCATTATGTGTTTGTTCTGCTTCTTTCTGCTTTATTTTAGGTAGTTATAATCTAGTCATTCTATTATATTTGTCTTGATAATTAATTGTATGTTTGTTCTACTTCTTTTTGCCTAATTCTGGGTAGTTAGAAACTGGTCGTTCTGCTATATTTGTCTTGATAACCTATTGTCGCGACCCAACTTTTCGGGTTTACCACCTAAAACTAGGTTGATGGACTACTTAGTTTTTAAGCTTAACTCGGGCTCTCCCAAGCCCATACCAAATCGTGACTTAGGGTTTTGACATGCAAAAGCTTATTATCTAGGAGTCGCCACTAATCGGTTTAGGGTAGATTGATTAGACACCTAAATAAAATAATGGGAACATTATCTTACTCCTATGAACCAGAGATTTTGGGTACGAGGACTTGGTACTAAACTATCCTAGTGCCATTTCGGTACCATTTCTTTTTAATTTTAAGAAAATGTTTGGCAATTGAATTGATTTTAATTTAGTTTCCTAATGTGTGAGGTGATCTTACATGTGCGCATACCACCAATTTAACACTAAAGAAAACAATTAAATAATGCAAAACATACCTTAAAGCAACGAAAGCATCTGCGTTGTTAGATCATAATTCATATAGATAATCCTAGATATGATTTCTAATTAACAAGCAATCAATTTTTTTTTGTTTTCACTTTATTTAATGATGCATGCTAATAATCTAATATGACATGACGATATGATCTAACTATATGACATGAAGAAATGCAATAATTAAATGAAATCCAAATGATCTAATAATAATGATATGCAATGCGATGCAATGACGTACAAAATCATCTTAACTAAAATGACATATAACATGCAATTTATTATGCGAGCTATATATCAACATTTATTAAATGACTTAGTCTAATGACAAGAAAGTTCTAATTAAATGAACTTAATAAAAACTAAATGACGTGCATTTGACATTTCCATTTTTAAAATTCAATCTATCATAAAAATTAACTTATGCAAAGACAAATTTTGTATTTTCTTTCATGAAATTCAAATGCAAAAATAATCTAGCTAGATTAAAATTCTATCTAATTTAAAATAAGGATTAGGTCATATTAAATCCCAATTTAAATTAAGACATTATCTTAATCTAAAATGCAATTTATCTAAAAATATGATCTAAATGAAACATGCAATTTTATCTAATATGTAATGACGTGCAGAGAATGCCCCCATTTCTACATGACATATGCATGATATTTCTTTTTTTTCTATGAAATTCGAAATTTAAAATTGCCAAATAATTAAACGTGCAACTTAAATTAAACAAAAACTAAATCCTAAATGAATGCATTTTTTGTTTTATATTTTTTAAATCTGAAATAAAATCTATATTCTAGATATGCAAGAAATAATCTAAAACAAACTGAATCCTAATTCAAATATTTTTTGATTTTTCTTAGTGATTTTCTAAAACAAGCAATTATCAACTAAATCTTAAATCTAAACAAACAAGATATTCAACAAATAAATGATTAAAATAAATGAAAAAATAACGTGAGATAACGGGTCAAATTAATGATTACTTTTAACCTTAAATATCATGACAACAAATCAAAATAATTAAAAATCTGATCCGAAATCTTACGGATCAAATTAATAAATAAATTAATTCATAAACAAAACCCAAGAATTAATACAATTAAAAAAATGACCCCGACATCTTAAATTAATAATTACAATAAACCTTAGGGACAAATCCTATGGGTAATGCCTATAATAAACAATTACCAATATTCCAATTGGTACAATAATAGTAAAACTTAAAAAAAGGTAAATAAAATAAATGGCAGTTAAAAGTAAATAAAATAAATAAACAACCTAAGGAGAAAAAAGGGGGTTGCAGATCGTCGGTCTGGCGAGGGCGTTGGGTCGCCGGCGTTCGGGCTCCGGCGTGGGCACTCCGGCGAGGGGCAGCAACGCGTGGCAAGGGACTCGGCGACGGCGAAATCTGCGCTGGACAATCGCGGAGGGGGGCAACGACGCTCGGGCCGTCGCAGGTCGCGGATGCAGCAGGGCTTCGGCGTCGGGCTTCGTGCGGCGGCGATCGTCAAGGCAGGGGCGGCGTCGGGTAACTGGATCGGCGCGGGGTGAACAGGGGTGGTGTTGCAGCGAGGAGGTCGTGGCTGGGGCTGCAGGCGGTCACCGATCTGCTGGTGATGCGGAAGGAGGCGGTGGATTCGCTGGACTCCGGGCTGGTGGAGCGGCGGTTGAACAACGCGGGGGACGAGCGAGATCAGCAGGCGGTCGGTGGCTTCACGGGCAGAGCTGAGCGTCGCTCGGGGCGGCGCGGCGGTCGCGGCTGCCGGTGGAGGACAATGGGCGGCTGTTTCGGCTTCTAGGCGGAGCTGGCTCGATTTGGGATCAGGCTAGCGGGGGGCTGCTGGTGTCAGGTCTTCAGGTCGGGAGCGATCACAGGCGGAGGCTGAGCAGAACCAGCCTCGATCGGAAGTAGGCAGGCAGCGGGAGGCGGGCGAGCTGTGGACGGCTCGCACGGTGGTGTGACACGGAGCTTCACAGGCGTCGGGGATGAAGAGTTGCAGGCGCCGGCGTCGGCTTCCGGCGGGGGGCCAGTTCACGAAGAAGACCAAGAGTCTTTTTATTTTTTTAATCTTTTCCCCCTTTCTCACCTGTCTCTTTCACCCTGTTCGCACGTTACTTTCCACTCTCTGTTTTCACCTTTTACCTTTTGACTTTTCTTCCTTTCTCCTTGCTTATGCTTTTTGCTCTCCTTTTTTATGATTTGCTTTTTCTTCTTTTATCAACCCAAGAGAAACCCTCCAAAATCCCCATAGACCGAAACCCTATTCTCCCCTTCCTCTCCCCTACGTACACCCCTTTATAGGTAAAAATAAATAAATCTTCGTAGAATATTTGATCTTTTTCAGTGTGCACGAAGATAGTTTATAACCTCCCAATCACAAAAAATTCTCTTATTTTCCTTATCTCTTTAATATTTTCAACGATTTTATCACTTAAAGACTAAAGATAAGATTGCAACCCGATTCTCTTAAATTCCAAAAACCACCGCAATATCATATCAAATTAGGTAATTTTTGTCATTAAAAGAAAACGGGCTCGGGCCAATTTTGCTTGTTTCATGGGCTTAGCCCGGCCTGCCGAATTAGAACTCGGAAATATTAATTCGAAACCATCCACCATCGGTCCTAAAAATAAAAATACAAAACATATAAATTAAAAATAAATGCATCTAAAATTATATGCTATGCAATTGAATTTTTTTCGTGGATAAAATTAACCCCTAATTTTTATGCAATGAATAAATACCTGGGTACCAAAATTTAGGTGTCAACGCCTATTATATATTTGTTCTGCTTCTTTCTGCCTTATTTTGAGTAGTTAGAATCTTGTCATTCTATTATATTTGTCTTGACAATCCATTACATGTTCATTCTGCTTCTTTTTACCTCATTTTGAGTAGTTAGAATCTGGTTATTCTATTATATTTGTCTTGATAATGCATTATGTGTTCGTTCTGCTTTTTTTTTCGCTTCATTCTAGGTAGTTAGAATTTGGTCATTCTGTTATATTTGTATTGATAATCCATTACATGTTTGTTTTGCTTCTTTTTGCCTCAGTCTGGGTTGTTAGAAACTGGTTGTTCTACCATACTTGTCTTGATAACCTATTACATGGTCATTCTGCTTCTTTCTACTATAATTCTACTAGTCAGAATCTATTCATTTTAGTTGTTTCTACTGAAATTTTCTACTATAGAATATGCCTATTTATGAAT
Organism: Eucalyptus pauciflora; assembly: GCA_007663325.1. Taxonomy (NCBI): domain Eukaryota; kingdom Viridiplantae; phylum Streptophyta; class Magnoliopsida; order Myrtales; family Myrtaceae; genus Eucalyptus; species Eucalyptus pauciflora. Next base: position 355,722 of record VMYD01000105.1, on the reverse strand, counting down.
ATGTCTTTTTGTGAATCTACTCAGTTAATCGAATATGTTCATTTATGAATTTGTTCACTTGCTGAATTTGTCAACTTATGAATTTGTTTGTTGATAAGTCTATCTATTGGTTTGGATAGATTTTATTGAATATAGATCTATTCCTTATCGAATCCGTTTTATTTGTTGGTTCTGTCCATTGCTAAATCAAGCCAAAATTGACCTTTTTGATTGTTCAGACTTTACGATTAGAATGTACTTGTTTGTCCAAACTCAGAATATACCAATTTGATTTATTAGATTTTAATATCCAGAACTTGCTTAATATTTAAACTTAGAATATACCTATTTGATTTACCAGATTTAAATGTTCAAGTGTTGCTCAATATTTAGACTCAAAATATACCCATTTGATTTATTCGATCTTAAACATCCATAACCTTCTTAACATCCAGACTCAAAATGTACTTATTAAATATCCTCACTTTGACAACCATAATATGATTATATATTATTTGATATGCGGTTATTTGGCTAATGCATTAAATTGAGTTAAAATATGTGTGCTATGCTTGTGAGTGTGCATATATCGTGGCTTGAATGAAATTAATGTGATTTCATCACTTGTATAGCAGTGAGTGACGATATCCTGTAGTGGAAGTTTGCGAAATGCCTCAGTAATTGGGATGCCTCGGGGAGTGTTTCGAGATGCCCATGTGATGGAGATGCCCTATGGTGGAAGTTTGTAGGATGCTTTGAAGTTGATATGTCCAGTGCTTGGGATGCCCCCGTGAGTATTCGAGAGGATGAAACATTAAAGAATAAAATGCATTATCATGTGTAGAACCAAAACATTTGTGTGAATCATGATGTGCATGTGCATGAGTTTGGATAGACGTTTTGTTGGTTAACAACGTTTATGAGGGATAAGTATACTAATGGTGCCATAAGTTGTGTACGGCGCTCACTTTGGTGCCAAAAGTTTCCGTCGAATCATTTAAGTGCCAAAAAATTTGAAAAACGCTCACTTTGGTGCCAACGCCGATATGATCGGCCGGAAATCTGACGTGACCTTTTTTTATATTAATTTCTTATGCTAATGTGGCTCACCGGAGTTTCCATTGGATCACTTAGGCCTTCAAACGACGTCGTTTTAGCATCCTAACACCAAAACGATGCCGTTTTGTGTCTTTCCCCCAAATTCAAAACCCTAAATCCCCAAATGACGCCGTTTTGTGTCGTCTTCTTCCCCGAACAGATCCGGCAACACCAACAACACCGAACCAGCAACACTAGCAGCGCAGAACCAACAACACCAGTAATTTTCCAGAAAAGAAACCACACATTCGCCTCCGCCCTCCCCCAGTAGTTTTCCCCCATTTTCAATCACCTTATCAACCTTTCAAATCCCTGAATCTCAGCCCCACCACCGCCTTTTCCCAAGGAATATCGTTGGGTGCAGAGGAAACGCGAGCTCGAAGAATCTCCAGAAGCACGAGCGATCCGGCAAATGGTAGCTGCGAAGATTTGGAATGCCGCAGAGGTTGTCGGCGAAGCCAGCTGCTACGAAGGCGGTAGCCGTGGCCTCGCCATCCCCTCCTCCACCCTCATCGTCGACACTTCGCTCTCTCTCGGGATTTTCTGTTCGTTTTTTTTTTTCTTTTGTCTTTCTGTGGCAAGCAACTACGATGGAGGTCGAGGGATGGCAGTTGAGCGACGATGGCCGAGGGACGGCGGCCAAGTGACGGTGGCCGAGGGACGGCGGCCAAGTGACGGTGGCCGAGGGACGGCGGCCGAGCGATGGCGAACGAGCAATGGCGGACAAAAAAACCCTAATTTCAATCTCCAAATAAAATAAAAAAAACGACGTCATTTTTGTGAGGCTATCCACGTAGGATGGCAAAACGACGTCATCTTTTTAAGGAAGACGGAAAATGACGTCATTTAAAAGGCTTCTCGATTTTTTTTAAAATATAAAAGCCACGTAATCATTTTGGCTAGAATCTGTCATCGGTGGCACCAAAGTGATCATTTTTCCTCCGATTTGGCACTTAAGTGATCCGGCGGAAACTTTTGGTACCAAAGTGAGCGCCGTACACAACTTATGGCACCATTAGTGTACTTATCCCACGTTTATGATAAATGAAAATGAGAAAGGTAAAATCTATTTATATTTGTATCATACTTATCGGATGATTGTGCCTTCATTTTTTGTATACTAGGTGAAGTGGTAAGATAATTTTTCTAACTCTAAATTAGAAATTTCATTTGCTGGACTTCGGCTCATCCCTTTTATTTTTTTTAGACATGCATGATGTACACCCCTCAACCTTTGCACTATGGAGTCCCTGTGTATAATGAAGCTTTTTATAAAAGTGTGCTTGAACTAGAGTCTGAAATAATATATACCAAATGTAGTTTTATGATATGGGTTGATGTAGGACGCTTCACAAAGTAAGCTCCTTTTTGGTTCATTACTTAGTACCGGAACCTTGATGGTGGGTTAGTTGGGCCATCGAGTGGCTTTGACTCATGACTTAGTCTAGTAATTTATATAGGCAAAATTTTGAAAGTATAGTACGGAGATAGGTCTCCCTACCCCTTCCCAAACTTCTGTCTTTTGCTTGAAATGTAATGAAGTTGTGAACTAAAATGTGGCATAAATAAAAGAAGGGTTAATTCTAAGGCTTTAATTACTAAAATAATATTCGTAAATATCTGATTTCGCTTCCGCATTCTAAAAGAGAGTAATAATATGAGAAACATGTGTTGGGTGACGTTCTGGGATGTCACAACATTGCTTGTTTCTATAGTGGAATTCTATATCGCTCTTATCATGAACACAGGTATCAACATTCAAATCAAACTTTGTAAATCCAGTGTTTTGACTTATTTCCTTTTTTCTTTCTTTTATCAAATTCTTTTGTCACATGTTATCACCACTGGTCATTTGTACAAGACCGTGTCTTTCGAGTAAGAGGATGGCCATGTCAACAATATCGAAGACTTAAACCTTTGCTTTCATAGAATAACTATGAATTAATGGTCAGATTCTAGCTAAAAAAGTTGACTAAAAATAGAAAGAAACAAAAAGCTATGCTTCCATTGAAGAGAAATTAACGACGATCCAAATTATGCAATGTCACGACAAACAACACAAAAACACAAATGTAGTTCAATGGGAAGCAATAACATGATGATTTGGTTCTTATGAAGCCGTGCTTGTTCTATGGACAAGCATCGGCTCTCTCTCTCTCTCTCAGCACAGACTTCTGCACCTTCCCTGTGGAATTCATTGGCAATTCCCCGAAACACATCGTTTTTGGAACCATTGCCACCCTTTGCAGCCGCTTTGCATAAAACCCTACTATCTCCTCGGGGTCTGAACTCCACCCTTCCTTCAACTTCACAAATGCGCATGGCGTTGGAGAAAACTCCTGTTAGGTTTTGAAGTTGACAAAACTTTTTTAGTTCTATTATGAAGAATACGAGACTTCTGTGTGGTTTTGTCAAAGTCTATCTTACATTATAAGTCTGCCCCACGCCAACGAAGATATAATCAGACTTAAGATTATTTTTCTTCCTTCAAGGCTTCAGTACGAACATGATGTATATGTCTTTCTAGTTGGAAATCTCACTTACCTTTTTGGTTATCTTTATTGGAATTAATCATGGAACGGAAAAAATCATTTTTGGAAGGCAAATTTATTTGGAAAGAATCTACTTATGGAAACCAAGATCCTGATTGTATGGTCGACTAGGATCATCGGGCTTTCATCTCAATCTTCAAACGGCTCGAGATCTTCTTAATTGATTCCGTTCAACGGGTTGATTGGAAGAATTCCTCTGGGAAGTGCCAACGGTCGAAAATGCATAAAGGAGTATTTAAGGAGGTTTTTCAAGTCATTCGATAGACAGTGTGAAAGAAGAATTCCAAAGTCTGAAGCTTCCAAATCACTTGTTCTTCATCATATTGTGCTCAAACTTGTATTCGAAAAAGAGAGAAACTCTAAAGAGTGACTTTGTGAAAGTAGTAGAAACTCTTCATTGAAGAAGTCGATGTTCTAAGGCTGTAACTTTCTTTTTCGATTCATAGTGGAAACCAGCCAAAAGGCTGTCAGCATGAGAGAGTGGACGTAGGCTTAATCTAAGCTGAACCACTATAAATCTTGTGTTCATTTTCTCTTCCCTGAACTCCTTTACTTTATTTGTTGTGATATCTTTCTACGCTTTTAAATAATTGTTAAAGTTTGAATTTTTCTTCAAAGTCTGTTGTTCATCAGACTTAGTTTAAAAGTAAAGTATTTTTACTGCATTTCACAAAATCTGTTTTCACACCTATTCACCCCCCTTTAGGTGTTTATACTAGCACTTTCAATTGGTATTAGAGCCTATGTGCTTACTTTGCTGAAGTGTTTTTACTTCTAAGCTAAAGATCTTCTATGGCTAGTATTTTGGCTCTAGGATTGGTTGAGGGACAAAGCAACACCAGACCTCCTTATTTCAATGGAAAGGAGTACAATGTGTGGAAAAATAAAATGAAGGCATTTCTCAGATCCAGAGATCCTCTGGAGTGGGATGTTGTTGAAAAATGAATTAATCCAAAGGCAACGTCAAGTTCAGACAAAGGGAAAGAAGTTATTGAGAAAGATGCTAATGAATCCACACAAGCTGAAATTATCAAGAGACAAGCTCTTGATGCAAAAACAATTTTTTCTTTATACCGTGCTTTGTCTCCCACTGAATATAACCGAATTTCTTCTTGGGAAACAACAAAAGAAGTTTGAGATAGACTACATGTTACCTATGAGGGGACTGACCATGTGAAGGAAACAAAAATAAACATTCTGCTTGGACAATATGAAGCCTTCAGAATGAAGCCTGGAAAATCTATTTATGATATATTCAACCATTTTATAGAAATCGTGAATGGCCTGGCTTATCAAGGTCAACCAATTTCAGGACCAATGAAAGTCAACGAACTACTGCGCGGACTTTCAAAGGATTGGAATCATGTGAAGACTTCAATTAGAGAGACTCAAAGGATTATGCCTATATTAGTAGATGAACTAATAGGCACACTTCAATCGTACGAAGTGGAGCAGATCAATGATGAGTAAGATCCAAAAGGTAAGAAACCAATTGCATTAAAGTCTAATGTTGATTATGATGTTATAGATTCAGACGATGATATTGATGATAAGGAGCTAGCCCTTATGATAAAGAAGTTTAGAAAACTAAATAAAAAAGGAAGAAGATTGAATTGGAAGAAGCAAAGCATGCAAAATTCTCAGAAGAGACCAACGGAGGATATTGAAACTAACAAGGATGTTATATGCTTCGAGTGTAAGAAAAAATGGGCATATCAGACCAAATTGTTCTTTGTTGAAAAAGAAGAAATGAAAATCTGAGAAGTATAAGAAAGCTCTTAAAGCAGAAACCTGGAGTGACACCAAATGTGAAGAAAGCGAAGAAGAATTTGCGAATATATGTCTAATGGCTCACTTAGAGTCAGACTAAGAATCATAGACATACACTAATTCAGATTCTTATAAAGAAATCGAGGTCACTATTAAAAGAAAAGTCAAATGACATTTGGATAGTGGCTGTTCTAGGCATATGACAGGAGACTCTAGTTGCTTCGAGAAGCTTGAAAGACTAAAAGGAGGAAAAGTTTCTTTTGGAGGAAACAACAAAGGGAAGATTATAGGATATGGAACTGTGAAGATTGGAAGTCTGACTATCAACAATGTTTCCCTGGTAAAAGGTTTAAATTACAACATTCTGAGCATAAGTCAGCTTTGCGATACAGGGTTTAGAATAAATTTTCAAAAATGCATTTGTTTTAGAATTAGTCAAGATTTCTCTCAATCCTTTACTAGGCTAAGGCATGGAAATATATACATTCCGGATGTAAATCCAGAGGATAAACAATGCCTTATTTCTGTTTAAGATGAAGCAAGTCTCTAACATCGAATGTTTGGTCATGTAAATATGAAGCAGATTGCCAAAATTTCTTCTAAGAAGCTAGTTCGAGGGCTTCCTAATTTAGCTTAGGAAAACAAGTTAGAAACTCTTTTAAACTAGTGAATCAAGTTTCTACCAGTCGTGTTCTGCAACTTCTTCATATGGATCTTTTTGGGCCAACAAGAACTCAAAGTCTTGGCGGAAAGAAGTATTGTTTAGTAATCGTGGATGATTATTCATGTTTCACTTGGGTATTCTTTTTGGCAAACAAGTCTGAAATTTTTTCATATTTTTCAAAATTTGCCAAGAAAGTTCAGAACGAAAAAAGGTTACGCTATTTCAAGCATAAGAATAGATCATGGAGGTGAGTTTGAAAATCAGGATTTTACAAACTTCTGTGATGAACTTGGTGTTCAACATGTTTTCTCTTCTCCATATACTTCAGAACAAAATGGGGTTGTGGAAAGGAAAAACAGATCCTTACAGGAGATGGCCAGAATTCTATTGATAGAAAGCAAAATATCTTCTTGATTTTGGGCAGAAACAGTTTCTACTGCCTATTATATTATCAACATGGTGTTTTTAAGGCCTATCCTAGAGAAGACTTCCTATGAAGTATATAAAGGAAAAAAGCCAATTGTTTCCTACTTTTATGTCTTTGGCTATAACTGCTTTATTTTGAAGAATGCGAATGATCGATCTGGAAAGTTCGAGGAAAAATTGGAAGAATAAATTTTTCTTGGATATTCAATGACAAGCAAAGTTTACAGGATTTTTAGCAAGAAGACTCAATCTGGAGAAGAGTCTATGAACGTCAGATTTCAGGATAATGTGCAGAATCAACCAGATCAGACTCAACTTGAAGAGTCTGAACCGGTCACAAACTTAATAAAGTCTGTTTCCCTCGAAGAGGTTCAGACGTCTGGAACACAACAACAAGCAGAACAAGTAGATTCAAAAGGAACAGAGGATCAACAGATTCTTAAATAAAATAGCAACTTGAAGTATAAGTTAAGTCATCCCAAAGAACTCCATTGGCAAAATTGATGAAGGAATTCGCACCAGATCCAAAGGAAGAGAAGACTCCAGTGCAATAGCACTTGTTTTTGAAATAGAACCAAAATGAGTAGAAGAAGCATTGTCTGATGAAAGCTGGATAGAAGCTATGCAGGAAGAACTCAGACAATTTAGCATCAATGATGTTTGGGAGCTGATTCCAAAACACAAAGGAAAATTTGTGATGGGAACAAAATGGGTTTTCAGAAACAAGATGGATGAGAAAGGAAATGTCAGAAACAAAGCAAGGCTTGTGGCAAAAAAAATATACACAAGAAGAAGGGATGGACTATGACGAGACCTACGTACTGATAGCAAGGTTAGAAGCGATTATATTATTACTTACTTTTGCCTGTTATCAAAATTTCAGGTTATTCTAGATGGATGTCAAAAGTGCTTTCCTTAATGGATTCATTCAAGAAGAAGTCTATGTGGAACAATCACAAGGATTTGAAGATCCAAGAAAACCAGACTCTGTTTATAGACTGAAAAATGCATTGTATGGACTAAAGCAAGTACCACGAGCTTAGTATGAAAGGTTGAGTAAGTTTCTAACAGAGAAAGGTTTTGAGAAAGGAAAAGTGGATACTACTCTATTTATAAAAAGAGAAGAAAAAGATTTTCTGCTTGTATAGATTTATGTAGATGATATAATCTTTGGTTCTCCTAACGAAAATCTCTACAAGAAATTTTCAAGATCTATGTAGGTAGAATTTGAAATGAGCATGATGGGTAAATTGATATTCTTTTTGGGACTGCAGGTCAGACAATCAAAGAAAGGAATGTTCATTCATCAAGAGAAATACGCCAAAGATCTTATCAAGAAGTTTGTATTGGAAAATTGCAAAAGAACAGAAACTCCCATGTCAAGCTCATCAAAACTGGACAAGGATGAAGGAGGAAATAAAGTAGATCAGAAACTATACAAAAGCATGATTGGTTCTCTTCTTTATCTCATTGCATCTAGACCTGATATTTTGTTCAGTGTGTGTATATGTGCTAGATTTCAGTCTGATCCAAAAGAATATCATCTAAGTGCTGTTAAACGCATCATCAAATATATTGCGACTTTTCCAAAGCTGGGTCTATGGTATCCAAAAGAAGGAGACTTTTTACTCTACTTGGATATTTTGATGCTGATTTAGCCGGTTGTAGAGTCGACAAAAAGAGCACATTTGGCACTTGTCAACTGTTCGGACAAATGCTGGTATCTTGGTTCTCAAGAAAACAAAGTACAGTGGCATTATTTACAGGAGAAGTGGAATATATTGCTCTTGGGAGTTGTTATTCTCCAATTCTATGGATAAGACAACAACTAAGAGACTTTGGAATAGAAGAATCCTGCACAGAGATCAGATGCGATAACTAGTGCTATCAACCTCACAAGACACCCAATTCTTCATTCAAGAGCAAAGCACATCGAGATTCGTCATCATTTTATAAAAGATCATGTCCAGAATGACGAAATTATGGTTCAGTTTATTGATTTGAAGAATCAACTAGCAGACATCTTCACAAAACCTTTGGAGAAGAGCCCATTTGAGTCGATTCGTAGCAAGCTCAACATCATCTCCTTTTTCGATTAAAGTTTGAAGTTGATCAAACTCAGAACTTCAACTTGAAGAAGCTAGTTCAGTATGAGAATTTCTGGAATCCAGGTATTTTATATTTGGTATGTAAAATGTGAAAAGGTATGATTATATTTGAATCGTCGCTCACCTATTTTATCTTTAGAAATTACTATTGCTAATTTTTCGGATTTCAAATTTTTAGCAATTACCTCTCTTTTCAATTTCTTTAACTACTTTTTAGTATTTCTTTCAAGCACATTTTTTAAAAACCCTAATGCCGATTCTCTCTCTCTCTCTCTCTCTCTCTCTCTCTCTCTCTCTCTCTCTCTCTCTCTCTCTCTCTCTCGATTTTTGCTCTCAAAATCTCTTTGCAAATTTCTTGCTCTCTTTCACTCGAACATGTCTGCGAAATCTTCCAAGTCTACATCAATGTCATACCAGCGAAAATCCTCTCGCATTGCAAGTCAAGGTCCTCAGAATATGCTTGAAGGACCAACTCACTTTGATCTTACTGGAGATGATTCGCCGCAGAGCTCTCCTCGTCAATCTATAGATGAGGAAGTTGAACAAGAAGCGATTTCGATTAGAGTAATGAGGCCTAAGGTACTCTTCAAGCATTATACCTTTTTGAAGCAAGGTGGCAGTCCAATGACCTTTATTACTAGTTTTCTGAAAGATAATGGCTATGGCAATGAAACCTTGTTTTTGAGAACAATGGAATGATTAGGAATAACGCCAAAAGGAATAGCTAAAAAGGCATTTGTGAACTTTCCTTCTGATCCTTATTTTGGGTCAGAAAGTCAACTTGAGAACAAGGATGATGATGAGAGAATTTTTACGAATTTCCAACCTAGGATGGGTGTGGCTGCTAATATTCCTGGAGAAAGAACGAAGCTTTTTCATTCCAAAGAGCATAAAAGGGTTTATGCTCAAATGCTGAACAGGGGGGGTGATAAACCCTCGCATAGTCGACTTTGACTTCCTTGACTCTATACAGGTTAACTTAAGGGAAATGTTAGCCAATTTTCAACTTGAAAAATTTTGTGCTGAGACAATAGAAGGTTATCCTAAGTTGACAGTGTATTTGTACTCCAATCTGTCTTTCCTGGATCCAACTCACATTCAGTTCACTGTCTGTGACAAAGTGTTTGTTGTGGATGTGGATATTATGGCTGATATTTTGGGTGTTGAGCAAAGTGGTTTCCTACCCATTAATGTTAACATTAGTCAAGCTACTTGATTTCTGGTGAAGGATAGACTATTGAGTGGGAGTATCACTTACTCTTGCATGCCAGCTTCACACATTCTGCTGCACAAGATTGTTATCAATTGCATCAGACCTAAGGCTGCCTCCAAGATAGATGTCTTGAGATTTGAGGCAAAAATAATGTGGGCTATTTGCAATGGAATTCCTTTTTCTTTGCCGCATACTATCTTCTTACTTATATACAGGACTATGATGAAAGAAAAATGACAACTGCCTTACTTTGCCTTAATTACAAGATTGTTAAGACATTTTCAAATCCAGTTGCATTCTCTACTTTGAGCAAGAACTCTCACTCCTATGGAGATAGGAATGAAGATGATCTCTAAAATGAGGCTGAAAGATTTGTCAAAGGCCTTGGATCTTTTGAAGAAGGAATCATCTAGCAGAATGAAGGAAGGATCTACTGCTGCAAGGAAGCAAAAAGGAAAAGACACTGTCCAAATGACTTCAAAGAAAAAGAAGTCTATCCTCTTGATGGACGAAGAAGAGGAGGATGATTTGACTATTTCTATGCTCACCTTGCGAAATCTTCAAGGATATTCTGATTCTAAAGAGATAGAAGAAGACGAAGTTGAAGCAGAAGCGGAAGAAGAGGAACAAGCAGAAGAAGAAGATGAACAAGAAGAAGAGGGTGATGCTGAAAAATCAGCATAAAAGGAAAATGAAGATAAAGATTCTGAAGGAGAAATTGGTGCAATACCAGTATCGGATGAAACTGAAGACAACAGGGAAAACCTTGCATTGGAAGGAGAGGATACTGAACAAGAAAAGAGATCTAGCGTCGGAAAAGAAAACAAACAAGAAGGAGAAGTCTCATCTCACCATGAAGGCACTCAAATAGGGGGAGACCGCGAGAAAACTCTTGCACCTACTACTAGTGATGGCATTAATCAATCTTTTGTAGATGCTGAAGATGTCTTTGCATCTCATTTCCCTGAAGTTGATGTTGAAGAAGAAACTCCGAGTTAGGACAAGCAGCAACCTGCAAGTGTTCAAGTCGATGTTCCTTCATTTTTGGATACTCCACATATTCAATTTGCCGAAGCTAGTGCCCAAACTGACCTTGATGCAAACTATCCAAGGATAGTCGAACTCCTTTTGGAGATAAAGGCACAACAATATGCTATGGAGGTTGAAATTCAGAAGCTCCATATTGCCCTAAGGTCTACCTTAGATTTTCTAACTGGCAAGGTACAGTCTCTTGATACTCAAGTTCAGACGCTGCATCAACATGTTTCACAGACTGTAGCCAAAGTGGAAAATGTCTATCAATAGTGCCAAGAGAAGCTTGAGGAGACAATGCAGTCGTTGGAGAATTTCCAACTTGTTCACGTGCCAAGACAACCATGAATGACTCAATCTTTTTATATCATTCTTTTATTCACACTTTTGATTATCTCTTTCTTTTTGCTGTTGACAAAAAGGGGAAGAATGTGAGTAAATTTAAAAGTTCCCGTTTGTTTGAACTTGGTTTGAACTTGGTTGTGTTAACTTACTTTTGAACTTTGTTGGATGTGTTAACTTTTGTGAATGTTCTGCAGTTAACTTTTGTGGTTGTGAATTTGGATTGAACTTTTGTAGTTATTGAACTCTAAATTGTCAAGACTAATGTGTTTTTTTGTAGATGTAGAATCAATATCATTCTATTCTTATTATAAGTTATTATGTGTTGTTAAAGTGTTGTTTTGCAGGATATAAGTTTTTAAATCTGCATAAAATTTTTTTCACCATAAAAAATGGAGAGTTGTTGGAGAAAACTCCTATTAGGTTTTGAAGCTGACAAAACTTTTCTAATTCTATTTTGAAGAATACGAGACTTTTGTGTGGTTCTGTCAAAGTCTATCTTACATCAGAAGTCTGCTACACTTTGACAAAGACCTAGACTGAACGCAAGTGAAGAACAAATATATAATTAGACTCAAGATTGTTTTTCTTCCTTCAAGGCTTCAGTATGAATAGGATGTATATGACTTTATGGTTGGAAATCTCACTTACCTTTTTGGTTATCTTTATTGGAATCAATCACGGAACGGAAAAAAATCATTTTTAGAAGGGAAGTTTATTTGGAAAGAATCTACTTATGGAGACCAAGATCCTGATTGTATGAGCAACCATGATCATTAGGCTTTCATCTCAATCTTCAAATGGCTCGAGATCTTCTTAATTAATTCTATCCAACGGGTTGATTGGAAGAACTACTCTAGGAAGTGCCAATGGTCGAAAAGGCATAAAGGAGTATTTAAGGAGGTTTTTCAAGTCATTCGATAGACAGCGTGAAAGAAGAATTTCAAAGTCTGAAGCTTCCAAATCACTTGTTCTTCATTATATTGTGCTCAAACTTGTATTCGAAAAATGGAGAAACTCTAAAGAGTGACTTTGTGAAAGTAGTAGAAACTCTTCATTGAAGAAGTCGATGTTCTAAGGCTGTAACACTCTTTTTCGATTCATAGTGGAAACTAGCTAGAAGGCTGTCAGCATGGGAGAATGGAAATATGCTTAATCTAAGCCGAACCACTATAAATCTTGTGTTCATTTTCTTTTCCCTGAACTCCTTTACTTTATTTGTTGTGATATCTTTCTACGCTTTCAAATAATTGTTAAAGTCTGAAGTTTTCTTCAAAGTCTGTTGTTCATTAGACTTAGTTTAAAAGTAAAGTATTTTTACTGCATTTCGCAAAATCTGTTTTCACACCTATTCACCAAATTCTAGGTGTTTATGTAAGAACTCGGGCCTCCCACTGTGTAATATTGTCTACTTTGGGCCTTCGACCCTCACGACTTTAAAACGTGTTACACAGGTTAGAGAACCCAAGCCTTATAAACTAGCCTATGACTCCCCCCCAATTGATGTGGGACAGGAGATGCGCCCTCTCCCAGCGCACGTCCGGGGATCAAGGCGTGGACGCACTGCCATTCCTCCTCCCCACGCATCGCCGCTTGGGCCGTCACACTCTCCCCCCCTTGGGAGCACAACGCCCTTGCTGTGGCCCCACACGCGGTCGGGAGTCGGCTCTGATACCATTTGTAAGGACCCGGGCTTTCCACTGTGTAATATTGTCCGCTTTGGGCCTTCGGCCTTCACAGCTTTAAAACACGTTATACATGTTAGAGAACCCAAGCCTTATAAACTAGCCCATGACTCCCCCCTAAGTGATGTGGGACAGGAGAAGCGCCCCCTCCCCGCGCATGTCTAGGGACCGAGGCGCGGACGCACTGCCATCCCTCCTCCCCGCGTACCGTCGCCTGGGCCGTCACAGTTTATACTAGCACTTTCACATGGGACTTGCCTCGTAACAACGTCGTTTCGGGCGACAACCGCAGCTTCCGCAACTTTTGGGTGGCTCAATAAGATGGCTTCTATGTCCAATGTGCCGATCACCTCCTTCCCTAAGACTATAACGTCCCTTGCTTGGTCCTTCATCTCTATATAACCGTTCGTGTGCCGCACCCCCACATCCCTAGTCCTGAACCACCCATCGGAAAAGGCCTCCTGTGTCGCCACCGAGTTGCCTAAGTAGCCTGCCATGAGGGTGTTCCCTCAAAGCATGACTTCTCCAATTGTTTCCCCGTCGCTTGGAACGCTCCGCATGGTGGTCGGGTCCTTGACATCGACAGCTTCCAATGTGATGTTTTGGAGACCTTGTCTACATTTTGAAAGGGCTAGATGCAACAATTAGAGGGGGTTGAATAGGTGTGAACAAAATTTTTCGCAATGTTTAGAAGTAATAGTTTGCTTTTTAGAAAACAAACTATGAACGAATTCAAATTATGACAATTAGATAAAACTATGAACATAATAAAAAGAGTTTAGGGAAGAGAATAAGAACACAAGGTTTATAGTGGTTCGGCTTAGATCAAGCCTACGTTCACTCTCCCATGCTGACAGCCCACTGGCTAGATTCCACTATGAAACAAAAGAGATTTTATAGTCTTGTAATCTCGACTTCACAGTGAAGAGTCTCTATTGGTCTCTCACAAAGTCTCACTATGAGTTTCTCTCTTTTGTATACAACTTTGAGCTCAGTATTTGGAGTAACAAGGAAATGGAAAGCTTCAGACTTTGAAATTTCTCTTTCACACAGACTTTCGAACAACTACAGAGTTTGCCTTAAATACTCTTTCACGCCTTCACGATCGTTGGCACTTTCCAAAGGAATTCTTCCAATCTATTCGTTGGACAAAATCAATCAAGGGGATCTCGAGTTGGTTGATTGATTGTAATGAAAGCCCGTCAATCCTATTTGCCCATACAATCAGGATCTTGGTTTCCATAAGTAGAATTTTCCAAGTTTGCTTGCGTTCCAAAAGATTTGATTATCGAATTGATTCCATTAAGGATAATCAATCATGTAGGTGCTATATCCAACCATAAAGTCATCCAAAAGCCATACGAATTGAATCCTTGAAGAAATAAAGTTAATCTCGCATCTGGATAAGTCTTTATTCTTTAGTTTGGAAACTGTCAGTGTGAGCAGACTTTGAACCTAAAGTCTGGCGGTCTTCAGACTTTGACACTTCAGTCTGGAAGTCTTTAGACTAGACTATGGAAATGTTTTGTCAACTTCAAAACAGTAAATGAGTTTTCTCCAACACATTTCAGGTTATGACGGTCGTTGTCGTCATCCTCCTCCTCATGGTGGTGGTGTTGCGATGACCTCAAGGACTTGATGATGGCAGGCCCTAGGGCTTTCGTCATGCCATATTTGATGACAATGTTAAACCCAAGTTCTTGGACTCTCTTGAGGACGGGAGTTATCAGGAATGTGCCGGCAATGATTACATTCACCACGGAAGGCAGTGGCTTTTGGTCAACCGGTGGGGATTCAACAATCATATTTAGGATAGTGGGTTTTCCTGTTGAAAGGGAAAAAAAAGAATAAAATTCTACTTTTTCATGGGTGATTTTGCATGAACCTATGATTATCCATACTTTCATATGACATGTTTCAAAAAGTGTAGGCATCCTCCTAATTACTTGATTTATATTTATGCTAAACTAAGGTAATGACACATTATTGACATATCTCAACGCAAGTTATCTATTTTTTAAATGTGAATGGTATATTGTAATTTATTTTAAGTTAAAGGCATTCTCTGTTGAGAAAACTTCTACCAAAGTTTTGAAGTTGACAAAACTTTTTTGTTCTTATTCTTATTCTTATTTTGAAGAATAGTATGCTTTTGAAGTTATATCGCAAACTCTTGCCAAAATCTTCATTCCAGAAGTCTTTCTCACTTTGACGCAATCCAGACTGAAACCAAGTCCAGAATGAAGATATAATCAGACTCAGATTTATTAATTTTGCGACAAGGATTTAGAATGAATGCAATATGAATTTATTTTTCAATATCTGGCTCTCTGGTAAAGAATTTCATTTACTTTTTATAAATACATTGATCGGATCAATCGCAAATTGATGAAATTAATTTTGAAGACAAGTTCCTTTTTGGGAAGCATCTACTTATGGAAACCTAGATTCTGATTGTATGGGCGACCAGAATCAACAGATTTTCATCTCAATCTTCAAACGGCTATAAATTTTCCTTAATTGATTATGTCCTACAAATTGATTAGAAGAAATTCCTCTGAAAAGTGCCAACGGCTAGTGAGGCATGGATGAGTATTTACAGAGGTCATTCAATCTATTTGAGATAGTGCGTGAAAATTGAAATTCCAAAGCCTGAAGTCTTTCCAACCACTTGTTCTTCATTGACGGTTCTTACAAATTGTATTCAAGAGAGAAAATAACAAGAAGAGTGACTTAGTGAGAAAAAAATGAATCTTCCACTGAGTGTTTGCACTCAAAAAATTGTACTTCTCTATTGATGCTATAGTGAATTCCAGCTAGAAGGTTATCAGCGTAGGAGAGTAGACGTAGGC
Organism: Eucalyptus pauciflora; assembly: GCA_007663325.1. Taxonomy (NCBI): domain Eukaryota; kingdom Viridiplantae; phylum Streptophyta; class Magnoliopsida; order Myrtales; family Myrtaceae; genus Eucalyptus; species Eucalyptus pauciflora. The sequence continues at coordinate 340,001 of VMYD01000105.1, read as the reverse complement.
TTAATCTAAGCTGAACTACTATAAATTTCGTGTGCAATTTTCTATTCCCTTAACTCTTTTTATTTAAATTTGTTGCATCTTTTTAAGTATCGCAAAAAATCAATTCCATCTCTTATCTGATCTGAATATTTTTCAGAAGTCTAGTGACTTGTTTATCAGACTCTATTTGGTTCTTAGACTTTGTTTGAAATTTATTTTACTTTTAAAAAATTCTTTTAAAAACCTATTCACTCCCCTCTAGGTGTTCGTATTAGCTTTATCATTCTCATCCTTTGACTCCGTTCAATATGTCATGCCATGGTGCAACAGGGCTGTCCACATCGAAATAAACAAAAAATGGACCATTAACACAAAGAGGCGTGACCTTGTGGAGCTGAATGGAGTTGAAGAGGATCTTCGCCGACACATTCCTAATACACACATTAACGTCGCTGAGCGCTGCCATTGCCCACGTGAAGGACCAGCCGTTGCACCTCAACATGTCCACTGTCCACAGGAACACAGGCAACTTCCCCATGTCGTATCGGAGGATCATCCCTAGAGAGTTCAAGTACACCGCCCGGTGGCTGTACACCACTGCCTTGGGCATCCTTGTCGACCCTGAAGTGAAGTTGGCTGAGATGGGGTCACACTCATGGCTTGGAAATCGCTCTCTCCCATAGCTAGGGTTTGTTCATACTCTTGAACCTCAAGATCACAGTGGGTTCGATGGTCTAGTGAGACGTCGTTGATTGCAACAAGGAGTGGCTTGTGATTGTGGTGGTTTTCTAGGAGGTGCGTGTCATTCTTGTTGTTGATGACTTTGGAAACGAGGTGAGCTCGCCTCACCCGTCGGCGAGCTCTCACCCAGTGATGGTAGGGAGAGCCCCCGTCGAATTTGGTGAGGGCTCCCCTCGCGGTCGCTGGGCGAGGCGAGCCCTCGCCAAATCCGGCTAAGGAGGCCTTGCTAGACGTGACGGTGAGCTCCCCTTGCCAGATTTGGCGAGGGCTTGCCTCGCCCGACGATTGTGAGGCAAGCCCTCACTAGATCCGGTGGGGGTTTGCCCTGTTGTCATTGGGCGCGAGCTTGCCGACTAGCGAGGCCCCCTCACTGGATCTGGTGAGGGCTCTCCTCGCCAATGGCTGGGCGAGCTCGCCCGGCCCCCTCAGTTCGGCAACTGGCCAGCCCTCCCCTCTGGCTGGTCACCGGAGCCAAAAGAAAGGAGGGAGGAGGAGAGAGGAGGAGGAAGGAGGGAGAAGGGAGAGGGGGAAAAATGAGAAAAAAGAGAGGAAAAAATGATGCATATATATTGAAAGAAGATGGGCAAATCTCTGCTCTACCCTCGTAGGCGCTATATATTTCTTGCCACATCGAGTTGCTCGACCAATCTGATTTGCAAATGAAAATCGGGTTATTTCGCTAGGACGCATTCAAAACAACTTACATAGTATGATGGAGCTCCATGCAGATCTTGAGCAATAGATAGTAGTAAAAGCAACCCCACAAAAGTTTAGGGCCTGTTTGTTTGTGTTATTTTTTTTTGTTCATAAACAGTTTTTCTGTTTTTTTTGTTCCCGGGATAAAAAAAAGAACAGAAACAAGAATGTTTCTGGAACAAAAACGAAAAACATTTTTTCTCTCTCTTCTCTTCTCTTTCTTTTTTTTTTCTTTTTTTCTTTTTTTTTCTTCTTTTCTTCTTCTTCTTGCTTTGGCTGGTCGCTAGCCTCGGCCATGGCCGGCGATTGGCCGACGAGGGCTGGCGAGGGTCGGTGGCCTCGCCCAGCCACGGCGAGGCTCGCCGGCCCCCGGTGAGGCTGAGCCTCGCCGTGGTTGGGCGAGGCTCGGCCTCGCCTTGGCTGGGCGAGGTCGAGCTCACCAACCATCGGCGAGGGTCGGCCTCACTGGGCCACCGCTAGGCGACGTAGACCTGGCGGTGGCCAGGAGTTGGCTGCGGCGATGTGGCGGCCCCGAGGCGCCCGCCCCATAGCGGCCTGGCGGCGCCGGCGGTGCCCCCGCGCCGGTACCGGCCGAGCCGGTCCGGCCGCAGCGAGCCGGGCTCGGCGCAGCATGGCCGAGCCTGGGCTCGGCCTTCGGCGCCTCGAGCCGGCCAAGGGGGCGGCGGCCTTGCCCAGCCAAAGCAAGAAAAAATGAAAAAAGAAAAAGAAAGAAAAAAATGAAAAATAAAAAATAAACATTAAAAAATTAAAAGAAACAAAAAAAGAACATAAATTTACCAAACATGTTTTTGTTCTTTTTTTTTATTTCAATAACAAGTTTACCAAACACGCATTTTTGTTCAAAAACTGTTCCCCGGAACAGAAATAGTTTTTTCTATTTCTGTTCCCTGGAACAAAAAAAGAACAGAAACACAAACAAACGCACCCTTAGTGGCCAGCCAGCTCGAATGTGGCCCGTTTGACCGCGACGTAAGTATATATTACCTAGATCGGACAAGGTATAAAAAGAATAAGAGAGTTAAGTACTGTGGCGACGTTGATGTCGATGATTGGCCGATTTAGTCGGGTATAGAAGGAAGACCAGTGAAACAAAGAAAGGCTTGGAAGCCAATGCGATGCGTAGAGGAAGTTGCTACGAGGTTTACTAAGAAAACCAAGTCAAATGATCGTGATGTTGTGAAGAGGAATGACGACGATTCCATCACTAACACCGATCTGCATCTTTTTTAATTTATTAGTACACACTATAAATAAATAAATGAATTAATGAATTGGGTCTGTTTTGTCGCCTTGAGTTTTGCTCCGATAATTTTTGTCTAAGGTGGTTTAATTTTGTCCTCTTTGGTACCTAAAGCGATAAGTTATGTTTTCGCCGCCTTTGTCCAAAGGCGATAAATTATGATGGTCTTGGTCTCCTAATTTTCCAGGTCAGCAAAAAAATTATATTTCTTACTCAAGAAGATATATAAGAAGTACATACACTTTTAAAGGAAAGCAAATCGAAGTAGATGGCTAGAGTACTACAAAACAAAGCAAAATTTAGAAAACAAGAAAGATCAACAGAGCATCTAAAGGGTTAAGCACACACTCATTCCGTAAGAATAGATCTGTCACGTAAAATGATCAGCGGCCAATCATCGAATCTCATATCTTCGTTAGTGATGAGTACGTGTTGGAAATTCCTTCTTTAGTAACTACGGTGTTGTCATGTGTGCCTAGATTCGGTTTCCTTTACACCATCGCTGTAAGAAGACATTAAAAACACATTGAACAAACACAAGTATAATAGAAGAGTAGCTCTTCATGATTTAACCAGATGCCAGAGCACCATTGAAACTAAAAACAGAGGATTTGCACACGGACAAATCACATGGGTATCAAATTCCCAAAAATATATTAAGAAACTCCTAGATCTGAAGTAGATCACTTACATAGGGACGTATCACAAGGAGTCAAATCTCTAAAAATATATTTATTGAACTCTCGGCTCTAATCGAGAAGATGATAGCTCCTAAATCTAGAATCATATTGGGGGAGTTTAAACTCTTAGATTTAGAACTAGATCGAGAGAAGAAAGCTCTTAGATTTAGATCAAAATAAAAGGAAAAAGAAGAAGAAAAAAACGTAAAGACTTAAAACAAAATCAACAAGAGAGGAGGGAGGGTGAGACTAGTTTAAATCCTACCCAAGTTGAAGGTTGAAGAAGACAATGAAGAGAGAGAGAGAAAAGAACTTTAAGATCATCTTACTTAAAAGGGAAGAAAAACTCTTTCTTTTTTCTATCGGTATTGACTGGCTAAGGGCGACAAAAACTCTTTCCATTTGTCGAGTCTATGGTTTTGCCGCCTTAGGTTTGAATTCGGGTTAGGCACCAAAGACTATGAATAAATGGTTATGTTTAGTAAATTTATCGTCGCCGTAAGTTTAAAAAATTTCAGGTTAGGGATGGCGACGGAATACTTTTAGTTTCATTCTCTTAGACATTGTTCGTATGTTTTTAATTAGAGCTTGATTATAATTATTTATAAAAATTCAGTCACTCCGACCTCGTCACCACCATGACCTTGCCAAGTTGCCACGAGAGAACAGAAAAAAAGAGAGAAAAAAAAAGGTCTACAAAAACTCATCGAGGGGCGGTGGGCGACAAGCATGATGGGCGGCGGGACAATGAGCAACAATGAGGAGTCGTGAGTGAGTGAGATTGTGTGTGCAAATGCACTATGATTGTAAAATGCACTATAACCATACATTTTTGATGTGGATGCTAGTCATTTTACGTGGCATAGCTGGCGTTAACGTGTATATTTTTTATATATTTTCTTAAATATTTTCAATTTTTAAAATAATTTTTTTCTTTTATTCTTTTTTTCCCTCTCCTTGTTCTTTGATTTTTCATTTTGCAGGTGGCCGTCGTTGGCCATTGGCCATAGCCATGGCCGACAAAGGTTGGTCTCGCCTGGGTCACCCTTGCTAACCACATGCAATAGTTGGCCTCGCTAGGGCGCCCCTGGGCGAGGGCAAGCGTTGATTGTCTAAGTATGACCAGGTGAGGCCCCTTGCTAGATCTGGCAACCGACCGTCGCCTAGGTGATCCTTGGTGAGGCAAACCCTCGCTTAGGCGAGGCAAGGCATGGCAAGGCTGCCTTGGTCAAGGCGATGATTGGCCTCGCTAGATCTGGTGAGGGGGCCTCGCCTGGTCGCACCTGGACAGTTGGCGCTCGCCCTTGCCCAATGGTGGCTCAGAGAGGCCGACCATTGCTTGTGGTCAACAAGGGCAACCTAGGTGAGGCCAACTCTCACCGGCCATGGTTGTGGATTTGAGACTAATAATGAAATTATTGTGCTTTTAAATGGCTTCTCATTATTTTTGCTCAAATCAAGTCGCACCAAAAGGATTCTCTAGTGATTAGAATTAGGATAAGTGATATTGGTAATGCATGATAACAATTTTAAAAAAAATGACCTAAATATGTATAATGAATTAGTAAACAAAAAGATTATCCATTCATTTGAATCTCATATACGAAGATGTGCAAGGACTTAACAAATCACAATATTAATCTTAAGATGTCATGAGCCAAAAAATAAAGTTAGAAAAGAATAATTCAATAACACATAACCACATGACACCTGACCCTATGTCGATTCTTATGAATTAGAAGTTAATATTGTAGCAAAGTGATTTTCTTCAAAACAAAACAATAATAAGTACAATAATTATTTCTTCCTTAATTACATATTATATTTTGAGAATACCTATGGCAACCCATCTGATCCAATCTCCAAGTGAGTGAAAATCATTTAAATTCTCTTGAGCACCCCTGAGGGTTATGTGAATAGGTTTATTTATTTATTTTTTATGCATTTGTTCTGTTTTATATTTGTTGAAAAAGCAACGTAAGACTCCACGATAACACCACACCACTATTTAACGGTGACTAGTCAATGACATTAGTATTTTTATATATTGTTTTAACGTAATAACTAATTAGAAAAAAAAAAATATTACGGTGCCGTAGTCCTTTTTTTTTTGGTCATATTTTCATTAGCTTACACTGTAGAAGTAATTAAAGGTGTGTGTATCTTCAAAAAATATATTTAAATTCTTCCACAAGATTAACCGGTTGCCATGAACTTGCAAAACAAATATAGGGACAAAATTGCACCGTCAGTAATTACAAATAACAGTACCATCTTCTTAGCAAAGTTATTTTTAAAAGATCCAAATTCCTACTCCTGATCCCAATACTGCGTGTGCGTTAGACTCATTCCAATAGCAGCATGCCTCGATCATCTCATTATCCTTGAAATCAAATTTCCTACATAGGTCAAACTTTCTACTCATAAATCATTTGATATTTCTTTCAATTCTAATCGCATGCATTCCCATCATGTGTCAAAGTATCTCACGTTATTTTTTAGATTCCTTCAAAGAACGCATGGCAGTCGGCGTGTACTACGGAGAGTGCGGTGATGGGCATTCATTGTACGGGTCAAAGAGAGAAAAGAGAGGGCCACCATGAAGACAGAGAAAGGTAAGATGAAGTGGAATCACGAGCATGGCCATTTCTCCGCGTCCTGTTCCTTGCTTTTTTCCCCCGTTGAGCTTCCTCTATTAATCACAAAGAGGAAGCGAGAAGACAGCGGCAGAGTGCTCTGAGACTACACAAGAGAGATTGAAGAAAATGTGTGTTGACGCCTGAATTTTCATTAATTAGATTTTATTTTATTTTAATTTACTTTATTTCATCTTTCTCGGCTAATAAATAAACAAAAAAACAAAAACAACAAAACAACAAAACAAAGGCAAAATAAAACAAGGAGCAGCCCCTTCCTCCCCTCCGCATGGGCCGTAGGCCCATCCTCCTCCAGCCCGGCCCCTTTAGGTCATCCCCTTCCTCGCGCCTCTGCAATTCACGCGCAGAGGGCGCGACGTCGGCTGGGCGGGCGGACGGCAGCGCACGTGGAGCAGAGGAGCAGCTGGCGTCGGATGGGACGCCGGTCTAGCCGCTCGGAGTCGCTCGGCACGCGAGGGGGACCGGCGGTCGAAGCTCTGTCGACCAGCCACCCCCTCGCCTATAAATACCGCCGTCTCCTCCTTCGTTGAAGGCACGAGTAGCGGCCAGCGAAGCTCCGAGCCCCCCTGAGAGACTTCGGGGAGCCCAGAGCAAAGCAAGGGCGAGGCATTCAGGTTGTTGGCCTGCCGATCTCCCTCCGAGAGACTTCGGGGGAGACCGGTGGCGAGCGAAACCCGGATCCGCGGGCTCGCAGAGAGAGAGAGAGAGAAAGAGGGAGGGAGAGATCGAGTTGCCGCTGCCGCACCGCCGTCGCCGCCGCTCACCGCCACCACCTCGCCAGGTAGCCGCCGCCGTCGCCACCCCCTCCTTCCATTGTTGCTGTCGCCGCCGCCATCGCCGGGTCGATCCGTCCCCCTTTCATCCTCAGCGCCACGAATCGGGAACCCTAGGGTTCCCGATTCTTTCCGGGTCGCGACTCGGGTCGTTGGGTCGGACCCGGGTCGGGGAACCGGGTAGGGTTTCCCCGGTTCCCCCCAAAACGACACAGTTTTAGAAAAGAAAAAAAAAAAGGGGGACCCGGGTCGTTGAGTCGGACTCGGGTCGGGGAACCGGGTAGGGTTCCCCCCCCTCCCCCAAACGTCGTCGTTTCATAAAAAAAGAAAAAAAAAAAGAAAAAAGATGAAAAAAATCCGAGCCGGGCCCGCCACAACGAAAAGGCCCATCACGCCTCTGAGTCCTACATCCACAACCATCATATCCCGACAAAGTGGAAGCCATCGATTCCTCACCCAATCAGCGAGATCAGCCAACATGAACAAGCAGAGCTTATGCAAAGGAATTTGGGGATATGCTGGATGCATGTCTTAGAGCCGGTCCAAGAAGACAAGCACCTGCGCAAGAGCAAGGCTCCCCGTCGCATATAAATAGCAATCATGTGTTCCTTAGTGTTGATATTGTGAAAATTCCGTCCCATTGTTTAGGGACTTTTGTTTAATACATAGTATTTCCTTTGTCATTTCAAGTTTTAAATGTCAGAAGTCTGTGATCTCTAAAGTCCTCTTTTGATAAATAGAGAAGCAGTTAGACCATTGCCATGGGTCAATCCTTGTTTACTTTCGTGCTCATTTATGATTTTTGCGCCACAGGTAATTATGAATCGTTAACTATCAGCCACCCGCGAATGGCCTCACGTGATAAGACCCGATCAGAATGAGGTACAAAATCGCCTCACCAACATTGAAGATGGCGTAGGACATATGTCCATTGTCCTTCGACAACTCTCAAGGCAAATGGAATCCACTCAAGCTAAACCCAACTCCATAACTGCTTTAAGCACACTTCTGGCACCTGCAAATCTGCCAGATAATAACCAACAAGATAAACAGCTTGAAAAGATCATGAAAAAGTTGAGATAGCTGCAGGAGTCGAATCCTATTGACTCGTCCAATTATGTCAGTTTTAAGATCCCTGAAGAACTCAGAACGCCTGAATGCGAAAGGTATGTTGATACCTCCCGCCCAGAGACCTACTTACAAGCTTACCTGGTCCAAAGGATGATTCAATCATACCAATCAAACCTGACCGGCCCTGCCTTGCGATGGTACATTGTCAGGAAGATTAGTTCCCTTAAAACCTGGAAGGAACTAATTCATGTTTTCCACCAAGAATATGATATTGACATCAGCCCTGACATCGCCTTGCCCTACGAAGAACCGATAATCCCGGAGCACGAGGAGCCGTCAAATGTCAATGAAGCATTGCATGATAAATGGGCAACTGAGCAACATCTTATTATTGAAAAGTTTCCCACTCGGAAAGGTAAGGAACCTATGTACAAGATCACAGGTACAGAGCCTGTTCAAGACCGGGGCACGACAAGACGACTCCCCAAGCTTACTGCAAGAGCTAGGGTTCAAAGGATACCAACCCCTATCGACATAGAAAGTGAAACAAAGAGTGAAGTCTTAATATCTCTCGTTCCCGTTGACAAAATCGAACTGGCAAAACAAAGGGCCTTACTCAAAAGGTCTGGACCGGGAGCCAAGAAAAGAAAGCCTAAACCAATCAATTCAACATCTACCACTGAGTATAGGCGAAATTTGATAACTGGCGAACCACTGCATCAAAACTCCGAGCATTCTCTGGAATACAACTCTGAAGGCTACCTTCCTCTAGAATATGACCCTGATGACTTCCAGTCCCTAGAATACAAACCCAAGGATTTCCAGCGTTATTTCGATGGAACTGATCACTCATCATATAACTGTTTCCTACCATCACCTGGGGATGAAGGCCCGTCAGAAGAAGAAACGTACGTCCTTATCCGCTACGATCCTAACGAGCTACTAAACTCGTCCTCCGACCATGAGGATAGCTTCAATACTTCATCCTCATTCGGAAATTTTGACCCAGAAGAAGGCAACGGAGTGATATCGGTAGAGTCCAACTTCTCTGAAACAGAAAAATTCACCACTTCAACGAATATGCAGTGGGAAAACCAGTGGCCTAACCAAGACATGTCAAGCCCGCCTTGCCCTCATATGATCTTGACCCCCAATGAAGTATGGATACCTAATTTCTGCAAGTATAACGGCACGACTTGCCCCGTGGCTCATTTGCAATATCTCCATACTGAGATGAGTCAGTACCATGGCCCGATGTCATTCACAACTCAGGCGTTCCAAGAAACTCTTACGGGGTCTGCATTGCAATGGTTCGTCACAGCAAGTATTTACCTCATAAAGGATTGGAATGAGCTGTCTTCCACATTCTTGCATCAGTACCAAAACCAGATTGGAACTGAGCTGCCTTGCGAGAGTTTGGCCCACTTCGGAAGAAGACCAATGGAGGATTGCCGAGCATATGCAGGAAGGTGGAGGGCTTTTATGATGCAAACCTACCCTCAACTGACTGAAGAAGAATTGATAAAGCAGTTCGTAGAAACTTTGCCCCACAAACATCGCTGTTGGCTGCATGGGTTACACTTCCGTAGCTTCAACGAAATAGTCATCGCATGCGAATACTTCGAGTCTACTGGAGGCGAGGAATTCAAAGACGTTTGACTTCAGGACCAGCACTATCAAAGCGCTCCTTTTCATAGGAGTTTTTATTAGTTTTGTTTGTTTTTATCTAGTGTGCTACCGTTGTCTTGTTCATTCCAGTACTTTAATGTATGGTTATAATATTTTGTTTTGAAAGCATGAGGCGGTATTCCAAACCAGCCCAGTGATGCTATCCAACCATGAAAAGAAAATATCATCCAAGGAGAATACTGAGGGCTGGGCTTCCTCATGCTTTTTCTCCCCCAAAGACATGTTTTGAAAATAAAAAATATTTCATCACCAAAAGCTTTCGTCAAAACAAGATGATAAATTTAACCATGTTTGTCTTCTTGACTCTCTCACTTTATGTCTCAGAATACCATTCCCTTTGACTTAGTGTAACAGAAAGCATTTAAAACTGGCACATCATGTGAACATGCCAAATTCAAAGACACCCTTTCAAGGAAGCAGGGGCAAACGAAAAGGATCATCTTGTTTCAAAGAAGGTAAGTCTTATTCCCCGAACATAATTTTGAAAATGATGTCTCCTCTCTTCTGTGTGTTAGGACTAGAATTAGCACCTAGAGGGGGGTGAATAGGTGTTTGAAGCGATTTTAACAATTCAAATCGAATGAGATATAAATAATTTAGAATCAACGATTGCAGCAAATGAAAACAGTTAATAATAAAAGGATTAGGGATAGAGAATCAAGACTCCAGATTTATAGTGGTTCGGCTTAGATCAAGCCTACGTCCACTCTCCCGCACGGACAGTCCTTTTGGCTGGATTTCACTAAGAATCAATAAGAGTGATTACAGTCTCACGCTCTTGAGTCCACAGTGTAGATTACTCTACTACACTTCCTCAAGGTCTACAATATGATCTCTCTTTTGATTACATGTAACGCTCAAAGAATGATATCGCAAAATAAAAAAGGAGATTCAGACTTTGGAATTCTTCTATCCGCACCCTTCAACAACTAGAGCATCTTTCTTATATACTTCTTAATGCCTTCAATACCGTTGGCACCTTCCAAAGAAGTTCTTCCAATCAACCCGTTGGACAGAATCAATTAGAGAGAGCTTGAGCTCTTTAAGGTAAGTGTTGATAGCCCATCAATCCTGCTCGCCCATACAATCAGGATCTCGGTTTCCATAAGTAGATCCTTCCAAATATAAGTTGCGAAGTCGTCAAGGAATCTCAACAAATTCCATATAGAACTAAGATCGTTTAGTGCTGAATCTAGTAGAAAGATATCCACTAGTCGTTAGAATAAAGATCGTATAAGATCAGAATAAACGTCATCTTGGAAACTGTCCATGTGAGTAGACTTTGAAATATAAGTCTTGAGTCTTGCTAGCTTCAGACTTTGATCTTCAGACTTTGATCTTCAGACTTTGATCTTCAGACTTTGTCAAAAGAGTCTGTAAGTCTTCAGACTAGACTGATAAACCTGTTTTGTCAACTTCAAAATACTTTAAGGAATTTCATCCAACAATCTCCCCCTTTTTTATGGTGACAAAACTTTCCTGCAGATTTGAATATTATCGCCCTGCAATACAACTTTTAAGCAAGTATCATAAAGGATTAAATAAGATAGTAGAAGTTATCCTGTACACAGACTTTCCCTGTACACAGATCGGCATTCACCGAAACCTCATTAGTCATAAACAGACAGTACTATCTAATTTACAAAGCTTAAAGTATTGCCATAGAGAGCACATATTTCAAAAAACTGCACACGTTTAAAAACTTCAAGTCAAAGTCAAGATAGCAAGCAATAAAAAGATAGGATATGGTTTGGTTTGATAAAAAAAATCTGCAAAGTCTTCTCCCCCTTTTTGTCAGCATTAAAAAATCAAGGAGCTCGAGGAATGCGAACAAGTTGAAAGTCTCCCATAGACTTGATAGTGTCTTCCAACTTCCTCAAATCTTCCTGTACTTGGGTGAGAGTAGTGCCCTTTGCAGTGTCCTGAATCTGACGCTGAACATCTTTAAGCTGATCATGCAAAGTGATGAACATTGCATGATTTTCATTCTGCAAGGTTTGAAATTCATATCCCATGGCATAAATTTGACCTTTAAGTTCCAAGATGATATCAAGCAGCCTTTGAAAATTTCCAGAGTTGTCGGTCTGAGTGCTTGTTTCAGCTCGGTCTGAAGGTGGAGTCAAGCCAGTATGAATTTCAGCAGGAGGTTTAGTGTGTGGAGATGATGCCTCTCCTTCAGGAAACTGTGCAGCATGAATATCCTCAGCATCAGGAGGTGATCGACTAACACCTGTTTGAGCATCCTCTTCTCTGAAAGTCAGCCGAAGAGGTGTGTGTTCTTTTTCTTTATCTCCCCCTGTCTCCATGTCTTCTGGTGGAGAAAAGAACTCTTCTTTCTGAGGAGTTTCCTCAGTGACAGGCTGTTGTAGATCCTCCTTTTCTGCTGGAGAATCTGTTCTTTTTGGTTCATCTGCTTATTCTTCTTTTCCTTCTTCTTCTTCCTCTCTTTCTTCCTCTGTCTTCTCTTCCTCTTTATTCTCTTTCTTTTCTTCCTCTTTCTCTTCCTCTTTATTTTCCTCTGCAACTTGATGTTCTGGAACAGTTGGAATAGATGCAGCAAATTGAGAAATAAGAGTAGAGATGGGTATTGCATCCTCATCATCTTCATCTTCCAGGATGACTACCCTCCTCTTCTTGGTAGAACTGACCACAGGTTCTTTCCCTTTCCTTTTTGCTGCTGATGAGTCTGGTCTGAGTTTGATAGGAGTCTTTTCCTTGAATTGCTCCAGCTTCTTACTAAGCTCTTTCAGACACATCTTGGTAATCATCCTCAGCCCGATGACCATTTTATCAATAGTCTTCACTGTGAGAATATGAGGAGGTTGAATGTGTAGATGTCTGAAGAGACGAGTAATGAGAGCAGCATAAGGAAGCTTTCCTTTGTCCTTAACCATGCATCTATACATGTGAAAGATGATGGTATGTGGCAAAGAGAAGTTCACACCTATCTTGATGGCAAACATCAACTTAGCTTCAGAAATTGATACATCTGTCTTAGATGTTGATTTGGGTCTTAGACAGTTGATTACAATCTTATGCAGCAAAGTATTTGTAGCATTCATTCTGGAATAAGAGAGTCTTCCTTCTGCAATTCTGTCCTTTGCTAGTTCAAGAGTAGCATGGCTTATAGACACGCCGATTGGTTGGAAAGCCCCTCTTTCCACACCAAGCACATCAGCCAAAATGTCATTATCAATGACATACTCCTTATCTCTCACGCTGAAAGTAAAGCTGTTTGCATCAATGAAGATGATATTGGAGTAGAAATAGGCCGTCAATTCAGAATGTGCCGTGTCACAGTCTGTGCAGAACTGATAAAGTTGGAGCTTTTCGAATTTCTCTCGCAGATTTATGCTCAACAAGTCCAGAAAATCGAAATCCACAGTTCGTGGGTTCATCACCCCATGCTTCAGCAATTTTTCATATCTCTTCCTGTGTCCGTCTGAGCGGAACAATTCATCCTTCTTCCTTCGAAGGCTTGCAGCCACACCCATCCATGGTTTAAAGTGTATGAACATCTTTTCATCATCATCCTTTCCCTCAGGCTGATTCATACTACTAAACCTAGGGTCACTCGGGAAATTTGCAAATGCTTTTGCAGCCGTTCCCTCAGGTACAACTCCAGACCTTTCCATAACAGTAAGAAAGTGCGTCTCGTTTCTATAACCCTTCTCTTTCAGAAATTCATCCATAAAAGACATAGCAGAACCACCTTCCTTTAACGCAGAGTAAAGTTTGTAAACAAAGGCAGGCTTTAGAGTTCTTACTGGTTCGATATCTTCATAAATCGTTTCATCTTGAGGACCCTGTTGTTGAGAAGTTTGCTCAGTAGGAATGTCGCTTTCCTCAGTGAGATCAAAGTGCGTAGGACCCTCACCAGATCCCTGTGGTCCCCTGCTTGCTATTCTGGAAGACTTCCTCTGATACGACATTGTGCTTTTCTAGAGACTTTCTCACTTGTGTCGCAAGAAAGTTGAGAACTTTGAAACGAAGAAGTTTTGGAGAGAAAAATGCAGAGCAGTGAAAAACTTTTGATCTAGGGTTTCTGAGTAAAGTGAAAAACGAGGGAGAAGAGGTGTATAAGGATAGCAGGTACGGGGGATAAACCAAGTGTCGTATCTTTTGAAAATCTTGAATTTTCCTTTTTGAAAAAATAACTGCCTTAATAAAACGATAACCACTCCTTTTAAAAAATAACCGCCTTAAAATAGACAGATAATCTTACCTTATCAATAAGACAGTTTAAGTAAGGAAACTTACAGTCATGTCGATTCGTATTCTCAGTCTTTTAACCTTTGAGTCCAATACTCTGTCAGACTTTAGTTACTGAGTCTGAACTTCAGCATTCTTCAAGAGATAATATATTGAGTCTTGAGCGAATAGACTCAAACAAGCTTTTCTCAAGTGGCTTTGTGAAGATGTCTGCCAGTTGATTCTTTGAGTCTATGAATTGTATCAAGACTTCTTTGTTCTGAACATGATCTCTTATAAAGTGATGTCGAATCTCAATATGTTTTGCTCTTGAGTGTAGAATAGGATTCTTTGTAAGATTGATTGCACTGGTGTTGTCACATCTAATTTCTGTGCAAGAGTCTTCAATGCCAAAGTCTTGCAGTTGTTGTTTTATCCACAATATTTGAGAACATCAACTTCCAAGAGCAACGTATTCTGCTTCAGTTGTTGAAAGAGCCACATTACTTTGTTTCCTCGAGAACCAGGATACTGCCCTGTTTCCAAGCAATTGACAAGTACCTGAAGTGCTTTTTCTTTCAACTCTACAACCTGCAAGATCTGCGTCTGAATAGCCAAGTAGAGTAAAGTCTCCTTCTTTGGGATACCAAAGACCGATCTTAGCAGTAGTAGCAACATATTTAATAATACGTTTAACAACGCTTAAGTGAGATTCTCTAGGGTCAGATTGAAACCTAGCACATATGCAAACACTAAATAATATGTCAGGTCTGGATGCAGTAAGATAAAGAAGTGAGCCAATGATACTCCTGTATAACTTTTGGTCAATTTTCTTCCCTGCTTCATCTTTGTCTATCTTCAAAGAACTTGACATTGGTGTGTCAGTCTTTTTGCAATTCTCCAGACCGAACTTTTTAACAAGTTCTTTTGCATATTTCTCTTGATGAATGAATATTCCCTCCTTTAGTTGTTTGACTTGTAGACCAAGGAAAAAGGATAGTTCACCCATCATGCTCATCTCGAATTCATCCTGCATAGACTTAGAAAATTTCTTGCACAGAGTCTCATTAGATGATCCAAATATAATGTCATCAACATAAATCTAAACAAGTAGAAAGCTTTTACCTTCCTTTTTTATGAACAAAGTAGTGTCTACCTTTCCTTTAGAAAAGCCAGTGTGAATTAAGAAATTACTTAGCCTTTCATACCAAGCTCGAGGAGCTTGTTTTAGTCCATATAAAGTTTTCTTCAGTCTGAATACAGAGTCTGGTTTCTTTGAATCTTCAAAACCAAGAGGTTGTTCTACGTAGACTTCTTCTTGAATAACTCCATTTAGGAATGCACTTTTGACATCCATTTGAAACAGCCTGAAATTCTTATAGCAAGCAAAAGCAAGTAATAATCTGATTGCCTCTAACCTTGCTACTGGAGCGTAAGTCTCATCATAGTCTATCCCTTCTTCTTGCGTGTATCCTTTAGCTACGAGTCTTGCTTTGTTTCTCGTTACTTTGCCTTTTTCATCAACTTTGTTCCTGAAAACCCATTTAGCTCCAATAACTGATTTACCTTTTGGTTTGGGAGTTAATTCCCATACGTCGTTAATACTGAATTGTCTGAGCTCTTCTTGCATTGCTTCAATCCAGCTTTCATCAGCTAAAGCTTCTTCGATATTTTTGGGTTCTATTTCAGAAATAAGAGCAACATCAGTAGACTATTCTCGCCTTTTGGATCTTGTACGAATTCCCTCATTAATGTTTCCAATAATGAGTTCTTCAGGATGTCTGGACTTGTGCTTCCAGTTACTGTTCAGTCTGATAGATTGTTGATCTTCTTCTTGAGTAGGTTCTTCATCAGTAGCTTGTTGTACTGATTTTGATTTAGCAACTGCTTCAGTGGAGTTAGATCTAGAAGTGTCTGGAGCAGATTCTGAGTCTTCAGTCTGTAACTGCTGAACTAGTGGAGAGTCTTGAAATTTAACATTCATTGATTCTTCCACAAAGTGAGTCTTTTTGTTGAACACTCTAAAGGCTTTGTTTGATGTAGAGTATCCAAGAAAGAATCCTTCATCTGATTTTTCTTCAAACTTACCAACACGATCATTTGCATTCTTTAGAATAAAACATTTGCAACCAAATATTTGAAAATAAGAAACTATTGGTTTCTTCTCTTTAAAAATTTCATAAGGAGTTTTCTCAAGAATTGGTCTTAAAAACACTCGGTTTATAATATAGCAAGCAGTTGAAACAGCTTCTGCCCAAAACCTTGAAGAAACTTGATTTCCAATTAATAGTGTTCTTACCATTTCTTGTAAAGATCTATTTTTCCTTTCCACAACCCCATTCTGTTCTGGTGTATATGGAGAAGAGAATTTGTGTTGAAAACCAAATTCATCACATAAATTAGCAAAGTCTTGATTTTCAAACTCACCTCCATGGTCTGTACGAATGATTGTAATAGTGTGACCTTTCTCATTCTGCACCTTTTTAGCAAATTTTGAAAAGAGAGAGAAAGTCTCTGACTTACTTGTGAGAAAGTAGACCCAAGTAAATCATGAATAGTCATCCACTATTACCAGACAGAACCTTTTACCACCAATGATTTTCGTTCTGGTAGGTCCAAACAAATCCATGTGCAAAAACTACAATACATGATTAATGGAAACTCTATTTATTGATCTGTAAGAATTTCTAACCTGTTTACCCAGTACGCATGGTGTACATAGATCAGACTTTGAATAATTTAGAGTAGGCAATCCTCGAACAAGTTTCTTTGTAGAGATCTTGTTGATCTGCTTCATGTTGATATGGCCTAGCTTTTTGTGCCATAGATTTGCTTCATCTTGTACTGATATTAAGCACTGTGATCTTTCTTGATTCACATCCAGAAGATAGATATTTCCATGTCTTCGACCAGTAAAAGATTGAGTAAGGTCTTTACTGATTCCAGAGCACGTTTCTTCCTGAAAGTTGATCTTGAAACCAGAATCACACAACTGACTTATGCTAAGCAAGTTGTAATTTAATCCTTCAACTAATGAAACATTATTGATAGACAAACTTCCAATCTTCATTGTTCCTCGACCAGTAATCTTTCCTCTGTTGTTACCACCAAAGGAAACTTTTCCTCCGTCTATCTGGATAAGTTTTATGAAGCAGCTTGAGTCTCCTGTGATATGTCTTGAGCAGCCACTATCAAGATACCATTTTATCTTCTTTTTGATAGTAACCTGCAATTAACGGAAATCAAGCTCTTTTTGGTACCCATACCATCTTGGGTCCAGAAGTGTTAGTACAATAGACAGTCTTAGCCCAGCTCTTTTTAACAGGTCTCCAAACCAAAGGACATTCTTTCTCGAAGTGTTCTAAGCTTTTACACTTGGAACATCTCAGAGCATTTCTACCAATAGGTTTTACAAAGACTTTCTGGAAATGATTCTTGTAAACAGTTCTAGCTGGTCTTTGTTTAATTCTTTCTTTTACCTTCGGAAAATCAATCAGTGGAATAGTTTCAGAAGTCATACCAAGACCTAACTTGTCAAAATATGGTCTTTGTATCGAAAGAATCTTATCTAGCTTTTCAGAACCATTTAAAATCTCTTTGATATTTTAGTGATATCATTTTTCAAAAGATTATTTTCATTTGAAATACTGTCTGAGTTTTCTTTTATAACAACAAAATCTTTTTCCAGTTTTTCAAACTTTTCTTTCATAAGTTTATCCTGTTGTTTCAATGTAGAATTTTCCCTTTTCAATTCGGAGATCCTCTTAAGAGAGGTTTTCAGACTAAGACAAAGTTCATCAATGTAATTAGAAACTTTAACAGGAATTTTCAAGTTACTAACCTCGAGTTCGCTGTCTGAGTCTGTTTTTGAATCAAGGTCTGAGTCTGAGTCTGATTTTGCCATTAAGCATATATTGGCATAATCATTGTCACTATCTTCACATTCAGTATCACTCCAAGTCTCTGCTTTGAGTGCCTTCCTGTTTTTCTCAGTCTTCCCTTTTCTCTTCTTTAACAGAGGACAGTTAGGTCTGATGTGTCCCTTTTTCTTGCATTCAAAGCAAGTCACTTCTTTATTCGTATCATCTTCCTCTGTTGACCTGTTTTGAAATCTTTGAGAGTTTTGTTTCTTCCAATTGAATTTCCTTCCTTTTCTGTTCAACTTTCTGAATCTCTTTATCATAAGTGCCAGTTCTTCATCATCTAGATCTTCTTCAGAGTCTGTAACATCAGAATAGTCATTAGACTTTAAGGCAATAGATTTCTTACCTTTTGAGTCTTCCTCTTCGTTGGTCTGTTCTACTTCATAGGATTGAAGAGTCCCAACCAATTCATCTACAGAAAGTGGAGCAATCCTCTGTGTCTCTCTTATTGAGGTTTTTATATAATTCCAGTCTTTTGAGAGTCCTCGAAGAAGTTTGTTGACCTTCATATGTCCTGAGATTGGATGTCCCTGATATTCAAGACCATTCACAATTTCAGTAAAGCGACTAAACATGTCAGTAATTGATTCTCCTGATCTCATCTTAAAGACTTCGTATTGTCCCAAGAGAATGTTGATCCTTGTTTCTTTCACACGATCAGTTCCTTCATAGGTAATGTGAAGCCTATCCCATACTTCTTTTACTGTATCACAAGAAGATATTCTATTATATTCAGTAGGGGATAAAGCACAATACAAAGAGTAAATAGCTTTGGCGTCGAGAGTCTGTCTCTTCGTGATTTCTTCTTGAGTCAAAAGAATAGGAACAACAGGTTCTTTTCCTCTCTCTGAGTCTGATGCAGCAACATGATTGATTCCTTTAGCAACCACTTCCCATTCCAAAGGATCTTTCGATCTTAGGAATGCCTTCATCTTATTTTTCCATATGCTGTAATCTTTTCCATCAAAGTATGGAGGTCTGGTATTGCTTTGACCTTCAACCAACCCTGTAGGCAGCATACTAGCCATAGATCTTTTACTTAGAAGTAAAGACACTTCTTATAAACAAGTACACAAGCTCTGATACCAATTGTTAGGACTAGAATTAGCACCTAGAGGGGGGTGAATAGGTGTTTGAAGCGATTTTAACAATTCAAATCGAATGAGATATAAATAATTTAAAATCAACGATTGCAGCAAATGAAAACAGTTAACAATAAAAGGATTAGGGATAGAGAATCAAGACTCCAGATTTATAGTGGTTCGGCTTAGATCAAGCCTACGTCCACTCTCCCGCACGGACAGCCCTTCTGGCTGGATTTCACTAAGAATCAATAAGAGTGATTACAGTCTCACGCTCTTGAGTCCACAGTGTAGATTACTCTACTACACTTCCTCAAGGTCTACAATATGATCTCTCTTTTGATTACATGTAACGCTCAAAGAATGATATCGCAAAATAGAAAAGGAGATTCAGACTTTGGAATTCTTCTATCGCACCCTTCAACAACTAGAGCATCTCTCTTATATACTTCTTCATGCCTTCAATACCGTTGGCACCTTCCAAAGAAGTTCTTCCAATCAACCCGTTGGACAGAATCAATTAGAGAGATCTCGAGCTCTTTAAGGTAAGTGTTGATAGCCCATCAATCCTGCTCGCCCATACAATCAGGATCTCGGTTTCCATAAGTAGATCCTTCCAAATATAAGTTGCGAAGTCGTCAAGGAATCTCAACAAATTCCATATAGAACTAAGATCGTTTAGTGCTGAATCCAGTAGAAAGATATCCACTAGTCGTTAGAATAAAGATCGTATAAGATCAGAATAAACGTCATCTTGGAAACTGTCAATGTGAGTAGACTTTGAAATATAAGTCTTGAGTCTTGCTAGCTTCAGACTTTGATCTTCAGACTTTGTCAAAAGAGTCTGTAAGTCTTCAGACTAGACTGATAAACCTGTTTTGTCAACTTCAAAATACTATAAGGAATTTCATCCAACACTATGTACAGGAAACAAAAGATCGGACATAATAGGCATAGGCATGCGGTTAAACCCGACGCACACACACCATGGTAGCTCGAGGCAGGATAACCTCCTCCAGGCTGCTTTCGACCTTCCTATGTTTGCAGGCCGTCCTCAGGAGCTTTGTACGTTCCACCTCACTCCTGCCCAATTCCTTGTCAAGACGGAGCAAATATCTCCTCCCCCTTGACATGCCCGAACAATTAGACGTCATAGTTTCATTGAAGGGATTTCCAGCTTCGACAAGCCAAGAAGTACAAGGAAGAAATTTCTTTTCTTCCTTTGAATTCATTACTGTCAATAGGGAGAAAATCCAGACAGTCAAGGCGATCTATAGCCCCACTCCAAGACAATGACTCCAGAGTCTGGAAGCTTCACTCCGTGTTCTAGACACGTATTCTTCAAAAAAATAATTGCTATCAGAAAGCTGGAGGTTTTTGATTGTCCATCTCGAATTCCATAGAAGCTTGAGGTATGTGACTTTTTGCTCAATGCAGCTATAGTCAAGAACAGAGGAAAAATTCCACATAAGGAAGGCGTTGAAGATGAATCAACGACCAGCAATCATGCATACAGGGCCACAAATGAGGAGGGCTGATCAAAAGAGACATTGAACTGTGTCAAAGACAAAAGGCCGTCATTGACACTCAAACATCCCTAGGAGTCAACAAATATAAACTCTGGGAAAGAGTAATTTGGTATCGTTTCCAATACTCCCAGTATCTGAATTCACTTTTGATATATTTTCTCCTATTTGACAGGAAGCATAAGATTTAAGAGCACAAGCTTAGTGGTTAATTTGTGCAAACCAAGTAGCCCATATCGATTTACTTGGCTTGGTATGAAAGGACATGTCATCCAAGAGCCAGTCCGGTTAAATGAAAAAAGAAGCGCCCCCTACGGACACCGTCAGCACCTCTAGCCAAGTGCTACCCGGGAAGAAGCAAAATGGTCCAAAGTCGAGAGTTCGAATCCCCGACGCAACAGTTAGCCGCTTGAAGAAATAAATAAAAATTGCTTCTCTTGCACCTGCAAATTACAAGAGAGCAATTGACCTAACGGAGTGGAAATTATAGGAATTCATATCCTCCTTGTACTTCGGGTCTATTCAAACATTTGTAAACCAGTGAAGGGTAATGTTGTATCACTTCCAAGTTATTCGACTCTTGAAAGAGCTTCTGACTAGCATGATCCCTCTCATCTGTTGCAGGATCACCTGATCGTCAAAGATGTAGAAAACAAATCAATGAGAGGCATGTCAGACTATGATAAACTCTCCCAAGCCAAATGACGTCTCAAGTATCGCTAAAGCAAATGACAGAAACCTTTCAGGCCTCAGATCATGTGTGATATTGGCCCTACTAATTGATCTATTTTCACATCTTCTCTTCTGCAGGGGCAAAAGCAGAAAGGCCGTCAAACCGATGATCAGATCCCCAATCCCAGCTGATCCTCCTTGTGTCATTTCCCTACTTAATTAGGATAATCCATTGACACCCCCTTTGTGAATAACTCTTTTGATGTTCAAAATTCAACACATTTGTAAATACAATTTCACCAAGTAAACACCCCTAAAGTTGTCAATAGGGTCTCTTGAGTAAAAAATCATTCATTTGTTTTGAGAGTACAAACTCTCTCATTCTTCAAAAAATGCTGCATGCCTTTCTCCAAATGGTTTTTTGCATGATGATTTTGTCTGTCTAAATCACTAATTCCATTGAGGATTACTAGAATAGACAACTAAGTGAAGAATACAAGATTAGTTAAGCATGCTGGATGAGGCACGTCAGAATGATGACAGGCGAGCCATATCCTACACACAGTCCCCCATCTATACAC
Source organism: Eucalyptus pauciflora (assembly GCA_007663325.1). Classification (NCBI taxonomy): domain Eukaryota; kingdom Viridiplantae; phylum Streptophyta; class Magnoliopsida; order Myrtales; family Myrtaceae; genus Eucalyptus; species Eucalyptus pauciflora. The sequence continues at coordinate 318,479 of VMYD01000105.1, read as the reverse complement.
TTGTGAGATAAGTGCAGAAAATTCCATAACTGCAGGGTAAAGAGTTCTCTCGCGAATGGTACGATAACCAAAATAGTGAGAGGCATTTCATTGCTCACCCCCTATTGAGCCCCCATACACTGGTGAAGCTTCTCTCATCAAGAATCACCCCACATTGGAGCATGTCAAAGACAAGGCAAATCAGCATCATAAGGTGAGAAGAGGGATAGAAATTCTCTTGCTTGCATTTGCATCAATCTTCGAGTGTCTTTATTGCATATGAACACTCGCATTAATTTAAGTGCCTTAGAATGACGAAGAGCAATTCATTTTCTATGCATTTGTATACATTGTACAACCCAAGTGAGTCTGTAATTTTACCCTCACATTGAGACAAAGCAGAAGTTATTGCCATAGCCTAGAGCGCTGGCCGAAGATGAAGACTCAAAGTCTAAATAATGGTGCTTCGATTGAACTCGCCTAGATCAGTTCCTCAAGCAACAAAAATGAAAAAAAAGTAGGGGCATAAAAAAGCAGTGTACCTGGTAAAAGCAATGTCAATGCCCATAAATGAGAAACTTGAATAAAAGTAGGGGCATAAAAAGCAGTGTACCTGGTAAAAGCAAGGTCAATGCCCATAAATGAGGAACTGGAATAAAAGCAGGGGCATAGAAAAGCAGTGTGCCTTGTAAAAGCAAGGCCAATGCCCCCCAGTAAAAAAAAATACAGCCAAGAAAAAGTTGTGGTTGTAAAAATCTCCATTTGATCATGAGAAGAAAGACCAGTGATGAATGCCAAGACAGTCACCAACTCTCACCCTTCTACATGTGAGTCGAGTCTACGTTATATTCCAATTGTAAAAAGTCTTTTCAGACTAGGGGCACTTCAATTAACGTAAGATTTCATATGTGCATAAATATCGCTCGAAGAAGTACGAGCAAGATTACTCTATCTCTTTTCGCAGGGTTCCTGACTTGTAAACCCGGAGATAATCGTGCAACATTTTCATCCATCGACTTCAACCTTGATGGTCCCCTTTATGAGTTGCTAACCAAGTCTTCATCACAATTTCAATAAAGACCTCTCACATTGGTAAAGTCGTACTACTTGCGAGAATACTCGGACCCCAGCTGACATGATGACAGTGAGAAGCGTGATCCTTATAAATCCTGCATCAATGGTCAGGATAAAACAACCTTTCCATGAGAGTGAGTGAAAAGTCCTTTCAGACTGAAAGTCCCTCATCTGGCATGCTCAAGACATCTACATTCTAAATGAGGGTTGTCTTTCAAAATCTTCCCCAGTGGAATTCGGATGATACAAAACTGACAAAGTTGTCATGCATAAATCGCATTTGAATTTATGAATTTATAGCATATACAATCATTGTGTACATGTCTGCATATTGTGTAAATAGCAAATATACTCTCAGTGATCAGAGATATTGCCAGGTAAGCATATCCATATCCCCATCTGTCTTAAAGTGCCTACCACTGTCTAGGTACACTCTTCTTGTCACTCGACCTATTCGAGTCGTCCCCTGAGTTTGGGTGCTTGCAGCGGTCTAAGTATCCTCTTGCTTTTGAGTACCCACCATTTGCCGGGTACTCCCTCTTATCGACGCTCGACATGCTCGAGTTATCCCCTGAATATTAATATTTGCAACTATCCAGTTATCCTCCTATTTTTGGGTGCCTGCCATTACTTAGGTACTCCCTCTGTTGACACTCGACCTGTTCAAGTTGTCCTTAAAGTTTGGATGCTCATGACTGTTCAAGCACCCTATTGTTTTTGAGTACCGATCATCATTCGGATACTCCCTTTCCGTGACACTCGACTTGTCCGAGTTTTCCTCAAAATTGTATCTTTGAATTCTAGCAGCTACTCAAGTATTCCACCACATTATGCGCCTGCAATCACTCAGGTATGCTTTCTTACACTTGGACCAGTTGAGTGGTCCCTGACTATATCATTAAATATTTGTGTTCATCCAAATATTTCTCTACTTTGTACACATGTGTGCCTGCCGCCATCCAGGTAAGCCTTGTGCTACATTCAAATCCTCAATTGCCAGGAGGTGGGAGACCTTCATGAATATGCGAGGTACGCCCTCGATATTCCCTAATTGCCAGGAGGTGGGAGACCTTCATGAATATGCGAGGTACGCCCTCGATATTCTCAATTTCCAGAAGGTGAGAGACCTTCACGAATATGCGGGGCATGCCCTCGATATTCCCAATTTCCAGAAGGTAAGAGACCTTCACGAATATGCGAGATCCATCCTCAATATTCCCATTACCAGAAGGTGAGAGACCTTCACGAATATCTCAGGTACGTCCTCGATATTCTCAATTGCCAGGAGGTGGGAGACCTTCACGAATATGCAAGGTACGTCCTTGATATTCCCAATTTCCATAAGGTAAGAGACCTTCGCAAATATGCGAGGTACGTCCTCGATATTCCCCAATTATCAATAGGTGAGAGACCTCCGCAAATATGCGAGATCCATCCTCGATATTCCATTTGCTAGGTATTTTTTAGAAATTCGTACTTGTGATCATCCGAGTACCTCTTCAACACCTGCGAACGTTCAGGCATCCTTTTAAGTCTGTACTTGTTAACATCCAAGTACTCTTTTGACACTTGCAATCAATCAGGTATTTTCCAGCATCTAGTACTTGTGAGCATACAGGTACCCCTTCGATATCTGCGAACATCTAGGTATCCTCCAAGAGTTTGTACTTGTGATCATCCAAGTACCCATTCAACGCCTGCAAAGGCCCAAATATCCTTCAGGTTTGTACTTGTGAATATCCAGGTACTCTTTCAATGCCTGTGAATGTCCAGGTATCTTCAACAAATTGACGCCCTGCGAAAAGTCGGTGCATCCCCCGAGAAAGGTCGGGTTCCAACTGGTGTCTTTGACGAAGATCAGGCACCTCACAAACCGATGCCCTGAGAAAGATCAGTGCATCCCCTGAGAAAGGTCGGGTTCCAACTGGTGTCTTTGACGAAGATCAAGCACCTCACAAATCGATGCCCTGAGAAAGGTCAGTGCATCCCCTGAGAAAGGTCGGGTTCCTACCGGTGTCTTTGACGAAGATCAGGCACCTCACAAACCGATGCCCTGAGAAAGATTAGTGCATCCCCCGAGAAAGGTCGGGTTCCAACTGGTGTCTTTGACGAAGACCAGGCACCTCACAAATATGATGCCCTGAGAAAGGTCGGCGCATCTCCCGAGAAAGGTCAGGTACCAACTGGTGTCTTCGACAGAGGTCAGACATCCCCACAAAATTGATGCCCTAAGAAAGGTTGGCACATCTCTCGAGAAAGGTCGGGTACCAACTAGTGTCCTCGATACAAATCAGGCACCCACAAATGAAATGCCCTGAGAAAGGTCGGTGCATCTCCCGTCAAGGCGACCGAAGAAAGGTTCGAGTCCTAGACAAATCATTGATTGTTTTAACAGGCGACCGAAGAATGGTTCGAGTCTTGGAGAAGCAATTTCTCGTCACGGCGACCGAAGAACGATTCGGGTCCGAGACGAACCACTAATTGCTCTAACAGGCAACCGAAGAATGGTTCGGGCCCTGGAAGAGCAATTCCCGTCAAGGCGACCGAAGAAAGGTTCGAGTCCTAGACAAATCATTGATTGTTTTAACAGGCGACCGAAGAATGGTTCGAGTCTTGGAGAAGCAATTTCTCGTCACGGCGACCGAAGAACGATTCGGGTCCGAGACGAACCACTAATTGCTCTAACAGGCAACCCAAGAATGGTTCGGGCCCTGGAAGAGCAATTTCCCGTCAAGGCGACTGAAGAAAGGTTCGAGTCCTAGACAAATCATTGATTGTTTTAACAGGCGACCGAAGAATGGTTCGAGTCCTGGAGAAGCAATTTCTCGTCACGGCAACCGAAGAACGATTCGGGCCCAAGACAAACCACCAATTGCTCTAACAGGCGACCGAAGAATGGTTCGGGTCCTGGAGGAGCGATTTCCCGTCAAGGCGACCGAAGAAAGGTTCGGGTCCTAGATGAATTGTTGATTGTTTTAACAGGCAACCGAAGAACGGTTCGAGCCCTGGAAAAGCAACCTCCTCATATCACCAGGTAAGATGACGCCTTGATACTTACCAAACTCAGGGTTCACACCCTATCTCACTCACTTCCGGTAAGCAACCTCTTCTTAGCTGTCTTAGTATATGTAATGTTATATCGCTCTTTTTGCATAGGATAATAGGTCCCAAATAAAATATAATCTGCCACGCATGTATGGATAAAATTTAGGCATCAGTTTATCTTTGAATGCAACCTCTGCGAGCTCACCTTCAAAGAGGGGCAGCTGTTGATGCCTAAATTTTCATTTTAATTAGGTTTTACTTTATTTTAGTTCATTTTAATTCATCTTTCTCGGCTAATAAATAAACAAAAAAAACAAAGCAAAACAAAGAGCAGCCCCTTCCTCCCTGTGGGCCCTCGGCCCATCCTCCTCCTGGGCCGGCCCCCACGTCATCCCTTCCTCGCGCCTCTGCAATCACGCGCAGAGGGCGCGACGTCGGGGGGCGGCGGCGCATGCACGTGGAGCAGAGGAGCAGCTGGCGTCGGATGGGACGCCGGTCTGGCCGCCCGGAGCCGCTCGGCACGCGAGGGGGACCGGCGGTCGAAGCTCCGTCGACCGGCCACCCCCTCGCCTATAAATACCCCCGTCCCCGCCTCTGTTGAAGCACGCGCAGCAGCCGGCGAAGCCCCAAGGACCCCTGAGAGACATCGGGGAGCTTGGAGCGAAGCAAGGCAAGGCGGTCGGGTCGCGAGCTCGCCGATCCCCCTCCGAGAGACTTCGGGGGAGACCGGCGGCGAGCGAAACCCGGATCCGCGGGCTCGCAGAGAGAGAGAGAGAAAGAGGGAGGGAAAGATCGCGTTGCCGCCACCGCACCGCCGTCGCCGCCGCTCACAGCCACCACCCCGCCAGGTAGCCGCCGCCGTCGCCACCCCCTCCTTCCGTTGTTGCTGTCGCCGCCGCCGTCGTTGCCGTCGCCGCGTCCTCCTCCTCAGCGCCGCGAATCGGGAACCCTAGGGTTCCCGATTTTTTCCGGGTCACGACCCGGGTCGTTGGGTCGGACCCGGGTCGGAGGCAGGGTGGGGTTTCCAGTTCCCCAAAGCGACACAGTTTTAAAAAAAAAAAAAAAAAAAAAAAAAAAGGGGGACCCGGGTCGTTGGGTCGGACCCGGGTCGGGGAACCGGGTAGGGTTCCCCCCCTCCCCCAAACGACGTCGTTTCATAAAAAAAGAAAAAAAGAAAAGAAAAAAGATGAAAAAAATCCGAGCCGGGCCCGCGTTGCAGGCCCGAGTGCGATCGGCTTTTTTTATTTTTGCAAAAAAAATCCAAAAAATATTTTATTTTCCAAAAATATTAAAAATATATTTTAATTTCCAAAAAAACAGAAAATATTTTATTTTCGAGAAAATCAAGAAAAAATCAAAAATTACTTTATTTTTAAAAAAATATTAAAAAAATATTTTATTTTCCAAAAAAATATCAAAAATCAAAAAATCCCTTTTATGTCCAAAAAATTGGAAAAAAGTCCTAAAAAATGTCTTTTTCCAAATAATGCATGGAAAATCCCTAAAACATCCAAAAACCTCAGGGTTTAAACAAGGTTAGGTACCGAAAGGGCATTAGTGATTAACTAGTGTAATCAAGTCCCCGATCCTAATTTCTCTGGTTGCGCAGGAGCGAATATTTCTCCCAATATTTCGCATGGGTTTCTAATCAACCCATCCCAAATTGATTAGTGGCGACTCCGTTTTAAAAATTAACTTACAAGTTAAAAACTTAGACTATTAAAGTCGTGAATTGGTGGACTTGGGAGAGTTCGGGCTTAATCAATCCAGCCGAGCCATTAGCCTCCTTAGGCTCCCGCCCCGGATCGGGCGCCGGAAAAAAAGAGGTCGCGACAATGTGTTTTCTAGTAATTATATTGTATAGTGATTTAGCTAGCTAAATTATTATAAGTGGAATATGTATAGTTCTTTAAGTGAGATTTCATTAAGAATTATGAAAGGCTAAATATTGATTGGGTTATTGAGTGTAATTGGAGGATTGAAAATATTGAAAGACCATTTGAGTACGACATCGATTGTAACCTCCACTATATTGCTTATTTTTAAAGTGAAATTCTATGTTGTTTTTTTCATGAATATAGATACCAACATTCGGATCGAACAACATAAATCTAGTATATGATTTATTTCCTTCTTTTTGCCTACTATCTGATTCGCTTGTCCCATATTTTAAGAACAAGAGACTATATCTTCAAATAGGAAGATGGTCATGTCAACAATATCTAAGACTGAATCCTCTGCTTTCATAGAGTAACTACAAATAAACGTTTAAAATCTAGCTAGGAAGGTTGACTAAAAAAGGAAAGAAACTTAAACATATCCTTACATGAAAGTTAGAGAAAAGGCTTTGCTAGCATAATAGTTTTTGGGGTACTGTAATAATAACAGTCTATTGTAAGGATAAATTCTTAAAGAAGTGGGTTCCACGATAATTTATAATTATATGTGATTTAATTTTTTGTGATCCAGAATGGATTGTTATTTTTACAGTACATTAAAGACTATTATGCAATCATTTCTTAATGACAAATTGAAATATGAAATTACAGGGTAAATAACATAGAAAGACACAAGTAGTAGAATTCTAATTATTCGCAAGTAATTCCCAAGATGTTTTGTTCTTATGAAGGTGTGCTCCTTCTATGGACTATGCTTCTCAATTGCATTGGCTCTCTCTCAGAACAGATTTCTGCACCTTGCCGGTGGAATTCATTGGCAAGTCCCCGAACCACACCGTCTTTGGAACCATTGCCGCCTTTTGTAGCTGCTTCGCACAAAACTCTACTATCTCCTCGGCGTTGGAACACTTCCCTTCCTTCAACTTCACAAATGCACATGGGACTTGCCCCGCAACGTCATTTTGAGCAACAACAGCGGCTTCCGCAACTTTCGGGTGGCTCAACAAGACGGCTTCTATGTCCAATGTGCTGATCACCTCCTTCCCTAAGACTATTGCATCCCTCGCTCGGTCCTTCATCTCTATGCAACCGTCTGCGTGCCGCACCCCGACATCCCCGGTCCTGAACCACCTTCCAGAAAATGCCTTCTGCGTTGCCTCCAGGTCGCCCAAGTAGCCTGCCATGAGGGTGTTCCCCCGGAGCATGACTTCTCCGATTGTTTCCCCATCGTTTGGAACGCTCTGCATGGTGGTCGGGTCCTTGACATCGGTAGCTTCCAGTGTGATGTTGTGGAGCCCTTCTCTACATTTCAGGTTATGATCGTCGCAGTCGTTGTCGTCGTTGTCATGGTGGTGGTGTTGCGATGACCTCCAGGGTCTGATGAGGGCAGGCCCTAGGGCTTCCGTCATGCCATATCCATAGACAATGTTGAACCCAAGCTCTTGGACTCTCTTGAGAACGGGATTCGTCGGGAATGCGCCGGCGATGATTACGTCCACCACGGAAGGTAGTGGCTTTTGGTCGACCGGTGGGAAATCAGCAATCATATTTAGGATAGTGGGTTTACCTGTTGAAAGGGAAAAAATAAGAAGAAAATTCTACTTTTTCTTGGGTGATTTTGCATGAACCTAACGTCATCCATACTTTCATATGACATGTTTCAAAAAGCGTAGGCGTCCTCCCAAATATTTGATTATATTTATACCGCACTAAGGTAAGGACACATTATCGACATATCTCAACGCTACTCATCTATTTTTTAATGAGAATAATATATTATCCTTTGATTCCGTTTAATATGTCATGCTCATGATGCAACAGGACTCTCCACATCAAAGTAAACGAAACCGGACCATTACCACAGAGATGGGTGACCTTGTGGAGCTGAATGGAGTCGAAGATGATCTTCGCCGAGACGTTCCTAATACACACATTGACACCGCCGAGTGCTGCCATCGCCCATGTGAAGCACCACCCATTGCACCTGAACATGTCCACCGTCCACAGGATCACAGGCGACTTCCCCATGTTGTATCGGAGGATCAGCCCTAGAGAGTTCAAGTACGATGCTCGATGGCTGTACACCACCGCCTTGGGTGTCCCCGTCGATCCCGAAGTGAAGTTGACCGAGATGGGGCCACACTCATCGGCCGGACTCATGGCTTGGAAATCGCTCTCTCCCATAGCTAGGGTTTGTTCATACTCTCGAACCCCAAGATCATAGTGGGCTTGACGGTCCAGTGAGACGTCATGGATTGCGACAAGGAGTGGCTTGTGATCGTGGTGGTTTTCTAGGAGGTGCGTGTCGTTCTTGTTGTGGATGACTTTGGAGACGAGGTGTACGAGCTCGGAGTCGACGAAGATGATTTTGGGTCGTAATCGGTGAAGAATGATCGTCAAAGCATGCTCGTCAAGGCTTACGTTGAGCGCGGAAAGAGTCGCGCCTGCCATTGGAACCGCGAAGTGGAGCTCGTATAGTGCAGGGACGTTTGGTGCCATGGCTGCAACCTGCATTAACATAACAACGAATCGTGAGCATAACATCATCGAACCGTCGCCATTGTTTGTGGTTCAGGTAATCTTGTTGCTCATTTCGAAAAACAAACCCCATCATCAGTTCGTGGCCCTCAGACGAGTCAGACTTTGAAAATTCGTCACCAAAAACTCTGGAATCTATCGCACGCGCCACCATGCATCGCCATGTCACGGGCTGCTGTCGCCGCCGCCTTAAGTGCTTTTTCCGAAGCACTAGTTGGATATTATAAACAAAATCCACCAGAAACAGGTTGCTCATCCTTCGACGAGTCCAACCTAGTAAACGAAGTCTCTAGATCCCTTTTGCATGCCCACACGCGCCGCCCAAGTCCTTTGCGCGTGATGTCATCTTCCACATCAGTGCCACTTTTCAACCAAGTTGTCTACCATGTCATCATCTGACGTCATCCTCCATGTCAGCGCCACTCCTTAGCCAAGTTATCCGCCTCGTCATCTTAGTATTATTATCATCAACCTATGTTGATTGCCGTAGACTAGATTTTTTTTTTTTGAACAGGATTGCCGTAGACTAGATTGGCTCGAACCGTTTTGGATTGATTTTTGGCATTTTCAAATCGGTTCCTGAGGTATTTCGACGTCTTGAACTATTTTTGGCTTTGTACGAATTTTCTTTGAATTCCTTATAGAATATACTGGTTTATACTAGTATATTGCATATCATAGATAAATTAGAAGTCTCAATACTTATTCAGACCATCTTAAATGGATCAAACTATATTTTATGGGCTTAAGAAATATCAAGTTTAAGAGGATGTAGGCTTTAGTGTTACGTCACTGGAAATATTCGCGAGGCTATGTAGGCTATTGATGAACCAATGATCAATTTGTTGAACGTTTAGAGTGGGATTGCAAGAATCATAAGATACTCACATGGTTGGAAACACTTCAATTCTATCCATCAGACTCGCCTAAATACAACAAAGAAAGCCTGAGATCTTCTTGCCAGTTGTTACTTTGCATAAGACATTACTCATTGGTATCAACTGTTAGGGAATTTACATTGCATGTGTCAGGAGACAAGTCAGTCTATTAACAACTTTTTATCTTCCATGCATGCTATATGAGAATAGCTGGCTTTATCTAAGCCTGAATGGGAGATGACTTCTTTGCTGAATGCCATGATCATGTGTGTATTATGCATTTTCTAATGGCACTTAATGATGAGTTTGAATCTATGCAAGCTTAACTTTTGCATCGGGATCCTTTACCTTATTTTGAGGTAGTGGCCTCGAAATTGTTGATGGAGCATATTCCACTTGCTACTACTTTAAAGACGAAACGTGTTATTCTATTAGTCTCCACTCCTAAAGATGTAGTGCTTGCCACTTTTGGTTTCTCCTCATGTGCAAGTCTTACTGTACGTATCGTTGTCCACATGGTCATCGTACATCCTATTGTTATTAGTTGGAACCTAGGCAACCTACGGGAAGGAACAACCTATCCCGGTTTAGAGGTCCGCATGCATGTCTATCCATCATTGTTGCTTCCATCAGGGAATCCTCTAATAGTTCATATGTTACTCTATCATTAGATGATCATTGGTCCACAGTTCATTCTATCATTCTAGAATTTAGTACTTTTAACTCTTCTATACCTAACCCTTCTACTTTGTCAGTCACCCTAGGTAATCTTGATTCATGGTTCTTTAATTCTGCCTGCTATAATCACATGACCTTTAATTCTAATTCATTCAAGTCAAAGTCATATACTTCACAAGCACCTAGTATTCATATAGCTAGTAACTCTCAGATGATAGTTAGTCAAACATGGCATGTTTCAACGTCCAAATTGTCATTGCCTGATATATTGATGGTTCCCAAATTCTCACCAAACTTGATATTTGTGGGACGGCTATGTGAACTTGGTTTTGACATTCATTTCTCTTCGAATGGTTGTCGTGTGCAAGATCTATAGATGGGACAGACAATAGGGACAAGCTATAAAGTAGGACATTGTTTGATCTTGTTTCGTTAAAGCTTCCCAACTCCTTCACTCATTGTGATGCCACAATATTATTTGAATCTTGTCATTCTTGATTGGGACATCCTTCTTTCTCTAGTTTAGGTCATTTGATTTTAAGTGTTCGTTTAGGTTTTATTGACACTAAAACTTTTGATTGCTTGCCTTGTAAGTTGGAAAAATATCATGCTTTATTGTTAAATATTAGTGAATTTGTCTCTTATACTCCCTTTAATCTAATTCACTTTGATATTTGGGGATTATCTCCTACTCCCATTAGAGGAGGATTTTGTTATTTTGTGATTTTTGTGGATGATTATTTTCGTTATACATGACTTTATCTTATGAAGAATTGATCCAAAATCACTCATATCTATAGTAATTTTGCTGTCATGATCAAGATACAATATTCTCGAGATATTAAAGTTTTTTTGTATTAATAATGCCATGTAACATAGAGACAAAGAGTTCCTTAGAATTGTTTCTTAAAATGGTACTATCATTCACCGTGCTTGTAAGGACTTCGCAACAAAATGGTCGAGTAGCACGTAAACATAGGCATGTCTTAGATATCATACACACTCTTCTAATCATAGCATCTTATCCAGAACAGTTTTAGAGAGAGGCCTATCATACTGTTGTATATACTGTTAGTTGTATTCCATCACCTATTATAGGTGATATTTCTCTTTACTAGCACTTAAATGATAGTGTTCCTAACTACAATCTACTTCGAGTTTTTGGCAGTGCATGTTTTGTACATCTTCTCCCTAATGTATGCACGGAATTAGAATATCATGCTCGTTTATGTTACTTCCTTGGATATGGCATTGAGCATAAAGAGTGTAGATGTTGGGATCCTATCTCAAATCAACTTCGCGTATCTATGTTACCCTTTGGGACATGAGATATTCTCATCTCTTCATCCTTTTGCATCCTTTCCAACTATTCACTTCTTCACTAATCCTTATACTGATTTATTTCCTAAAGATAACACACTTCAATCTTCCTCTTTGGAATTGTCCTCTCTTAATCTTGCCGTAGGTGTCTCAGGTAATCCTATTTTGGTTGCTCCTAACATGTTTGCGCCATCCGTGGATTCTCCACCCTTAGACATTCCTCCTTCTCCTATTTATCATTCCACTTGTGTAAGTCAAAGCTTTTGTTCGGCTCTGTGATTTTCATTGTTATTCTACTATTGTTTCTTTTCATGAGCCTCGTACATATAGAGAAGCTAGTACTAATCCTCTTTGGTAGAAAGCAATGGCAGATGAGTTGCAAGCGTTAGAAAAATCTCATACTAGGGATTTGGTTGTTTGCCTCTTGAAAAGTTAGCTGTAGGTTGCAAATTGGTGTACAAGATCCAAATGAAGGCAGAATGTATGGTGAAATGCTACAAAGTTAGACTAGTAGCAAAAGATTTCACTTAGGAGTGTGACATTGATTGTGATGAGACATTTGCTAAGGCTGCACATTTTACTTTTGTTCGTAGCCTCCTTCCTATTGCTGCTATTAAGCAATGGCCTCTATTTTAAATGGACATAAAAAATGCATTTCTTATTGGGAATCTTACAAAGGAAATTTATATTGAGCCTCCTCGTGGATACACTCACACTTCTAATAAAGTGTGTTGTCTACGCCAAGCATTATTTGGATTGAACCAAGCTCATTGTGCGTGGTATTCCAAGTTTAGTTCCACCATGGAACACTATGTATTTACATCTTGTCCCTATGACGATGCTCTCTTGTTCAATGAACATCTCATTGGTATGATACTCTTATATATTGACGACATGGTTATTACTGGCAATAATCGTAACGGTATTGCGAAACAACAAAAGTATTTGAGTCAACAATTTGAAATGAAAGATCTTGACTGACTCAATTATTTTTTAGGCTTAGAAGAGAAATATGCCACTGATCTCCTTTCTCGCGCTGGATTTATTGATAACATGATCGTTACAACTCCCATTGAGACTAATGCTACATTTGATCACAAAGATGAGACTCTTCTTTTAAATCTCACGCTTTATCGACAACTAGTTGGTAGTCTTGTATACCTCATTGTTACTTATCCTGACATTGCTTATGCTATTCATATTGTCAGTCAATTCATGACCGCACCGTAAACGACTCACTTTGCCGATGTTCTTCGAATTCTTTGCTATGTCAAGGATACTTTATTTCACAGTCTTCACTTTTCTTAACTCAAACTTAAAGTTGACAACTTCTTCTAATGTCAACTGGGGTGGTGCCTCTTGATTGTCGCTCTACTACAAGTACAAGCTATTGCTTCTTCTTAGGAAACTCCCTTATTTCTTGACAGAGCAAGAAATAGACTATTGTTGCTCAATCTATTATAGAAGCAGAATATCGTGCCATTGCTGATACAACATCGGAATTACTATGGTTGTGGATGTTATTGGAAGACATGAGAGTCCCTCATGATGGTGCAACGATAATTTATTGTGATAACCAGAGTGCTATCCAAATAACACATAGTGATGTTTTCCATGAGCGTACTTGATGTATTGAAATAGATTGTCATTTCATATGCTCTCACATGCTTTGTGGTACTGTTAATCTTGTTCCCACTTTTTTTTTTTGGGGGTCATAACTTGTTCCCACTTCATTGGTTGATTAGATAGCTAATATTTTCACCAAGGCACATCCACCTAGACATTTTCAAGATAATTTCTCCAAGCTCTATCTGACCTCTTATATATCACCTTAAGTATAAGAGGGGATGTTGGATTTATTGTTAAGAGATATTATTTTCCTTGTTTGATTCTAATTGATTGTATTTGATATTGTAATATTTTGTTGCTTCACATAGTTTTCTAGAATAGCTTATAAATAGGCTCATGTATAATTAGTATTATACATCAAGAAATACACAAAAATTCTCCAATTCTCCAATTCTCCAATTCTCCAATTCTCCAATTCTTATTTCTGCTTTATTTTAACACAAACTAAATGTTAGAAATTTTTATCAGATATTATCAAGTGACAGTACTTCGGAATAAATGATAATATCTAGAAAATCAACGTACAGCCCAAGTTAATGGGCCCTAGACGACTTCCCCGTGAGTCATCGCGATGCTCAGATCGCCAAAATAACTTTGGCCTCTGACTTTAGATCAAACCCCATATGTAAGAGGCACGTATCTTCCACAATCTACGCGAAGGAACACTTACGTAATGGAACAGCACCCACTAAGTTTTTCCTTAAATCAGATCTTGATAACGATGGAAACCATCAAGATTTGTCGCTATTCTTTGGGGTTTTTGTCAAACTTTGCTGAAGCTTCCCTTATGAGAATAATGAGTGCGAGATGAAGAAAATGCGGCATCCTTACCCACAAAAACGGGAACAGACAAGTCCCATTCCATGCCTTGTCTGATTACGTAGAACCCACCACGAAGACTTCGTGCGTCGTGCCAATCAAAGTGAGTATTCTAAATGCTTTGTATATAGCATAGCTAATTATTAATTAAATTGTCACGTCAGTTATTTCCTTCGGAAATTGGTCGAGAGGATTACATTCGAATTTCGCGTAAAAAATTATTACTAAATTGGTAAACTTAAAAAATTTACCAGTTAATTGATATTTTTATAATAGGTTTAAGACTGATTGGTTAATTTTCCTAAATAATAAATATTCGCACGTTTCTTTATTTTTTTTGCTTGGAAATGTTAGAATATTAAAGATGGATTTAGTAAATGAGGAAAGAGCCAAAACCTAGGCGAGAGTAGTGATACAATGGGAAAGATTGCACTATCAATAACTTTGGGAATCCAATATAGATTATGACTTTGTATCCAACTAGTTCTCTTTCGAATATCTAATTTTAGCCTTTTTTTTTTTATCTTCTCCTTTTATATCTTAGTCTTCATAAAATATTATATAGCCAAGGAAAGTACAATATAATGGAAGTACAATCAGTGTTATCATTTCAAAGTGCCCCACGGGGAAGTCTAAAAGATTAGACAAGAGTACATTGGAGAAAATGTGCAGCTGGTGTTGATAACATGCATGCGTGTGTTCTTAAGTCATATACTTACATATGCATGTGTCACGGTTTGTGATTCTCCCGTACCCGTGAACCCTTGGGAGTGAAGCTTGGGGTTATCGAGTGAAGAGTGAGGACGTAGAGATGATGAACATAACTGGTATGTGGAAGTGGCGTCAGGACGGTTGGTGCTAGGAGTTCTAGGATAGAAGCATTATATTACTTAGGAGCTTTGAAGGCGAGGTTGGTTTCTTGTGCATAAACTGATTGGGAGCTGATGCCGCTCTCCTAATGAGGTTATGGTAGGCTGAAACTGATTCTTGAGTCTAAAGAGATTTTCCGTCTCACTCGATGGACTAGACGCCCAAGCTAAGCTGGGCGTGGTACGATCTCGTATAAAAGAGTTATTCGGCGTATTACTCATTGGAACAACTATAGAAGGAAGGTTGGCTTGACGAATTTCGCTTGCCAAGCGCCACACGGGTTATTCCATGGCCAAGGAACTATTAACCTGTGACAAATGGTATTAGAGTGGAGATCCCTCCAGTAAGTGGGTGATTCGGGGAAAAACCTATGGTCTTCCCGGTCGTCTGAGGGCGGAGAGTGATCGTCGGGGCTAGAGGGGGCTCGGACAACGTGTGGCTCTCGTCCAGCTTCTAGGATGGCAATGGGGGTATAGGAAGGAACCGAATTGCTCACTGAATGGGGATAACGTTCCTGGATCAATGGGAGAATCTTAAGAAGAGGTATGCGAGCACGTTTCCACCAAAGGGGACCCTCTATTGGTTTGCTAAGATCATGAGGAGCTTAGTAGGCAAAAGAAGGTGCCGCCACAGGGGTGCAGTTGGCTGTGGGTGCCACACTTGTCGAGGAGCACAAGTGATTGGAGATTCGCGAATGGCTTTAATCGTGGGAAGCAAGCAATAGAGTGGAGTGAGTTGTTCTAATGAGCGAGCGTTGCCATCGATGTAAGTCCTATGGAGTGGAATTGATGGTTAGGGAAATGTAGGGAAGCGACATAATAGCTCGCAACGAGGGCGTTACGGAATTGAGTGGGGGAGTTTGTCATGGTTCGTGATTCTCCCGTACTCGTGAACCACTAGGAGTGAAGCTTGAGATTATATAGTGAAGAGTGAGGTTGTAGAGAGGATGAATACAACTGGTCCGTGGGAGTGGCGTCAGGACGATTGGTGCTAAGTGTTATAGGATGGAAGGACTATATTACTTAGGAGCTTTGAAGACGGAGTTGGTTTCTTGTGCACAAATTGGTCGGGAGCTGATGCCGCTCTCTTGATGAGGTCATGGCAAGCCGAAACTGGTTGTTGAGCTTAAAGAGATATGTTGTTTCACTTAATGGACTAGACGCCCGAGCTAAGCTGGGCATGGTATGATATTGTATAAAAGAGCTATTCACCGTATTGCTCACTAAAACAACTATAGAAGAAAGGTTGGCCTGGCAAATTCCGCTTGTCAGGCGTCGCATGGGTAATTCCGCGGCCAAGGAATTACTGACCCATGACAAATTTGTTATGGTCTGTGATTCTCCCGTACCCGTGAACCATTGGGAGTGAAACTTGGGGTTATCGAGTGAAGAGTGAGGACATAGAGAGGATGAACACAACTGGTCCGTAGGAATGGTGTCAGGACGGTTGGTGCTAGGATTTCTAGGATAGAAGGATTATATTACTTAGGAGCTTTGAAAGCGGGGTTGGCCTCCCGTGCATAAACTAGCTGGGAGCTAATGCCGCTCTCTTGATGAGACTATGGCAAGCCGAAATAAGTTGTTGAACTTAAAGAGATCTGCTGTCTCACTTGATAGACTAGGCACCCGAGCTAAGTTGGGTGTGGTACAATATTGTATAAAAGAGCTATTCGCCGTATTGCTCACTAGAACAACTATAGAAGGAATGTTGGCTTGGTGAATTCCGCTCGCTAGGTGCCACATGGGTTATTCTGCGGCCAAGGAACTACCGACCCGTGACAAATGGTATCAGAGCAAGGATCCCTCCACTAAGTGGGTGATTTGGGGAAAAGCCTATGGTCTTCCCTATCATATGAGGGCGGATAGTGATTGCTGGGGACAGAAGGGGCTTGGATAATGTGTGGTTCTTGTCTAGCTTTTGGGATGGCAATGTGGGTATAGGAAGGAACCGAATTGCTCGTTGAATGGGGATAATGTTCCTGGATCAATGGGCGAATCTTAAGAAGAGGTTTGCGAGCACGTTTCCACCAAGGGGGACCCTCTATTGGTTTGCTAAGATCAGGAAGAGATTAGTAGGCAAAAGAAGGTGCTGCCACAGGGGTGCAGTTGGCTGTGGGTGCCACACTTGTTGGGGAGCACAAGTGATTGGAGATTTGCGAATGGCTTTAATCGGGGGAAGCAAGCAATAGAGTGGAGTGAGTTGTTCTAATGGGCAAGCGTTGGCATTGATGTAAGTCCTAGGGAGTGGAATTGATGGTTAGGGAAACGTAGGGAAGCGACATAATAGCTCACAACGAGGGCGTTACGGAATTGAGTGGGGGGGTTTGTCATGGTTCGTGATTCTCCCGTACTCGTGAACCACTAGGAGTGAAGCTTGGGATTATCGAGTGAAGAGTGAGGATGTAGAGAGGATGAATATAACTGGTCCGTGGGAGTGTCGTCAGGACGATTGGTGCTAAGAGTTATAAGATGGAAGGATTATATTACTTAGGAGCTTTGAAGGCGGAGTTGGCCTCTTGTGCACAAATTGGTTGGGAGCTGATGCCGCTCTCTTGATGAGGTCATGGCAAGCCGAAACTGGTTGTTGAGCTTAAAGAGATCTGTTGTTTCACTCAATGGACTAGACGCCCGAGCTAAGCTGGGCGTGGTACGATCTTGTATAAAAGAACTATTCACCGTATTGCTCATTGGAACAAATATAGAAGGAAGGTTGGCCTGGCGAATTTCGCTTGTCAGGCGTCGCACGGGTAATTCCGCGGCCAAGGAATTACTGACCCATGACAAAATTTGTTACGGTTTGTGATTCTCCTGTACCCGTGAACCATTGGGAGTGAAACTTGGGGTTATCGAGTGAAGAGTGATGACATAGAGAGGATGAACACAACTGGTCCGTAGGAGTGGTGTTAGGACGGTTGGTGCTAAGATTTCTAGGATAGAATGATTATATTACTTAGGAGCTTTGAAAGCGGGGTTGGCCTCCCGTGTACAAACTGGTTGGGAGCTAATGCCGCTCTCTTGATGAGATTATGGCAGGCCGAAATCAGTTGTTGAACTTAAAGAGATTTGCTGTCTCATTATATGGACTAGGCACCTGAGCTAAGCTGGGCGTGGTACAATCTTGTATAAAAGAGCTATTCGCCGTATTGCTCACTGGAACAACTATAGAAGGAAGGTTGGCTTGGCGAATTTCGCTTGCCAGGTGCCACACGGGTTATTCTGCGACCAAGGAACTACCGACCCATGACAAATGGTATCAGAGCAGAGATCCCTTCAGTAAGTAGGTGATTTGGGGAAAAGCCTGTGGTCTTCCCTGTCCTATGAGGTGGAGAGTGATTGCCGGGGACAAAAGGGGCTTGGATAATAGGCGGTTCTCGTCTAGCTTCTAGGATGGCAATGGGGGTATAGGAAGGAACCGAATTGCTCGTTGAATGGAAATAACGTTTTTGGATCAATGGGCGAATCTTAAGAAGAGGTCTGTGAGCACGTTTCCACCAAGGGGGACCCTCTATTGGCTTGCTGAGATAATGAGGAGCTTAGTAGGCGAAAGAAGGTGCTACCATAGGGGTGTAGTTGGCTAGGGGTGCAACATTTGTTGAGGAGCACAAGGGGGTGCATGACAAACCAGAATTTCTATTCCAGAAACAATTTTTCTATTCCAAACCTGTTTTTGGAATAGAAATCCGTGGGATAAACTTATTCCGTTTTTCTATTTCTGGAATAGATTTCTATTCCAGAAATATATTTGGAATAGAAATCAGAAGTAGAAATTTTCTATTTCTTTATTTCTGGAACAGAAATGAGAAATAAAAAATTTTCTCATTATTCGTCAACCAGTCCTTCATCCGTTGCCGCCGACCACCGTCCGTCAGTCGCCGGCCACCCGCTGGCCCCTGCTGCGGTTATCGCCACCGGTCGCCAAATAAATTATTTTTATAAATATCATTTTAAAATGAATTATTCGAATAAATAAAATGATATTTATTTTTATTTTTACTAATAAATATTTATTTTACGAATAAATATTTATTTTACGAATAAATTAAAGAAATCCTTAAAAATAAAATATTTTTTAAAATAAAATGAATAAATTTTTATTTTTAAAAATAAAATGATAATTTTTATTATAAAAATTATTTTTATTTTTAATAAATAAATAAATTAAATAAATTTAATCGAAATAAATATATTATTTATTTTTAAAACTAAATTTAATTAAATTCATTTTATTAAAATTAAAAATAAATATATTCATTTTAAAAAATAAATTTATTAAAAATAAATTAAAAATAATCATTTTATTTTTAGTTTATTAAAATTAAATTTATTAAATTTATTAAAAATAATTTATTGATGATAAATAAAAATAAATTATTTTTATTAAAATTAAATTTAATGAATTTAATTTTATTTGCCTTGAGTGTTTTGCCGAATAAATTTATTTTTATTTCTAATTTTTATTCATTTTAAAATAAATTTATTAGTAAAATAAAATAAAATAGTATAAATAAAATAGATTTATTTTTAAGGATATTTTTATTTTAAAATAAAATGATATTTTTATTTTATTTTTTTATGATTTATTTTATTTATTTTTTGTTAATAAATCATTTTTATTTTTATTTTTTATATTAAAGGTTGCAGGTCGTCGCCGACGTCGTCTGAAAGGAAGAAATTTCGTATCGTTATCAAACGAATTTCTATTTTTAGAGTAGAAATTTTGTGTCGTTATCCAACGTTTATTTTTGCTTAGAAATTCTTTTAGAAATAGAAATAGAAAAATCTATTTCTGTTCTAAAAACTATTTCTAGAATAGAATGGTTGTCATGCACGCCCTAAGTGATTGGAGATTCACGAACGACTTTGATCAGGGAGAGCAAGCGATGGAGTGGAGTGAATTGTTCTGTTGGGCGAGCGTTGCCATCTATGTAAGTCCCAAGAAGTGGCATTGATGGTTAGGGAAACATAGGGAAGCGACAGAACAGCCCGCAATGAGAGCGTTGTGGAATTGAGTGGGGGAGTTTGTCACAGTCCATGATTCTTCCATACCCGTGAACCCTTAGGAGTGAAGTTTGGGGTTATCGAGTGAAGAGTGAGGATATAGAAATGATGAACACAATTGGTCCGTTAGAGTGGCGTCAGGATGGTTGGTGTTATGAATTCCATGATATAATGATTATATTACTTAGGAACTTTGAAGGTGGGGTTGGCCTCCCGTGTACAAACTGATCGGGAGCTGATGCCGCTCTCTTGATGAGGCCATGGTAGGCTAAAACCAGTTGTTGAGCTTAAAGAGATCTGCTGTCTCACTCGATGGACTAGACGCCCAAGCTAAGCTGGGCGTGGTACGATCTTGTATAAAAGAGCTATTCATCGTATTGCTCATTGGAACAACTATAGAAGGAAGGTTGACCTAGCGAATTTTGCTTGCCAGGCACCGAATAGGTCACTCCGTGGCCAAGGAACTATTGACCCGTGACACATGCGCATTAGCTTTAACCAACTGAAAACCATTTTTACTTTCTTTCTTTTGAAACCACGACTTCTAACTCGACATGATTATTGTCTGGATAATTTCTGCATTATGATCACATAAAACGAAAGGAGAAAAGGTAGAAATTCGATAGTTGTGATCATTAGGAAAAAAAACTCCCCGAAAGCCTTATTATGCTACTCCTGGATTGTGTCATTTTGAATGGAAAAGCAAGGTTATTGGGTCTTCGAAATGCAATGGCGGTTTTCATCCATATAGGGTGAAACTCCTTAGTGTAATGGGTCCATTAAAAGAAGAAGATCAGACATATGTAAAACTGTTAAAATGTTAAATATAGTCTGTGACTATTAGCAGCCTAAAAATGTCAACTTTGATGCCAATTTCATAAGAATTGATGCCCTTAACTATACATCACCTATGGCTTTATGGCTTTGACGAGGAAGTGCTAAACACACTGAGACGAAGATCAATCTTTTAAGTCGGGCTGTAGTCAACTAAACAAGGTCAAGGCCGATTATGAATATTGACCGATTAATAGATTATGTAGGATGTCATTAAGGAAGAAGTAAACAGTATGTTGATGAGCATATGCAATATGATATTCACTATAAACACAGTCAGTGGTTAAACGACAACAATGACTGTGAGAAGCCAACGGAATTAAGTGGACAAGGTGGGAAGAGTCAAGCCGATGTTGGTCAAATCAATGTCGATGGAATTGAGAAACATTAACATCGACTCGCAAAACTTGGCCGAAATCAAATCAACTGTAAGGATAAAAATACCAGAAACGATTGTTGCAGTCAAACTCAGATAGGAACAATTATCAAAGGTATTAACTAATAGTTGCTATCAATAAATTTGTATAGCTGAGTCAATTAGTTATTGCAATCGAGCTTCTGAGGCGGGAACAATTATACCATAAAATGGAACCAAAATTAAATTTCAATGAGCGAGAACACTTATTAGAATAGGCCGGCTACCCATGGACTATAAATAGGAGAAACTAAAGAGAAAAAGATATGCACAAACATCAGAAGGACAAGATTTTACTTTTGTCAATGCACCTTACTTATTTCTATTCATTTCCCAGTAATTTATGTCCAATCATTCCAGTTGTTTATGTTAATGAAATGCTTGATCGTATCCTTCGAAAATAATGTGCTGTAATTAGTAGATTTATTTCATAAGTTTTAGAACCTAATCATCGAGTTTGTGTTCCTTTCTTGATTCACAATCATCTGTCAATTCGAAATGCAAGGAGTCCGACACATGTGATAATTTTCATTGTCCACTAGACGATTTAAGTAGAGCTATCTTATAGTAAAACAGCACCATGCCCTTTTCGCTCGTTTGTAGGTTCCCTTATTTATAAGCCCATGGGGCTCACATGTTGGGATCTATGCTTAAGGCCTTTATCATTGAACCAAACCTTTGCGTGAGGGAGAGTTTTTAGACGTAAAATATAATATGTTGAGATTTTATGGGACTATAACTAATTTTTCTAAAAACTTAAGCTATTAGATGAAAAATGATTTAATTTTTAATTATTCTAACAATCCCCATAATGCTTAAGTTGGACTTTAACTTAAGCATAAAGCTTGGAAATATGTAATTGGTGAGGTAAATAGAAGTCTAGAATATGTGAACTCAAGGTCTCCTATGTTGATACTATGTTGAGATTTTGTGGGATTATAGCTAATTGTTCTAAAAACATAAATTGTTAGATGAATTCGTAATTTGTTATTTAAATATTCTAACACGGGCACCATATTCCAAAGTTGTTGCAGTAAATTATTGTGCACTGAATTCTAAGTAGTAGTGGCTCAGAGGGTGTCTTGAATTCAAATATTTTTATACTTTTTCTTTGCCTATTATTATTTCACCCATTAGTCTCAGGTGAAATACAAGCCTAAGTAAGAAGGGAAATGTCATAGCAGTTAAATAATACATCATGCTTTCATATAATAGCTTAAATTTTTTTGATCAATTGGTGATGATCTTATACAAATTTTAACAAATGAATCGGTCTGTACCAATAGGTAGCGTCGACTTAGAGGATTGCAGCTCACCGTTCAATCATGCATACCAAATCATTTGTAAGTTTTACTGCAATAAAAAGAACTTAGGACCGAAGTGTCGGATCCACGTAAGTTGTAAGACTCCCCTTTAACCTTTCCTCTCACAAGAGAAAGACAATATTAAACTGCCTCTTGAGTCAAGGATGGAAAAGTTGGCTCCCCTTTTAACTCCTTCGAGTCAAAGGAGACTGATTGGAGCATTATGACATCTGGCCCCGTTTTATACTTATTCAATCACGCAGAGTAAATATAACGTGATGAATAAAATTCTAACGTGTGAACTGTGCCCCAGTAAATCAAGGAGAACGTCTCGCAGGGTCCATCTTCACCGGTTGACACGCCTCGTTGACTTCAATTTTTTCTAGATATGGAAACGTGCCGTGATTGACGACATAATATGTTGCACATGAGCATACGCCAAAATTTAGGGACCATTAACTTCTGTTTCACGCTAGTTCAATCCAGTCAAAGTGAATGTGTTGTCGGAGCACATGACCCCAAGAAAATGCGCAAATACATTAATGTGCATTCAAAGATTGAGTAGGATCCTCTTTGCCGCAATTTTATTTTTAAAAAATTAAGTCAAAAAATAAATATGGTTTTCGATTAAGCGAACCCTTTTGATCGGGGGATTAATGCGTTTATTGTTTTAGCAAAAATGGTTTGATAGAAGTTAGCTGTAGACCCAAAATTCATGACGTGCGGGACTCCTCTTCGTGGGTGGGTGAAGATTGAGATGGGACCTTCTGAGTTTGTCCCCTTAAAAGTCTTTTTTTTTTTGTCATGCCCTTATAGTCAATGTTGACGAGGCTAGAATTCTAACGCGGAGAGGTGCAGGGGCCAATGTGCTCAAATGATTTACTTTAACAATTATTATAGTGTGTAGAGTAATGGAATAATGTAAAAGAGTGAAATAATTTATGTTGTTTTACTTTTACTGATATAAAATAACTAAAGGGTATTACAATAATTTGAGTTAGTGGAGCAATTTATAATCATTTTAGAAATTTCATCCTTTTCAGATTCAAAGAAATTAGCTATAATATTAGTATTTCACTTAAAAAAGTTCAGTTTCATCAGAGGTCTTGTACTGTTAGTACTGTACATGTTATAGATTACCATATTAAGAGAAAAATTCTCAAGTTTTAACCTACCACCAACGGGTCTTAGTTTTTCTACTATTAGCATATAAAATAGGGGTTCATATATATCGAGATTATAGTGCTCTTTGATACTATGTTAGGTAGGGGTGATTGGAAATGAAAAAAAAAAGGGACTGTGAGGTAATTACAAAAGAAAAGAAGAGAGGTTTTGAAGGATGCAAGGGAAAAGAGAGGGACAGACATGCATTCATTAATATCTTTTACGTATATAGGGATTGTCTTCACTTATACTTTTCACCGTTTGCTTAATTTAAATCATGCTACTCACCCACTTTGACCTATTTTCGAATTCGAAACTCCCAAAACTTCAAATACTCACGTATTGATGCATAACTTCACATGTGATTTGATCAAATTTTTCTAAAATTTGAATAATAATCCAAATTTTGGTGGTAACGCAAAAAAAATAAATAAATTACATTATGCTTTTGTTTTGAATGCAAAACACGCCCTCTTACACAATAGTTGACTTTACCAACTTCTTCTAATCCTTTCACTTCGTTTCTTTTCCTTCATCCAAACAAGAATGTGTTTTCTAGCAAACCTTTCTCTTGAATTTGGCAAGTCACTCACTATTCATTTTCGGTAGGATTAACATGAACTAGGTTACGTATTATAAATTCTTCCTTTGCGAGGCTAGACTTTTTTTTTTTTTTTTTTTAAGTTTTTGGTCCATGGAATATATTTTTGTATATATATTTCCAATCATTCCAGTTATTTATGTTAATGGTTTGTCCGACACAGCATACGGACATCTATGAAATAACATAGACAATGGAGGAGCTCGGTTTTTTTTTTTTTTTTTGTCAGAAGAGCTCGGGAGTTGACCTCCTTCATCTTTACCTAGTTTGGCAGATTGAACGGTTCCGTGGGTTCTCCTTCTCTTGATATACCATCTAAGGGGATGACGAAAGAAAAGACTCGAGATAGCATCTCTGGTGCATGCATATCCGCTGTGATGTTCACCTGATCTAATGACGGTTCATGTTAGTGGTGATAAGTTCCCATTCCAGTCTAGTGCCAAAGTGAAACCAAGAATTGGGGACCGGACTGTTTGGTCCTAGGATCGGGAATTGGACCAGACCATTAATTTCGGTCTGGTCCAGTGGAAGTGGGCACTTTTTTATTCCTATTAAAGAGTGGCCATGCACAACAAGGTAAAGTGAAAATCTTAAGATATTGATAGAAGTGATGATGAGTGAAGAGTTATTGTGCCATAACTTTTGGTACCATTGGATGAGAAAGCATTAGTTCACATTTTACTAATTTTTTTAAAGAAAAAAAAAATGTAGTCGGCTCAGCCCGGTCCAGTCTGGTCTAGTCTGGTTCCATCTTGGAACTAGGAATCGGATCGCCCGGACACCGGTTCCATTTTGAGGAATCGGCAACCACACTTTGGTTTGGGCAGTCCGTTTTGCACATCCCTAGACTCGAAACCATCAATAATAGCTCAATGAGAATGTACCGTGAAGAACAATCTGTCTATAGAATGATCTTTGTCACTCCCACTTTTCTTGGGTCTATGGCTTGTCACAGGAAGACCCTGATCTACTACATTATTCCCTCCATTTGAGACCACGAGCTTTAGGAAAACTAAAAGCTAATAAAAGCAAAAAGGAAAGAGAACGAGGACCACTTTTCATTTGAATGAAACTCAAGGATACAATGAAGGATGAGGGAAACAAGATAGAGAGACTTACGATATCGCCGCGTGAGATCTTCAACCTCGTCAGAGCAGAGGCGAGTTTCAAACACCTTTCGTGGGTCTGTCTCCATGTGTACCTTGTATTGCCGTAGATGATGGAAACCTTGTTGCCATAGACGAAAGCTGCTCTCTCTAAGAAGCTTATGGGAGTCAAAGGCACGTAGTTCGCAGGGCACTGGAGCAAACCTTCCATGATCCTTCTCTATACGTGTGTTTGGGATCTCTAGCTTGCGAGACAAGGGAGCATGATCATATGCATTCGCACGGAGAATTTATATCGCCGTACCTAGTAAATCTATCTATCTATCTATCTATATATATATATAGCGGGAATCATTGCGAGAATTATGATGGAGGGAGAGATCACGCAGTGATGAAGGCCTTTGAAGGATATGCGTGTTGGATGCCCCTCAAAATAACTTGCATAAAATAAGCTGCTAATGCCGGTAATGAAGTTTACATATCGATCTTAATGTGCATGGGGTCCATTTAGCATGAAGGTCTGACCGCTGACCGTCTCAAAGAAAGCCACAAAAGTTTTCTTTCTCCAGCACAAGCATGTGGAAACTTGCCAAGCGAAGCACAAGCATGGGGAAATGTGTGGTGGAGGGTTCACCGTTTGTTTCCTAAGCTAACGGTACGGTTAACTAATAATTTCCCATGTGCATATTTAAATCAAGGACATGACATGAATGTGATAACAGTTTATAGTGGGATAATTGATAAAAAGAAGAAGAAGAAGTCCCAAATCTATTGCTTGGGTATCGATACTAAAATATTTCAATTTAGCCAATTGAGTCTTTTTGACAATTTGCCAATGTAGTAATTCTGGCTAATTTTACTTGGCAATCGCAAACATAGACAAATTAATTTATAATTTTTTCTGAATTTTAGAACTTTTTTCTTTTCTTTTTCCTCCCTAGTCACCATTGCTAGTGATCAACCATAGAGGAGGGTTGGCAAGGGTTGACCTCATCAGCCTTGAGCTCTAAAGGCTTAACCTCACCATCTGGTTAGGGCGAGCCTTGCCCAAGGTTGGTTGTAGGCCATTGCTGAAGCTCGGTGGCCAGTAGAGGAAGAATGAAATAAAAGAAAAGGAAAAATTCAAAATAATTATATATTTTGAAAATTTTGAAAAATCAAAGAAATTGTCTATGTCAATGCCGGCTGCATCATGTAAAATAGCCGGTGTCCAAGTCAATGATTGCCGGCCAAAATTTGCTAAGAGAACTACATTGCAAATTGTTAATATTTAGGTCATAGTTGACCAAATCAAAAGGTTTATAATTGATTTAGCATCCTTACAATACGTTTATGATTTTTTTTATTGTAATTTTCTAGCTTAAGATCGAGCAAGATGAGAACATGTTGCTGACTAGGGGTGAGCACTATCCCTGGGTAGAACCGGGAATTGGAGAACTGCACTTGAGGGTCCGGTTTAGTTCCCGGTTCTAAAGAGAAAGGTTCCCATTCTCGGTTCCTTTTTTTTGAGAACCGGCGGTTCATGATTCGATTCTCGGTTCCAATCAGAACTGGAACTAGAACCGGGAGCCGAAATCGGGATTCCCTCTCTCCAAAACACTAACGTTTCAATGTTCATTCTTCACTTTCCCTTTTCTTTCCATTTCCTCTCTGCAACACTCCATTCTCCCGATGACGATTCGATGCTACTCGCCGCCCTCGATGCCACCGTCATGACCCATGATGTCGCCATTGACGCCATCGCTGCTTTGTTTGACAATGTTGCCGGCTATTGCCATCGTGCTTGCCGCCTCCCAATGACAAGCTGTTGTTGGGCCACCGCCCGATGTTGCTGTTGTTCCACCGTTGCCATTTTGTCATTGATGACGCCACTGCTATTTAGAATTCAACGACGAGCCACCGCATCTCCGCCTCTCGACAACAAGTTGCTGCTATTCGCACCGCAACTTGGACAGAACTAGCTGCCGCCTTGACGTCCTTGTTGCCAATCCGTGCCGAATCTAGCATTGCCCACGTCGCGCCTAACGTTACTCGAGGTTGCCGAACGTTGGTTCAACCTAGAATTAAACCCCAAGCTCGCCAAATGTTGGTTCTATTTGCCGTCATCGACTTACTGCCAGTGGTCGCGACTCAACTCAGCTGCGAGAGCTAGTCCATGTAATTGCTACCCGAATGTGAGTTGATTCGAAATTCCTAACCTTAACGAACATTACAACTTGTAATTGCTAGTTCTTCAACGACCTTTTTGTTATTTTACTAGGATATGGTAATAAAGTGGTAGGCGAGCCTTGTGGTGTTTACCATTGAAGACAGACGAAAGCTAAAAGGAAGTGCGGTGTGAAGGAGGCGCTTCAGTTGCCTTTCAACAGCTCTTTAGTTGGAAGGATCGAAAATATTGGGTAGATCCTCTAGCCTAAAATTTCTGATGCATGTGCTTTCTGGAATGTTGTTTCCGTTCTCTGTGCATCGAGTTGGTAGGTCGTATCTTGTTTCTATGGAGTGGCTTGGGTTGCCACTTCAGGATTCCTCGATTTTCTTTATATGTGAGTGTACAAGCTAGCCATTTTTTCATTTACACTTAGCCAAAAGGATTGGCAATCTCTTGATTACAAAACATGACAATGTCCTATTTAGGATGTTCTGTGAACCCATAAGCTTGGAATTGCCGTGTTTGTTTTTGCGATTAGTTTCGTGTTGTTTGTGCGTGCGCTTGGATGTTGGCATTTGGGTTCCATTTTTTACTTTTAGTTTGGTCAATTCTTGATTTGCCGTGTTTGGTTTACTACTTGTGATATGGAAATTCTTCTGCTCATTATTGCTTTTTGCTCGATTAGTCTGGTTGAGTTCTAAAGTTTCTTCTTTGCGGTAAAGATTAGGCCCAAGAACTGGGCATGTTCACATAGTAATGACTTCGGTGAGATGGTTAAATCTGGCAAGAATTGTTCTGTCTCTACATTATGTTCTTTTTTTTCTCGAAAGTTCACAGATCAACCATTTGATGCTGACCACTTGGTTGCTCAAATCAACCCCCTTTTTTGTGTTTTATTTGATTGTGTCAGGTTCTGATCTAATGCTATTGCAACGGGACTACAAAGCCCTGGTTATGAATCGTTCTTGTGTTTGGCAATGACCTCTGCAATAATGATATGATGTAGAGTTTAGTTATTCTTACCATGTGACTTTGTACTAAATCATAGCTGTCAGATGAAAAAATGAGGGTAATGATATATATACCATATAACTTCATATCTGGGTTCAGGTTTCGCAAAGATATCAAGTGACGAATGCTAGATGTTCGATAGCTTACAATGGTTTTAACATATGCTTGCTTCCGTGATATGCAGTAGCATGTCATGCCCCTAGTAAAGTTCCATAGAGTATTTGACATCTTACACATTTCCAATTTTACAAATTAATGGACATTTGATAGTTTTGATATAATGGTGTCATTTCCTTTTAATGTTAGGGTTGTAGGTCATATATAGTAGCTTGATGCTATGGGAGATCCTTTATCTGTCGATTATATTGGAAGTTTTGGAGTTCTTTTTCTTTTCACAGTTTGTTGAAACTTGATGCTTCAAGTAGCTTCATGTAACATTCATGAATTCAAATCGTCAAGAGTACTACTTTGCTCTTTTGGTCAATTTTCGTATAGCTTATCTATTGTCCTTAGCTGTCCTCGTACTCTAAGCTAAAGTTCCCATGTTTAGATGCCCCCTTTGAGCCCCAACTTCTCAGCTTGCTCTAGCAAAATTCCATGCATTTTGTTGTTTCATAGCTACCGAATTGACATCTTTTTCTTTTTGCCAGATCAGCATAAAGCAATGGAGATATTACGATTTTGGTCAAAAAGTGGTGCCATTGCTTGTTTGTCTTCTTGGCACAGCAAGAACCGCATATGACTATTACAAGTAGGTCATGTGTTTGGCAATGAAGGTAGTTCAGTATCATAGAGATTTTTCAGCAGCAGCAACATGAGCAATGATTATGAATTTCTAGTTATATGCTATTCAATTTTATCATCCTACACTTTGACCACTTACTAGTCACTGCACAACAAATTCCTTTGTTGTTGTTAATGTTGTTCCAAGTATACAGAGCATGAGTTTTCCATAATTGGCCTAAAATAGAAACTTTCAGGGTTATTAGGTGATTTTTGTTGATATTCCACGTGTTTGGAACCATCACGAATGGATTCAGGCATTTGAAAAGTTCTTGAATGCTATCAACATTCATCATGTAAGTACTCCGTTGGGATTGGAATTACTTTATCTATCTTTTTGGCATTTGTTTACATTGTTGGTGACACTCTAGTGTGAAGTAACCATACCCCTTGATTTATTCTGCAATGCTAAATGTGCATCTGAAAGTGTATTTCTTCATCTATTCCGTGTTGATTATTGACTGACAGCTTTATTATATTTAGGATGTTCCGTGAACCAATTTCTGCTATTTTATTTAGTCGAATTCCTTGCCAAGAATTCCATTTCCGCTGTTAATAGTTTTGTTCATTTTGTATTCTCTTTGATGAATGACGGGCTTGTTTATTATTGTTGCGTTCATTTTCTTTTGTTTAACTAAAGATGAAATTAAAAAAGAAAAGAAAAAAGAACCTGTTGGACCTTGGAACCTGTGATAGGGTAGGTTCCAGATTCCGACGGGTAAGTTTTAGGTTTCAAAAAATGAGGAACTTGTACTCGATGGTGGGTTCCAGATTCCAGGGGGAACTTATAAGGAACTTGGAACTGTTCACCCCTATTGTTGAATAACTATTTCACCCTCCAATCAATGAAAGGTAGAGGAAAACATTGTCCTTGAAAATACTAGTCAACATGATACGAATGTCAACGGGTCGGGGTCGGAATTCATAAGTGAACAAAGGATATATAGAAAATTTCACTTCCATTCCTTCTAGATGTACGTGGTTGCGGAAAAATTTGCGCTTGATTTCTTCTGTAAGACAAAGCTCCTTCGAGATTGGTCGTCGTAGCAACTGTAGCATGTTGATTTCCAAGCAAAACTTTCTTCGATACCCATTGAAATGATGAATGGCTATACGACTATAAATTTGGCAATGAGCAATTTATACGTGTGTTTGTTTTAACTTGAGTATTTAAAACCTATTTTTCCTCTACATTTCCGTCAAAATGGAAAAAGAGAATTCCACGTGACATTAATGTCGCGACCTAACCTCGGGTGTACCACATATGGTTTGGTTAATGGATTGCTAAGTCTAAACTTAGCTCGGGCTCTCCCAAGCCCATACCAATTCGCGACTTAGGTTCAAATTCTTAACATACAAATGATTTTTCAATTAGGAGTCACTATTAATCTATTTTTGGTAGGTCAATTAAAAACCCAAGTAAAGTAATAGGAGATTTACTTTACTCCTGCGAATCAAAAATTGTGAGATCGGAGATTTGATTACGTTAGATTTCTCTAATATCCTTTCGGTACCTTTCTCTCTTTTTTTTTTTCGAAAAAATGTTTTACAGGCAGCTTGAATTAATTTTATTTTACTTTCCTAACATGTGAGGTGATCATGCGGATGCGCAAACCACCAATTTAACACTCAAGTAATGCAATAAATAAATAATAGGACTTATCTCATAGCAACGAAAGCATCTGCAATGTTGGATCAGAATCATATCAACAATCCTAGATATGATTTCTAATTAACACGTAATCACTTAATCTTTTTCAAGATTTTCTTTTATTTAAATGAAGTCTAGAAATTACATGCAATGACGTACACTTTTTTTTTTTTTTATAACTAAAATGACATGCAACATGCAACCTAACATGCGAACTATATGTCACACGACATTTATTAAATGACCTAATCTAGTGATAGGAAAAGATTAATGCAACTATTCTAACATTTACACATTTAGATGACGTGCAATGGATGACCTAACTCTACATGACATGTGCGTGATAATTTTTATGTTTTCTTTTATTTTTAATTAAATTTCGAAATTAAAATTACTCAATAATTAAACATGCAATTTAAATTAATGAAAGGAAAAACTAACATTCTAAATTAATGTTTTTTTTTGGGATTTTTATTTTCAAAATTCGAAATAAATAAATTTCCTATTTTAAACATGCAAAATAACCTTAAAACAAGCAATATTCTAACATGAACCTAATCTAACTCAAATATATACTTTCTGGGTTTTCTTTTACGGAAACAAAATCAATTCAAACAACACGACAACAAATCAGGCTAGATATGATTGATATCCATATAATAAATTGACGAATTGTATCTCACGCATGAGATCAGATTGGCCAATTTTAACAAAATCGCGAATCGTATCTCGAGCGTGAAATCGGATTGGTGATTTTTCTGTGTAATTGCGAGTCATATTTCGGGCGTGAAATTTGTCACGCCTTGAACCCCGGGCACGCAACAACCCCTTCCTTGGTCGATAGAAAGCGATGTCCCAAGACTTATTGCTGACCCTTCATTTTTAATTTCACATGCGAAAGCGTATAATAAAATCCGTAGACAACAAAAATATGGGATAGAAAAGTAGGATACCATTTTTACCAAAATACTTTTCATAAACAAACTAGTTTATATATAGAGGCCAACTCTAAGGTCTATGTACAATAGATCTTCTCCAAGAAGAACTACTGAGCCATCCATGCTCCTGACCTTTCCGCCTCAAGCTTTGGGTTCTTCATACTAGGGACCTGAAAATGGTTATACAATAACTAGTGAGATTAAAATCTCAGCGAGTCTCCCCTTAAGCTCCCGATTAGAACACCAACTCAACTCATGTATAGTCAAAACCAATAATGTCATGATTCTCATACGCTCTTGCACATTAGTGCGCCACCTATCATGCATCAATCGATCACACGAGTCCCGATTATAAGGTAAAATCGTTATGACATGTTACATACCGCGTCACATAATTTTACCCATTAATAAGGCCCAACCATCTCAACCCTCACGCGTGTCCTACTTATTAATGACCTCAACCCTCATGCGTGCTCCAGATAATAATGACCTCCCGACCATGGCTAACTTTCCAGTCAGCGCTCATCCGACTTTCGCCGAGCTACCGATAAAAAGATCGAGCTTTGTCCTGCCTTGTCGGGCACGGCTACGTCCAGAACTCCCGTTCAGACGGTTTCCCAAAAAGGGACATCGGTTCAGAATCTACTGTGACCGGCTTCCAACTTCTGTCAGGTATCGCCCCCAAACTTCCGTTGGGTGACAGATTCTACTTCTTAATCATACAAGCACACTACTAAGACTCTCTTCTTAACTTTGAGCATTTAACCAATGTACGATACTTGCAAGTACAATTTCAAATCATTTTCCCCTAAAGGCGGTCCATTTCCAACGTCCCTCGGACAAGACATATTTTCCTTTTTGTGAAAATCACCCAATTCATGCGGATGCCAATGCATGTATACACTCAAATCACCTCATAAGATCAAAATGCATGAAATCGGACAACTTTCATTCTTGGGTGAACAGTGCGCGTAAACAGTGCGCGTGAACAGTGTTCGTGAATAGTGAACAGTGTCACGTGACCAGTAATTTTTCAGAATTTAATAACTAATAAATTAAATCCAAAATTCATTAAAGACACTAATTAAAGCAAGCAAAGCATCAAGAACAATCACAAATTACTATTGGTCCTAATTGACAGAAACGGTCCACTCGCGTGTCTCCGAGTTTAAATCCATAAATCTAATCAACCCAGTTCAGAAAATTCTCAAATTTAAATATATTGTAAAGGACACACAAATGAATATTTTTTATGAAGACATATTAACCCAAATCCTTCTAGATTAAGTCCAGTAAATCGTTCAATCCAGTACAAAAACTGGGTCCGATATCCAAAACTTGTTCATTTGATCTGAAATTTGAATATATTAAACTATAAAATGTAACAACAAATTTTGCGAATAAACCATTTTGAAATTTGAACCCAAAAAGTTGATAAAAACCCCTAGAATCCCAAAAGGTCACAAATTCCAGCGTAGTCCGAGATTCTGTTTGCAAATGATGGAGTTGAAATATCATACTTTTAAATATCTAAAAATATTTAATAAAATATATGTTGTAGATCAAGATGTCTAAAACACTTCTCAAGAAGGAATCAACTTTAAATTCACAACCCATTTCAATCTACAAAAACGACAAACAACGAGGGTCCAGAAATCAAAACTGCAGAAAGTCCGCTAATTTGGACTAATCCATCCTCAAAGGTGCTAATCTCACTAATTAGATTAGGAATAATCCATTCTAAGGCTAATATAACCATTCTAGATTATCATTAATCCATAATTAAGCTAATCTAATTAACATTTAGCATAATTAACCTCATAAGCACATTTACGCACTAATCAAAGGATTAGGAGCTAAACTCACCCATTAAACGGGCCGGAGACACGGACGCAACGGTGACGACGGAGGCTATGCTCGGGAACCTCAACCATGACAATCCAAGGCGGTCCCGGGGCTGGAACAGCAACCACAAATTCGGACTCCCACTAAAACACTGAAAACTAGACTGCCGGAGGAGAAACAGAGCTGAATAGGCTTGGCCGGAGCTTTGGTGAGGGGTTGGCCAGTGATCGGCGGCTGCTGGGGGTCAAGGGGGACTTGTTGGTGGTTGGTATGGGCGGAGGTAGGGTTGAAATGGAAGAAATATGGCTGAAACGGGTGAAACAGGTGAAGCAGTGCAAGCTGCCAGGCGGATCGACGGACTGGCGAGCGGTTTCTTCTAGCCGCTGGGCGGGTCAGCCGGCGGCTTCATTCAGCGAGCGGCCGGGTCCTCCTGAACGGTTTGGACATTCTGAGCACGATGGTGGGTGGCACGAAGGCTGTTTCTCACGGGAAGGCAACTATTAACTCAGTTTTTCAAAGAAAGGTCAGCTGGAACAGAAACAGGCATAGGAGGAAAATAGGGGAGAAAATGCTATGAATTCTTTGGGGCTGAAGAGAGGGAGAGAGAGTGAAGTGAGGGCTGGTTTCTCTGCAGTTTTTGGAGCTTCAAATGCCCTAACAATGGATAAAGGAGGAGCAAGGAGGAAGAAGGAGGCTGCTGAAGATGAGGAGGGGCCACAAAATATCCAAAACACTTGATTTACATGCCCCACCATGCATGGCTGTCTTCTTCAGTTAATTTGCAGCAGCCAAGCTTCCCAAACAAGCTTCCCAAAGGGTCCAAAAGGTTGTCTCCCCTTTGGCCTACGAATTTGGACCATTGGCCATCCCGATGATTTTTCCTCGTCAATTGAACCAACTTGACGGTCAATGGTGCGCTTAAAAACGGTCCTCCAATTTTCCCGGTCTAAAATGGCCCCACTTTGAAATTTCACCGAAATCTCGGGTTTGTAGAAAAATCTTCGGAGGATGAGTCGACGTTCCTAAAATGAATCGTGACATGACAGAATTTTCAATTTCTGAAATCGGATTTAAATTCGCGGTTAATTTCAATCTGGCGTGATGTTAGTGTGATCTAGTCGGGTAGCTTTTAGGAATTTTTGGTGCAATTGACCCGTGGTCGATTATTTTTTAGCCACATTGTACATTTTCGACACATTGGTGACTCTCAGTTGACGTGAACATCTCGAGGTTCAAATGTGGACATAAGGTACATAAATGACAGAAAAATCGGTCTAGTGCTGTTCGACGAGGATTTTGCAATTAGGTGGAATCACCCATACTCTAATCACATACTTCAATTGAACCGACCTATCTCCGATCTTTGATTGATTTTGATCGTGCCGTATTGACCCTTGCAGATAAACACGGTCGAGCAGTCGATTTCTGGTCGAATTCTCAAGTCTATTGTGTTTAGATTCCTTAACGGCTTCACCTGATAGACTAGTTATCTCATGAGTAATCAGCTTAGAGAAAAGAACTATCGGCGCGTCGATGAAATGCCCAGCTTATTCAATCGAAACCAAAACCCGAAAATCAAGATGTCACAAAATTGGACTGTCAATCATATGCATGTTGCAAAATTAGGAAGATTTCCCAATTTAGAAGGCTACTCGAGATTACAAATAGAATTATATATCATGAACTTCGATCATGTGCATCAACGATATTTTTTAAATAAGGAAACAAAATATTTGGAAATCAAATTAGACAAATTTTTTACCTAATCCGAATATTGGCTTCCAAATTTGGACTAAGTGCAATCAGATCGGGATTGCAATCGGCTCCTCGACAATGAACGGCAACTGTGGAAAGGCGGCGGCGAGCAGCAGAGCAAGTGGGGCTGCTGTGGGCGTCCGATGGGCTGGTTTAGATCGATGATGAAGCTCCGAGATAGCAAAGTCTGCGAATGGCCACGAGGTGCAGTGGCGAGAATGCTGTGAGGACCGAAGACTTGCCTGGATCGCGGTGGCTGTTGCTGAGAATTGCTCGAAATTGCGCCGAGATACTCAACGATAAAAGCAAAAAAGGAACGGCGCAGGTAGAGTCAAAGCTTGACTGAACACATGGAACGCAACATGCGGCATGTGTCATGTAAATGTAAAGACCATCACAAAGAGGAAGCCAGCCCCTCCCCTCACGTGATTTCCCTCTTGTGCTCTCAGAATCGAAATTTTCCCTTTCCGAATTTATGGCCCCTTTTTGGCGTACTCTCCAATGAGGTGAGCGAGTTTTCTCCTTGTACCTTCACAACCCGCAAGAAGAAGAAAGAATAGAAAACTCTCTTTTTGTGGCCGTATGTATCAATATGCGTGGCCGTCGACGATCAGACTGCCGGCTGCAGGGATTGTCGGTGTCTTCGCGGGCTGTTGTCGCTGCTACGAGATGATTGGCAATTCTGCATGGAACATCGGGACGGCGAAAGCGTGGGGACTCGGTGGGCAGCGGCGTCGAGGTAGAGAAACAAACAAACGTGGCCCGGTCAAGTGGGAACACTTGGTGACCTCTGGTGATACAAGACCTGCAGGAAGGAATATTAAGGCAAACGAATGAAGCACTGTTCAACTCTAATGAAGGCTAGTTCTCTCCCCTCTTCTGCCCGCTTTTACGTGAAAAGCTCCCATGGATGAAGACAAATTCCCTCTCTCTTTCTCTCACACCATCTATATTTGTGGCCGCGTGTATCCATAAGTGTGGCCCCCTCCGTGTGCCGTGTATTCAATATATGGCCTCTTTTTTCCTTTAAACTGTCATGCTTTTATACTGGCAAAATCTGAACTTCCAAAGAGGAAATTTGAATATTGGGAAGAAGTCCACATATTGACTTCCCCCTTTTGTGAGGGTTTATATTTCCTTTGTAACTGCAGATCCATATATCCTCATTGAATATATATATATATTTTTTAACATTCTTTCCTATCCATAAATAATGCTAATCCTTCTTGCCCTTTTTGATGTCTTTGTCCGCACATTTACTTTCACAAGATCAACAAAAAATTCATTTTTTTCCAAATACCAACCCTTGATTGAACGTTGCCAAAAGTTCAAGATCGTAATAAAATTTTCCCGGATTTTGAATATTTTAAAGATGAGCTCGCAATATCTCCTCCGCACGCTTGCCTTTACTGAGGATAATGAAAAATCCACCGTCATATCACCGAAAATATCAAATCTCCATTTCTCAAAAGATAACTTTCGGTCATAAAAAAAAAAAAAAAGTAACGGGCTCGGGCTAATTTGCTCTTTTCGTGGGCTTAGTCCAACTCATCAAATTAAAGTTCAGAATTACCAATTTAAACCCATCTGCGACCAGTTCGATACAAATGCAATAATAATAATAAAAAAATGCTTATAAAACTATATGCTATGCAATTTAATTATAATATATATTTTTTAGGGATAAAATTAATCCCTAATTTTTATGCAATAAATAAATGACTGGGTCGCCAAAATTTAGGTGTCAATAACTAAATATCAATATTCAAGATTTTCTTATCCACCGGTGGGCAGCTGAGTTGGTTCGCCTTTGGGCACTTCATCGCAAAGGTCCCATGGTTGAAGCTTTGCAACTACTAATACGTCTTAAGTGGAGGGCCATGGTGGTGGGTCTTGTGCTAGCTTCCCCCCAAGTATTGATGCTTGCTCCAAGGTGCACCGCGCACTATACGGGCCGTGGGTTGGCGATTAGTGTAAGTGAACGTCGGCCTCGGCGGATTCTGGGTCACCAAAAAAAAAAAAACATTCAAGATTTTCTTTAAGAATGAGGTATTCAATTTCAACTAGAACTAGGCGCTCAAAGGGCACAAGTAGACCCGGTGAGCGTGCTCGAGTCGGGTAGGCACATCATCGGCGTATCATATCATTAACGGCATCGATGAACTGTCTCGTGCTAGAAGTGAGTAGACTCGGCATGCGGGCTCGGGTCGGGTCCACGTGGGCTCAAGCTTTTCCATGACGACAACTTGCTTGTCCCGACATGAACTTGCGGGCCTAGCTAAGTGCTTAGGTCCACCTAATATGAGAAAGCAAGGACGTGTATACTGTTTAGATTTTTTTTTCCTGCCGAACAAGACATAAATATAAGTTTTGTATGGATCATAAGAGAATATATATATATACACACAAACAAATGGGAAATACTTAGCTTGTAATTCGACATAGACATGGAGATCAAGCTACTTAGAGGTTCATAAAACACCTTACAAGTTTTATAAACTTATTAAACTTAGGCATCTGGCCTGTATAGATCACTCTCATTTAGGGTAGTTTGCATATAATTGGTTGGACTTGAACAAATGACTTTCAGTTCATGATTTGGAAAATTCTTCAACACCCCAATTAGATGTGTCACCCTTCCAAGGCGGAGATCCCACCCAGATCCTAGATTCAGGCCCAAAATAAATCTCATGTGAGCTAGTTGGGCAGCCCCGCCCAGGTGTGGATGTGAGAGAAGGAGTTGTTTTTTTTTTTTTTTAAAACCAATTTTGCTTTTTCAAAAAATTCAATTTGAAAATGCAATTTGAAAATGCGAGGAAACGGCCCGCGTGGTGCCTGGATGAACTCGGCCGCTAGGCTCAGAAAAAGCTGGTCGAGCTCTTTGACATTGCAATATCTATTGTGTTTTTCAAAGCACTACCCAGAAGCTTGGGCCTATCTTGGCGACGGCCTTGCCTCTTTCCGGATTTGTTAAAAAAATTATTTTTAAAGCTTAATTTAGCAGAAAAAAATATGAAAATCTAGAGATTTTGAGAGCGTCCTCTAAAAGAATTACGAGCAAGTGAATACTTTATTTTTTTATGATTATTTATTGCGCGTTTGGGTGTGTTTACAATAAGGAATCAGTTAAATTTGAGCATTACGAATGATTGTAATTCTCTCTTTACTGTTTATAGTAGAACCATCTGATCGATCTGTTCTAGGGTTAGGGACACTAACAAACCACGTGAATTCTGTGTTCATGTATTATTTCCAAAATTAATGTGTTACTTTCCAACGCATTAGTCGCGCTTTCAATAGTTCATCCTTCTCGAATATGCCCCGGTAAAAAGGAAAATTTCCTTCTTTGTAACGGTCACCGGAGTCGATGGACTAAAAAAGATGCACTCAAACTTCCGAGTTTGCTCGAATCAACTCCAGGATCCGTGAATCTTTGGGTGTTGTATCTCTGAACAGGTAGCCACCTTGGAAGTGTCTTCTCTGTTAGTGCGTGACAAAGATTCATCTAGTTCATGGCAGTGATTTGAGTAACGGATGAGAGATGAGAGAGGATTAAGCTTTGGGTGTTGGGTCTCTGAACAGGTAGCCACCTTGGCTCCCAACGTCCCCGCGGCGTACGAGCTGCATTTCGCGGTCCCCATGGCTGGAGCGATCCTCTGCACGCTAAACGCCCGGCACGACCAGTTCATGGTGTCGACACTTCTGAAACACTCGAGAGCCGAGATCATTTTCGTGGACTGTCAGCTACTCGAAGTTGCTCGCCAGGCAATTGATTTGTTCAACAAGACAGAAACAGAACCGCCGATTCTAGTCCTTATTTCTGAATTGGATGGATCTGTTCCTCTGCATCCTTCGGGCATTTGTGAGTATGCAGGACTCGGGGCCTCGGGGTCCGGCGATTTCGAGGTGCAGCGACCACGCAGCAAATGGGACCCCATCAGCATAAACTATACTTCTGGGACGACATCGCAGCCCAAAGGAGTTGTCTATAGCCATAGAGGTGCGTATCTAAATTCGATTGCGACATTTCTTCTTCATGGGATGGGCTCGATGCCGGTGTACCTGTGGACGGTGCTTATGTTCCATTGCAACGGATGGTGCTTGGCTTGGGGAGTAGCGGCACAAGGCGGCACCAACGTGTGCCTCCTAAAAGTCTATCCGAAGGGAATATTTGATAGTATTGCTATGCATAACGTGACTCACATGGGAGCAGCGCTGACTGTCTTGAATATGATTGTTAACTCGGCGGTGGACGATCGACCTCTTCCTCGCAAGGTGGAAGTCATGACAGGAGGTTCGCTGCCGCCACCACAAATCCTATCCAAGATGGAAGAGCCCGGGTTCAGTGTGTCACACTTATATGGCTTGACAGAAACTTACGGTCCGGGGACATATTGTGCATGGAAGCCCGAGTGGGACTCTCTGCCCTCTGACCAAAGATCAAACATCAAATCTCGACAACGGATGCAACATCTTGGCCTCGAGGAAGTCGATGTTAAGAGATCCGGTCACAATGGAGACCGTTCCTAGTGATGGTAAGTCTCTAGGAGAGATCATGTCCAGAGGAAACACTGTCTTGGGCGGCTACTATAAGAATCGGGAAGCGACGGACAAGGCATCTGAGGGTGGATGGTTTCATAGTGGAGACCTCGCCGTGAAGCATCCTGATGGCTACATTGAAGTAAAAGATCGTTTCAAAGACGTTATAATTTTGGGGGGAGGAAATATAAGCGCAGTGGAGGTAGAGACGGTTCTGTACAGCCATCCGGCAGTTCTAAAGGCCGTGGTGCTTGCGCGTCCTGATAATCATTGGGGCCAAACGCCTTGCGCATTCGTGAAGTTAAAGGAGGGATGTCATGTCTGTTAAGGAGTATAAATCAAAAACACCAACTGTACCAACTATCTATGCTGCTGATATTGATAATAGAGAAAAGAGGGTGAAGACTGATATTAAAAGAGAAAGAACAGAGGCTGATATTAGAGAGAAGGAAGAGCTGCAAAACAACAAAGTGAGTAACACAGATTGGAGAAGACACGACAACTCAAATAAATGATCGCGATGAAGGTTGATATGGATCGTCATCATTGGTGAAGAGTTTGTGATGAAGACTAACACGGATTGCCAACTCATGAAGACACATGAGCAGTTATTCAGTTGAGGATTGAAACAGATTGAGAAACAATCTTGTTAAAATCAGTTTTTCTATTGTATCTTCATCTTCTTCGATAGGAAAAGATATAAAGAAGTATTAGCAGGATCATCTTGGTTGTTGTTGAGGAAAACATATAGAGAATTCATATAAATGAATGCTCTGTATTTTACAGGAGAGAGAGAGAGAGAGAGAGAGAGAGAGATTATATGAATTCTCTGTATTTTACAGGAGAGAGAGAGAGAGAGAGAGAGAGAGAGAGAGAGAGAGAGTGAGAAATTTAGAAGTGTAAATCTTCTTTGTTCATTAATGATCCGAGATATACAGACTTTGTATTACAATCTCATTGAAATAGAAGAATTCAAAGTTTCTTGATTGATCTTCAGTTCTTCGACATATCTCTTCATCTTCACATTCTCTAGTTCTTTAGTTCTGTTCCTTCATCTTCACATGGTATCAAAGCAGAAGATCATACCTATTAGAAAGGCTTATTCAGCAATCATTCATTGAATCAAAGTGAAGAAACTGAAGTTGCAGCAGATCGCAGTGTTACGGTAATTGAGGTTACTATCATAATATCATTGCTGTTATCATCTTCTTCAAAGCTGAGAGAATAGAATAATGGCAGCACGAACTTTCCCAATACATGTGAATATCTCTAATTTTGTCACAATCAAACTTGTCGAAGATAACTTTATGTTATGGCAAGCACAGATCCACAAATTTTTGAGAAGCCAAGAACTCGTTGGCTTCATTAATGGTAAAATATTATCACCTCCTCGAATGCTACAGATTGAAATAGAAGGGTGTGAAACTGAAGTTGTAAACCCAAATTACACTGATTGGACAAAGACTGATCAACTGATATCATCCTGGATAAGCGGAGCTGTCTTTGAAAACATTATAAGCCTAATCATTGGCTTAGAAACATCTTATGAGGTATGGCAAACCTTGCTCAATAGATTTACACAAAAGTCTGTGGCTAGGGAATTTGAGTTGAGAGGAAAGCTGCAAGCATGTCATAAATGAAATCGATTTCTGGCTGTGTATCTTAGAGAATATAAATTGATCTGTGATCAACTCAATGCTATAGGGAAGCCTATAGATGAAATAACAAAGCTGTTTGGAGTTTTGGAGGGTTTAGGATCTGAGTATGAAAATTTTAAAACCACCATCTATTGTTTAAAACTTCAACCAGACTATGATGAGGTGATATCTCAGCTAGAAAGGTTTGAAGTGAGGTTACAAAGGTACTCATTGAGTTCATACAATCCCAATCTGGCGTATTATAGTCAAAGAAGAACAGAAGTTCAACAAATGGAAGAACTTGATAGAGAACCTATACAACACAATTCTGGTTTTGGAACTTTAAGGGCGAACAGTCGTGGAGGCCGTAGCTATGGAAGAGGAAGATTTCTTAATAACAGAGGTCGAGGCTTTAGATATCCTGGAAGAGATTCAAGTTACAAACCAAATAACATCAATTACATACAAGAGGGTTAGAAAGTTAAGCAATTCCACAACCCCTCTGGTTCTGTTTCTAATCCAGGATTTCGCCCTTATGCTGGTTCCTCACAAAGATATCAAGAAACAAGATCCTATCCCACTTCAAATCTAATCTTTTCTAAGGATTTGCAGGATGAGAAATCAGCAGATAGCATGAGATTAGAGTGTCAAATTTGCAAGAGACCATGACATGATGCTTAACATTGCTGGTATCGTTTTGATAATTCCTATCAAGCTGAGGAAATTCCAACAGCTCTAGCAGCAATACATCTTGAAGACTCCAAAAGAAGTGAGTGGTATCTAGACACTGGTGCAACTGCACATATCACAGCCAATCCTGGTATACTTCATAATCCTTCTAGATATACTGGTTATGACACTATTATGATTGGTGATGGATCATGTTTGCCTATCACCTATACTGGTAATACATTACTACATACTGAAATAAATTCATTGCCTCTAAATGATGTGCTAATTGTCCATGATATAAAGAAGAATCTTCTGTCAGTATCCAGATTAATAGATGACTATCCATGCTCATTTGTTTTTGATAAATTTGGTGTCTATGTAAAGGACAATTGCACCAACACAACTCTGTTGCTCGGGAGGAAAATTAAAGGGCTATATCGAGTAAATTCACAAACAACAAAAGCATTTCTAACTCAGAGACACAGAGCAGTAGGAGAGGATACATGGCATCAACGATTAGCACACACCAATTTGAATATCTTGAAGTACCTGTAGAACCAACAACTGATTCAGTGTAATACTAGAATGCAGAACATGTGTAGCAGTTGTCAAATTGCTAAGACCACAGCTTTGCCATTTCCATTATCAGAATATGTAGCTACTATGCTCTTACAGAAAGTCCATTGTGATATCTGGGGGCCTTCACCT
Source organism: Eucalyptus pauciflora (assembly GCA_007663325.1). NCBI lineage: Eukaryota > Viridiplantae > Streptophyta > Magnoliopsida > Myrtales > Myrtaceae > Eucalyptus > Eucalyptus pauciflora. The sequence goes on along the minus strand of VMYD01000105.1, from coordinate 275,642 downwards.
GTTACTTCATTTCAGAATTTCAAATACTATGTTCTTTTTATAGACAATTTCAAATACATTGTGATATCTGGGGGCCTTCACCTGTTACTTCATTAGCCATAGGTTTTAGACTCATTTGCAGAACTGTGGTATCAAACAACACATCTCTTGTCCTTACACACCTGAACAAAATGGCAATTTTGAGAGGAAGCATCGTCACATTGTTGAACTAGGTCTTGCCATGCTTTATCATGGTAGAGTTCCACTGAAATATTGGGTAGATGCATTCATAATAGCTAACTATGTCATCAATATACTTCCAACACCAAAATTGCAAATGCAGTCACCTCACAGAAGATTATACCAACAAGAACCAAGTTATGATCATCTCAGGGTGTTTGGATGTGCATGTTATCCATGTTTACGACCCTATGCCCAGCACAAGTTTGATCCAAGATCACTCACATGTGTGTTCATTGGATACATTGAACGTCATGAAGGTTACAGATGTCTTGTGCCTACAACAGGTCGTGTGTATATTAGTCGACATGTCCTATTTGATGAAAACTCTTTCCCTTTTACTAAGACATGTCTAACAGAGTATGCACCACTCACAACACTTTATCAATTATGGGTTGAAGAAACTCAACTTATGGAATCAGTAAGCAAGGAAACAGCTCCTGTCTTTTTACAGACATATGCAGACTAATGGAGATATCATTGCAAATGATTCTCAACCTTCACAACAAGTTACAATACCATATATTGATCATTCATCATTTCTGCCAAATGTAACACAAGAACATGGTACCTCTATAACAACAACCAAGATGATCTTGCTAAGACTTCTTTATATCTTTTCCTATCGAAGAAGATGAAGATACAACAGAAAAATTGATTTTAACAAGACTGTTTCTCAATCTGTTTAAATCCTCAACTGAATAACTGCTCACGTGTCTTCATGAGTTGGCTATCCGTGTCAGTCTTCATCACAAACTCTTCACCAGTACAGAACTAAGAGATGCCTTCTACTAAAACAACAACATCCAATGATATAAGTGTTGGATTTGAACATGCCATTCCTCCTTATGTCTCACAAGGAACAACTTCAAGTCATTATATGCAGACTCGATCAAAGTCTGGCATTATAAAACCTAATCCCAGGTATGCATGTCTTGCTGTATATGAAGTACCCACTGAACCAAGATCAATTAAATCAGCTTTAGCACATAGAGGTTGGTATAAAGCCATGACAGAAGAAATGGATGCACTGTATCAAAATAAAACTTGGGAGTTAACTCCTAGAACTGATCAAATGAATGTGATTGGTTGCAAGTGGGTATTTAAAACAAAACTTGCATCTAATGGTAGTCTTGATAGACTGAAAGCTCGACTAGTTGCTAAAGGTTTTCATCAGGAAGAAGGCATTGATTTTACAGAGACTTTTAGTCCTGTTGTCAAGCATGCTACAATTCGAATAGTTCTCTCTGTAGCAATGATGAATCACTGGCCAATTCATCAACTCGATGTTAAAAATGCATTTTTACATGGTACCCTAAATGAGACAGTTTACATGGAGCAGCCTCCTGGCTTTCAAGATCCCAAGAAACCTCATCATTTATGTCTCCTCAAGAAGTCTCTCTATGGACTTCGACAAGCTCCCTGAGCCTGGTTTGACAAGTTCATCAATTTTCTACTTGAATATGGGTTCTTTTGCAGCTCAACTGATCCATCCTTATTCGTATTTCACACTGGTACAAACACAATTCTTCTACTACTATATGTTGATGACATTGTCTTAACTGGAAGTTCCTCTCAATTGCTTTCTAATCTCATCCATTCTCTAAGTCTCCAGTTTCATATGAAAGACCTTGGCCCATTGCACTACTTTCTTGGCATTGAAGTTAAACATACTTCTGATCATCTGTTTCTTTGCCAAACTAAATATGCTATTGATCTTCTTACTCGAGCTCATATGATTGAGTGTAAACCAATTTCAACCCCTTTGTCACTAAGACCAATCATTTTGACAAATGATTCTATACTTCTATCCAATCCTATTGAGTATCAAAGCTTAGTTGGTGGTCTTCAATACCTGACATTAACACGTCTTGACATTGCCTATGCTACGAATTTATTGTGTCAAAAAATATAGAAACCTACTGTTGCAGATCTTCTAAACCCAAGAGGGTTCTGCGATATGTTAAAGGCACCATAAGTCTTGGAATTTTCATTCATTCTCGAAGCTCTCTACATCTGTATGGTTTTTCAGATGCAGATTGGGCTGGATGTGTTGAAACCAGAAGATCAACAACTGGTTTCTGTACATACCTTGGCTCCAATCTCATCTCTTGGGCAGCAAAGAAGCAATCCACAGTCAGTTGATCCTCTACAGAAGCTGAGTACTGTGCTCTTGCTTCCACTTCTGTTGAACTTACTTGGATCAGCTTTGTCCTTCGTGACATAGGATGCTCTCTACCTCGTCCAACTCATCTCTTTTGTGACAATAAACCAGCCATTGCTCTTACTGCCAACCCTTTTTTACATGCTCGCACTAAACATATTGAAGTGGACTTCCACTTTGTTCGGGAAAAGGTCTCCTTAAGGTCACTCCATGTGGGATATGTTCCAAGCAACTGTCAACTTGCTGATATTTTCACAAAATCTCTGCCTCACCTTACACATTTTCAGCTACGAATCAAATTGGGCATTGGTTTTCCACCCATTCCCATTTTGAGGGGGGATGTTAAGGAGTATAAATCCAAAACACCAACTGTACCAACTATCGATGCTGCTGATATTGGTAATAGAGAAAAGAGGGTGAAGACTGATATTAAAAGAGAAAGAACAGAGGCTGATATTAGAGAGAAGGAAGAGCTGCAAAGCAACAAAGTGAGTAACACAGACTGGAGAAGACACGACTGTTGACACCTAAATTTTGGCGGCCAATTTAGTCATTAGGGGTTAATTTTATTTTTTATAATTCATTTGCATAGCATTAATTTTAGGTGCGTTTATTTTTAATTTACATGTTTTGCATTTTTTAGGACGGCGGATGGGTCGAATTAATTGTTTTTGAGTTTAAATTAATGGGCCGGACTAAGCCCATGAAACGTGCAAAATTGGCCCGAGCCCGTTTTCTTTTAATGACAAAAATTTCCTAAATCGAGATTTGATATGATATTGCGGTGGTTTTTCGAATTTAAAAGAATCGGGTTGAAATCTTATCTTTAATCTTTGGTGATAACATTTTTTTGAAAATATTAAGGAGATAAGGATTTTTGTGATTCGGAGGATATAAGGAAATTTCGAAATATTTTGATAGGATCACATTTTTTTTGCTATAAAAGGTGTACGTAGGGTTCGGTTTTAAGGGGGCCACGCATTGAATATACGGCCGCACAAAAGGGGGTTTTTTAATCACGTCACGGCAATTGAGAGAGAGAGAGAGGGGTTGGCCATTGGAGGAGTTATTTGTGTTGCAATTCACGTCTCTGGTCTGGGTCATCTTCATCGAAAGATCCACGATCGGCGCGTCATTCTTTTTGTAAGAGACGATCCCAAAAGGGAAGGAGAGCAACCAAAGTCATAGAAAAGGAGAAGATTTTGAAGCGGTGCTCCTTGTCTGGAGTTTCCAAGCCAAGAGAGAGACATAGGAAGCTTGCTCAGAAGACAAGAAAGGGGATGCCACACGTATTGAAAATACACGGCCACAGCACAAACAAAAAAGTGGAGGGTGGGCATCGGTCTCCTCGTTAAAGGAGAATATTTCTATTGGGAGATCTCGAAACAAAGTTCACGTTTTGGGGGTTTTTAAATTCTAGCACGTCGGGTCCTCTCGGCCACGGCGCTACTGTGCGTTGTCAATCGCATCAGCTACTCAAGCCACACCATCAGTCGTTCTCAAGCATCCTCCGACGACATTCTGACACTCGTCGACCTTGAAGCCATCACCACCGTTCCTGCTCCTGTAACCTGGCTTCAGCAAGTCCGGCGTCACTTTTAGCAAAGCTCGGGTGTCCTGCACTCGAACGCTATCGATATTCTGACTCGATTGCTCCGCCATAACCCGTTTTTGTCCACGTTGGCCAATAACGGCAACCCCGAGGAGCATCGATCACCTTGCTGTGCTTGCTGGATTTCTTTTGCAGGTTTTTCCAAACGCTCCAGTTCAATCCATTGGGGAAGCCTCGCATGTTCTTGCGGTCATCGCAGCTCCTCACCACCGTGACCATCTCGCTCATGACCTGTTGCTGGTGTCTCAAGCTCACTATTGTTGCCTCTCGTGAGTTATCAAGTTCATCTTTAGGGGAAGTTTAGATAAAGCTTTCACTAAAGGAAGGCACGCCACTTTGGAGATTTTCTCTCAGAGGGAGGCCAATTTCTCTGAGGTCAACGGAGACTTTCTCTCTCGATACCCACTCTTTCACCGAGAACGCTTTGTTGATTTCAACGACAAATTTTGGTGGCCAGCAAGTGTTCAAGTTGCTAACACCTTCCTTGTTCCTCCATTGATCTGTCATCCCAGGATCGTGGTTTGCGACTTGCCCTATTTGAAATCTAATATTCAGATTAGGTAAAAATCTTATCCAATTTAATTTCTGAATATTCAGTTTTCTTATTTGAAATTTCGATACATATGATCGAAATTCCCGACATGAAGTAGCCTCTCAAATTAGGGATTGCCAGTTCGATTTTCGCGCCCGAAATCCGACTCGCAATCCCTTGCAAAAAATCGACAATCCGATCTCATGCCCGAGATTCGATTCGCGATTTAATTTTAAAATTGGACAACCCGATCTCATGCGCGAGATATGGTTCGCCAATTTTCGAATATCAATTTTATCTTGGTTGATTTGATGTCGTCGTCTCTAAGTCAATTTTATAAAAGAAAAAATCCAAAAAAGATTAGGTTTGTTTTTTTTAATTATCTTGCATGTTTAAGATAGGGTTTTATTTTGAGTCACGAAAAAAGAAGAAGGAAAAAGTGCATTCATTTAGGATTGTTAGTTTTTCTTTTATTATCTGAATTGCATGTTTAATTTTAATTTCGAATTTCATAAAAATTAGGCATTAATGCATTATTTGCACGTCATGGCATTTTAGAATAAATTATGTGTTTTATTTTAAGTCTAGATTGATTTTTGCATCTTAGGATAGAACTTGCTAGGTTAAGATAAGATCTTAGTTTAAATTAGGATTTAGTCTGACCCGATCCTTAATATAAACTAGATAGAATCTTAATCTAGATAATTATATTTTGCATTTTCCTTAATTTCGAATTTCGTAAAAATTTGTTTTAGGATAACTTAGTTTCAATTTCTAGAACATGTTGCATTTTTCTAGAATAGAAAATTCATGTGCATGTCATATAGAATTAGTTCATGAAATGCACGTCATTTAGTGATTATTATTAAGTTCATTTAATTAGAAATTGCCTGTCATTAGAGTTAGGTCATTTGATTAATTTAGATTGCATATTTAATTATTGCATTTCTTTAGAAATTACCTTTACTCATGTCATATAGTTTAGGTCATGTTACCATGTCATATCAACTCATGTTAGATTAATAACATTGCATCGCATGATTCTCATTGAATAAATGAAAACAAAAAAGATTGAGTGATTGCTTGTTAATTAGAAATCATATCTAGGATTGCTGATGTAAATTTTGATCTAACAACGCAGATGCTTTCGTTGCTTTGAGGTAAGTTTGTAATTTATTCATTGCTTTCTTGGGTGTTAAATTGATGGATTGCGCACCCGCATGATCACCTCACATGTTAGAGAAATAAATTTAAAATCAATTCAAGCTGCTTGCCAAACATTTTTTCTAAAGAATGGTACCGAAAGGGCATTAGAGAAATCTAGTGTAACTAAGTCCCCGTACCCATAATCTCTGGTTTGTAGGAGTAAAGTAAATCTCCCGTTGTTTTACTTAGGTGTCTAATCGACCTACCCTAAACTGATTAGTGGCGACTCCTAGATAATGATCTTTTGCATGTTAAATCCTTAAGTCGCGATTTGGTATGGGCTTGGGAGAGCCCGAGCTAAGCTTAAAGGCTTAGTAGTCCATCAACCTAGTTTTAGGTGGCGCACCCGAAAATTTGGTCGCGACAGCTTGGCGACTCCGCTGGGGACTTGTGTTAGAACACTTAGTGGACTTAGGCCAATTTTTCTTTTAAAAATGTTTTTGTTTGGCAGCAAGGATCCCAGGTACGTCCCTAACATTTTTAAGGTGTTAAATGTTCTTGCAGATTGGGAGGTATAAGGGGAGTAGTGATTGTTAACCCTTGTCTTGCAGGTTGGAGTTGAGGATGTATGTTTTAAATTCAAGTTATTGAAGTGCTGTTTGATTTAAACTGTTGTGCATGCCTTGCATCTTGCACTACACTTTTGCACACACAACCTGCCGCCGGACCTGGGCCGCATAGGATCATTTAGGATGGTGTTGAGATGGATACCACTCCGACCGCATGCTCGCGGTACGAGTCGCCCATCTCAATCCCGAAATTTATTTCATGGTGTCAAGAGTATCCACCCCGGTCCGCATGCCCGCGACCTAGGTCGGCTCTTTGACCAAGCCGAAGTCATGAGGACCCGACATAGTCCACAAGCCCGTGGCTAGTCTGATCATCCTTGTGGCTTCACCTTGATAAGCCTTATAGAGTAGAAATCGAGCCACTTACCATGCGCATGTCTATGTGATTGCCGTCGATTTATCTTGGTGAAGTAAGTCTTCTATCCCTATACTAATGCAATTTACTTACTTTGTCCTACTCTTGGTTCGTCCATGACAATCTAGGTCAATCATTGATTTAATTCATTTGTCAATTAGAAATGAAATGAGGAAATTGCCATGCAATGAATCATTTGGAAAATAACAAAAAACTTTGGAGAATTTGTCTGCAATTCATGCCTAGGACATTTGATCTCACTAGGGTGTCTGTTTTTCCAACTCTCTTTAGGAAATGCCCTTCTTGTACGAACTTTTCATGAATAGATAAAAAAAAAAAATGGAAAAATCAATTAGATCATTGTCATGGATTGACTTTCTATTTACCCTCATGCTTACATGTTCCCATTCATTTGAATTAGCTGATTATAGAGCGATCTCGCTCACCCATCCGTTCATGATCAAGAGCTAAAATGATGGATCAAAAAGAGCTAATCCCGTCAAGCAAAAGTGCTGCGATCTATATTCGATGAGAAATTGCGATTCCAAGGAGAGAGCCAATAAGACTTTTTGAATCGTCTCATTTTCCCAAGATAGCTGAATTTAATGTCATCATGAAGAGACTAATGACATATCTAGAGGGAAAAATATCTCACCTGAAGGGTTCGCATTACAAGATCAATGAGGGTGAAAAATCCAAGTACACATGTATCATGGTCCTAAGTAGTTCGATCTCCTCATTTAATTAGGGGCATGTACTTTCCCCTGCGTGAGAACTTTTCTCGTTCTTTAGGGATTAGTTTCAATTTCTTCTGTGCTTGAACATCACATTTTTCATTCCAATAAATGTAATTTGATTGATAAATATCAATAAAATTACAAGTTTTGTTTTAAGGACATGATGGGGTACACCAAACCAGCTCAATGACGATATCCAACAATGAAAAGAAAATATCATCCATGGAGAAAATCTGAGGACTGGGCTCCTTCATGCTTCCTCATCCAAAATATTCCTTAAAAAAAAAAAAATCATTTTTGAAGCAATTTCCAAAAGCATGCATTAGGTTACTCTTGTTTGTTTTTCTAACTCATTTACTTCATGTCTTAGAGCATAACAGAGAGGCATTTGAAAATAATGCGTCAATTTCCAGTGATAGTTCGCCCATTGATTTTGGAACATACATCCGAAGGAAATTAGACATGAAGGCAAATGATCATTTCCTAGCCGATTATGATGACATCTTCCAAGAGTAAAGAAAATCATCTTGATTCCAAAGCGTGATATGTGACATCTCTTATAATAATTGGTGTCAGATGTCATTTTCGAATGCCAAATGAAGTTTCTCATTTCCATGAGAAAATGATGAAGCAAGTCAAAAGAAGATCATCCGTCTTGGATGAAATGGATACATTGCGTTCATGAATATAATTAATTTCGGAATTGACACTTTTGTTCTTTTTCTTGCAGATGAAGAATTGGGGCACTACAGATTCTAGTAATGACATGACTGAGACAAAATCTCGATCCGAGCCAAAATGGTTGTGCAATTTGAATTTACTATGATGTTGCATAGTATCCTATTCATGCACGTTCTCTTGTGCAGGGGCAAAAGCGGGTCTCCACTTTTGATGGATAGAGACGATCCAAGGACATCCATTGATGAGGCAATTCTTTTGTGAAGCAATTCCCCTAAATGAGTGCTTAAAACCATGTTTTGAGTGCAGTAAATTGTTTGTTGTGAAGTAACAAACTATTTTCATGCTTAAAGTTGTTAGACTCTTTTGAAAATGGAATTTTCATATTGATTTAGCTCACCAATTTCATGTGGAGATTTGTCAAGATAGACAATTCAATAGAGTGACATCAATGCTTAAGAATGCGAAATGAGATGTGTCAGGATGATGAAAGGCAAGCCCTATTCTATACACAATCCCATACTTATACACTTGTGAGATGAGGAAGTTCCATATTTACAAGGTAAAGAGTTCTCTCGCAAAAGGTACGATGACTGAAATGATGAGAGGCAATTCATTTCTCTATCCCAAACACTACAAGTGATCCATTGCTTAACCTTTTTGAGCCCATACACTTATGGATGTTCTTTTCAAATTACCCCTGTCAAGAATCACCCTACATCGGGGTAACTAAGAGATCAAATGGCATCATGAGGTAAGGAAAATGAATTGAACTTGCTCTCACTTGCATCAATCTTCAAGTTATGCTATTACATTGAATTCATGTGTTAATTTAAGTGCCTTAGGATGACGAAGAGCATCTTTTTCTCTATCCTATACACTTATATCCTTTGCATAGCCTATTTGAGCCTGCAATTTCATTTCTTTAAACCCAGTTGATGATCATCCCCCACACTGGGGCAAGGCAAAAGGCAAATGAAGACTCTTGAAAAGTTCTAGTGTCATTTAAAGTGTAATTGCTTGACGCATGCATTATGCGCAAGAATTGAATTCAAAATAGAACTAATGGGCATGAAAAAGCAGTGTGCCTGGTAAAAGCAAGGCCGATGCCCATGAAGAAAGAAGTGAAGAAAAAATGCATGAGAACTAGGGGCATAAAAAGCAGTGTGCCTAGTAAAAGCAAGGCCAATGCCCATAGATGAAAAAAGAAAGTCAAGATAGGTGACTGTCAAGATAGGTGACTGTCAATTGTAAGAGTTGAATCCCAATGGAGCAATATTCAAAAAACTCAAATGCTGAGTTTTTACAATCAATGGGGCACTTCATGAAGACAATCCCCAATGGTGAAAAAGAAAACTGGTGGTAATGTCAAGATGATCATCAACTCTCACCCTTTACACACTTTTTGAGCCTGATGATCCTTTCATTTCTCAACCCATGAACCCACCTACGTTACGTCCCTTACAAAGTCTCTTCAGATTAGGGCACTTGAATTAACGTAGGAGTTCATATGTTTATAAGCATCACTCGAAGAAGTGCGAGCAAGATTATTTCTTTCTCATTTTTGCAGGGTTCTTGACTTATAAACCCGGAAATGATTACAAGACTGTTCATTCAATAGCCTTGACTCAAAGAGTCCATTTATTAAGCCGTTCGCCAAGCCTACATTATGGTCCCTGTTAAAGACCTCTCAGATTGGTAAGATCGTACCACTTGCGAGAATACTTGGACCCATGTCGATATGATGAAATTGAGTGATTCTCATAAAATAGCCATTCTAAATGAGAGTGAGTGAAAGTCCTTTCTAACCGAAAGTCTCTCATTTAGTATTCTTAAGAAATCCATGTCATGAGTGAAAATTGTCTTGAACAATAATTCTCTCTAGTGGAAATTTGGATGATGCAAAAGTCATTATGCATGAATCTTGATTGAATTGATAAAAGCTTCAGTAGATTTTGAAGTTTGCATTCCATAATAGCCTTAATTGCTTATCTCCTTGGTGAATGCATTTTTGCTCTAATCATGTCTTACAGATAATGTTTTCTCAAAGACCCAAGAGCTCCTAACATTCAGGTTCTTTTCAAGATGCCTCATGATATGAGGAGATGAGAAACCATCATGAGCATTCAAGGTGCATCTTTAATGTTCCAAAATTTATTTCTATCAAGAGGTGAAAGGCCTCCACAGGATATCTAAGTTCCAAAAGACATATCCCAAAGAATCAGAGATATCATCAGGTAAGTATATCTCTGCCCATTCTCGACACTTGACTCGGTCAAGCTGTTCCTTTAAAATTGACCTCGCGTGCTTTCATAGCCCGGTGTCCTTTAAAATTGACCTGGCATGCTTTCGTAACCCAGAGTCCCTCCTTTTAAATTGACCTGGCGTACTTTCGTAACCCAGAGTCCTTTTATATTATCCTGGCGTGCTTTCGTAGCCCAAGGCCTAGGAGACATATCCCTAATGAGCAGAGATGTCACCAGGTAAGTATATCTCTATCTATACCTTAAATACTTGTTATTATACAGGTATTTTCGCTTTTAAGTAATTTGACACTCGATAGAGTTGTCCCTAAAGATTTTTCTCCAGATCGCAACGCCGGGCGACCGAAGAATGGTTCGGGTCCTAGCCAAGCAAAACCCCCGTTTAGGCGACCGTAGAGTAATGTACGGGTCCTAGACAAAACTTTATTTCCCTATTCAGGCGACCGTAGAGTAATGTACGGGTCCTGGAAGGTAAATCTCCGTTTAGGCGACCGTAGAGTAATGTACGGGTCCTAGACAAAACTTTATTTCCCTATTCAGGCGACCGTAGAGTAATGTACGGGTCCTGGAAGGTAAATCTCCGTTTAGGCGACTGTAGAGTAATGTACGGGTCCTAGACAAACTTTATTTCCCTTTTCAAGCGACCGTAGAGTAATGGTACGGGTCTTGGAAGGTAAATCCCCGTTTAGGCGACCGTAGAATGGTACGGGTCCTAGACACAACAAAAATCTGTCATACTAGGCGACCGTAGAATGGTACGGGTCCTAGGAAAGCAGATTTCTTTATAAAGTCATGTTACTATTCTAGGCGACCGTAGAATGGTACGGGTCCTAGGAAAGCAGATTTCTTTATAAAGTCATGTTACTATTCTGGGCGACCGTAGAATGGTACGGGTCCTAGACGTGTAACACCAATCTATCTTGAATCATTTTACCCTCCTTGAAGGTAAGATATTTCGGGTAGGTTCTTTTGACATCTCAGTCTGGATCTGGATGTCTTAATTCTTGTCGTTGAGCATTTCACTTGGATGTGAATGTTCTTCTCGAGCTCAATGTTTCGATTCATTACCTGTTTGACTCCTCAAGGAGCCTGAGTGAGAGTTGGGTACTTGTAAAGTAAATAGGGATTTATCATGTACCTCAAGATGCTTTACCGCACTGACTGGTAAGTAATTGCAGGTATGTTCCTTCCTTTCGCATCATGCATTTGCATAAGCATTTCCATGCATCATATAAATTGCATTTTAAAATGGGATTTACTTTCCGACAAAAAAAAAAAAATCAAAAACCTCAAAAAAATCAAAAAATCAAAAATCAAATCATTCAATGCATGTGCATGGTCAAAATTTAGGTCTCAATTTATCTTTGAAGGCAACCTCTTCGAGCTCACCTCCAAAGAGGGGCAGCTGTTGACACCTAACTTTTGGCGGCCAATTTAGTCATTAGGGGTTAATTTTATTTTTTATAATTCATTTGCATAGCATTAATTTTAGGTGCGTTTATTTTTAATTTACATGTTTTGCATTTTTTAGGACGGCGGATGGGTCGAATTAATTGTTTTTGAGTTTAAATTAATGGGCCGGACTAAGCCCATGAAACGTGCAAAATTGGCCCGAGCCCGTTTTCTTTTAATGACAAAAATTTCCTAAATCGAGATTTGATATGATATTGCGGTGGTTTTTCGAATTTAAAAGAATCGGGTTGAAATCTTATCTTTAATCTTTGGTGATAACATTTTTTTGAAAATATTAAGGAGATAAGGATTTTTGTGATTCGGAGGATATAAGGAAATTTCGAAATATTTTGATAGGATCACATTTTTTTTGCTATAAAAGGTGTACGTAGGGTTCGGTTTTAAGGGGGCCACGCATTGAATATACGGCCGCACAAAAGGGGGTTTTTTAATCACGTCACGGCAATGGAGAGAGAGAGAGAGGGGTTGGCCATTGGAGGAGTTATTTGTGTTGCAATTCACGTCTCTGGTCTGGGTCATCTTCATCGAAAGATCCACGATCGGCGCGTCATTCTTTTTGTAAGAGACGATCCCAAAAGGGAAGGAGAGCAACCAAAGTCATAGAAAAGGAGAAGATTTTGAAGCGGTGCTCCTTGTCTGGAGTTTCCAAGCCAAGAGAGAGACATAGGAAGCTTGCTCAGAAGACAAGAAAGGGGATGCCACACGTATTGAAAATACACGGCCACAGCACAAACAAAAAAGTGGAGGGTGGGCATCGGTCTCCTCGTTAAAGGAGAATATTTCTATTGGGAGATCTCGAAACAAAGTTCACGTTTTGGGGTTTTTTAAATTCTAGCACGTCGGGTCCTCTCGGCCGCGGCGCTACTGTGCGTTGTCAATCGCATCAGCTACTCAAGCCACACCATCAGTCGTTCTCAAGCATCCTCCGACGACATTCTGACACTCGTCGACCTTGAAGCCATCACCACCGTTCCTGCTCCTGTAACCTGGCTTCAGCAAGTCCGGCGTCACTTTTAGCAAAGCTCGGGTGTCCTGCACTCGAACGCTATCGATATTCTGACTCGATCGCTCCGCCATAACCCGTTTTTGTCCACGTTGGCCAATAACGGCAACCCCGAGGAGCATCGATCACCTTGCTGTGCTTGCTGGATTTCTTTTGCAGGTTTTTCCAAACGCTCCAGTTCAATCCATTGGGGAAGCCTCGCATGTTCTTGCGGTCATCGCAGCTCCTCACCACCGTGACCATCTCACTCATGACCTGTTGCTGGTGTCTCAAGCTCACTATTGTTGCCTCTCGTGAGTTATCAAGTCCATCTTTAGGGGAAGTTTAGATAAAGCTTTCACTAAAGGAAGGCACGCCACTTTGGAGATTTTCTCTCAGAGGGAGGCCAATTTCTCTGAGGTCAACGGAGACTTTCTCTCTCGATACCCACTCTTTCACCGAGAACGCTTTGTTGATTTCAACGACAAATTTTGGTGGCCAGCAAGTGTTCAAGTTGCTAACACCTTCCTTGTTCCTCCATTGATCTGTCATCCCAGGATCGTGGTTTGCGACTTGCCCTATTTGAAATCTAATATTCAGATTAGGTAAAAATCTTATCCAATTTAATTTCTGAATATTCAGTTTTCTTATTTGAAATTTCGATACATATGATCGAAATTCCCGACATGGAGTAGCCTCTCAAATTAGGGATTGCCAGTTCGATTTTCGCGCCCGAAATCCGACTCGCAATCCCTTGCAAAAAATCGACAATCCGATCTCATGCCCGAGATTCGATTCGCGATTTAATTTTAAAATTGGACAACTCGATCTCATGCGCGAGATATGGTTCGCCAATTTTCGAATATCAATTTTTATCTTTGTTGATTTGATGTCGTCGTCTCTAAGTCAATTTTATTTTTGTAAAAGAAAAAATCCAAAAAAAAATTTGAATTAGGATTAGATTTGTTTTTTTATATTATCTTGCATGATTAGAATAGGGTTTTTTATTTTGAATCATGAAAAAGAAAAAAGAAAAAGTGCATTCATTTAGGATTGTTAGTTTTTCTTTTATTATCTGAATTGCCTGTTTGATCTTAATTTCGAATTTCATAAAAAAAATTAGGAATTAAGGCATTATTTGCACGTCATGGCATTTTAGAATAAATTAAGTGTTTTATTTTAAGTTTAGATTTATTTTTGCATCTTAGGATAGAACTTGTTAGGTTAAGATAATATCTTAGTTTAAATTAGGATTTAGTCTGACCCGATCCTTAATATAAACTAGATAGAATCTTAATCTAGATAATTATATTTTGCATTTTCCTTAATTTCGAATTTCATACAAATTTGTTTTAGGATAAATTAGTTTCAATTTCTAGAATATGTTGCATTTTTTTCTAGAATAGAAAATTCATGTGCACGTCATATAGAATTAGGTTCATGAAGTGCATGTCATTTAGTGATTATTATTAGGTTCATTTAATTAGAAGTTGCCTGTCATTAGAGTTAGGTTATTTGATTAATTTAGATTGCATATTTAATTATTGCATTTCTTTAGAAATTACCTTTACTCATGTCATATAGTTTAGGTCATGTTACCATGTCATATCAACTCATGTTAGATTAATAACATTGCATCGCATGATTCTCATTGAATAAATGAAAACAAAAAAAGATTGAGTGATTGCTTGTTAATTAGAAATCATATCTAGGATTGCTGATGTGAGTTTTGATCTAACAACGCAGATGCTTTCGTTGCTTTGAGGTAAGTTTGTAATTTATTCATTGCTTTCTTGGGTGTTAAATTGATGGATTGCGCACCCGCATGATCACCTCACATGTTAGAGAAATAAATTTAAAATCAATTCAAGCTGCTTGCCAAACATTTTTTCTAAAGAATGGTACCGAAAGGGCATTAGAGAAATCTAGTGTAACTAAGTCCCCGTACCCATAATCTCTGGTTTGTAGGAGTAAAGTAAATCTCCCGTTGTTTTACTTAGGTGTCTAATCGACCTACCCTAAACTGATTAGTGGCGACTCCTAGATAATGATCTTTTGCATGTTAAATCCTTAAGTCGCGATTTGGTATGGGCTTGGGAGAGCCCGAGCTAAGCTTAAAGGCTTAGTAGTCCATCAACCTAGTTTTAGGTGGCGCACCCGAAAATTTGGTCGCGACAACGACAACTCAAATAAATGATCGTGATGAAGGTTGATATGGATCATCATCAATGGTGAAGAGTTTGTGATGAAGACTGACACGGATTGCCAACTCATGAAGACACGTGAGCAGTTATTCAGTTGAGGATTGAAACAGATTGAGAAACAGTCTTGTTAAAATCAGTTTTTCTATTGTATCTTCATCTTCTTCGATAGGAAAAGATATAAAGAAGTCTTAGCAAGATCATCTTGGTTGTTGTTGAGGAAAACAGATAGAGAATTCATATAAATGAATGCTCTGTATTTTATAGTAGAGATAGAGAGAGAGAGTGTGTGAGAAATTTAGAAGTGTAAATCTTCTTTGTTCATTAATGATCCGAGATATACAGACTTTGTATTACAATCTCATTGAAATAGAAGAATTCAAAGTTTCTTGATTGATCTTCAGTTCTTCAACTCTTCATCTTCACATTCTCTAGTTCTTCAGTTATGTTCCTTCATCTTCACAACGTCGATGCTCAGGAGATCATAGGATATTGTCGAGATCATTTGCCTCATTACATGTCTCCTCGGACAGTCATGTTCGAGGATTTGCCCAAAACTTCGACCGGAAAGATCCAAAAGTTCATTCTGAGGGAAAAAGCAAAGGCCATGGGCAGCCTCTCATGAGCCAAACATTACACAATCTATCCCCACAGTTTATGTGATTGTTCTTGTGTAGTGTCTCATAATTAACAAAGTTCTCAAGAGTTGATGGTTCACAAAAGGTTTTTGGAGGTGACCAATTTGCGTAATTCATCATTTTGACCCTGAAAAGGGTGAATACAGTACATGGGAGCTCAGAATAGGTGTCTCAAATTGCTCCTGGTATGCATTACATGAATACATCGACATGAATGCGGTGTCTTGCTTACCGGCCAGCTTTCATCTCTGTTACATTTCATTGTACTAAGAGGAAATTAATTCTTTTGCCTCGGCAGTTTTGCTGTGTAATCTTTTAGCTCATGCAGATGCTCCCGCCCTGTGCTGATTTAAATCTAGGCGGACGATGTAGGGTACTGAGCTGCAATACAAGTAGTGTCCTCTTCACTCTGCTGGTCAATGACAGTCAAAGACCGTAATAGTGCGCAACCGGATTTCCTTCCAGATCCACCATGAGCACCGCCCTATTCTTCTTGAGGCAGGGTTGCTGCAGGTACTTCTCCAGCATCGCCATGACGTTTCGAATGGGAAGGTATTAAAGCGCCAGCTCTGTGTATGCCGTCTTCGCCTGCCAAAGCAGCAGGTGGAGATAATGAACGCCTGCTCAGTATAAATCTCGTTCGCTTATGCGTCACATTGAATAAAGAATCGTACGTCTCTGCTTAAGAACTTACTGCCGCTATAGCAATCCGGTATTGGCCTTGTCCGTCATAGCGGCTTTCATCTGGCATGCTGTGTAGATGATTAGTTTGTTTTCCTTTCCGTTGCTCTCGCTGCTTAGGTAATGTATTCTGCATATGTGCCTGCAATTGTCGACCCATTGACAAGTTAAACTTGCCTTCTATTCATCTGGATGCGTCAATAATGGTTCCAATGCTTTCGACATCTACGGGGGATCATTTTAAGATAGAGTTGCCGATGTGAAGGACTGGATGGAATCTTGATCGGGTGAATCTGCGACCCCGTTTGAGAAGTAGAGGTCACGGACGAGCACTCGGGTGTCCTGGTCATGGGATCGAAGCTCATGAACTTCTTGCCAAGATGGGGCTGAATTGTCTTCCCCTATTCGAATTTTAGCAGCCTTTGGACGACCTATTAATCCTGGTTTTTGGAGTACATTTCTCGTCTAGCATGTGATATATGTGAAGTTTCGTGAAATTCCTGATACTATTTATGTTATTGTCCAAATATATGACATCGGGATTGACATGAAGTACGAAAATTAAATGTTCAAGACCTGTAATGATGGTCGAATCATGTATGTTACGAAAATTTCTAGGTATTTGAGGAGATTACAATCATAGTTGTCTTTTCCGGTGACTTCCAACATGAGAGGATGGACCGACCCTCAAGAGATGTACAGCAATTAGCAAGCAATCGTGATCGAAATTGATCAGGAACTTGGGAAAGAGTCGAGTCGAGTCGAGTTACCAACCCTTTCGGCGTTGGCCACAATAAATTCGCTATCCAGTGAAGATTATAAATCTGTCATAGAAAGTGTTCTGCGCAAATTAACTCAAGCCCTTCGATTGTCAAGCGAAATCAGTGTGTACATCACAAGCATTCAGAAAACTTTTCACAGATGATCTTGCCCACCATCGATACGAGGGTTCTAACCATGCACAATCTCACTAATCATCAAATTAAGGGTGGCTGAAGGCGCTCGTAAAAAATTACTGTTACACCGACTGTAAATGCTATAATTGCTTTATTATTAATTGATAATTTACTCTTTTGCAACGAAGAGCAACGGGCATTCTCGATACCTAACTATGTTTACCACCATCAGACATGCCCACGAGAGAAGGTAATCTCGAAAGCTGTCCCATTTGGTTGTAACAAAATGGTCGGGCCGATTTATAATTCGAATTCGTGAGTACGGCCCATGAAGATGTAGTCGGGTACATTTCCATTTTACGTGAGACTGTTCAATATTCTGACTTATTTTAGTCTAGAGATGTTATGGAAGCAATGTATAAATCGAACTGTCATTATGGGAAAAAACAAAATCGATTGAATTAGTATAAGCTCGATTAAGTTACAATACGATAATGCATAAAGTTGGAGAGAAGTGTTCTCCAATAAAACATTAAGCCAAACCTTGCGGATTAGGTTGAGATTATGAGTTGGTACACATTGAGATAGTTGAATATGTGTTTGAAACAATATTTGTAGGGTTTAGTTTGCTAGCCACTGGAGATGTATAAATTAGTGAACTTTGGAACTCTGATCCTGTCATTGGCTTGTTATTTTATATTATGTATAGATGGTTATACATTCTGACAATATATTAATATTGATTTATGTTAAAATATGTTTCGAGTTTGAGTCCATTAAACAAATACTAAAGTTAAAGCATGTGAGCCTCAATAAATAAAGTCCAAATTGGACTTTTGTGATCGCTTGCGATTTTCTTTAGCATGTTGGCCGTACTTCATACATTAAACGCTCCGCATGTGAAAGGAATAGGAAGGAGGAAGGACGAAGACAAATAAGTGGACACGTGATGAGTAATAAATGGAGTGACACATAACCTACTTGATGAGATATATTTACCTAGGAATTGGGTGAGATTTCATTAGAAATTATGATGGGCTAAATATCGAGTGAGTTATCAGGTGTAATTAGAGATTGAGAAACATCGAGAGATTATTTGAGTGCTTGAGAGACTATAATCTCCATTGTATTACTTATTTTCATAGTGGAACTATGTATTGCTCTCTCTGTGGATGTAGATATCAATATCTGGATCAAACCACGTAAATTTAGTGTCCAATCTATTATCTAATTTGCTTGTCCCATAGTATCACAACTTGATATTTGTACGAGATTGCGTCTTTTGGATAGGAGGTTTGCTATGTCAGTAATATATAAGACTAAAACCATTGCTTTCATAGAGTAACTACGAATTAATGGTTAAATTCTAGTTGGAAAGGTTGACTAAAAATAGAAAGTATTGAAACGCTTTGCTTACATCAAAGTTAGGGATATTGACGAACTAAGCCTTACCTTGTGCATTTGGTTCAGCTTTCCTAAGAGGCTTTTAGCCTCCAAAACCCTTTGGGGAAATACTAAGGTATTTGGCAAAAATGTCCAAGAGACTTTTAGTCAAATACCGTCCTTGAGAAAGCTGAAAGCCCAATACTGATAGGGACCAGTTTTGGACTTTCAACATTTGACCAAATACTAAAACTACATTTTTTTAAAACTACTATTATAAATTTTTTAGTTTTTGGATTTTACCTCTCATTATTCCAAAACTACCCTTACCTTCACTAGAGTCAGCAAAGAGTTTAATATTTTTTAATAAAGAAGAAAAATGAAATCCAAAAGCCCTTTATAAAAAAAATATTTGCCAAACATTCTTTACGCCAAAATAGTTTTGTAAATTTTTTTTTATCAAACGCAATTTGTAATTTCCCAAAATTCTTTAGGCCAAAGATATTTGCATTTCCTCAAGGCACATTTTCAAAGCTGAACAAAACGCAGCTGCTGATGATCCGAATTATGCGATTACAGGACAAATAACACAGAAATACACAAGTAGTTATAGTTCTAGTTACTCTCGTTCCACCGATGTTTTGGTTCTTATGAAGCTGTGCTCGTTCTATGGACCAGCATTGGCTCTCTCTCTCAGCACAGACTTCTGCACCTTCCCCATGTTAGGACTAGAATTAGCACCTAGAGGGGGGTGAATAGGTGTTTAAAGCAATTTTAATAAATTAAACCGAATGAAACATAAGTAACTTAAAACCAACAATTGCAGCAAATGAAAACAGTTAACGATATAAAGGATTAGGGATAGAGAATCAAGACTCCAGATTTATAGTGGTTCGGCTTAGATCAAGCCTACGTCCACTCTCCCGCACGGACAGCCCTTCTGGCTGGATTTCACTAAGAATCAATAAGAGTGATTACAGTCTCACGCTCTTGAGTCCACAGTGTAGATTACTCTACTACACTTCCTCAAGGTCTCACTACAATATGATATCTCTTTTGATTACATTTAACGCTCAAGGAATGATATCGCAAAATAGAAAAGGAGATTCAGACTTTGGAATTCTTCTATCCGCACCCTTCAACAACTAGAGCATCTCTCTTATATACTTCTTCATGCCTTCAATACCGTTGGCACATTCCAAAGAAGTTCTTCCAATCAACCCGTTGGACATAATCAATTAGAGAGATCTCGAGCTCTTTAAGGTAAGTGTTGATAGCCCATCAATCATGCTCGCCCATACAATCAGGATCTCGGTTTCCATAAGTAGATCCTTCCAAATATAAGTTGCGAAATCTTCAGAGAATCTAAACATATTTCATATGAAAGTAAGATCGTTTAGTGCTGAATCCAGTAGAAAGATATCCACTAGTCGTTTATAATAAAGATCATATAAGATCAGAATAAACGTCGTCCTGGAAACTGTCCATGTGAGTAGACTTTGAAATATAAGTCTTGAGTCTTGCTAGCTTCAGACATTGATCTTCAGACTTTGTCAATAGAGTTTGTAAGTTTTCAGACTAGACTGATAAACATGTTTTGTCAACTTCAAAATACTTCAAGAGAATTTATCCAACAATCTCCCCCTTTTTGATGGTGACAAAACTTTCCTGCAGATTTGAATATTATCGCCCTGCAATACAACTTTTAAGCAAGCATCATAAAAGATTAAATAAGATAGTAGAAGTTATCCTGTACACAGATATCTTGTACACAGATCTGCATTCACCGAAACCTCATTAGTCATAAACAGACAGTACTATCTAATTTACGAAGCTTAAAGTATTGCCATAGTGAGCACACATTCAAAAACTGCACACGTAAAAAAAAACTCAAGTCAAAGTCAAGATAGCAACAAAAAATATAAAAAGATAAGATTTGGTTTTGAGAACAGAAAATTAAAAATCTGCAAAAGTCTTCTCCCCCTTTTTGTCAGCATTAAAAATCAAGGAGCTCGAGGAATGCGAACAAGTTGAAAGTCCTCCATAGACTTGACAGTGTCTTCCAACTTCCTCAAATCTTCCTGTACTTGGGTGAGAGTAGTGCCCTTTGCAGTATCCTGAATCTGACGCTGAACATCTTTAAGCTGATCATGCAAAGTGATGAACATTGCATGATTTTCATTCTGCAAGGTCTGAAATTCATATCCCATGGCATAAATTTGACCTTTAAGTTCCAAGATGATCTCAAGCAGCCTTTGAAAATCTCCAGAGTTGTCAGTCTGAGTGCTTGTTTCAGCTCGGTCTGAAGGTGGAGTCAGGCCAGTATGAATGTCAGCAGGAAGTTCAGTGTGTGGAGATGATGCCTCTCCTTCAGGAAACTGTGCAGCATGAATATCCTCAGCATCAGGAGGTGATCAACTAACACCTGTTTGTGCATCCTCTTCTCTAAAAGTCAGCAGAAGAGGTGTGTGTTCTCTTTCTTTATCTCCCCCTGTTTCCATGTCTTATGGAGGAGAAAAGAACTCTTCTTTCTGAGGAGTTTCCTCAGTGACAGATTGTTGTAGATCCTCCTTTTCTGCTGGAGAATCTGTTCTTTCTGGTTCATCTGCTTGTTCTTCTTTTCCTTCTTCATCTTCCTCTCTTTCTTCCTCTGTCTTCTCTTCCTCTTTCTCTTCTTCTTTCTCTTCCTCTTTCTCTTTCTCTTCCTCTGCAACTTGATGTTCTGGAACAGTTGGAATAGATGCAGCAAATTGAGAAATAAGAGTAGAGATGGGTATAGCATCCTCATCATCTTCATCTTCCAGGATGATTGCCCTTCTCTTCTTGGTAGAACTAACCACAGGTTCTTTCCCTTTCCTTTTGGCTGCTGATGAGTCTGGTCTGAGCTTGACAAGAGTCCTTTCCTTGAATTGCTCCATCTTCTTGCTAAGCTCTTTCAGACGCATTTTGGTAATCATCCTCAGCCCGATGACCATTTTGTCAATAGTCTTCACTGTGAGAATATGAGGAGGTTGAATGTTTAGATGTCTGAAGATACGAGTAATGAGAGTAGCATAAGGAAGTTTTCCTTTGTCCTTTGCCATGCATCTATACATGTGAAAGATGATGGTATGCGGCAAAGAGAAGTTTACACCAGTCTTGATGGCAAACATCAACTTAGCTTCAGAAATTGATACATCTGTCTTGGATGTCGATTTGGGTCTCAGACAGTTGATCACAATTTTGTGCAGCAAAGTATTTGTTGCATTCATTCTGGAGTGGGAGAGTCGACCTTCTGCAATTCTGTCCTTTGCAAGATCAAGAGTAGCATGGCTTACTGATACACTGATCCATTGGAACGCCCCTCTTTCCACACCAAGTATATCAGCCAAAATGTCCTTATCAACAACGTACTCTTTATCTCTTACGTTGAAGGAAAAGTTGTTTGCATCAATGAAACTGAGATTGGAGTAGAAGTACGCCGTTAATTTAGAATGTGCCGTGTCACAGTCTGTGCAGAATTGATAAAGTTGGAGTCTTTCAAATTTCTCTCGCAGATTTATGCTCAACAAGTCCAGAAAATCGAAATCCACAGTCCGTGGGTTCATCACCCCACGCTTCAGCAATTTTTCATACTTCTTCCTGTGTTCGTCTGAGCGGAACAATTCATTCTTATTCCCTCGAAGATTTGCAGCCCCTCCCATCCATGGTTTAAAGTGTATGAACATCTTTTCATCGTCATCTTTTCCTTCAGGCTGATTCATACTACCAAACCTAGGGTCACTGGGAAAATTAGCAAATGCTTTTGCAGCCGTTCCCTCAGGCACAACTCCAGACCTTTCCATGACAGTAAGAAACTGCGTCTCGTTTCTATAACCCTTCTCTTTCAGAAACTCATCCACGAAAGTCATAGCAGAACCACCTTCCTTTAATACAGAGTAAAGCTTGTAAACAAAGGCAGGCTTAAGAGTTCTTACTGGTTCGATATCTTCATAAACCGTTTCTGCATCTTGAGAGCCATGTTCTTGAGGTCTAGTTGGGGATGACCGCTGTTGAGATCGTTGAGGAGTTTGCTCAGTAGGAATGTCGCTTTCCTCAGTGAGATCAAAGTGCGTAGGCCCCTCACTAGATCCCTGTGGTCCCCTGTTTGCTATTCTGGATGACTTCCTTTGATATGACATTGTGCTTTCTTTGGAGAGACTTTCTCACTTGTGTCGCATGAAAGTTGAGAACTTTTGAAACGAAGAAGTTTTGGAGAGAAAAAATACAGAGCAGTGAAAAGCTTTTGATCTAGGGTTTCTGGGTAAAGTGAAAACGAATGAGAAGAGGTGTATAAAAGATAACAGATACGGGGGATAAACCAAACGTCGTATATTTTGGAAATCTTGAATTTTCCTTTTTGAAAAATAACTGCCTTAATAAAACGATAACCACTCTCTTTAAATATAACCGCCTTAAAATAGACAGATAATCTTACCTTATCAATAAGACAGTTTAAGTAAATGAACTTACAGTCGTGTCGATTCGTATTCTCAGTCTTTTAACCTTTGAGTCTGATGCTCTGTCAGACTTTAGTTACTGAGTCTGAGCTTCAGCATTCTTCAAAAGATAAAATATTGAGTCTTGAACGAATAGACTCAAACAAGCTTTTCTCAAGTGACTTTGTGAAGATGTATGCCAGTTGATTCTTTGAGTCTATGAACTGTATCAAGACCTCTTTGTTCTGAACATGTTCTCTTATAAAGTGATGTCGAATCTCGATATGTTTTGCTCTTGAATGTAGGATAGGATTCTTTGTAAGATTGATTGCACTGGTGTTGTCACATCTTATTTCTGTGCAAGAGTCTTCAATGCCAAAGTCTTGCAGTTGTTGTTTTATCCACAATATTTGAGAACAACAACTTCCAAGAGCTACGTATTCTGCTTCAGCCGTTGAAAGAGCCACAGTACTTTGTTTCCTTGAAAACCAAGATACTGCCCTGTTTCCAAGCAATTGACAAGTACCTGAAGTGCTTTTTCTTTCAACTCTACAACCTGCAAGATCTGCGTCTGAATAGCCAAGAAGAGTAAAGTCTCCTTCTTTGGGATACCAAAGACCAATCTTAGCAGTAGTAGCAACATATTTAATAATACGTTTAACAGCACTTAAGTGAGATTCTCTAGGATCAGATTGAAACCTAGCACATATGCAAACACTAAATAATATGTCAGGTCTAGATGCAGTAAGATAGAGAAGTGAACCAATGATACTCCTGTATAATTTTTGGTCAATTTTCTTCCCTGCTTCATCTTTGTCTATCTTCAAGGAGCTTGACATTGGTATGTCAGTCTTTTTGCAATTTTCCAGGCCGAACTTTTTAACAAGTTCTTTTGCATATTTCTCTTGATGAATGAATATTCCCTCATTTAGTTGTTTGACTTGTAGACCAAGGAAAAAGGATAGTTCACCCATCATGCTCATCTCGAATTCATCCTGCATAGATTTAGAAAATTTCTTGCACAAAGTCTCATTAGATGATCCGAATATGATGTCATCAACATAAATCTGAACAAGTAGAAAGCTTTTACCTTCCTTTTTAATGAACAAAGTAGTGTCTACCTTTTCTTTAGAAAAGCCACTATGAATTAAGAAATTACTTAGCCTTTCATACCAAGCTCGAGGAGCTTGTTTCAATCCATATAAAGCTTTCTTCAGTCTGAACATAGAGTCTGGTTTCTTTGAATCTTCAAATCCAGGAGGTTGTTCTACGTAGACTTCTTCTTGAATAAATCCATTCAGGAATGCGCTTTTGACATCCATTTGAAACAACCTGAAATTCTTATAGCAAGCAAAAGCAAGTAGTAATATGATTGCTTCTAACCTTGCTACTGGAGCGTAAGTCTCATCATAGTCTATCCCTTCTTCTTGCGTGTATCCTTTAGCCACGAGTCTTGCTTTGTTTCTCGTTACTTTGCCTTTTTCGTCAACTTTGTTCCTGAAAACCCATTTAGCTCCAATAACTGATTTACCTTTTGGTTTGGGAGTCAACTCCCATACGTCGTTAATACTGAATTGTCTGAGCTCTTCTTGCATTGCTTCAATCCAGCTTTCATCAGCTAAAGCTTCTTCAATATTCTTGGGTTCTATTTCAGAAATAAGAGCAACAACACTAGACTCTTCTCGCCTTTTGGATCTTGTTTGAATTCCCTCATTAATGTTCCCAATAATGAGTTCTTCAGGATGACTAGACTTGTGCTTCCAGTTACTGTTCAGTCTGATAGATTGTTGATCTTCTTCTTGAGTAGGTTCTTCATCAGTAGCTTGTTGTAATGATTTTGATTTGGCAACTGCTTCAGTGGAGTTAGATCTAGCAGTGTCTAGAGCAGATTCTGAGTCTTCAGTCTGTATCTGCTGAACTTGTGGAGAGTCTTGAAATTTGACACTCATTGATTCTTCCACAGTCTGAGTCTTTTTGTTGAACACTCTAAAAGCTTTGCTTGTAGTAGAGTATCCAAGAAAGAATCATTCATCTGATTTTTCTTCAAACTTACCAACACGATCATTTGCATTCTTTAGAATAAAACATTTGCAACCAAATATTTGAAAATAAGAAACTATTGGTTTCTTCCCTTTAAAAATTTCATAAGGAGTTTTCTCAAGAATTGGCCTTAAAAACACTCGGTTTATAATATAGCAAGCAGTTGAAACAGCTTCTGCCCAAAACCTTGAAGAAACTTGATTTCCAATTAAAAGTGTTCTTGCCATTTCTTGTAAAGACCTATTCTTCCTTTCCACAACCCCATTCTGTTCTGGTGTATATGGAGAAGAGAATTTATGTTGAAAACCAAATTCATCACAAAAATTAGCAAAGTCTTGATTTTCAAACTCACCTCCATGGTATGTACGAATGCTTGAGATAGTGTGACATTTCTCATTCTGTACCTTTTTAGAAAATTTTGAAAAGAGAGAGAAAGTCTTTGACTTACTTGTAAGAAAGTAGACCCAAGTGAATCGTGAATAGTCATCCACTATTACCAGACAGAACCTTTTACCACCAATGCTTTTCGTTCTGGTAGGTCCAAACAAATCCATGTGCAAAAGCTGCAACACATGATTAGTGGAAACTTTATTTATTGATTTGTAAGAGTTTCTAACCTGTTTACCCAGTACGCATGGTGTACATAAATCAGACTTTGAATAATTCAGAATAGGCAATCCTCGAACAAGTTTCTTTGTAGAGATCTTGTTGATTTGCTTCATATTGATATGGCCTAGCTTTTTGTGCCATAGATTTGCTTCATCTTGTACTGATATTAAGCACTGTAATCTTTCTTGATTCACATCCAGAAGATAGATATTTCCATGTCTTCGACCAGTAAAAGATTGAGTAAAGTCTTTACTGATTCCAGAGCACGTTTCTTCTTGAAAGTTGATATTGAAACCAGAATCACACAACTGACTTATGCTAAGCAGGTTGTAATTTAATCCTTCAACTAAGGAAACATTATTGATAGACAAACTTCCAATCTTCACTGTTCCTCGACTAGTAATCTTTCCTTTGTTGTTTCCACCAAAGGAAATTTTTCCTCCGTCTATCTAGATAAGTTTTATGAAGCAGCTTGAGTCTTCTGTCATATGTCTTGAGCAGCCACTATCAAGATACCATTTTATCTTCTTTTTGATAGTAACCCGCCATTAACAGAAATCAAGCTCTTTTTGGTACCCATACCATCTTGGGTCCAGAAGTGTTAGAACAATAGACAGTCTTAGCCCAGCTCCTTTTAACAGGTCTCCAAACCAAAGGAACATTCTTTCTCAAAATGTTCTAAGCTTTTACACTTGGAACATCTCAGAGCATTTCTACCAACAGGTTTTACAAAAACTTTCTGGAAATGATTTTTGTAAATAATTCTAGCTGGTCTTTGTTTAATTCTTTCTTTTACCTTCGGAAAATCAATCAGTGGAATCGTTTCAGAAGTCATACCAAGACCTAACTTATCAAAATATGGTCTTTGTATCGAGAGAATCTTATCCAGCTTTTCAGAACCATTTGAAAATCTTTTTGATATGTTAGTTATATCATTTTTCAAAAGATTATTTTCATTTGAAATATTGTCTGAGTTTTCTTTCACTACAGCAAAATCTTTTTCCAGTTTTTCAAAATTTTCTTTCATAAGTTTATCCTGTTGTTTCAATGTAGAATTTTCCCTTTTCAATTCGGAGATCCTCTTAAGAGAGGTTTTCAGACTAAGACAAAGTTCATCAATATATTTAGAAACTTTAACAGGAATTTTCAAGTTACTAACCTCGAGTTCGCTGTCTGAGTCTGTGTCTGAATCAAGGTCTGAGTCTGAGTCTGATTTTGCCATTAAACATATATTGACATAATCATCATCACTATCTTCACATTCAGTATCACTCCAAGTCTCTGCTTTGAGTGCCTTCCTATTTTTCTCAGTCTTCCCTTTTCTCTTCTTTAACAGAGGACAGTTGGGTCTGATGTGTCCCTTTTTCTTGCATTCAAAGCAAGTCACTTCTTTATTCGTATCATCTTCCTCTGTTGACCTGT
This sequence comes from Eucalyptus pauciflora, assembly GCA_007663325.1. Classification (NCBI taxonomy): domain Eukaryota; kingdom Viridiplantae; phylum Streptophyta; class Magnoliopsida; order Myrtales; family Myrtaceae; genus Eucalyptus; species Eucalyptus pauciflora. The sequence goes on along the minus strand of VMYD01000105.1, from coordinate 248,524 downwards.
TTTGAAACCTTTGAGAATTTTTGTCTCTTCCAATTGAATTTCCTTTCTTTTCTGTTCAACTTTCTGAATCTCTTTATCATGAGTGCCAGTTCTTCATCGTCTAGTTCTTCTTCAGAGTCTGTAACATCAGAATAGTCATTAGACTTTAAGGCAATAGATTTCTTACCTTTTGAGTCTTCCTCTTCGTTGGTCTGTTCTACTTCATAGGATTGAAGAGTCCCAACCAATTCGTCTACAGAGAGTGGAGCAATCCTCTGTGTTTCTCTTATTGAGGTTTTTATGTAATTCCAGTCTTTTGAGAGTCCTCGAAGGAGTTTGTTGACCTTCATATGTCCTGAGATTGGATGTCCCTGATATTCAAGACCATTCACAATTTCAGTAAAGCGACTAAACATGTCAGTTATTGATTCTCCTGATCTCATCTTAAAGACTTCATACTGTCCCAAGAGAATGTTGATCCTTGTTTCTTTCACACGATCAGTTCCTTCATAGGTAATGTGAAGCCTATCCCATACTTCTTTTGATGTATCACAAGAGGATATTCTATTATATTCAGAAGGGGATAAAGCACAATATAAAGAGTAAATAGCTTTGGCGTCGAGAGTTTGTCTCTTGGTGATTTCTTCTTGAGTCAAAAGAGTAGGAACAACGGGTTCTTTTCCTCTCTCTGATTCTGATGCAGCAGCAGGAATGATTCCTTTATCAACCACTTCCCCCATTCCAAAGGATCTTTCGATCTTAGGAATGCCTTCATCTTATTTTTCCATATGCTGTAATCTTTTCCATCAAAGTATGGAGGTCTGGTATTGCTTTGACCTTCAACCAACCCTGTAGGCAACATACTAGCCATAGATCTTTTACTTAGAAGTAAAGACACTTCTTATAAACAAGTACACAAGCTCTGATACCAATTGTTAGGACTAGAATTAGCACCTAGAGGGGGGTGAATAGGTGTTTAAAGCAATTTTAATAAATTAAACCGAATGAAACATAAGTAACTTAAAACCAACAATTGCAGCAAATGAAAACAGTTAACGATATAAAGGATTAGGGATAAAGAATCAAGACTCCAGATTTATAGTGGTTCGGCTTAGATCAAGCCTACGTCCACTCTCCCGCACGGACAGCCCTTCTGGCTGGATTTCACTAAGAATAAAAAAGAGTGATTACAGTCTCACGCTCTTGAGTCCACAGTGTAGATTACTCTACTACACTTCCTCAAGGTCTCACTACAATATGATCTCTCTTTTGATTACATGTAACGCTCAAGGAATGATATCGCAAAATAGAAAAGGAGATTCAGACTTTGGAATTCTTCTATCCCCACCCTTCAACAACTAGAGCATCTCTCTTATATACTTCTTCATGCCTTCAATACCGTTGGCACCTTCCAAAGAAGTTCTTCCAATCAACCCGTTGGACAGAATCAATTAGAGAGATCTCGATCTCTTTAAGGTAAGTGTTGATAGCCCATCAATCCTGCTCGCCCATACAATCAGGATCTCGGTTTCCATAAGTAGATCCTTCCAAATATAAGTTGCGAAATCTTCAGAGAATCTAAACATATTCCATATGAAAGTAAGATCGTTTAGTGCTGAATCCAGTAGAAAGATATCCACTAGTCGTTTAGAATAAAGATCATATAAGATCAGAATAAACGTCGTCCTGGAAACTGTCCATGTGAGTAGACTTTGAAATATAAGTCTTGAGTCTTGCTAGCTTCAGACTTTGATCTTCAGACTTTTGATCTTCAGACTTTGATCTTCAGACTTTGATCTTCAGACTTTGTCAATAGAGTCTGTAAGTCTTCAGACTAGACTGATAAACATGTTTTGTCAACTTCAAAATACTTCAAGAGAATTTATCCAACACCCCGTGGGATTCTTCGACAAGTCCCCGAAAAACACTGTTTTCGAAACCATCGCCGCCTCTTCCAGCCGCTCCGCACAAAACTTTACTATCTCCTTCTCGTTGGAATACTTCCCTTCCTTCAACTTCACGAATGCGCATGGGACTTGCCCCGCAACCGCGTCGTTTTGAGCGACAACGGCGGCTTTCACAACTTTCGGGTGGGCCCACAAGACGGCTTCTATGCGCAATGTGCTGATCCGCTCGTTCCTCGAGACTATGATGTCCCTAGCTCGGTCAATCACCCCTATGCAACCATCCGCATGCCGTATACCAAGATCCCCGGTCCTGTACCACCCGTCAGAAAAGGCCTCCTGGGTCGCCTCCGGGTTGCGAAAGTAGCCCGTCATGAGGTTGTTCCCTTGGAGCACGATTTCTCCGATTGTTTTCCCATCACTTGGAACGCTCAGCATGGTGGTCGGGTCCTTGACATCGGCGTGGCGTTCTCTACATTTCAGGTTATGATCGTCATGGTCATCGTCGTCCTCTTCATGGTGGTGTTGTGGTGACCTCAGGGGGCTGATGAGGGCGGGCCCAAGGGCTTCTGTCATGCCATATCCGCCGATGATGTTGAACCCAGGATCGTGTATTTTCTCGAGGAATTGGTTCGTCAGGATTGTACCGGAGACGATTACATCCACCCGAGAAGGCAGTAGCTTTTGGTCGAGGGGCGGTGTTTCAGCGATCAAATTTAGGATAGTGTAGTCACCTGTGAAAAGGGAAAAATATAAAATTCTACATTTTCATGGGTGATTTTGCGTGAACCTAACATTATACGTACTTTTTTTTTCGGATCGAATCATATTACATACATCAAAAAGTGCAGGCATCCTCCCAATTACTTGCTTATATTTACTAAAAGAAGTAGGTCCGGCTACGGTCTACAGAAATTTAATAGTACTATAAAGGAATTGATGAATTGCTATTAACAAAGGACGAGTGCTCAATAAAAGAGAAAAGAAGTATGAGCAGTAATTTCTAAGGATACGAGTGCTTTTTAACTTTTACTTATGATATTTCAAGTTATCATTCACATGGAATGAATATTAGTTTTCGATTGATTCCGTTTAATATGTCATGCTAATGATGTAAGAGGACTCTCCACATCAAAGACAACAAAATGGAGCATTACCACAAAGATGAGTGACCTTGTGGTGCTGAATGGAGTCGAAGATGATCGTCCCGGATACATTCTGAGTACACACATTGACACCGCTGAGCGTTGCCACCGCCCACGCGAAGCACCACCCTTTGCACCTGTGCATGTCCATCGTCCATAGGAACACTGGCGACTTCCCCATCTCGTATCGGAGGATCAACTCTAGAGAGTTCAAGTACGCTGCCCGGTGGCTGATGGATTTATTATAATGGGCCTAAGTTGGCCCGGCCACGATAGGCCTAAAGGCCCGGCCCACGGGAATAAGGCCCGTGGAAAGGGGAACCTATAAAAGGGATGAGAGAGAGAAAGAAAGTACCTCTTGGCATTTTTGCAAGAACGTTCTCCATTCTCTTCAAGAATTCTCTCTCTCCAAAAGCTAAGAAGCGACGCCATCTTCACTTCACGACGATTCTTCGACATCGGATCGAACCGGACTGATTTCTCTTCCTCTTTACGGTGTCGGTGTCTAATTTGTGGCCAACAAGGTACGCTCGAATCCGTGGTGTGCTTTACGATCGGTGATACGTGTTTAATTCCCGGGCTCATCTTCCGCATTGATTTAGGGGTTCGGTTTAAGTGCCGAATCCGATTTTGGGGATCCGACGTTCCCAACATTAATATAAGAGCATCGGTTCACATTTTTACCGATCTGTTTGTTGTTTATGATTGATTTTTTCGCAAATGCATTTCGGCCGTACTGATCGGGGCCACGAATCCCGACACCCGAGCATGTTCGCCTATTTTTCCGATTTTTCGTAAGTCGAAATAAAAATCTGAAGGCATAGGGAGGAAGGCGACGTCGAGACGAGTCCGGCGACATGTCGCACGTTGCCGGACGACGTCGCACGCGCCCCCACGCGCGGCCAGAAGGCTCTGCACATGGGCGCGACACACCCAGACGCGCTGGTTCGCCCGCGCGGGACACGCGCCGGTGGCGAACCGGGCGCGAGCGAGCCGTAAGACGTCGTGACGCTGGTCCAAAGACTCGTCAGCACCGGCTCGTTTGGCCGGATGGTCACCGGCCGGCGACCCAACCCGACCCTCCTAGCACGCGCGCGGCACGTGCAGCTGACGTCTGCGTGACGTCAGCCCACGCACGCCTGCGGCACGTGCGGTCGGTCCGTCCGACTCGGGCGACCGGTCCGACCGCCCGACCGATTCGACCGGTCCGACGACCCTGCTGGTTGACCGTTGAACGTTGACCACCGTTGACCGTTGACTTCGTTGACTGTTGACTTTGTTGACCGTTGACTTCGTTGACCGTTGACAAAAAAAAAAAGAATTTGTTTCTTTTTTCAATTATGTCTATGTGGATTATATGTAATCCATTTTTTGTTCTGCATTTGTTGCAGGAACAATGCCTCCCCGTAAGCCGCGCGCATCTGTGCGCACAATGTCAGATGAACAAAAGGAAAGGCTTACAAGGTTGATAGCCGATTTGAATGGTTATCGATGGGAGAATGACAACATAATTGATCATGTCATAGAGGTCAGTCATTTGGAACGGTTGTCCCATGCCAGATATTCAGATGATGCGATTCTTTATGAACACTCTTCCACTAGAATGGCAAGGAGTGTTGAATCGCCTATGGGTGGTCAAATGATTTACTAGCTATAAGGAGCTAGTAATGGCATTCGTAGATGAATATCATCGGGTAGGAGCCACAAAGACTGCGACCCAAGGAATGACTTCGATTGGGCCAGGACTGAATGTGCGTAGGAGAAATCCTAAGGGATATCCGTCTGTTTTTCCGTGGCTGTCAAGAATGCCTGAGAATTTTACAGAGAAAAGGAAAAAGAAATTGAACCATGTAGCAGCTTTCCCTATTAGTTGTAATATGCCTTGTTTTTAAATGTTATGGCTATTTTTATTTGTGTTCTTTGTGAACATCTTATGTAATGTTAACTACCTGATTGTTGTTGATATAACAACCTATTTGTTAGCAATATTGAGTGAAAGCATTATTATTATATTGTATGTCAATTATATGCTGCTTTCTGTGATTGCTGGTTGCTGTGGGTAGTTAGCTGTGGGTAGTAATAGAAGTTTTTGTAGCTTCATAGAATTGATTTTGCATATGACAATCATATTAATGATAGTTTTAAGTTAGGATTTTTGGAGGATGATTGGAAACATAGTGACCTTTTGATTCTGAAACCTTACTTAAAATTATTAATTAATATGATGGGTTTTGCGCAAAATAGATGCATAAGTGATAGGCATTAATAACTCGTGCATGTATGTCTGACGTGTTCAGATCAATGGCTTCAGCCACAAAGAGCATAGTTGTCGAGCTGAACAAAGGTGAAAAGCTCAAAGGTGACAACTATGAACTTTGGCAAATGAAAATTCAATATGTGCTGGAAAAACAAAAAGTACTAAAAGCTCTTAACCATGTTATGGAAGATCTAGAGGATGCTATGCGCCACCTTGAGCTAGCTGATCATCGCCTCAAGGCATTAGAGCAAGAAACATATATTTTCTGTGTTGCTGTTAGCTCAGAAGGGGCTTCATGCTCTAAGCGCAAGCGCATTGATTCGTTCAATATGTGGAAATGCAAGGGATCAAGTCCTTCTTGCAAGAAACCAAGAATTAACCAACAAAAGAGAGGAAAACGTCCCCATGTGAAGAATATCTCAAGGGTGAAGTGTTACAACTATGACCAGAAGGGTCACTATGCCCGCAATTGTCGCTAGCCAAAGAAGGTACACACCCTTGGTACAATTGGGAACTTTGCATATGTGTCAAGTTCTGTATTCTTGACTGAATCTAATCCTCTGTGGACTGTGGATTCAGGAGTGACAGACCATGTAGCGAAGGATAGAGGATCCTTCGTGGAATTCTGACGAGTACCTACTGGAACTAAGTGGATTTATGTGGAAAACAACTCCAGAGCTGAAGTGAAAGGAATTGGCACATGCCAACTCAATATGCGTGATGGACGCACTTTGTTCCTTCATGATGTGTTGTATGCTCCGGAGATTCGTCGAAATTTAGTGTCTGTTTTAGTGTTGGTTAAATTAGGTTTTAATATGAACTTCCATAATAAAGGTGTAGATTTGTATTTGGATACAAACTACTATGGTCATGGTTATTTTCTGGATGGTTTCATTGTATTGGATATTGATTATGTTAATGCAAATGTTTGTTATTCCCTTCTCACGTCTCACAATACATATGATAATTATGTGAATGTATGGCATGCTAGACTTGGTCATATTGGCCAACAGCGTATGAATAGACTAGCCAAAGAGGGCTTGTTGGGCAATATTGAAAAAATCGATTTGCCCATCTGTAAGCATTGCCTAGAAGGGAAAACGACAAGGAAACCATTTGGAAAAGGTAAAAGAGTTGAATTTCCTCTGCACTTAATCCATTATGATGTCTGTGGTCCAATGAATGTGAGAGGAAGGCATGGGGCTGTTTATTTCATCACTTTTATAGATGATTATACTCGATTCAGATATGTCTATTTGATTTCTCACAAATCTAAAGCAATAAGTTGTTTCAAAAGGTTTATGAACCTGGTAGAGAATCAATTAGACAAGAAAATAAAAGCATTGAGATCCGATCGAGGTCGAGAATATTTATCTGATGAGTTCAGAAAATTATGTGATGAAAAAGGAATAGAAAGACAGTTATCTATTCCTTATACTCCTCAACAAAATGGTGTTGCGGAGAGAAGAAACAGAACCCTACTGGAAATGGTTAGGTCCATGATGGCGCATGCTAACTTACCTATCACCTTTTGGAGTGATGCGTTGTTAACTGCTGCCTGTATACTTAACCGAATGCCTTCCAAATCAGTTACTTCCACTCCATATGAGTTATGGACAGGTAGAAAACCGGACTTAAGTTTTCTTAAGCCATGTGGTTGTGCTGCCTATACACATGAGTCCTCTCACAAGTTTGGGAAACTGGGTCCCAGAGGAAAGAAGAGTATTTTCATAAGATACTCGGAACACTCAAAAGGGTATGTGTTCATAGGTGAGCAGGAAAGTGGGAGTATAACTGAATTTGAATCACGGGATGTCACATTCTTAGAGGATGAATTTCCTAAAAAGGGCGAAATAGGGGAAGACAACTCCCTATTTGAAACCTCGGATCAAGATAATGATCTTGGTGGAGTTCGTCCAAGTGGGAGTAATATGAGAAGTGATGAATTGAATTCAACTCATTCTCAATTGCAACCACATAATGAGACGACATCATCATTATCTAATCCCGGTGGGAGCATAATGGGGAATGATGTGCAAAGTGTACAAACTCCCATACGGCGAACAAGTCGCCAAAGTATTCCCCGTAGACGTTTTGACATTGAAGGGGAAACTTTTATGGTTGCTCCACAAGATGAGGATGAGCCAAGAAATATTAATGAGGCTCTGAATTGCCCTAATAAGGAAAAATGGATTCATGCAATGGAAGAGGAAATGTAGTCAATGAAATCAAATCAAGTCTGGGAACTGGTTGATCTTCCAAAAGGACGCAGAGCTATTGGGAACAAGTGGGTTCTCAAAATAAAGCGAAAGGTTGATGGCTCGATAGAAAGGCATAAGGCTCGCCTTGTTGCGTATGGGTATAATCAACAGGAAGGAATTGATTATGAAGATACATTTTCTCCTGTAGTGAGATTTACCTCGATTCGCATTATTCTGGCAATAGTATCTAGTATGGATCTTGAGTTACATCAGATGGATGTAAAGACTGCTTTCCTCAATGGAGAATTAGAGGAAGAAATATACATGGAACAACCTACTAGATGAAAGAAAATCTACCTCTGGATTTGCTTTCTTACTGAACAATGGCGCCATATCGTGGAGTAGTAAGAAGCAAACGTGTATAGCCTTATCCATGATGGAAGTTGAGTTCGTGGCATTACCAGCAGCGGTGCAAGAAGGAGTTTGGCTTAAGAGATTTTTGGATCATTTAGGTGTTATTGAGAAAGCTGCACATCCGTTATTGGTTAACTGTGATAGCCAAGCAGCTATAGCGTACACTAAAGATCCAAAATATCATGGCAAGACCAAACATATAGATACCAAGTATAACTTTGTAAAAGATATGGTTGCACGAAAGGATGTGAACTTGCAGTATATATCTACGCATAGAATGGTAGCAGATCTTATGACAAAGCCAATACCTAGAGATGTGTTTTGTGGTCATGTAAAATCTCTAGGATTGCATAGAGTCTGATGTACTAGATTGTATTTTCCCTGAGTTGTTCACATGTATGAACTAGTGTTGTTTTATTATTAATGCCTATGAGTCTTTGTTTGATCTTTATGCATCTTAATGCTTAGTGCATTATATTATGTTGAGAAAGTATGTCGGACAGATAAGAGATTAGCCCACTCACACGGGTAATCGCCTCTATTTACTATGTGATAGATAGAAATGAGACTGTTTTTAAGCTTATTATCTAGGTGATAATCGAGAGCTCAAGCTTAAAATAAATATGTCACCTTAACTGAGTGTTAAGACGAGGACATAATGCTTACGATGTCCGAAAGTAAAATAACCCACACATTTTACTTTATGCGTCTAAGATGCCAGATGTGAGTTCTGATGAATTTTGTGAATGAGTAAATACGTGAACTCAAGTTAAACATTGGGTATGTCTGAACTATCATCTGTACGGTATTGATTGTGTAGACATACGCTCCATGGGAAAGGAGTTAATACCGTAATACGTATTTCATACTACGTATGTATGAGACGACCTATAAGAGTGACAAAAGTTATGATCTCAATTTTTATGACGTGTGAGACTCTTGAGGAATAGAGTTCCTCATTTTTTAGTGCCCTCATGACTCTTACTTATTCTCAAGATTTCTATTTAGTGTTTGCTATCTTAGAATGTTGCCAATGGTCATGAGATGATTCGATCCAATGGGACATTTCTAGAAAAGCAAGTTGAACTGAAATTGAGAGTTTGAAGGAAAGAGGAAGATCGGATTTGTAGAATCACATTGTGGTTTTGTATTCACAGGTCGACCAATTATGACTGTCTTTGGGATAATCATAATTGTGAATACAATATATATATATATATATATATATATATATATATATATATATATATATATATATATATATATAATTTTTTAATTGAGATTAAGAGAGATATAAATGTGATCGATCGATCTAGGGTACTGCATACTAAATTTACTCGGAAAATGATGCCCATTATGAGTTGCTATATATTCCTAACAGATGTATAGCAACGATCTCTCAAAGTATGCTGGTCGCACGGATTATTCACCGATATGAATGTTGAAAGAGGAAAAGAGGGATTTTCAGTTGATGGGCCTTAGTTGGACCTATCCGCCCATGTTGGTTTTGACCCACCATGTGCGAGTGGGAGATGATGGATTTATTATAATGGGCCTAAGTTGGCCCGGCCCACGGGAATAAGGCCCGTGGAAAGGGGAACCTATAAAAGGGATGAGAGAGAGAAAGAACGTACCTCTTGGCATTTTTGCAAGAACGTTCTCCATTCTCTTCAAGAATTCTCTCTCTCCAAAAGCTAAGAAGCGACGCCATCTTCACTTCACGGCGATTCTTCGACATCGGATCGAACCGGACTGATTTCTCTTCATCTTTACGGCGTCGGTGTCTAATCTGTGGCCAACAAGGTACGCTCGAATCCGTGGTGTGCTTTACGATCGGTGATACATGTTTAATTCCCGGGCTCATCTTCCGCATTGATTTAGGGGTTCGGTTTAAGTGCCAAATCCGATTTTAGGGATCCGACGTTCCCAACAGTGGCTGTGCACCACTGCCTTGGGCATCCTGGTCGAACCCGAAGTGAAGTTGACCAAGATGGGGTCACGCTCATCGGCCGGACTCATGGCTTGGAAATCGCTCTCTTCCATAGCTAGGATTTGTGCATACTCTCGAACCTCAAGATCACATTAGATTCGACTGTCCAGTGAAACGTCGTGGATTGCAACAAGGATTGGCTTGTGATCGTGGTGGCCCTCTTGGAGGCGCGTGTTGATGACTCTGGAGACGAGGTGTGCAAACTCGGAGTCAACGAAGATGACTTTGGGTTGCAAACGTTGAAGAATGTTCGTCAAAGTAGGCTCATCAAGGCTGATGTTAAGCGCGAACAGAGCCGCGCCGGCCATTGGAACTGCGAAATGGAGCTCGTGCAGTGCAGGGTTGTTTGGAGCCATAGCTGCAACATGCATGAACATACAACAAACCGTGAGCATTAATGTTAGACATAAAAAATTTCTTAGATGTTTCGGAAGTAATGTTAGACATAAAAATTCATAATGCGGAAGCCAAGATTGATTATAGACAAATCTCAAGCCATTGTTTTTTTTTTTTTTTTTGGGACTGGAGGAAACCGCTATCGGCCAGCAGCCTAGACGTAAACCCCCAAGTGATGCTAGCGCAGGACTTATCACCACGGCGTCACGCTTAAGAATCCCTAGCGACAACGCTGGGGTTCGAACTTCTCCCCTCCATGTGGGGGATCAGGCCCGAAGCCAACGCTGCCACTGCGGTGGTAAGCCATTGTTCGTGTTCACGTTCGTAGAAAAATCCTGAATATTTAGGGAAATAATGGGCGCACTCTACTAACTCAATTCCCGCATCGTACTGATGGTGTATTCCAAATGAGAGGGTTTGTGTTAGACCTTGTGAATTACCCTATTAGAAATGAACGATTGTTCCTTTATATACCGTCTTCCATCAAGACGGTTACTAAATGGGTGGTTGTCACGAAAATGTACGAAATGTAGAAAAACTACATGTCGAATAACTGCCACTTTAAAGAGAAAATGCGGGTCTGAAAATATGGGATCACAAAAATAAATAACATTCTCCCACTCGATCCCATCATTTTCATCATACGAATTTTCCAACTAATTCCACGAAAACTTTATATTTAAAGAAAAAAAACAAAACACATGGATCATGGCGACATGTCCTCTAAGATTGAGTAATATCTTCCATGTATCACAATGCATCTTATTTCTTTAATGTTAGCCTATATGTGACAACACATCTTAATGAATAAACCCTATGTTTATTCCAGAACCAAGGATAAATGTTATTCTCGTAAACAACAAAATGTGTACACCAAAATTGTGAATCAACATTACAACAAAATAAGAGTTTCATACAACAATAATCGTCCATATGATGACAAATCACATTATGGGACCTATTCCCATACTAGTTACATGATTCTTATACTTCATCGCTAGCATGCCTTTAGTTAAAGGATCAGCTATCATCAATTCAGTGCTAACGCGTTCTATGACCACTTTATTCTCCTTAACACGTTCCCTTATGGGTAAATATTCAATCTCGATATGCTTACTTCGACTGCTACTTTTGTCATTTTTAGCTATAAAAACTGTAGTTGAATTGTCACAATATATTCTTAATGACCTAGAAATAGAATCAATAATTCTAAGCCCAGCAATGAAACTCTTCAACCATACACCATGCGAGATAGCCTCAAAACAAGAAATGAACTCAGACTCCATATTGGAAGTAGCAGTCAAAGTTTGCTTCGCACTTTTCCATGACATAGCTCCGCCAGCTAACATAAAAATGTATCCAGATGTTGATTTTCATGAATCAACGCAACTCGCGAAGTCCGCATCCAAATAACCGACTACTTTCAGGTTGTCAGTCCGTCTATATATAAGCATGTAGTCTTTAGTACCTTGAAGGTATCTCATCACTTTCTTTGCAGCTCTCTAGTGGTCCATACCTGGATTACTCTAATATCTTCCCAACATTCCCACGGCAAAAGCGATGTCAGGTTGAGTGCAAACCTGAGCATACATCAAGCTTTCGACAGCAAAAGCATATGGAATGTTGTACATTTGTTCCCTTTGTAAATCATTCTTCGGGCATTGGTTCAAATTGAACCTGTCACCCTTTACAATGGGTGCTATACTTGGTGAACAATTTTTCATCCAAAATCTCTCTAGGACCTTATTGATATAGGTTTCTTGAGATAGTCCTAAAATTCCTCGAGGTCTATCTCTATGGATCTTAATGCCAATGACATAAGATGCCTCACCCATATCTTTCATATCAAAACTCTTAGAGAGAAATTGTTTCACCTCATGTAACAACCCTTTATCATTGGTTGCAAGTAGTATATCATCCACATACAACACAAGGAAACAAATTTTGCTCCCACTAACCTTCTGGTATATACTGTCACCTAGAGGGGGGTGAATAGGTGATTAAAACAATTTTGACAATTTAATCCGAATAAGAGATTAATGAATTAAACCAACAAACGCTGCAAATGAAAGTAATTAAAGATAAAAGGATTAAGGATAGAGAATCAAGACTCCAGATTTATAGTGGTTCGGCTTAGACCAAGCCTACGTCCACTCTCCCGCATGGACAACCCTTCTGGCTGGATTTCAGTAAGAATTAAAAAGAGTGATTACAGTCTCACGCTCTTGAGTCCACAGTGTAGAAGCTCTACTACACTTCCTTAAGGTCTCACTACAATATGATCTCTCTTTTGATTACATATAACGCTCGAAGAATAAGATCGCAAAATAGAAAAGGAGATTCAGACTTTGGAATTCTTCTATCCTGCACCCTTCAACAACTGGAGCATCTCTCTTATATACTTCTTCATGCCTTCAATACCGTTGGCACCTTCCAAAGAAGTTCTTCCAATCAACCCATTGAACAGAATCAATTAGAGAGATCTCGAGCTCTTTAAGGTAAGTGTTGATCGCCCATCAATCCTGTTTGCCCATACAATCAGGATCTTGGTTTCCATAAGTAGATCCTTCCAAATATAAGTTGCGAAATCTTAAGAGAATCTATACATATTCGAATACGAAAGTAAGATCTTCTAGTGCTGAATCCAATAGAAAGATATTCTCTAGCCGTTAGAATAAAGATCATATAAGATCAGAATAAAAGTCAGTCTGGAGACTGTCCATGAGAGTAGACTTTGAAGCATGAGTCTTGCTAGCTTCAGACTTTGATCTTCAGACTTTGTCAATAGAGTCTGTAAGTTTTCAGACTAGACTTAGGAAAATGTTTTGTCGACTTCAAAATACCTGAAGAGAATTTATCCAACATAAACATTGATCCATATTTTCACAATAACGGACTGTATCTTTCGAATAGGAGGACGGCCATGTCAACAATATCTAAGATTGAATCCTCTACTTTCATACAGTAACTACAAATTAACGGTTAAAACCTAGCTAAAAAGGTTGACTGAAAAAAAAAAAAAAAAAACTTAAACATATGCTTTAATTAAAGTTAGAGAAATCAATGACGATTCAAAATATGCAATTACAGGACAAATAACACAGAAAGACACATGTAGTTGAATTCTAATTATTCGCAAGTAATTCCTCTGATGAATTTTGCTAGCATAATAGTCCTTGGGGTACTGTGAGAATAATAGTCTATTGTAAGTCACAAATTCTTGAAGAAATAGGTCCCACAATAATTTATTATTATTTTTAATTTGATTTTTTGTGATCCAAAATAAATTATTATTATCATAGTGCATTCAATATTGTTACGTAATCATTTCTCTTCTCCTCACGCTTTGGTTCGCATGAAGCTGTGCTCGTACTGTGGATGATGCTTCTCAATTGCATTAGCTCTCTCTCTCAGCACAGACTTCTGTACCTTCCCGGTGGAATTCATCGGCAAGTCCCCGAACCACACCGTCTTCGGAATCATTGCCGCCTTTTGCAGCTGCTCCCCACAAAACTCTATTATCTCCTCAGCGTTGGAACACTCCCCTTCCTTCAACTTCACAAATGCACATGGGACTTGCCCCGCAACAACGTCATTTTGAGCAACAACAGCCGCTTCCGCCACTTTCGGGTGGCTTGACAAGACAGCTTCTATGTCCAATGTGCTGATCACCTCCTTCCCTAAGACTATGGCGTCCCTCGCTCGGTCCTTTATCTCTATGCAACCGTCCACATGCCGCACCCCGACATCCCCGGTCCTGAACCACCCGCCAGAAAAGGCCTTCTGCGTCGCCTCCTGGTTGCCCAAGTAGCCTGCCATGAGGGTGTTCCCTCGGAGCATGACTTCTCCGATTGTTTCCCCATCGCTTGGAACACTCTGCATGGTGGTCGGGTCCTTGACATCGGCAGCTTCCAGTGTGATGTTGTGGAGCCCTTCTCTACATTTCAAGTTATGATCATCGTGGTCATTGTCATCGTCGTTATGGTGGTGGTGTTGCGATGACCTCCAGGGTCTGATGAGAGCGGGCCCTAGGGCTTCCGTCATGCCGTATCCGTAGACAATGTTCAACCCAAGCTCTTGGACTCTCTTGAGAGCAGGATTCGTCGGGAATGCGCCGGCGATGATTACGTCCACCACGGAAGGCAGTGGCTTTTGGTCGACCCGTGGGGAATCAGCAATCATATTTAGGATGGTGGGTTTACCTGTTGAAAGGGAAAAAAGAAGAAGAAAATTCTACTTTTTCATGGGTGATTTTTCATGAACCTAACATCATCCATACTTTCATATGACATGTTTCAAAAAGCATAGGCATCCTCCCAATTATTTGATTGTATTTGTACCGTACTACGGTAATGACATATTATCGACATATCTCAACGCTACTCATCTATTTTTTAACGTGAATGATATATTATCCTTCGATTCCGTTAAATATGTCATGCTCATGATGCAACAGGACTCTCCACATCAAAGTAAACGAAAATGGACCATTACCACAGAGATGAGTGACCTTGTGGAGCTGAATGGAGTCGAAGATGATCTTTGCTGAGACGTTCCTAATACACACATTGACACCGCCGAGTGCTGCCATTGCCCACGTGAAGCACCACCCATTGCACCTGAACATGTCCACCGTCCATAGGAACACAGGCAACTTCCCCATGTTGTATCGGAGGATCAGCCCTAGAGAGTTCAAGTACGCTGCCCGGTGGCTGTATGCCACTGCCTTGGGCGTCCCCGTCGACCCCGAAGTGAAGTTAACTGAGATGGGGTCACACTCATTGGTCGGACTCATGGCTTGGAAATCGCTCTCTCCCATAGCTACGGTTTGTTCATACTCTCGAACCTCAAGATCCCATTGGGTTCGACAGTCCAGCGAGACATCGCGTATTGTGACAAGGAGTGGCTGGTGATCATGGTGGTTCTCTAGGAGGTGCGTGTTGTTCTTGTTGTGGATGACTTTGGAGACGAGGTGTACGAGCTCGGAGTCGACGAAGATGATTTTGGGTCGTAATTGGTGAAGAATGATCGTCAATGCATGCTCGTCAAGGCTTACGTTGAGCGCGGAAAGAGTCGCACCTGCCATTGGAACCGCGAAGTGGAGCTCGTATAGTGCAGGGACGTTTGGTGCCATAGCTGCAACCTGCATTAACATAACAACGAATCGTGAGCATAAAATCATTGAACCGCCGCCATTGATTGTTGTTTAGGTAATCTCGTTTCTCATTTCGAAAAACAAACCCCATCATCAGTTCGTTGTCCTCAGACGAGTCAGACTTTGAAAATTCGTCAAAAGACTCGGGAATCTGCCGCATGCACCACCATGCGTTGCCACGTCACAGGCCGTTGATCCTGTCGCCTTAATTGCTTTTTTTTTTTTTTAAGCAATAGTTGGATATTATGAACAAAATCCACCAGAACAGTTTCCTCATCCTCCGACGAGTCCAACCCAGTAAACGAAGTCGCTGGATCCCTTTTGCATGCCCTCACACGCTGCCAAGTCCTTTGCGCATGAGATCCACATGCCCGTGTGCCTCGCACGTAATTCGCTGCGTCCGTTGAACAAGTGACGTCATCTTCCACGTCATTGCCACTTTTCAACCGAGTTGTCTGCCATGTCATCATCTGACGTCATCCTCCATGTCGGCACCACTCCTTAGACAAGTTGTCCGTCACGTGATCCTAAAATTATTATCGTTGACTTGCATTGACTGCCGTAGACCAGACCAGCCCGAAACATTTTGGACTGATTTTTGGCATTTTCAAATCGGTTTCTGAGGTATTTCAATGTTCCGAATCTATTTTTTTTTTTGGCTTTGTGCCAATTTTATGTGAATTCCTTATAAAATCTACTAGCTTATAATGGTATATTGCGTATCATGGATAAATTAGAAATCTCTTATTCAGACCATCTTGAATGGATCAAACTATATTTTATGGGCTCAACAAATATCAAGTTCAAGAGGATGTAGGCTTGGGTGTTATGTCACTGGAAATATTCGTAAGCTTATGCTGGCTCTTGATGAACCAATGATCAATTTGCTGATCGGTTAGAGGAGTGGGATTGCAAGAATCATCAGATACTCACATGGGGCCCGTTTGGTTCGGCTTTGGGGAAATGCCCTTGGGAGAATGCAAATACTTTTGAGGTAAATGGGTTTTCCGAAATGCTAGACTGTTTAGTAAACTATAATTGAAAAATACTTTAGGGAAATGCAATACTATTTGGTAAACATATATTTGAAAAGCCCTTTAGTGTGACCAAATTAAGTTTTTTAGTTTTAGTATTTTTAAAATTGCAAAAAAGAAACAACGACTATATAAGATTTTACATTTTCATGTTGAGAGTAATGTAAAAGATATATATTAATAAATTTATTTAAAAATTATATTAAAGAATTTGATTATAGATTAGATGCAAAGCTCAACTTTTGGCCTAGGGTTCTGTTAGGTTTGTTTTCAACTTTGAATAATTTTTTTTTAATTATTGTAGTATTAATCATCTTCATTAATTAATGATCATTCTAGTGTATTGATAAACAATTGGGCTATTGATTGTCAAAAGATAAAAATGACAAAAAGAAGAAGAAGGTGAACCCAACATTTGCAAAGGGTTTTTATTAATTTTTAATAAAATAAAAATAAAATCTGATAAAACTCTGTTGCTAATTAACGGCAGCTGGGGTGTGAGGAAGATGATCGATTTAAAAAAGAAAAAGAAGTCAATGGATGAATAATACAGGTGAACTTGCATTTCTAAAATGCTGAAGACCCAAAGTAAGGGTGGGTTTGGGAACCATTTTTGGGGAAAGTCCTTTGGGAAATGCAAATACCTTTGAGCTAAAGGTGTTTTTCAAAATGCAAATGTGTTTGGTAAATTGTACTTTGAAAGCTCTTTGTAAAGTATTTTGAGCAAAATGGCGTTTGGGAAATTACATTTACAAAAGATCTTTGTGGTAAAAAAAAAATTATTAAAAGAAAAATAAAAAAAATTTGACCACCAAGGGCAGCGGCTGCCGGCGACCTCCGGCGGGGATCTCCGCGACGGCCCCGGGCCGCGACGACGGACTGGGTCGGCGAGGGAGGTTGGACCCAGATCCGGGGACAGCGAGGTCGCGCGACCCAGATCGGGGGCGGCGGCGTCGCGCGAAGAAGAAGAAGAAGACGGCCTGCCGCCCCCGTGACACAGGCGTCGGTCGCGCCACCTCCGGCGTCGGTCGCGCCACCCCCCGACGGTCGCCAGCGTCCCTCAGTCGCCGGCCCCCACACCGTCAAACAACCAAACCTCCCGGAGAAGATGAACAGTGTCGCGTAAGGGCAAGAACCGGAAAAACAAAAAATTGATGAGGACAATTTCGGAAAAAAAAAATATAAATAATGCCCGCGTGGGCATGCCGAAAAAGCCGAAAGCCCAAGGCAGGTCTTCACCTGCCTTGGGCTTTCGGCTTCACAAAGCCTCAGCATTTCGCAAATGGGGCTCAATTTTTTTTGCCAAACGGGCTAGCATTTGCCCAAGTATCTTTAGACCTCCAAGGGGCTTTGGGAAGTGGTTCCCAAACGCACCCTAAGTCCCCACTTGCTTTGCGCTTTCAGCATTTCAAAGGCCAGCATTTGGCCAAGGACACCTCCAAATGCTGAACCAAACACTTCGATTCCATCTATCAAACTTCAGTTTGATCACCTAAATATAACAAAGGAAGCCTAGGATATTCTTGCTAGTTGTTACTCTGCATCAGACATTGCTCATGAATAACAACTGTTAAGGAGTTTACATTGCATGTGTCAAGAGATAGTTCAGTTTATTAACAACTTTTTATCTTCCATACAAGCTATATGAGATCAGCTAGCTTTATCCGAGCCTGAATGGGAGACAACTTCTGATGATTGTTAGTTTGTTGAATTTCACGATCGTATGTGTATTATGCATTTTCCAATGGCACTTAATGATGAGTTTGAATCTATGCATGCTTCACTTTTGCATCAGCATCCTCTACCTCATCTTGAGGCAATTGCCTCGAAATTGTTGATGGAGGAGACTCAACTTGCTACTACTTTAAAGGCACGACGTGTCATTCTATCAGTCTCCACTTCTCAAGATGTAGTGCTTGCCACTTCTAGTTCGACCTCATGGTGCAAGCCTTGCTGTATGCATTGTCCCCTACTTGGTCCTCGTGCATCCAATTGTTATCAATTGCAACCTAAGCAACCTATGGGAAGGAACGACCTATCTCGGTTTAGAGGTTTGCATGCATGTCTGTCCATCATTACTGCTACCATTGAGGATTCCTCTAACAGTAAATCTATTACTCTATCATTAGATGATCTTCGATCCGTAGTTCGTTCTATCATTCTAAAATCTAGTGCTTTTAGCTCCTCTGCACCTAACCCTTCCACTTTGTCAATCACCCTAGGAAATCTTGATTCATGGTTCTTTGTGTTAGGGAAATCCCTTATGATGTTTTGAAGATGACAAAATAAATCAAAGGCTACTAACGTGTTTAATGGTTAAGTAATAGACCATGCAGATGATAGAACATGTAAATGATATTGTCAAAGTCTAAAGACGGCCAGAAGACTGAATGGAACACATATCCAAAGTATATTTTGAAGATTTCCAGTTTTCTATGTCAAAGTCTGAAGACTGCCAGACTTTAGTGTCAAAGTATGTTCTATATCAGAAGTCTGCCTACTCTGACAAATTCCAGACTAAACGTGAATGAAGAACCAGAAGACAGACTCTATGCTGAAGCTGAACCAGAAGACAGACTCTATGCTGAAGCAGAACATAACAAACTGTGTTAAGACCTTAAAGCTAAATCTGTTCAGACCCAGATTACAAAGTCTATCGCACTCAGACTCAGATTGTAAAGTCTATTGCTCTCAGACTTTACATCCAGAACTCGACAGAACGTAACTCAAGCCCAAAGATATAATAGCTAGTGATCTGGTTTGGATTCTACATCAAGATTGATTTGATTGACTCAATCTAATTGATTGACAATTAAATCTTGAAGACAAGAACTTTCTATACGAAGAAGCTTTACTTATGGAAACCAAGATTCCGTTTGTATGGGCGATCGGAATCAAGTTGGGATTCTACTTTTGTCACTCAACGGCTACCAAATCTTCTAGATACAAGGCTGTCCAATGGGTATATTGGAAGACGATCCTCAAGATGCTGTCCAACGGCTAGTTTGGAAGTGGAGGAGTATTTAAGGAGATGAAGGACCGATGAGCAAGTAAGAGACGGAGTGTAGAATTTATAATTCCAAAGTCTGAGCGATCTTCTATCATACACTTGTCTTTGGTGAGCTTAAACGTTTGTGATCTTGAGAGAAATACCAAAAGAGTGACTTAGTGAGATAGTATGATCTACTACTAAGTGTTTGCACTCAAAGTTGTAATCTCTTGTTGATTGCATAATGGAATCCAACCAAGAAGGCTGTTAGCGTGGGAGAATGGACGTAGGCTTGGATTAAGCCGAACCACTATAAACATTGTGTTCTTATTCTCTTCTCTAAACTCTTTATTGTGTTAAAGTCTAATCTCGCTCAAAGTCTGCTGTTCTTCAGACTTTGCTCACAACTTATTTTATTCCGCGTGCTTTTGTCAAGTTTCATTTAAACACCTATTCACCCCCCTCTAGGTGTTGTTACTAGTCCTCTCACTTTGATTCTACCTGCTATAATCACATGACCTTTAATTCCAATTGACTCAAGTCAAAGTCATATACTTCAAGTGCCTATTATTCATACAGCTAGTAGATCTTAGATAATAGTTAGTAGATCGTAGATAATAATTAGTCAAACAGGGCATGTTGCAGCGTCCAAATTGTCCTTGCCTGCTATATTTATGATTCCCAAATTCTCACTAAACTTGATATTTGTCGGACAACTATGTGAACTTGGTTTTGACATTCATTTCTCTTTGAATAGTTGTTGTGTGCAGGATCCATGAACGAGATAGACAATTGGGATAGGCCACAAAGTAGGACGTTTGTTTGATCTTATTTCATTTAAGCTACCCAACTCCTTCACTCATTGTGCTAACATAGTCTTATCTAAAACTTGGCATTTTCGATTGGGACATCCTTCTTTCTCTAGTTTAGGTCCTCTGATTTTAAGTGGTCATTTAGGTTCTATTGACAATAAAAAATTTGATTGCTTGCCTTGTAAGTTGGGAAAATATCATGCTTTATTGTTCAATATTAGTGAATTTGTCTCTTAAGCTTGCTTTAATCTAATTCACTTTGATATTTGGGGATTATCTCCTACTCCCATTATGGGAGGATCTCATTTTTTTTTGTGATTTTTGTGGATGATTATTTTTGTTATACATGACTTTATCTTATGAATAATTGATATGAAATCACTCATATCTATAGTGATTTTGTTGCCATGATCAAGACAAAATATTCCTAAGATATTAAAGTTTTTTTGTACCGATAATGCCATGTAACATAGAGACAAAAAGTTCCTTAGAATTCTTTCTTGGAATGGTGCTATCATTCATCATTCTTGCAAAAACTTCCCAACAAAATGGTCGAGTAGAGCATAAATATAGGCACATCTTAGATATCATACACACTCTTCTAATCTCAGCATCTTGTCCAAAACAATTTTGGGGAGAGGCCTATCATACTGCTATATATCCTATCAATCATATTCCATCACCTACTATAGATGATATTTCTCCTTATAAGCACTTATATGACAGTATTCCTAATTACAATCTGCTTTGAGTCTTTGGCAATGCTTGTTTTGTGTATCTTCTTTCTAATGAATGCATGAAGTTAGAATCTTGTGCTCATTTATGTTGCTTCCTTGGATATGGTATTGAGCATAAAAAGTATAGACGTTGGGATCCTATCTCAAATCAACTTTGGATATCTCATAATTTTAACCTTTGGGAACACGAGATATTCTTGTCTCTTTGTCCTTTTGCATCCTCTCCAACTATTTGCTTTTTCACTAATCCTTCTACCAATTAATTGCCTAAAGATAACACACTTCTTCCTCTTTGGAATTGTCCTCTCCTAATCTTGATGCAAGTGTCTCTGGTAATCCTACTTCGACTACTCCTAATATGTTTGAGCCATCCGTGGATTCTCCAACCTTAAACATTCCTTCTTCTCTTGTTTGTCATTCCACTTGTGTAATTCAAACTTTTGTTCGGCTTCGTGATTTTCACTGTTATTCTACTATTGCTTCTTTTCACAAGCCTTGCACATATAGAGAAGCTAGTACTTATCCTTTTTGGTAGCAAGCAATGACAGATGATTGCAAGCGTTAGAAAATTCTCATACTTGGGATTTGGTTGTTTGCTTCTTGAAAAGTTGGCTATATGTTGCAAATTGGTGTACAATATCAAAATGAAGGCAAAAGGAATGGTAGAATGCTACAAAACTAGACTAGTAGCAAAAGGCTTTTGTTATGAGTGTGGCATTGATTGTTGTGAGACGTTTGCTCCAACTACATGCCTTACTTTTGTTTAGGGATAAGTGGTTCTAGTTTCTGTACAAGTTCCATATGGAACTCTAAATCTACCCATTGAAATGGGTTTCTCAATTTTTGGTACCTGAAACCTACCCTGCATACCCTAGAACTTAGAACCTACCTTATAGGTTTCTTGGAACCAGGTAGGTTTTAGGGTTTACTCAAGATCAACCTATATCATTAATTGAATGATTTCAGTGAATTAAAACCATTAATGACTATCACTCGTTGCTATAATTTATTGACCATAAAGGCATATGAAAAATATGAGTGTAAATAGAATAAAAGTATCAGTCATAAAATGGAAGCTTAAACTAGTGTTTCCAGATTATATACTCATCATCGAATGGTATGAAATATAGCAAGATCGCATGAAGACATAAACCAAGAAAAGCATTAAAACTTATTCTAGGTTCTAGGTTAGAGGATATAGATTCCAGGTTCTAGGTTCCTCCAACTAAGAATTTAGAACCTATCCGTCGAAGCATGTTCTTTATTTTTTGGAACTTGGAGCCTATTCTACATACTTTGGAACTTGGAACCTATAGGTTCCTATCGGTTTGATTTTCAGGTTCTACATTCTACTTTGGAACTATATTCACCCATACTTTTGTTCATAGCCTCATTCCCATTGCTTCTATTAAGCGATAGCCTTTGTTCTAAATGGATGTCAAAAATGCATTTTTTTCAATGGAGATCTCACTGAGGAAATTCATACAGAGACTTCTCCTAGATACACTCACACTTCTAATAAAGTGTGTTGACTATGCCAAGCATTATGTGGACTAAAGTAAGCTCATTGTGCATGGTATTCCAAGTTTAGTTCCACAATGAAACACCATGGATTTATATCTAATCCCTATGACAATGCTCTTTTTGTTCAAATGAACATCTCATTTGTATGATACTCTTATATGTTGATGGCATGGTTATTACTAGCGTGATCATACTGGTATATTACGAAATCCTCATACGTAAATGAAAGATCTTGACTAACTCAGTTATTTTTTAAGCTTGGAGGTTAATTCAGATTCCTCTGGCTATTATCTTTCTCAAGAGAAATATGCCACTAATCTCCTTTCTCAAGTTGGATTTACTGATAACAAGATCGTTATAACTTCCATTGAGACAAATGCCAAGTTTGATCACAAAGACAAGACTCCTCTTTCGAATCCAATGCTTTATCGACAATTGATTGGTAGTCTTGTATACCTCACTGTTACTTGTCCTAACATCGTTTATGCTATTCATATCGTAAGTCAATTCATGACCGCATCATGAACAACTCGCTTTGCTGATGTTCTTCAAATTCTTCGCTATGTCAAGGGTACCTTATTTCACATTTTTCACTTTTATACTAACTCAACCTTAGAGTTAATGACTTATTTTGATGCCAAATGCCAACTACGCCGGTGATACTTGTGATCGTCCCTTTACTACAGGCCACTACTTCTTCTTAGGAAACTCCCTTATTTCCTGGCAAAGCAAGAAATAGACTACCGTCGCTCGATTTGTTATAGAAGCAGAATATCATGCCCTTCCTGATACAACATCAAAATTACTATGGTTGTGGAGGTTATTTGAAGACACGAGAGTCTCTCATGATGGTGCAACGATAATTTATTATTATTTATTACGATAACCAGAGTGCTATCCAAATAGCACATAGCAATGTTTTCCATGAGCGTACCAAATATATTAGAATAGATTGTCATTTCATACGCTCTCACATGCTTTGTGGTACTATTCATCTTGTTCCCACTCTTTTTTTGGGTCATATCTTGTTCCCACTTCATTAGTTGATTAAAAAGCTAATATTTTCATTAAGGCACATCCACCTGGACCTTTTCAAGATCATTTCTCCAAACTCTAGCTAACCTCTTCTATATCACCTTGATTTTGAGAGGGAATTTTAGATATATTGTTAGAGATATTATCTTCCTTATTTGATTTTCCTTATTTGATTCTAATTGATTGTATTTGATATTTTAATATTTTGTTGCTTCACATAGTTTTCTAAAACAGCCTATAAATAGGCTCATGTATCATTAATATTAGACACGGAGAAATACACAAAAATTAAAAAAATTCTCCAATTCTCTTTTCCGTTTTATTTTAACACAAACTAAATGTTATGAAATTTTCTCAGATATTATCAAGTGATAGTACTTCTGAATAAATGATAATATCTAGAAAATCAACGTACAGCCTCAGTTAATGGGCCCTAGACGACTTCCTCGTGAGTCATCGCCATGATCAGATCACCAAAATAACTTTGTTCTCTGACTTTAGATCAAACCCCACATGGAAGAGGCACGTATCTTCCACAATCTACACGCCATTACCGTCCAACCCTCTTTCTAGAAGGAACACTTACGTAATGGAACAGCACCCACCAAGCTTTCTCTCAAATCAGATCTTGATGACCATGGAAAGCATCAAGATTTGTTGCTACCCACAAGATGATGATAGGCATCCATTCAATTCTTTAGAGTTTTTGTCAAACTTCGCTGAAGCTTCCCTTCTGAAAGTAGTGAGTGCGAGATGAAGAAAATGCCGCAATCCTTACCCATAAAAAGGGGAACAGATAAGTCCCATTTCATGCCTTATCTGATTACGTAGCCCCACCACGACTTCATGCATCATCCCCACCAAAGTGAATATCCTAGATGCTTTGAATATAGAACGACCGGTAATAACTGGACCGTCACATTAGTTATCCCGAAAGAAATTAGCCGGGAAGACTACATTGAAATTTTGCATAAAAATTTATCACTAAATTTGCAAACTTGAAAAGTTTATGACTTATTGACATCTATATAATAGGTTCAGAACTGATTGGATAATATTCCCAATTAATAAGTATTTGCACCTTTCTTTAATTTGGATGGAAAAACAAGGGAATGGAGTCTTGGAAATGCAATGGTGGTTTGCATCCATATAGGGTGAAACTCCTTAGTGCGTTGCTTATCTATATTAATTAGTGTAATGGGTCCATTAAAAGAAGGAGTTCAGACACATGTAAAACTGTTAAAATATTAAATATAGTCTGTGACTATAAGGAACCTAAAAATGTCAACTTTGATGTCAGTTTCATAAGAATGATGCCATTAACCATACATCACCACCTATGACTTTCTAGCTTTGATGAGAAAGTGCTAAAACATTTAGACGAAGAGCAATCTTTTAAGTCGGGCCGTAGTCAACTAAACAAGGTCAGGTCCGATTATGAATATAGACCGACTAATAGATTATGTAGGCCGTCACTAAGGAAGGAGTAAACAGCATGTTGACGAACATTGCGATATGATTTTCACTATAAATACAGTCAGTGGTTAAACTCCAACAATGATTGTGAGAAGCCAATGGGATTAAGTGGACAAGGTGGGAATAGTCAAGCCGATGTTGGTCAAATCAATGTTGATGGAATTGAGAAACATTAACACCGACTCACAAAACTTGGCCGAAATCAAATCGACTGTAAGGATAAAAATACCGGAAACAATTATTGCAGTGAAACTTTATATAGGACCAATTATCAAGGGTATTAACTAATAGCTGCAATCAAGCAATTTGTATAGCTGAGTCAATTAGTTATTGTAGTCGAGCTTCTGAGGGGGGAACAATTATACCATAAAAGGGAACCAAAATCAAATTTCAACGAGCGAGAACACTTATTAGAATAGGCCAGCTACCCATGGACTATAAAAAGGAGAACAATAAAGAGGAAAAGATATGCACAAACATCCGAAGAACAAGATTATACTTTTGTCAATGCACTTTACTTATTTCTAGTCATTTCCCAGTAATTTATTTCCAATCATTCCAGTTGTTTATGTTAATGAAATGCTTGGTTGTATCCTTCGAAGATAATTTGCTATAATTAGTGGATTTATTTCATAAGTTCTAGAACCTAATCATCAAGTTTGTGTTCGTTTCTTGATTCAAAATCATCTGTCAATTCGAAATACATGTGATAAGTTTCATTGTCCATTAGACGATTTAAGGAGAGCGATTTTATAGTAAAACAGCACCATGCCTTTTCACTCGTTTATAGGTTCCCTTATTTATAAGCCTTAGATTTTGATAATCCTTTGCCCATGGGACTCACATGCTGGGATCTATGCTTAAGGCCTTTATCATTGAACCAAACCTTTGTGTGAGGGAGAGTTTTAAGACATAAAACATAATATGTTGAGATTTTTGTGAGACTATAACCAATTTTTCTAAAAACTTGAACTATTAAATGAAAACGTTATTTAATTTTTAATTATTCTAACCCTCCCCATCGCGTCTATGTTGGACTTTAACTTAAGCGTGAAGCTTTGAAATATGTAATTTGTGAGGTTAATAAAAGTCTGGAATATGTGAATTCAAGGCCTCCTACTCTGATACTACGTTGAGACTTTATGGGATTAAAACTAATTATTCTAAAAACATAAGCTATTAGATGAGTTCGTAGTTTGCTATTTAAATTATTTAACATGGGCACCATATTCCAAAGTTTTTGGAGTAGATTATTGTGCACTGGATTCTACATAGTTGTGGCTCTAGAGGGTGTCTTGAGTTCAAATATTGTTATACTTTTTCTTTGCCTATTATTATTTCAACCATTAGTCTTAGGTGAAATACAAGCCTAAGTATGGAGGGAAATGTTACAATAGTCAAATAATACATCATGCTTTCATATAATAGCTTTAATGTTCATGATCAATTGGTGATGGTCTTATACAGATTTTAACAAGTGAATCGGTGTGTACCGATAGGTAGCATTGACTTAGAGGATTGCAGCTCAACGTGATGGGTGTAATTCTTCTAACTTGAGAATTGTGCCCCAGTAAATCAAGGAGAACTTCACGCAAGGTGTTGCACATGACCACATGCCAAAATTTAGGTACCATTAACTTGTATTTCATGCTAGTTCAACCTAGTCAAAGTGAATGCATTGTCGGAGTACATGATCGTGTAAATATATTAATTTGCATTCAAAGATCGAGTAGGACCCTCTTTGACCCAATTTAAAAAAAAAAAATTAAGTGAGAAAATAAAAATGGTTTTCGATTAAGCAAACCCTTTTAAGCGGGGGATTACTGCGTTTATTGTTTTAGCAAAAATGTTTTGATAGGAGTTAGCTGTAGACCCAAAATTCATGACGTGCGGGACTCCTCTTCGTGGGTGGGTGAAGATTGAGATGGCACCTCTTGGGAAAGGATTTCCAAATGGACAATGAGAGTTTGTCCCCTTATAGTCAATGTTTGACGAGGCTAGAATTCCAACGCGGAGAGTTGCAGGGGCCAACGTGCTCAAATGATTTACTTAAGAATTATTATAGTGTGTAGAGAAAATATTGGTTAAAATGGATTAATATAAAAGAGTGAAATAATTTATTTTATTTTACTTTTAGTGATATAAAATAACTAAAGGGTTTTACAATAATTTGAGTCAGTGGAGCAATTCTTAATCATTTTAGAAATTTCATCATTTTCAGATGCAAGAAATTAGCTATAATATTAGTATTTCTCTTCAAAAAGTTCAGTTTCATGGGAGGTCTTGTACTGTTAGCTCTGTACATGTTATAGATTTCCATATTAAGGGAGAATTCTCAAGTTTCAACCCAACCACCGACGGATCTTAGGTTTTTTTTTTTTTTTTTTTAAATTAGCATATAAATAGGGGTTCCTATATTTCGAGATTATAGTGCTCTTTGATACTATGTTGGGTAGGGGTGATTGGAAATGAAAAGAATGGACTTGTGAGGTAATTAAGAAAGAAAAGAAGAGAGAATCTGAAGGATGCGAGTGAGGGAAAAGAGAGGATGGGCATCCATTCATTAAAATATTTTATGTATCTAGGACTTGCCTTGACTTATACTTTTCACCGTTTGCTTAACCTAAATCATGCGACTCATGCACTTAAGTATTGATACATAACTTCACATGTAATTTGATCATAATTTCTTAAAATTTGAATAATACACACACACACACACACACACACACTCACTACATTATGCTTTTGTTTTGAATGCAAAACATGACCTTTTACACAATAGTTGACTTTACCAACCTCTTCTAATCCTTTGGCAAGTCGCTATCATTTTAGTTAGGACTAACATGAACTAGGTTACGTATTATAAATTCTTCCTATGCGAGGCTATAATTAATTTTTTTTTATTAAAATTTTTGGTCCATGGAATATAGTTTTGTATTTGTATTTCCAATCGTTCCAGTTGTTTATGTTAATGGTTTGTCCCACAACATACAGACATCTATGAAGTAACATAGACAACGGAGGAGCCTGGGGGTTGACCTCCTTCATCTTGACCTAATTTGGCAGATTGACCGGTTCCATGGGTTCTCCTTCTCTTGATATACCATCAAAGGGGACGAGGAAAGGAAAAGAGACCGAAGATAGCAGTTCTGGGGCATGCATACCCAGTGCGATGTTCGCCTGATCCGACGACGGTTCATGTGCACAAAATGCATATGTATTCGATACTGTCAATAATAGCTCATGAGAATGTACCGTGAAGAACAATCTATCTCTATATAGATCTTTGTCCCTCCCACTTTTCTTAGGCTTATAGCTTCTCACATGATCCTGATCAACTACCTTATTCCCTCCATTTGAGACCGTGAGCTTTGGGAAAACTAAAAGCTAATGGAAGCAAGAAAGAAAGAAAGCGAGCGAGGACCCCTTTTTACTTGCATGAAACACAAGGATATTATTAAAGACGAGGGAAACAAGATAGAGAGACTTACGATATCACCGCGCGAGATCTTCAACCTCGTCAGAGCGGAGGCGAGCTTCAAACATCGTTCGTGGGTTTCTCTCCATGTGTACCTCCTATCGCCGTAGATGATGGAGACCTTGTTGCTGAAGACGAAAGCTGCTCTCTCTAAGAAGCTTATGGGAGACAAAGGCACGTAGTTTGCAGGGCACTGAAGCAAACCGTCCATGATCTTTCTCTATACACGTGTTTGGGATCTCTAGCTTGCGAGACAAGTGAGCACGATCATATGCATTCGCATGGAGAATTTATATAGCCGTACCTAGTAAATGAATCTCTGAGTTGGACCATTTTCCATATATATAACAGGCTAAGAAAGAAGCGGGAATCACTGCGAGAATTATAATGGAGGGAGAGATTATGCACTAATGAAGGCCTTTGAAGGATATGCGTGTTGGATACCTCTCAAAATATCTTGCATAAAATAAGCTGCTAATCCCTGTAATGAAGTTTACATATCGATCTTAATGTGCATATTTATGTCAGAGAGAGAGAGAGGGAGGGAGGGAGGGAGGGAGGGAAGGAGAGAGGCAGGGAGAGAGGGAGGGAGGGAGGCAGAGAGAGAGAGAGAGAGAGAGGGAGGGAGGGAGGGAGAGAGAGAGGGAGGGAGAGAGAGAGAGGGGGGAGGGGGAAGGAAGGAAGGAGCCAGGAAACAGCAACAATGTGGGAGCACGACGAGCAAAAGAACACAATTAAACTTCATCACATTGTTGTGGATCGTTCCAATGCATATTTGACGAAATATCATTAATCTAATCTTATGATAAGAATAACTCAAAACAGATCTTGATAAATATAACCAATCATAGTTAAAAAATTTCTAAAGTTCTATAATTTTCAAAATAATCACAGCGTAACTATTACATCAAACAAAGCAAAGGCTCAAAAAAGACCGCAACATGTCAAAGGTCTCCCTTATTATGGCTTTACCTTTATCGAGTAGTGGAAAGTTTGGAAAATGATAAATCAAGGACATGGCACGAATGCAGTCTATAGTGGGATAATTATAAAAAAAAAGAAAGTTACAAATCCATTATATGGATACCAATACCAAAATCTTTTAATTTGGCCAATTGAGTCTTTTTGACGATTTGCCAAAGTAGCAATTTTCTAGCCAATTTTAGTTTTTTTTTTTTTTTTTTGCTGAAAGGTGATTAATATATTGAAAAGGAACGAGTGAACAAACGAAAGGAAAAAGAAGAAAAAGAAAAGAAAAAGAACACCACATCAGAATTTACACTCAAAATAACGGATCATAATGAGTGGATGGATGCCGGAAAGCCACATACGTGACAGCCCACTATCAACTAAGTAAGGAAAACACGACATGAACAATCGGCAAACAGAAACAAAACGCCTACAGGTAAGGAAAGAACTATCCTTCGGATTCAGTGAGAATTGCTGCACCAGTTGCACTTGCACCAACTGTAGTAACTGCATCAACTGCCTTAATCAAGCCGCACCAGCTGAACAAAAACAGGTAATTAATGCTTCTAAAAAAAGATGATCGAGTCAATGCCCCATCTTACCCGCAACCTTTTATTCCTGAAGTTATCTTCAACATTCCTCACTATGATCGCCTTATCCCTGACCACTTTAAAGAGATGATTCTTCATAGCCGGGACAGAAAGAGCTTGTTCTTGGAAGAGTATATTGTTCTTATTGTTCCAAATAATATGACACAGTGCTTCAAAGGAGAAGCGGGTTATGCACTTATCAAACTCCTTTCCCATAAGCATGGTGATGGCCCAATGGAGATTATCCTCCCACGCCATGTTACGCCAAGGCATATAGCATTTGGTCGCCCAAAAGAAAGCAACCTCAACTATGACACGATACCCAAAAAACAGATGGTAAATAGAATTCGGTACATCGTTGCAGAAGGCACAAGCACCACTATCTATTCTTACCATGCAACAATAAA
Source organism: Eucalyptus pauciflora (assembly GCA_007663325.1). Lineage (NCBI taxonomy): Eukaryota > Viridiplantae > Streptophyta > Magnoliopsida > Myrtales > Myrtaceae > Eucalyptus > Eucalyptus pauciflora. The sequence goes on along the minus strand of VMYD01000105.1, from coordinate 218,029 downwards.
AGTGTTTGGGTGGTAGCCTGCATTTAGCTATAAGCCAAATGTTTACTTGATACAGTGGTGTAATTTCGTTGTTCCAGACAAACTTATGCCAAAAAAACCTGAATCATCTTCCGTCTGAAGGTTTCCCAAGCCGTCGCAACAGTAAAGTGTCCTGACGAATTCTCCGTCCAGCCAAAACAATCTGAATTCTAAGAGAGACTCGAGAGAGGATGATCCCAAGACACAAGCATCAACTTAAGAGGTTGCCCAGCATCAGAGAAGAGATAAGCCATTGTTGCTTGTCTAGCCAATTTTAGTTGGCAATCACAAACATGGATAAATTTATTTATAATTTTTCTGAATTTTTTTTTAAACTTTTCTTCTCTTTTCTTCTTCCTCCTTTGTCGGTATTGCTAGCAATCAATCATAGAGAAGGGTCGGCGAGGGTCGACCTTGCCGGCCTTGAGCTCCAGAGGCATGACCTCACCATCTGGCTAGGGCAAGCCCTACTTGAGGCCGGTCGTTTGCCATCGCTGAAGCTCGGCAACCAGTGGAGAAAGAATGAAAGAAAAGAAAAGAAAAAATTCAAAAAAAAATTATGTATTTTTAAAAATTAAAAAAAAAATCAAAGAAATTGTCTACATCAATACTGGTTGTATCATGTAAGATAGCTGGTGTCCAATTCAATGATTGCCGGCCAAACTTTGCCGAAAGGACTACATTGTAATTTGTCAAAATGTTCAAGTTATAGTTAACCAAATTGAAAAGTTTATGATTGATTTGGTATTTGTATTATAAGTTTAGGAGGTTTTTTTTTTTCTTTAATGCAAATTTCCCATTTGTAGCTTAAGATGAAGCAAGATGAGAACGTGTTGTTGACTTCTTATATAACCATTTCACCCTCCAACAATTAAGGGTAGAAGAAAATGTTGTCCTTAAAAATGAAAGTCCACATGCTGCGAATGTCAAGGGGTCGGGGTCGAAATTCATACGTGAACAAAGGATATATAGAAATTTTCAGTTCCATTGCTTCTAGTTGTACGCGGTTGTGGAAAAATTTGCGCTTGATTTCTTCTATAAGACAAAGCTCCTTTGAGAATGGTCATCGTAGCGAGCGCAGCATGCCGATGTTCCAAGTGAAACTTTCTATACCCATTGAAATGATGAATGGTGATATGACTAAAAGTTTAGCAGTGAGCAAATTATACTTGTATTTGTTTTGACTCGAGTATTAAAAACTTATTTCCTTTACATTCCCGTCAAAATGGAAGAAGAGAAAATTCCACGTGACATTAAATGTCAATCAAGATTTTCTTAAAGATTGAGGTATTCAATTTCAACTAGAATTAGGAACTCAAATGGTACAAGTAGACTCGGCCAGCGTGCTTAAGTCGTGTAGGTACACTGTTTTGTCATCGATACATCGTGTTAATTAAATCGATGACCTGTCTTAACCTGGAAGTGAGTAGACTCGGCATGCGGGCTCAGGTAGGGTCCACTTGGGCTCGAGCTTTTCCATAACCACGACCTCCTTGTCCCGACACGAACTTGCGAGCCTAGCTAAGTGCTTAAGTGCACCTAATATGAGAAAGCATGGGCGCGTATACTTTTTAGATTTTTTTTTTCAGCTGATGAAGGCATAAATATAACTGGAAAAGTAATTTAAAAAGACAGAAAATAAATGGCCACGTAACTTTGTATATACCTAGTTTGTAATTCAGGACTTTAGCATGGAGATGGGACTATATGAAGATCCATGAAACATCTTACGAGTTTTGTCAACCGATTAAGCTTAGGTATTTGACCCATGTAAATAACCCTCACTCAAAGCTATTTGTATGTAATTCATAAGATTTGAAAAAATGATTTTCAGTTCCTGATTTGGAAATTACCAAACACCCCTACCAAATGTGCCACCACTCAGAGGCGGAGATCCTGCTTAGACCCATTCAGGCCAAAATAAATATCGCATTAGCTAGCTGGGCCGCCCTGCCATGCCTAGGTGTGGAAGTGAGAGGAGTTATTTTTTAACCAATTTTGCTTTTTCAATACCAGTTGTACAAAAATTCAAGTTTGGCAAAGGGGAAAAGTACCAAAAAAGTATAAAACTATTGAATTGATACAAATCGAGTCATAAACCTTTTTAGATTGACAAAAAATTCTATCTAGTTAATTTAAGCCGAAAATTACTAACATGAATGTCGGAAATTACTTAACAGCTGGTGTCCACATTAGCAATTTTTAGTCTGAATTAGTCGGATGGACTGATTTAGTACCAATGTGAAAAGTTTTACAATTAAATTCGTTCAATGGAAATATTTAGGATTGAATTAATATCAATGGAATATATTTAGTACTTTGTTGGTACTTTTCTCTTTAGCAAAGAGTTCAAGTGTAGTAATACATCATTGTGTTAGATTATGTTTCCTCATTGATTGCAGCTGAAAGTTAATTCCGTTTCATTTGAAATCGACACACGCTCATGACTTTCGGAACACTCAAGTGTTTGCAAGGGTATGGAGATAGAGGCGGATAATTGAAAATGCAAGGAAATGACTTGTGTGGCGCCTGGATGAACCCAGTCACCAAGCTTCGAAAAAGTTGGACAAGCTCTTGGAATGTGTCCAATATCTACTATGCTTTTCAAAGCGCAAGCCAGATGCTGGGACCTGTCTTGGCGAGAGCCCGGCCTCATTCTGGATTTGTTAAAAGTTCCATTTTCAAAGCTATTTCTATTAGAGAAACTTGGAGACCTTTTGAGAGCATCCTCCAAGAGAATTATGAGTGAGTGAATACTCTTCTCTTTTATGATTGATTATTGCGCGTTTGGGTGTGTTTACGATAAAAAAAAAAAAAACTTGAATGTGAGTATTACCAATGATTGTAATCTTCTCTCTGCCGTCTATATGAAAACCATCTGATCGATCTTTTCTAGGATTAGGGACACCGCCAGACCATGTGAAGTCTGTGTTCAGCTGTCATTTTCAAAATTCGTTTCTTAATTGAATAGTTTCATTTATTGGTTCCAACGCATTAGTCGCACTTTTAATAGTTCATCCTTCTCGAATATGACTTGGTAAAACGGAAAATTTGCTCCATGGTAACGGTCGCCGGAGTCGATGGACTAAAAAATGATGCACTCGAACTTCCTGGTTTGCCCGAAACAACTCCGGGATCCGTGAATCTTTCTGTAAACGCGTGATTTCTTAATTGACCAATCTTCCGCGTGCTCCATATTTTTTTTTTCCTCTATAACTGTACAAAAGTCGGACTTTGCCAATTGCCCCTCCATCGTGAGACCCAGTACGCGCATCTGCTGCAGAATTTTTTAAAGCATCCTAGACCTAGTCCTGATCCCAATACAGCGAATTCGTCAGACTCATTCCAATAGCAACTTGCCTCGATTGTCTCATTGTCCTTCAAATCAAATTTCCTATATAGGTCAAATTTTCTATGCAGATATCATCTGATATTTCCTTCAATTCTAATAGCATATATTCCATCATGTGTCAAATTATCTCACGTTACTTTTTTGGAGAAATTTATGATGGGTTTGTTGGGAGCTGCAACCGGAGCTCGATACTTCACTTAGGAAGATCAATAAATGGAAAGTTTAAATTTGAGCCTGTAAATATATTCAGTTGGATCTCTAATGTTACTCAAAAGTTTAAATGAATTACTAGCTGATTATGGAATAGTAACTACTTCAATTTATTCCTCATCCTTGGTGTGGAAATTCTTTTTTTGCATTACACTTTCACATTTTCACCTCAACAAATCTCTCATCATGTGTGGGCTTTGCGTCTGGATTGTTTCCCCCTTAATCCATGTACTACCCCAACATTATCCCGACTTACTCCATCTTAACCCAACCAAGTTTGGCAGGAACACAACATATGACTCGACTCATCCTCAATTGCCTTGGCATGAGACTCAGCATGAATGCATGACTTGCTACCTTGATCGAAAGATACATCCAAGATTCCTTTCTTTGAGGTCTCAGCCCAATGGCGATCTACACATCTTAGACCCAACTCATTCCATCCAAATTGTACAACTCCTTCCCTTGAGATTTACCTGTCTTGGAACTCACTACTTATTTCTGTTTTAACTAATCAACATTAGACATATTCTTAATTGCTATCAAGGATCCACTAGTCTCTTGTCGAACTGGGAGTCACATTGAATATAGTCCAACTGATCTCTAGTTTCCATTTCAGCTCATCTAAAATCCATGATCCACTAGTCTTAGTCAAACTGGTAGACACACAAAAAATGTAGTCCGACTCCTCCCTGCTGGCTCATGTGACGTCCATGTCGCTCTCCGATCTCTCTGCTTTCTTTGGCTCTAGACATTTCCTTGCAATTTGCTCCTCTTTTTGATAATTGTAGCGTCTAAAAGGCTTTCTCCTCGCTATAGTCTTCTAGACTTGCGCTACCGCTAGAACTCCTCTTTGAAGTTCCCACCTTTGACCATCGGGCCCTCAACGCCACTTCTCCGATTGTTACCCTACAATTTCTTCTGCCATTCATTCGAGAACAATGCAAACTCCACTTTCTCTATAGATATAGTCTCACACACTCTCATAAGAGAATCACGAAAGTGCTCATAAGAACTGGGCAACGAACAAAGCAAGATCGTACCATGCCATAGATAAGATACTTTCTTATCCAAATTCCTTGCATCAAGTTTGGTAATGTTGATCAAGTTTTGACATATACAACACTTCAAGTTTCGCATAGATTGCACTTGTAGGGTGTGTTTGGTAACCATTCAATTCTCGAGAATAATTTCTATTCATAAATGATTTTTTTTTTATTCTACTCCCTAGACAAGTTTCTAACTATTTGAAAGCGTTTGGTAACTTTCCAAAATTTCTATTTGTTAAATAGAAATGCGTTTGGTACTGACTTTAATTTTTTTTTTTCAATTAGAATTTTTTTAATTTTTAATACTTTTATTATATTTTTCTCTTTTTACTTTTTCTTTTTCCTTCCTGCTTCTTCTTCTCCAACTAGTCGGTAGCCATGTGCAAGGTCCAACAACCTCACCAGAGCCTCACTAGGCTAAGGCGAGGCTCGGCCCCACCAATGGCTAGATGAGCTTACTTGGCCACCAATGAGGCTCGACCTCACCTTGACCTGGTGAGGCCAAGCCTCGTGGCATTTGGGCAAGGCTGAGCTTGCCGCGAGGCTAAGCCTCACTGGTGGCCACCTAGATTTGGGGAGACGAGCCTCGCCCAGTTGCTAACGAGCCCACCGCACCTCATCTAGCAGATTGTCAGACACGGTGAAGCTCCAACAATGTCGCGAGACCTCGCCAAACTAGTTGCTGGCCATTGCCGTGGCCGGTGACCAGCAATGAGAAAGAAGAAGAGAAAATGAAAGAAAAGAAAAAGAGAAACAAAGAGAGAAAAAAAAGAAAATGATTTGCCTTGATTCTTGAGTTGTTCTTGGAAACAAAGAACTAATTTTTCTATTTCTTGATTCGGTTACAAATTTATTCCCAAGAATAAACTTGTTCCCATAAACACAAAAGTTACTAAATGAATTTCTATTCTTTTTTTATTTCAAGAAATAAAAGAATAAAATCAGACACTGGCACTTTATCAAACAAGCATGTAGTAATTTGATCTGTCACTTCAACCAAAACACCGTCCACTAAATTCAACATCATAATAATCCTAACCTTTTCTAAATATCAGATTTTTCTTCTACTTTCATAATCTTGAGAAATTTATCATCTCCCTCCGATGCTGAGTCCATACCCTGAGTCTCCAACAACGCATGTGTCTAATCTGCCACAGGTTAAGATTATTCTTGCCAAGAAAATTTTCCAATTGGAATATGGTAGAAGCCTATCATAAGTGCATACAGACAAAGCTTCCTGAATAAATAATCAGCGATAACCCTAGGCTCGGGTTACATGAAATTGGAAGCATAGACTAAACCAAAATGATTCGGATGAGAAATAAATTTAAAAATAAAAATAAAAATGACACGGTGGATTTATGTGGTTTGGTAGTGGGGAAGAGTACCAACAAAGACCTCAATATATTGTATTAATATCGATTTAGTCATAAACCTTACAATTGGATCAATCTAATCCTAAAACTTTCACATTAGTTCCAATTGAGTTCATTCAAACAATGTAAGTTGAAAATTGCTGATGTGGACAGCGTCATCTTCATGGCACGATTGATGCTAACTTGAACATTTTATTTAAATTTTTAATACTTTTCTAATTTTTAAATTTTTTCCTTTTCTATTTTTTTCTTCTCTTTTCCTTCTTTTCCTTTTCTCTTTCCCTTCTCTTTTTTTCTTTCTCCTTATTTCCCTACACCATTCACCACCCTTTGTGATGGTTGGCGGAGGTCATTGGTCCTCGATCAAGGTGAGGGCTAGGTTACCCTCGTTGGCCTTGAGTGAAGGCACCCCTCGCCAGATTCAATGAGGGGACCCCACTCAGCCCTAACCAGAGGTCGATGAGGCCCCTCACCATCTGGGTGAGGCTACCCCTCGTCAGATCTTGTGAGGACTAGCTCTTGCTAGTGGTCTCATCCAACCTTGGCCGATGGATGGCAACCTCAGTTAGCCATCACGAAAGCTGGCGAATGATTGAGGGAAAAGAGGAAGAAAGAAAAAAGAGAAAGGAAAGAAAAAAAATGAAAAAAATCGAAAAAATATTTATATACTAAATAAAATGTGCACATTAGCACCAGATCATGCCGTGTAAGATAGCTAGTGTTCATGTCAGTAATATCCGATCTAAGTTGGCTAGATAGACTCAATTGGTATAAATATGAATATGATTATAACTAAATTGGTCAAATTGAAAAGTTTATGATCAAATTAGTACTAATACAATAAGTTTCGGACTTTTTTGGTACTTTTCCCTTTGGTAGTGTGCCTAAACTTGACATGAAGATTTACATGGTTTGGCGATATGCCTATTCCATGGGGAAAGACCAATGAAATGGTTCCGCTATGATCGACCAAAACAGATTGTGATAGCTCAATCACATTCACTCTATAGTGTGTCACGACCTGGATTACACTCAAGTAAAGTTCCACAAGAAACAATCAAAAGAAATCACTCACAAAAGGTTTCTCTTAGTGGCTTTCTAAAAGTAAAAGCCAGCCTTGCGTAATGAGCAAAATAGGTCAAATCCCATGTTTTATTTTCGGTCACGTGCGCGTCCAGAGGTTGATCATACCCTTTGTTGTAAGGGTTTAATAATGGTTTTATGTTCATCTAGTCTCCCTTCATTTAATAGTTATTACCGTTATAATTTCATCGGTACGAGTATACACTACCTCCATTATCTAAGCATACCAAATATCGAACAATCTATAGAGTCAAATGGCACTTAATATTGATGTAACCTCTTCTACAAATAGAGCACTAGATGCTTCGACCAAAAAAAAAAACGGAGCACTAGATGCTGATGTGGCAAGTCGATATCCGAGTTACCATTAGTGGAAATCACCATAAATTGTTACATACTACCTATTAGTATTAACCTCTTCTGCAAAGGTCCGCTAGATGCCAAGGTGGCAACGCAATATCCTACTCACCACCATAAGTCGAAATCACCATAAAAGAATTTCTTTGCATGCCAACAAACGAAGTGTTTCATACACGTCAGCAAGGGAAGGAACTCCGAAATTCCCTTGCCCTTTATTTAATCAATCTCACTCATCACGCAAATAATTGCCCTACTATAATAATACACATTATACATTTTTCCCTGCTTTCTCAAGATATAATTAATCACGTACAATGACATCGCCCATCGCGAAAACATCATGGCTGATTTATATTAGAAGAAGATGGGCAAATATCTGCTATGCTCTTGCAGGCACTATATATTTCTTGTCGCGCCGAGTTGCTCGGTCGATCCGATTCGCGAATGAAAATCCGGTTATTTCGCTTGGACGCTTTTGAAATGACTTACATGGTACACTGAGCTCCATAGAGATCTTAAACAATAGCCAACAGTAAAAACGGCCCCCACAAAAGCTTAATGGCCAGCTCGAATGTGGCCAGTATCGACCACGACGCGAGTATAAATTATATAGACCGGAAAAGGTACAAAAAGAATAAGAGAGTTAAGTATTGTTACGACATTGATGTCGATGATTGGCCGATTTAGTAGGATATAGAAGGAAGACCAGTGAAATAAAGAAAGACTTGGAAGCCCGTGCGATGCATAGAGGAAGTTGCGACGAGGTATAATAAGAAAACCAAGTCAAATGATCGTGATGTTGCAATAGAGGAATGACGACGATTCCATCACTAACACCGATGGTGCTTCTTTATTTATTTATTTATTAGTACACACTATAAATAAATAAATGAATTGGGCCAGCTAAGTCGCCTTGAGTTTTGCTCCGTTAATTTTTGTCTAGGGCGGTTTTATTTGTCCTCTTTGGTACCTAAAGCGATAAGTTATGTTTTTGCCGCCATTGTCCAAAGGCGATAAATTATGATGGTCTTGCTTCTTTTTTTCCAGGTCTGCAAGAAAATTATATTTATTACTCAAAAAAGATATATAAGAAGTACATAAACTTTTAAAGAAAAGCATATTGAAATAGATCCAAGCCCAAAGTACTACAAAACAAAGCAAAATTCGGAAAACAAGAAAAATCAACAGAGCACCAAAAGGGATAAGCACACACTCATTCCGTAAAAATAGATCTATCACGTAAAAAATGATCAACCACCAATCATCGAATCTCATATCTTCGTTAGCTATAAATACATACTACAAATTCCTTCTCTAGTAACTATGGCGTTGCCGTGCGCGCCTAGGTTTGGTTTCCTTTACACCACCATTGTACGGAGACAATGAAAATAGGTTGAACAAACACAAATATAATAGAAGAGCAACTCTTCATTGTTTAACGAGACACCAAAGCACCAGTGAGACTAAAAATAGAGGATTTGCACATGGACAAATCACATGGGTATCAAATTCCCAAAAATATATTATGAAACTCCCAAATTTGAAGCAGGTGACTTACATAGGGACATAACAAAGGGGTCAAATCTCCAAAAATATATTTATTAAACTCCCAGATCTAAATGATGAGATGATAGCTCCTAAATTTAGAACCCAATTAGGAGAGTTCAAACTCTCAGATTTAAAATTAGATCGAGAGAAGAAAGCTCTCAGATTTAGATCATGATAAGAGAAAAAATAAGAAAAGAAGAAAAAAACTTAACCAAAATCAACAAGAGAGGAGGGAGGGTGAGACTAGTCTAAACCCTCCCCAAATTGAAGGTTAAAGAAGACAATGAAGAGAGAGAGGAGAAAGTAAGAGAAAAGGACTTTAAGGTCCATTCGTTTTGCGGAAAATAGGCCATTTCCAGAAAATGTTTTCCCATAAGTCATTTTTCAGGAAAATGACAATATTTTCTAGTGTTCAGCTAAAACCTGAAAATGTTTTGGAAAATATTTTCCGGTGTTCGATATGGAGAATATTTTCTGCTCACCAGATTGGTGAGCGTGAGCGTCAAGCTTGAGGCTTGCCAGATCGACGAGCACGAGTTTAAGATCGATGAATTTGAGGTTCACTTAGTTTGACGACTAGCCAAGAAAAAAGAATATGGGAAACAACGAAAAGAAAAAAGAAAAAAAGAAAAGAAAAAGGAAATTAAAAAGAATTCGAATTAAAAAAGAAAAAGAAAATTAAACAATAATTCGAATAAAAAAAGGAAAAGAATAAGAAGAAAGGGGGGGAAGAAGTGATGATTTATAGAGGTGTGAGATAAGAGAGATCAAGTGAGGAAAATGTTTTTCACTTTTCAAAAATGAAAAACATTTTCCCAAAGGAATTCATTTTCCGTGAAACGAACGCTGGAAAATCCGGAAAATGTTTTCCCGGAAATTATTTTCCGTGAAATGAACGGACCCTAAGATTGTCTTACTTAAAAGGGGAAAAAAAGGCTCTTTCCATTTGTCAACTCTATGGTTTTGTTGCCTTATGTTTGAATTTCGGGTTAGGCACCAAAGAAAATGAATAAATGGTTTTGTTTAGTAAATTAATATCACCGTATGTTTAAAATTCCGGGGTAGGCATGGCGACGGCATATTTTTAGTTTCATTCTCTTGGACATTGTTCATATGCTTTTAATTAGAGTTTGATTATAATTATTTATGAAAATTCGGTCACTCTGACCTCGTCACCAGCATGACCTTGCCATGAGAGAATAGAAAAAAAAGAAAGAAAAACTCTTTCTTTTTTTCTGACGATATTGGCTGGCCAAGGGCAACAAACACTCTTTCCATTTGTTGAGTCTATAGTATTGCCGCCTTAGGTTTGAATTTCAGGTAGGCACCAAAGACTAGGAATAAATGGTTTTTTTTAGTGAATTAATTGTCGCCGTATCTTTAAAATTTCGGGGTAGGCACAGCGACGGAATATTTTTTAGTTCATTCTCTTAGACATTGTTCATATGTTTTTAATTAGAGTTTGACTATAGTTATTTATAAAAATTTGGTCACTCTGACCTCGTCACCACCATGACCTTGCCATGAGAGAATAGAAAATAAGGAAAAAAAAACTCTCTCCTTTTTTGTCGGTATTGACTTGGCTAAGGGCGACAAAAGCTCTTTCCATTTGTCGAGGCTATGGTTTTGCCGCCTTAGATTTGAATTTTGGGTTAAGCACCAAAGACTATGAATAAATGGTTTTGCTTAGTAAATTAATCATCGCCGTAAGTTTAAAATTTCGGGTTAGGCACGGCAGTAGAATATTTTTAGTTTCATTCTCTTAAACATTGTTCATATGTTTTTAGTTAGAGTTTGATTATAATTATTTATAAAAATTCAGTCACTCTGTCCTCGTCACCACCATGACGTCGCTATGAGTACAAAAACTCACCGTGGGGCGGTGGTGGCGAGGGGCGGCGGGACGACAAGCAACAGTAAGGAGTCGTGAGTGAGTGAGATTGTGTGTGTGAATGCACTATGATTGTAGTATGCACTATAACCATGCATAATTATAAATGGATAAAATAAAAATTCACTATAATGAAAATGATTGGCAGATAATTATTGAACGTCTTAATTTTTTTAAAAACTTAATTCGAAATAATTGGCTGGCATTTAATATATCAATCATCTTTTCTTTTTACAAAAGTCGATAATATTTTTAAAAATTAGGGTTGCAAACTTTACATTATAGCAAATATGCACATGCTCGCATGTATGCGAGAAATTGACATTTGAAAGTTTAAGAAAGTAATGATACTATTTGTATGCGGTAAGCATGGTATGTATGCCTCTTGCCATTCATTGTATTTTAGCTTTTGGTTCTGATTCTTTTTTTCCAGTATTTAAATTTACTAGTACAAATTCTTAGACATTTGTATAACTATCTATAATAAAAAATAATTGGTAATGATTTTACATGCTCCCCCTCCTAAAAAAATTGGAAATGCTTATCCACTTTTTATGCATAACCCTCCTAATAATCATTCTCGTATCTTTTTCCTAAAGTGTAAATAAAAAAATTAAATATTTTATCTCTCCATCCAATTAAAACTTGTAATCTCATTATTAATTCTTTATGATGTTGCACGAGAAATGAAAAATAATGCCATCGATAGTTTCTTTTAAACTAAAAAGTAAATAAGTAAACGATTTTATTAACAAGTTACTTATTTAATAAAAGTAAAAGTGGCCTTATTTTAAAATTTCGATGGATAGATTCTGATTTATTTTATAGCCTGAAATATATATAGATATTTATGGGACAATTACCAATCCAATCTTAAACTAACTATATAGATGTCAATTTAATCCTAAATTTTTCAATTTGACTAATATGGTTTTAATTCTTTGTCCAAAATTCCAATGTAATCATTCCAGTTAATTATCAAAGAAAATTGTAGACATGCAACAATCCATGCAAGACGTTGTTTCAAGTAAAATTGTCCACTTTAGTGTGCCATGTTGGCAGGCTGATGACAATTGAACGTCACGTCCGTAATTTCCAATGATAATTGATTGAAAGGGTTCCATTGGAATTTGGTACATAGTTTATGACTAAATTGGCAAAATTGAAAAATTTATTCTTATAATAGTTTAGAATTTCATTGGAATTTGGCGCAAAGATTTAGAACTACACTAATAAAATTGAAAATTTTAAAATTCAATGAACATTCGTACAATAAAAAGGATTGGTTTGATAATTATCTCAATATTGATACTTTAAATTTTTTAAATTAGAATAATATTGTAAAATTTGATGAAAAACAAAAATGTTATTTTTCCCTTTTCAAAATGGTAAAAACGAACGAACAATTAGGATTACTCAAGACGGCTATGATGGTAAACAAAGTTTATCATTTTGGTTTGATCTTCCATTTGAATTGAATTACCATATTATAAATTTCTAATCAGGGAAATTTCTAACAGTATGGACCTTAGTGATTCAGTTACTTGATATTCATTGGAACGTGCAGAGCATTCGAAATTTATTAAAAATTAATCAGTTTTCTAATATTCTTCATAATCATTTTCCTCCGGAGTACGGGAAACATACATTGAGAGGCTAAGATAATTAGATCTTAAGTGGCTTTAGCCCTAAATAGACCTATATAAATATTCAAAGACTAGCTAATTTTTTATTTTTTTTTTGGTAAAACAAAGACTAGCTAGTTTATGCCTCCAAAACTCAAAAGTCTGCCAAATATCTCATTATATAAAAAATTATGTAAGGTTCATAATCAAGTGCAAAACACATTTTATACAATAAGTCATGGAATGGAATCTCTCATCCCCTAATGAATTAAAAACCGATATCTATTTGTACTAAAATTATCCCCCCCCAATCCCCCCAAGGCGACGGAAAAATTTCCATTTTAACATAGACCAATGCTATTTGCCGTACCTTACCAAAAAAAAAATGCTATTTGCCGTATATCTTGACCGTGCACGAAAAGGTAATATAGAATTTTATTTTTTTCATTGAGGGGCCACCTATGCATCACATGCAAAGAAACCGAGACACAAATAGATTATAAAAGTCAACACGTTTATGGAATAATCACAGTCAAAGTTATGCAGTTTTGTTAGAAATTGAAGATGGTCGTCGTCAATGTAAACCTAACACGGCCACTCTTCATTGTTGCTATTGCAAAATCTTGAGATCATCTTCATCTTTGCACCAAATTTTACCTCCAAGACTGGAATTGGCATTATAAGGGGCATCAGGGTTTGAGAATGAGGGGTTGATTAGGGGATTTTGGGGATAATTTCTAAGTATTGTACACTACGAAGAAGCAGCGATGGTAATCTAATAGAAAACGGCATTATGTGTTGAAAATCCGTTCATGTCATGCTGTCGTCATTATACATAAAACAACCAATGTTGATTGGACTATCACGTTAGATAAATCAGGCAAGAGCTGCCTGATAGGACCTAATTGCACTTTGCCCCAAAGATTTAGGATTACTTTGGTTTGATTAAAAAATTTAAGACTCGGGTGATTTCTACAGTATAAGTTTAATACTGATTGTACAGTTTTCCCCTAAATTAACCTATGTCATATTCAAAGATGGCCTAGTCCTGGCCTCCGAAACTCGAAGGCTTACAAAATTCTCATTATATAAGGCAGTTATATAAGGTACACCGTCGGTGTTGTTTTTAGACAAGCAATCATGAAATGGAGTCCTTTATTTACTAATAGAAATTACCAAAATCAATAATTTTATCCGTGCCATGCCAGGACTCTACTTAGGTAATAATCTTTTTACCGCCAATGTCCTATATGAAAGTCCTAATATAAATATGATATTTCCTAATATTGTATGAACTTGGAGTTCATCACCTGCAAAGGTCAATCACACCATTTTGGAAGGTACCGGTCAAGAGGTAGAAGTCAAGCAAAATGTCTCTAAATTAAGGGGTTTCATTTTGCCAGCTTCAATTTAGCGGTTGAGCTCACATGTAGGATCTGCCATTCTTCCAAGAATTAGTCACCCATGATTTTCGGATCAAAATTCTTTGAACTCAGCAAAGTCAGCTCTCAATTAGTTAGAGATCTCTGCCATAATATATTATATACACAAAATGTATACGTATAACAGTGATATCACATGTCATGTTACTATGATGTCGCCTCATCAATCATATTTTTCCATCGATCATGTGGACATAACTTTTCTTAATGACCGTCCCAATTTGACATTAAAAAATGTAATCGTCGAAAGTAATGCCATTTTTTTTTTTTAATGTTGATACCGTATTGGCAGCAATAGGGTTACACATTTTCTCATTCAAGAATTCAGTGGACAAAGCTAAAAAGAAAAGGAAATAAAGAAGTCATCCTCATAGTGTAAGAATGCATGCAGCAGGACTAATCCAAAGCTTGAATTTGATGCCCATGACACGATGAAGATAAACGTTTGTTTTCATATAGAAAATTTCACCTCAATGGACCCGTATATATTAAATGACCCTGTTATTTATTAAGTTGCAATCAAATCGACAAATTTTCACAACAATGAAATAACTATCATGCGCAAAATGCAACTTGACTAGCTTTTCACAAAATTAAAGGATGAACCGTGAAAATCTCCCCTTCAATACTGTCGACTATGTTCATTAGCATTTGTAAAAGAAATCTATTTAAGATGAGAAGAAGATGGGGGTAGAGTTGGAGAAAATACTAACCTTTATGATCCATAGCAGGATTGATCCGCTCATAAGAGCTTTTTCATGCCTTTAGCTGAAAAAATCGATGATTCTAGATTCGATTCCTTGTCAGGGGAAACTCAGATTTTGAATGGGAAGCCATGGAGGCGGATTTTTGTGCTAGTTTTCCTCCAAATAGCCGACTAATTATGGTCGTGCCATTGGAAGATGAAATAGGGAAAGAAAGGAAAAAAGAAAAAAGAAGAAGCTAATCTTTATGTGAAAACAATGCTTTGGAAATAGCTGTAGTAAACATCTAAGCCACCATCTTTTCCATATCCAACTATGACCATTAAGAGAATATCCCCGCACTTTCACCTCATGGGCCTAAAAGGAATATGAACTCAGGGTTATTTCATAAGGCCCAACTACTATTACAGGCCCAACCCTACTGGTCAGTCAGTTCAAGAGAGAGTTTTCCTAAGCTTTTGCTGTATGTGCACTGTCGCTACCACAAGCAAAATATCTTCACCCAAAAAAAAAAAACTCCTTTAGCCTTGCTAGATTACTTGTTCTAAGCTCACATACCATCAATACATGACAGAGTCGGATGTTTGAGCAATCAAATTATGAATCCATAGGAGTATTAAAATGAAGATAAGATACCTATGGTTAAATCTCCAAATTGATAATGAATGTCATCAATAATTTTAGATTGGCATCTCGTCAGTCACGATTTCTTCGAGATCCTAATGAATTGCAGTCAAATTATTTCAAGTATCTAGTTTTGAAAAAAACGGGCGGCCTTTATGTTCCATACGAAAAAATCTATAGAACGTGTTTAATTGATCAGATGATATAAAAGTTATCATATTTAGGGTCCGTTCGTTTCGAGGAAAATGACTTCCAGGAAAATGTTTTCCGGATTTTCCGGTGTTTGTTTCACGGAAAATGAACTAGTCAAGGAAAATGTTTTACATCATTGGAAAAAACAACATTTAAAGTATGACTTCTTCCCTCTTACTTCTTTTTATTAATACATTTTCGTTTTATTTTTATGCTTTCTTTTTATTTTTTATTTTTTTTAAATCAAGTTTTTAATTTCTTTTTTTTTCTTTTTTCTTTTTTTTTTTCCTTTTCATCTTCTTCTTTGGCGGTGCCGGCGACCGGCCACGGCGGCGTCGGCGACTGGCCGCAAGCCAGCGGCCGGTGACCTAGCCGGCCTCGCCCTAGGTCGGCGAGGCTCCGCCTAGCCCGATCTGGCAAAGCTGAGATCAGGCCTCCGCTAGATCGGGCGAGGCAAAGCTCTCGCCGGCCTGGGCGGAGCTCGCGGCTCGCCAGATCTGGCTAGCTTGGCGAAGCTCCCGCCTCGCCCGAGCTTGCCAGATCTGGCGGCGGAGCTCAGGCTCCCGATCCAGGCGAGCTCGAGCTCCAATGCTAGATCCGGCGTGCTCGGGCGAGATCAGCCGAGCCTCGAGCTCGCCGGATCTGGCCACCGGGTCTTGGTCGGGCGCCGGGCAGCCGGCCATCATTAGGCAGGAAGGAGGCGCCGGCGGCGGAAGGAGGAGGAAGAAGGAGGAGGAAGGAGCGCTGGCGGAGGAAGAAGGAGGAGGAAGGAGAAAGGAAAAGAAAAAGAAAAAAAGAAAAAAGAAAAAGAAAGAAAAAATAATAAATAATAAAAATTTCGATATTTTAAAAATATAAATAATTAAAAATTCATTTTTTAAAAAAATATAAAAAATAAAATTAATTTTTTGGTCAATTAAAAATATTAAAATTCAATTTTTGATAATTTTTTCCAAACAATTAAATGAGCTAACGAACGGTGGAAAATGTTTTCTACTCAAATTTTAGGTTTTAGCCGAACACCGAAAAATAAAGTCATTTTCTTGGAAAATGACTTCCAGGAAAATGTTTTCCGAAAACATAATATTTTCCGCGAAACGAACGGACCCTTAGCATTTGGAGGTACACGCGGAACAGTATTAGCCCAGATACTATGCACGCATACGTGCGTACCTACGTACAGCTTCGCTCTATTATTTCTTGTGCATGCATGCAATGAACCGGACAGAGAGAGAATATGCTCTTCATGCGAGGGAGAGAACATTCTGTCTCGGACGCTTCCTTTCCAAAATCATTCAACGTTAGCCCTCCACGTGATGAGGTTTTGAATAGTCCCGACTTCAATCACGATCGCCATGATTGCAGAAACTAAACCCCAACGCTTATCGCGCACGAGAAATTCACCATCGGCATTGAATCCCTGGTCCCATTCACTGGCGCATCGAAGAAATTTCAAAGGCATATCTGGACACCATCTCTGGACGCCAGGACACCATGGTGTCATCTCTTTTTGCGCGAAAGGGAATAATATAATATTCTACCTTTTCACGTGTGAATTTTTTTTTTTGGTCAGAAGAGGGAATATTATTTATTAACGTGAAAAACCAGTACAGCCTGCTGCGTGGGCTTCAGCATACAAAAGATCAAGAAGGAAGCCAGGTGGGGACGAAGCCCAATTCGAATTTAAAGTGCCATGACAATGGGCCTTGGCAGCCCAATCGGCCACAAAATTGGCCTCTCTACTACAGTGACGCGCAAACAGGTTAGGCCAAAGAGAAACCTTCGCTGCCGCTTCTGCAATGAGCGAGCGCACCTCCCATGGAGTCTCGATCGGTTGGTGGAGAGCTGTCACCAAAACTAAATAGTCTGATTCTATGAGCAGCGGAGCGTGATGCATCCCCTCTCGTAACAGATGATCCAGTGTCAGGATAAGCACGTGGATCTCGGTTTGTAGGGCTGCTGTTGCCGGGAAATCATAGGTAAACTCGAATAACAGAGAGCCATAATGATCTCGATGTATGCTCGCCATCGTCCCTTTGACACTATCAAGAGAATAGGCTCCATCAATATTTATTTTGATGACACCAGGTTCTGGTGGCCTCCATCTCAGACAAGAATGCGGATCAGATCGGGGCGATCGCTGCAACAACGAATCAGACAACTGATAGGCACGGACCTGGGCAGAAGCCATGTCGATGATCTAAAGATGATTAGGATACTGTCGCTGAAAAACAAATCGGTTGTGCGCCTTCCAAATGTGCCACAACAGTGCTGTAATCAGTTCCAGATCAGGACAGGTACGCCGTTGTTATAGCTAAGCAACTAACCAGGCATCTATCCTTGTGATCGAGTGCTGATTGATGTGGATGTTAATCAAGGAGTGAGACGATAAATGTTGCGTCCATGGACATAGAAGGAAGAGGTGTTATGTAGTTTCTGGGATATGGTTGGAGCATAGGGGGCAGTATGGGTCTGTAGTGATGCATCGTTGAAATAAGTTAGCTTTCGTGGCTAAAGTGTTATGGCAAACCAACTAAAGGAAAGGTCTAATTTTAGGGGGAAGCTTCACTGCCCAAATAGCTTTCCATAGTGACTTGGGTGGGCAATAAGACGAAGAAGGTAGGTTCGATGGGGGTGGTAGCAACCGCTGTCCTTAGGTTGTGATATCCAGTTTTCACATAATATATGCCATTGACAGTCCCTGTCCAAATAAATTTATCAGAAGTATATTGACGCCGAACCTGAATGCTGAGTATTTCTTGGACTATAGAAGCATCAAAATTTTGGGTCAGAAGAGGAACATTCCAGCTGTTACTATCCAGGTCCATTAGGTCAGTGACAAGTAATGGGGCGTTCCGGTTGGCCGGGCCTCCGATAACTTATTTAGGAAGCCATCGGTCTTCATGGACTTTAATAGACTGTCCATAGCCTACCGACCAGCGAAGATGAGGCAGAATAGACCCCCTCCCATCAAGAATACTGCGCCATCCCCAAGAAGGCTTAGAGCCTTTTTCAGCATGTAAAAAATCCGAAGAGTGAAAATAAAGCCCTTTGAAAAGTGTGCTCCATAGCGCCATTGGATTTTGAACCAACCGCCATGCTTGTTTCCCAAGCATGGCCCTGTTAAAATCTTGAAGATCACGAAACCCAAGGCCCCCATTAGCTTTGCTTTGATTGAGAACAGTCCGGTTTTTCCAATGAATGCTTGCTTTAGTACTATCCTTCTGCCACCAAAACCGTGCTATTTTCTGTTCAATGGATTGGCAAATAGATACAGGAATTCGAAAAATGGACATGGCATACTAAGGTATCGCTTTTACGACAGTTTTAAGTAATATTCCCTTGCCACCCTTAGAAAGCAAACTTTATTTCCATCCTTCTAGTTTGGCATTCACGCTACCCAAGATCCAAGCAAACATGTCCCGCTTAGATCTGCCCCACTCCGATGGTACTCCTAGATACTTTCCAATCTTCTAAATCACTGGAATTCGAAGTACTCCAGCTAAATTTTCTTGTAGACTAGGAGGGCAGGATTTGCTGAAAACTATGCCAGATTTATTTCTATTGACAGCTTGGCCAGTAGCATAGCAATATTGATTGACAATGTTTGCTAGATTCTGACATTCAATCAATTTGCCATCTAAAAATAATATAGCATAATCAGCAAAAAAACAGATGAGAGAGAGTGGGGCACCACCTGTTCAGTTTGATTCCCCTGAGATGACCCATGGTGATGGCTTGATGGATAAGATGGGACAACAGATTCGCCAAAAGGATAAAAAGGTAGGAGGATAGAGGGTCCCCTGTCTGATGCCTCGGGTAGGTTGAAAATAGGGCAATAGTTCACCATTGAATTTAATAGCAAACGGCACTGTCGTTATACATTGCATAATCCATTTGACCCATGTAGGATGAAAACCTAGAGTGAGAAGATAGTCTTTGAGAAAGTCCACTCAACCATGCCGTATGCCTTCTGCATATCCATTTTGAGAACAGCTCGGAACTAGCGTCTACAATTTCGAATTTTCAGTTGATGAAGCACCTCTTGGACTATTAATATATTGTCCTGAATTTGACGTCCACTGACAAAGGTACTTTGCTCTTGGGAGATAATTTCAGGCAGATAGGGCTTAAGGCAATTGGCAATCACTTTAGAAATGATTTTATATGCATAGTTACAAAGACTGATGGGACGGTATTGGTCTAAACGTTCAGGGCGTGGTACCTTAGGTATGAGGGCTATGATAGTCTGATTGAGATCCGGTGAGAGGACTCCAGAATGAAAAAGCTGTTGCACTGATAAGAATAGTTCATCCTGAATAATGTCCCAATGATGCTGATAAAAGAGTCTAGTCAAACCATCTGGACCGGGGGCTTTGGTAAGCCTCAATTGGAATGTTGCCTCTTGAACTTCCTTTTTAGAGACAGGAGCTATTAAGGACATAGTCATGTCTGTGGTAACGACCCTAGGACATTGTTGCATAATAGGCCAGTAGTTGCGATGTCCTACCATCTGATATAGCTGTCAAAAGTAATTCGTCGCCATTGTTTGCAAAAGTCGAGGGTCACGCACCCAATCTTGATTATCATTTTGCAACATACTAATTTTGTTGCGCTGTCGTCGTTGTATAGTTGTTGCATGAAAAAATGTAGTATTTTTATCCCCCCATATGAGCCAGTTGATTCTGGAGCGCATTGCCCAGAATTGTTCTTCTTGCTGCCATAACTTTTGAATTTGTCCTTACGGATGAGTAACCAGCGATGCATCATATGTAGAAAGAGGCTAATTAGTGTGATCTTGGAGTTGTTGGTGCAAAATGGCAAGCTGCCGATGGCCACTTGAAAATTTAGATCTGCTCCATTGAGCTAGAGTAGAGGTAACCACCTTAAGTTGGGAAGGCAGAGTAGTATTGTGTCGCTGTCCGGAATTCCATGACCGAGCCACGATATCACGGCAGTCAGGGTCTTGAAGCCAAAAGGATTCGAAGATAAAAGGCTGATGGCGACAACACTGGATTGGTACTGTGTTTAAGAGCAATGGACTATGGTCTAACCCCAACCCAGGCAAATTGAACACCTCAGCCTCTGGGAAATTAAGGCGCCATTCCATATTACAAAGAGCCCTATCCAAACGTTCCCTGACAAGTTCATCACCCAACCTCTGATTCGTCCAGGTAAAAGAACAACCCTTACTTTCTATATCCATGAGGGAACAATCATGTAATACCTCCCTAAAGGCTTGCATCCTAGTAAAGTCAGCATAACGCTTACCTTCTTTTTCCCAGGGATAGAGTACCTCGTTGAAATCACCGATATAGATCCATGGAAGGGTGTTGATAGCGCATATAAACCTTAAGTCAGCCCAAAAGAGCTGGCGTTGCTGGAGATTAGCCGGGGCATGTATGCAGGTGAGTCTCATCTGACTTCCGCTCATTAGATCAGTGCAAATGACATCAATAAACTCATGTACAGATCGGTCCAGCATAATAGTAAATTGATCGTTCCAAAAAGAGCTATCCCCCCAGCTATACCAACTGGATTTTGCACAACCGAATTAGGATAGTTGAGACGCTTGCGTACCCTTTGTACTACAACCTCTTGATTTTTTGTCTCCATCAAAAAAAGAATGTCGAGCCTCTCCTTAGCCACTAGGGCCTTGAGTGATCTAACTGTCAGGGGATTGCCCAGCCCCTGACAGTTCTAGCTCAAGAGTTTCATTTTTCACTCAGTGGCTTTTTTGGGCAAGCCACCATAGCCCACTGTCCAACTCCTTCAGCTTCCATAATAGGAGTATCCAATAGTTGCGTGTCATCTAAATGTAGTCGTGGAGTGTAAGGAGAATACATTTTCAGTTTTATGCTTGTTCCTGCTGTGGTATTGAGATGAGTCTGCTTTGTCTTTTTGGAAGTGGAAGGACATGGGACTATATCTTGAGGAGCTTTCTGCTTAGCTAAAGTAAGGTTCACTGCTATGCGTGTTGGTGATTCTGACCTATGAGCCGATTCAATCCTCATTTGTTGCGCTGTTATGACAAGTGGTTGTGTTGATGCAACATCTTTGTTAAGAGGAGGCAAGTCAGGCACTGGAAGAATTCCCCTGTTGTCTTGATCAAAATAGGGTGGAGCCACAACCAGGGGAAAGGATGGTTGGGGGGGGGGGGGTTCGGGAATGACCTCGTCGATATCTTCAGGTATGGTTTGCGGCTCATAGAAAGCCTTCCAATAGGGACTGTGTTCCCGAACTTCCGCTCTTAACCATTGACCATAGCTCATCTTTTCTTTGCCCTCCATTTTCGCTTCAGTAAAAGGATAGTCCTTGTAGTATGTAGCATAGTGGCCGAGCTTGCCACAAGAATAACAAAAATGGGATAAGCGTTCATACCAAAAATCTAACCATAAAGTCTTGCCATTTAGTTGAATCAACTGTGGCTATCCTGGGGATGTTGATTGGATAGATCTGGTATTATCTAGATAATCGACTGATAGTGAGAGAAAATGGAAAGTAAAGAAGAAAATGAGATGCGAGTGGCTGCCTTATGTAAAAGTTTAGGGTACCTGTGGTCTGAGGAAGATGTAGTCGAAGTGTCTGCTGAAATACCTCTACAGAAAAGGGAGGAATGCCGTCGTACTCTCTTCGGCAAATTGTACTCCAAACCAAATGTCAATTTCCCTGCTTTTATCACAACAATAAAAAAAAGCTTGGAAAACAGAAGGGGTTCTGTGTACTCAAAAGGAACCAGGGCACTTTACATTTGTTTTTCAATCAGAATAAGACAAACAGAGAGTTATCAGAAGTTCACCTTGGTCATATGCCACTAATTTGCTTGTTCTGAAACAGTGCCTCCCTGAAGTCCCTGAACATTGCTATGATTTCAATAGGGCAGCTTTATGGGTGCGCATTGGAGGAGTTCCACCTGGTTGGAGATTAGACACATTTTTTACTGATCTGGGGAAAAGAATGGGAAAAGTTATTGAAGTACAACTCGATTCTACCAATACTGCCCAGAACAGGGGAGGTAGAGTTAGAGTAGAGATCGATCTGACTTTACCTTTGAAAGCGGCAGCTATTCTGGACATTGAAAACAACTGGCTGTGGGTGGAGTTTAAGTATGAGCGCTTACCACATTATTGCTACTCCTGTGGCAAAGTTGGGCACTATGCAACAGATTGCCTTGAGATCCCTTATGCTACTTCTCCCTGGGCAGTGAACAAGAAAGGGTTATTTGGACCCTGGTTGAAAGCAGAAAATATTGATCATAGTCCTTACTGGGAGGCGTTCTATGGGAAAAAAGAGGAGGATTTGACAGTAGAAGAAACTGTTCCTAATACTCCCTCTCAACCGGCTCAAGGGGTAGCCTGTGATATGCAAATTGTCACAAGCTGTAAAAAAAGATCAGAAAGCAGCACAGATCAGGAGATTAGCCCAGCAGGTGGAACTACTTTAGTGGAAAACAGAGATCGTGGAAAACAGATAGTATGCCTTGACTTCATCAACCCACAGCTCTTAAACGTGGGGAAAAGTAGCAAGAAAACCATGAAAGTACAAAAGGCAAAAAAACAGAAATGCACACCAACAACATCCTCTCTTCTTATAGATGAAGTAGACCTTCTGGAAACCCCAGTGAAATTGCTCCAAGATGGGCACGAATGGGCTTTGGTGGCTAGCCCTAATAAGCCACCACAGAAGCCATGAAAATCGTGAGTTGGAATTGTCAGGGGCTGGGCAACCCCCTGACAATCCAGGAATTAAGAGCCTTAATTGCTCTCGAAAGGCCCAGACTACTTTTTCTTATGGAGACAAAGAATAAAGCAACGATGGTGGATAAGATTTGCAAACAACTTCAATTCCAGAATCTCTACTTGGTTAATCCAATGGGAATAGCGGGGGGATTGGCTATCATGTGGCAAGAGGAGATTGATTTAAAGGTGCAAGCAAGTTCAAAACATTTCATTGATGTGCGATGTACTGATCCAGATAGCAAACAAATGATGCAGATCACCTTCCTACATGCTTCTACTGATTTTGGGGAACGACTGAACCTATGGCAAATGTTGGGTAATCTCAAACCTATAACATCTATGCCTTGGATATGTATGGGAGACTTCAATGAAATACTGTATGTATGGGAGAAAGTAGGGAAAAAAGAAGCAGACAACAATAGAATTGCAGCATTCCGAAATATGCTTAATGACCTATCTCTAATGGATGTAGACAGCCATGGATGTGCATTTACATGGGCAAATAACAGGGACGGATCAGATTTGGTTAAAAAGAGACTCGATAGAGTGCTCTGTACATTAGAGTGGAGAGTCACCTTTCATGAAGCAGAAGTTCAGGCTTTCCCAGCTATTGGATCTGACCATAGTCCCTTAGTCCTTCGATTGCATCCTAGTTTTCAGAAGAGGAAGAAACAATTTAAATTGGAAGCTTTCTGGACAGATCATCCAGATTATCAAATAGCTATCCAACAAGGGTGGGCAGAAAACACATCTCACTCCTCCTCATTTGTAGAGAAATTAGAGAGAACATCACAAGTACTCACAAAGTGGAGCAAAGAGAGATTTACTAATGCAAATATGAAGATCAAAGAGCTAAATAAAGCTTTAACAGCAATTACGAATCAAACATCCCAGCATACAAGCAAGAAGGAAGGGCAGCATATCATCAGTCAAATAGACACACTAAGAAAACAGGAGGAACAGTTCTGAGGAATGAGATCACGCATCAAATGGTTACATTGGGGAGATCAAAATACTAGATATTTCCATGCTATGACAATCAAACGAAGGCAGCAAAACCGTATCACAATGTTGCAACTAGAAGATAATAGCTTGTGCAGGGATCCCTTAACTCTACAGCAACATATTCAGTCTTTCTATATGGAGCTCTATAGAACAGAAGGCACAAGAAACTATCAAGCGGTACTTAATAAATGCCCATTCCCAATTACAGCGCAAATTAATGAAGAATTGGTGACAGTACCCTTATTGGAGGAAATCAGAGCAGCTGTTTTTCAAATGGGAGCTTTTAAAGCTCCTGGGCCAGATGGCTTTAATGGCATCTTTTACCAAAACTCATGGGAAACTGTAAAAACATACCTGCAGCAACTAGTTCAGGACTTTTTCCAGAAGGGAGTTCTTGATCCCAGGCTCAATCAGACCCATATAGTGTTGATTCCCAAAGTTCAAAATCCTGAAAAAATCAGCCAATACAGACCAATTAGTCTGTGTAACTTTAGCTATAAAGTCATCTCAAAAATCTTAGCAAACAGACTAAAGAAGTGGCTGCCACTTATCATTGAACCAGAGCAGAGTGCCTTTGTCCCGGGGAGGCAAATTCAGGATAATATCTTCATCGTACAGGAAGTACTGCATCAACTACGCATCACAAAAAAGAAGAAAAAATATCAGGCCATCTTGAAGTTAGATATGCAAAAAGCATATGACAGAATCGAATGGGATTTTGTTCGAGATAGTATGCTGCATATGGGTTTTAATGCTAAATGGGTTTCTCTAATTATGCAATGCATCACCACAGTATCATTCAGTGTGAAAATAAATGGCGAACCTACCTCCTTTTTCCATCCTTCCAGAGGAATCCGACAAGGTGATCCACTTTCACCCTATCTCTTCATTTTGATGTCCAATGTTTTAACATGGCTGATGAAAAAAGCAGTAGATGAGGATACTATCAGAGGGATACAGTTAAACAGATTCTGCCCTAAGCTATCACATCTGATGTTTGCCGACGATACTATCTTTTTTCTGGATGGAACCATTACAGAATGCCAGAATCTAGCCCAAATTCTTAACCAGTACTGTTATGCTACGGGACAAGCCATCAATTTAAATAAATCAGGGGTTTACTTTAGTGGTAATTGTCCAGAAACATTAAAGCACAACTTAGCTACAGAATTGCGAGTTCCTGTGCTACAGAAAACAGGAAAATACTTGGGTATACCTACAGAGTGGGGTCAATCCAAGAAGGAGATGTTTGCATGGATCCTGTCCAGAGTTAATTCAAAGTTAGCAGGATGGAAAGAAACCTTACTCATGAAGGCAGGAAAGGAAGTGCTAATAAAAAGTGTTGTGCAATCCTTACCTACTTACGCAATGTCCATTTTCAAGCTGCCCGTATCTATCTGCAGAGCAATAGAAAAACGAATTGCGTCATTTTGGTGGCAAACTGGTGAAGCAAAAAGAGGAATGCACTGGAAAAGTTGGGAAACTTTGAAAACTCGTAAAGACACTGGCGGACTTGGTTTCAAAGATCTGCTTACCTTTAATAGAGCTATGCTTGGCAAGCAAATATGGAGATTAGCTAATTCTCCTTCGGCCCTATGGTGTAGAGTGCTGAAAGGTATTTATTACCCCAATGGTGAAGTCTGGACTGCATCCAAGGGTCATCGACCCTCGTGGGGTTGGCATAGCTTATTGCTCGGCAGAGATACAATCAAAAACAATATCCAATGGTCAGTAGGGGATGGACATTCTATTCGCATTAGAGAAGATAGATGGCTATCACAAGGTGTCATTGGGGGTCAAGCAAACCAGAACGAACCTACGACAGTAGCTGAATTGATAAATGCAGAATATAGAGGTTGGAAAGAATAGGCAATCCATCAACTCTTTGATGATACCATTGCAAATGGAATTTTAGCAATTCCCCTAAGCCAACAACCACAACCAGATGAACTTATATGGACAGGCAACAGTTCTGGGCAATATTCTGTTAAAAGTGGATATAACAGAGCACGGGAAACGGAAAGCAGAGCAGATCAGAACCGACCCTCCTGCTCATTTCAACCACCACGTACCTTATGGACTCAAATTTGGAATCTCGAAGTGCCACCCAAAGTTCGAAGCTTTCTCTGGAGCTTTTGTCAAAACGCCTTACCGACAAAGGAAAACCTGCATAAACGAACAATTACCTCAGACCCACTATGCCCATTCTGCCGATCAAGTGAGACAACAGAGCATCTGTTTTTGCTATGTAAATGGACACAGAAAGTTTGGGGAGCACAAATTTTCGACAAGATCAGACCAAACAGGAGTATTAATCGCACAGACCAGTGGCTTATCTCAGCTTTCAGTAAAGAAACAACCTCACCTGATCGCGAGCTCACTGGAATGATACTGTGGAACATTTGGAAGGCGCGAAATAACTGGATCTTCCGAACAATCGTCCCCAAACCAGCAGATCTACTGAGGTCTGCTCAGGAACAACAGAGTTCGTTCAGCAGAGGTAAACCCAGCAACAACAGAAACGCTCGCAAACCAGACAAACCTGCACGATGGTGGCCTCCGGACGGGCAGGATCTGAAACTTAATGTTGACGCGGCATGGAATCCTGGTCAATTTCTGTGCTCAGTGGCTGGAATCCTTCGCGATTCGACTGGAAGGGTGCTGGAGGGCTTCGCAGTAAAGGCTAGGGTTTCTTCGGCGAATGAAGGGGAAGTGCAGTCGCTTTTACACGAGCTTCAGTTCATTCGGGAGCTTCAATTGTCGCACGTGAGAGGGTTTGGAAGCCGAACAGGAAAGTTGATTATTGAGAGTGACTGTTCAGGGGTGGTGGACATGGTGGTGGGCCGGGCCGAAAGTTCTTGGAATTTAAAAGAAGCAGTGCGTTTATGTAGGGATATGTTAAACTAAAGCAATACCGTTTCGGTTTGTCACTGTCCACGCCAAGCAAATGCAGCTGCAGATTGGATAGCACGTAACCATAATTCTCAGTCTCTCCCTAGTAACTGGTTAATTTCCCCCCCCCCCTTTCCTTTATGGAATGTTTTATGTGCAGATCTTTCTTCATCTGCATTTTGTAAGAATCCTTCGTGATTAAGTAAAAACTCAATTATGTTTTGACCAAAAAAAAAAAACTGTCCTATCTTTAGAGGTTCCCTAACATCAAGATCAACCCGAGCTTTTGCAGTTTGGATAGGAGTACCCTCTTTGCTATTGATACGAACTTCTAGGATTCTTCCTATGTTTCTAACAGCTCTTGTAATCATATTTTCAGAACACTATTCAAGTGGAATACCCAGGACGTGCACCCAGAATGGACAGGTCAAAAAGCTATAACATTGCAAGGGTGTGTTAGGGATCCAGGCCTTAAATATAACCAAATGGCCGGAAAAAAGCCAGGGGCCCCCATCTAGAACATGTTGTCTATCCGCAGCAAACTTGAATTTAGCAACATACAACCCTTCTTCCCTACCAGAGATCTCGACTTGGTCTATTCGCCATACACGCCTTAGAGTACTTTGAAAGGCTTGTAAATTGATGGATGGATTAGATAGAACTTTACCAATCAAGGACAACTTGCAATCTTCAACTGTCGCTGCAGGTGGGTGTCGGTCTAGACATCAATTCGTTGTTTCGGCCAAAGTCGGCCCATTCGGGAACATAGGGTAGCGAGTCGAGCGACGCTGTCATCATCAGTTTCGGCCAAGAACTCAGAATTCAGTAATTAGTCCCAAACAGAGAATCAATTCGAAGAAAGACACTGACATGGAGCAGAGGATTAGCGAAGGAGTGAGTTGAGGAAATTAGGAATTGGGAAAAATGAGACAGATGAAATCGAGTAAAGTTAGTTGATGAGGGATGGGTCGCATGCAGCAAAACAGTAAAGTGGGTATGAATGCATTTCGATCATAAGAGAACTATCTGGTGGAGAATTCGAAGATGGGTAGGAAGGTGATAAAAAAGGAGAACATAGGGTAATCGCGAAGGGAAGGCTAACGATGACAAGAAAACGAGGATGAAGGCGAGGGTAGAGATAAAGGGTTAGGGTTTAAAGCTACCATGGAGGTAGAGGTGGCAAATGGGTGGGTCGGGTCGGGTATGGGTCGGGCCAAAAATGGGTCGACCCATATTTGACCCATTTAACCCGTTTCGATCTATATTCTTGTAGTGTAAATCTTACGACCCATACCCGACCTGACCCATATATGACTCATACCTGACCCGACCCATATTATTGAAACACATTTATATTTAACTCAATTTAGTTTCTTAAATAAAAACTTCACACCAAATTTAAAATGTAAATAAAATAAAAAAATGTGAAAAACCTTTAAATTAAAATACTTTTGAAGAACTCTTAATAAGAAATTTTTTGATGAGCTAATAATAGATATGAAAATAATATTTATTTAAAACAAATCTTCTGGAATGCAAGAATGTATAGCTTATTGATTGTAATTATTTTAAATTTTGGTTGATTTATTGATTTTAGTTCATCAAGTTAAAAATTACATTATGATGTTTTGAATTTTTATTTATTAATCTCAACAGCATCGAGCTTCGTCTAAAAAGTACTTCTCCAATATGTATATGGATATCTATCTACCAAATATCATTAAAAAAAATCGACTTTTTTTTATTATTTTAATTTTTTTGAATTTTGTTTATTATTTTATTATTTTATTATTTTCTCTTTTCTTTCTTCTTCCTCCTCCTTCTTCTGCATTGTTACTCCGTCGACGGTGACGGTGACCGGCCAAGCCACAATTCGGCAAGATCAAGGTTCCGCCCGTCTGGGCGAGCCCGAGCTACCGAGCTTCATCGCGGTCGGTGAGCTAGGGGCTCGGCCGATCCAGGCGAGCCCAAGCTCCGTCGCGGTCGGCGAGCTTGTGGCTTGCCAGATCCAGGTGACCCCGAGGTCGGCCATGGCCGGCGAGCTCGCGGCTCGATTGATCCAGGCGAGCCCGAGCTCTGACGCGACCGGCGAGCTCGCGGCTTGCCAGATCCAGGCGAGCCCGAGCTCGCCCATGGCCGGCGAGCTCGGGGCTCGCTTGATCCAAGCGAGCTTGAGCTCCATCGCGGCCAGCGAGCTCACGGCTCGCCAGATCCAAGCTCGCCCGAGCTCCATCGAGGCGAGTCGCAGCGGCGAGCGACGAAGGCGAGCGGCGAAGGTGGGTCGAAAATGGGTCTCTGAGGAAGCACACCGTCTTGAATGGAGGAGGTTCATGTTTTTTAGATTTTGAAAATGGGTCGAAAATGGGTTAGAATGTGTGACCCATTTTCGACCCATATAGAGTTGAACTTAAAACACCTTGACCCATTTTAATTGGGCCATTATAACTTCATAACCCATATTTGACCCACTTGTGAAAAATATGGGTCCAAAATGGGTCCATGACCCATTTTGCCACCTCTACATGGAGGTAGAAAACGAGCTCTACATGTCGAGAGAGGGTAAAGGCTCACAGGTGATTTTGCGAGAACCTAACATTATACCATACGTACTTCATATCACACACTCTTTTTTTCTTTTTTTTGGTCGAATCATATTACATACTTCAAAAAGTGCAGGCATCCTCCCACTTACTTGCTTATATTTACTACACTAAGGTAATGTAACATTGTCGACCAATCTCAACACTACTCATCTATTTTTTCCATGTAAATGATAAATTGAAATATCATAAGTAAAAGTTAAAAAACACTCGTATTCTTAGAAATTACTGCTCATACTTTCTTTTTTCTCTTTTATTGAGCACTCGTCCTCTGTTAATAGCAATTCATCAATTCCTTTATAGTGCTGCTAAATTTTTGTAGACTGTAGCTCGACCAGCCTCTTTTAGTAGCCAGTTGAGATGATTCATTCTATTATCATTTTAATACATGACAAGGTTTTTTTGCACGGAGTACAATCTATGATGTATTATTACGAGGAGATCCACTGTAAATAGATGAACACAATAAGTATATAAATATATAAATATATATATATATATATATATATATCTATATATTTATATCACTTCATAATTTATTATATTACTCTTTGATTGATTCCATTTAATATGTGTTTATATATATCACTTCATAATTTATTATATTACTCTTTAATTGATTCCATTTAATATGTCACGCTAATGATGTAATAGGACTATCCACATCAAAGACAACAAAATGGAACATTACCACATAGATGAGTGACCTTGTGGTGCTGAATAGAGTCGAAGATGATCTTCCCGGATACGTTCTGAATACGCACATTGACACCGCCGAGCGCTGCCATCGCCCACGTGAAGCACCACTCGTTGCACTTGTGCATGTCCAACGTCCATAAGAACACTGGCGACTTCCCTATATCATATTGGAGGATCAGCCCTAGAGAGTCCAAGTATGCCGCCCGGTGGCTGTACGCCACTGCCTTTGGTGTCCCTGTCGACCCCGAAGTGAAGTTGACCGAGATGGGGTCACACTCTTTAGCCGGACTCATGGCTTGGAAATCGCTCTCTCCTGTAGCTAGGATTTGCTCATAATCTCGAACCTCAAGATCACATTGGGTTGGACTTGTTAGCTGGGTTCACTCCTATGTGGAGGAATCCCAAAAATGGCTTGAGCACATATAATAAGTTATATGGAGAAATAGAGTTTCTCACTATCTTCAGAGTGGTAGCCGCAAAAAGAAGTAGTAACAAGAGAAAAAGAGAAAGCAAAAAATCTGGGGGTTGAGACAATATCCGATTTACATCAAGCTAGCATCGGAGGTTGATTCGTGGTCCGATTGAGCTGAAATTTTGTCAGCATGTTCGTGACGCAATTTTCTCGAATCTGAGCGGTTTGATTTTTGTTTGAAGCTGCCTACATCAGGTTTTTCGTGGATTGATCAAAACCTACGTTTTTGGTCAGATTTATTCTTGATCTCTTGTGAAATTCATATGTATTGCCAAGAATTATGTTCTTGAGGTCTTTGCTGCTATGTACCTCTAGTATTTGCTAGAGAAGAACATTGTTCACCCAATTTTGTTGATAGTGAAGATTTTCGGGTGGACTCCGGTCCCTTGGTTTTTTATCTTCTCACATCGAGGAGGTTTTCCACGTAAAAAAATCGTCTTGTGTTCGCATGCTTGATATTTATTTTACTCTACTATATCGATTCCTATTAGGTTAACACAAGAGGGGAGATTATTTTATTCCGTTGCGTTAATTCGATATTGTTCGAATTGTTACTGTTCTCCAATCAGGACGGTCCAGTGAAACGTCGTGGATTGCAACAAGGAGTGGCTTGGGATCGCGGTGGCTGTCTTGGAGCCGCATGTTGTTCTCGTTGTTGATGACGTTGGAGAGAACGTGTGCGAACGCAGAGTCGAGGAAGATGACTTTGGGTCGGAACCGTTGAAGAATGATCGTCAAAGCGTGCTCGTCAAGGCTTACATTGAGCGCGGAGAGAGTCGCGCCAGCCATTGGAACCGCGAAGTGGAGCTCGTGCAGTGCAGCGATGTTTGCTGCCATAGCTGCAACCTGCATGGACATTACAACGAATAGTGACCTTTAATTATCTAATATAACGCACTGTCAAAACTATATGTGACAAGTAAATAACGGGTACATTTACACATTAATATCATGTGATTGGTAGGTGATTGAGATTTGCGTAACTAAAAATAAAGAAAAGTTGAACACAAACTAAACGCTAGGAAATTTTCATAGATGTTTCGGAAGTATCACTTGACGGTGCTTCTGAATAAATAATAATATCCAGATTATTTAATGGTCTAATTAGGAACTCTTACTAGAGCCGCCACGCCCTAGACGGTAAAGATGCATCTAATCGGTCGGTGGTCCTTTCCTTTTCAAGAACTTCTGTCCAAAGATGGCCGTGAATTGATTCTATTGTGAAATAAAATATCACAACTTAGGTATCTAGGGAATAGTCGCTTCAAAGTGAA
The DNA here is from genome assembly GCA_007663325.1 of Eucalyptus pauciflora. Classification (NCBI taxonomy): domain Eukaryota; kingdom Viridiplantae; phylum Streptophyta; class Magnoliopsida; order Myrtales; family Myrtaceae; genus Eucalyptus; species Eucalyptus pauciflora. The sequence goes on along the minus strand of VMYD01000105.1, from coordinate 185,874 downwards.
TTTTCCCTAAATACATCTATTTAATTAAATTATAGATTTAATCTGAATATATAAATTAAATTATGCTAAAGTTGAAATAAAAGCCCATTTCATCTTCTTCTTTTTTTGGGAAAGAAATTAAAGAAAAAGAAAGACGATTTCCAATTTATTCTTCAGTAAATGGGTTGTGAAATGCTTTTTCTATTTCTAGACTGTCCAATATTTGTTTTACATCTTCTATGCGAAAATAGTCCATTTTCATAAGTTCTTGGCAATCTTTCAAACTTTCCATATTTCATATGAGACATTATATAATCAAGAGTCGATATGTATTGTTGCAGGCTACAGATCGTGTGCAGTTTGATTTTCCAAGGTTGATGCCGCACTAAAATGAACCCATTGAACAAGTCCTTGCAGCAAATCAACGTACAACCCAAGTTAATTGGCCCTAGATGACTTCCTCGATAGTCATTACACCGAAATAACTTGGGTTTTGCTAGCATAATAGTCTTTAGGATACTATGAGAATAACAATACATTGTGAGTCATAAATTCTTGAAAAAAGTGAGTCCTATAATAATTTATAATTATTTGTAATTTGATTTTTTGTGGTTGATCCACATCCATTGTAAGACTCCCCTTTAACCTTTCCTCTCACAAGAGAAAGAAAAAGTTAAAACGGCCCACGAGTTAAGGATGAAAAGGTTGACTCCCCTATGACTCCTTCGAGTCAAGGAGAATGATTGGAATATGATGACAATTCAAGGAGAATTTTACGCGAGGTCCATCTTCACCTGTTCATACGCCTCGTATACTTTTATAGGTGGAAACATGCCATGATTACAGGGACCACTAACTTTTGTTTCTCGTTAATTTGGTGTGAGTAAAGTGCATGCGTTATTAGAGCACATGACCTCAAAAAAATGTATAAATAATTTAATTTATATTCAAAGATCGAGTAGGACCTCTTTGACTCAAAAGAATATATATTACATTAAGAGAGAGAAAGCTTTGTGATTGTGCAAACCCTTTCGATCGGGAATATATATTACATTAAGAGAGAGAAAGCTTTGCGATTGTGCAAACCCTTTCGATCCGGGGATTAATGCGTTTATTGTTTTAGCAATAATGGTTTAATAGGGAGTTAGCTGTGGACCCAAAATTTATGACGTGTGGGACTCCTCTTCGTGGGAGGGTGAAGATTGAGATGGCGCCATCTTGGGTTTTCACATTATAAAAAAGACAAAAATGGTTTTCCAAGTGAATAGTAAGAGTTTGTCCCCTTATAGTCTATAGTCACTGTTGACGAGGCTAGAATTCCAACGCGGAGAGGTGCAGGGTCAACGTGCTCAAATGATTTACTTTACTATTATTATAGTGTGTAGAGAAAATATTGGTTATGATTGATAAATATAAAAGAGTGAAACAATTTATGTTATATTAATTTTACTGATATAAAATAACTAAAGGGTATTACAATAATTTGAGCCAGAGGAGCAATTTATATTTTACGAAATTCCATCCTTTTCAGATACAAAGAAATCAGCTATAATATTAGTATTTCACTTAAAAAAGTTTAGTTTCATCTGAGGTCTTGTATTGTTAGTTCTGTATATATTATAGATTACCATATTAAGAGAGGATTCTCAAGTTTTAACCCAACCACCTCCTATATGTCGAGATTGTAGTGTTCTTTTTGTATTCGTGGTGGTTGTAGTCGACAGTCCTTAATGGTAAGTCCCACACAGCTTATGGACTTTTTTGGAATAACATAGATAATGGAGGAGCACGGGCGTGGCAACCCGTTGACCTCCATCTTGACCTAATTTGGCAGACTGAACGGTTCCACATGGGTTCTCCTCCCATCTCTTGATAGACCATCTTAGAAACGAGGAAAGAAAAAGAGACCCAAGATAGCATTTCTGGTGCATGCATATCTGGTGCGATGTTTGCTTGATCCGATGACGGTTCATGTGCACAAAGTGCACATGAACTCGACACCGTGCAACGAGAATTGCACCAGAATTGCACCGTGAGGAACAATCTATCTGTAGAAAGATCTTTGTCCCTCCCGCTTTTCTTAGGTTCATAGCTTCTCACGGGATGACCCTGATCAACTGCCTTATTCCCTCCATTTGAGACCACGAGCTTAAGAAAACTAAAAGCTAATGGAAGCAAGAAAGAAAGAAAGCGAGGACCCCTTTTCATTTGCATGAAACACAAGGATATAATGAAAGACGGGGGAAACAAGATAGAAAGATTTACGATATCCCTCGCGAGTTCTTCAACCTATCGCGAGATCTGCTGCAGAGTTTTTTAAAAGATCCTAATTCCTATAACAAATTTAAAAAATTGGCAATGTCAACTGTCGGTTTAAATTAAAGTAAAGCTCCACAAGAATCAATCGAAAGAAATCTCTTTCAAAAGGCTTCTCTTAATGGCTTTCTAAAAGTAATCTCTGCGCTCGGCTTGTCGCCAGGGGAAGGAACTCCGAAATTCCCTTGTTCTTTATTTAATCAATCTCATTCATCACGCTAATAATTGCCCGACTATAATGATACCCATTATACATTTTGCCTTGCTTTCTCAAGATATTATTAATCGCGTACAACGACATCGCACATTGCGAAAGCGTCATAGCTGATTCATATCGAAAGAAGACGGACAAATCTCTGCTCTACCCTCGCAGGCACTATATATTTCTTGCCATGCCAAGTTGCTCGACCAATCTGATTTGCAAATGAAAATCGGGTTATTTCGCTAGGCCGCTTTCAAAATAACTTACATAGTATGATGGAGCTCCATGAAGATCTTGGGCAATAGCCAGTAGTAAAAGCAACTCCACAAAAGCTTAGTGGCCAGCCAGCTCGAATGTGGCCCGTTTGACCGCGACGCAAGTATAAATTACCTAGATCGGACAAGGTACAAAAAGAATAAGAGAGTTAAGTACTGTGGCGACATTGATGTCGATGATTGGCCGATTTAGTCGGGTATAGAAGGAAGACCAGTGAAACAAAGAAAGACTTGGAAACCAATGCGATGCGTAGAGGAAGTTGCTACGAGGTTTACTAAGAAAACCAAGTCAGATGATCGTGATGTTGTAAAGAGGAATGACGACAATTCCATCACTAAAACCGATCGTGCTTCTTTTTTAATTTATTAGTACACACTATAAATAAATAAATGAATAAATGAATTGGGTCTGTTTTGTCGCCTTGAGTTTTGCTCCGATAATTTTTGTCTAAGGTGGTTTAATTTTGTCCTCTTTGGTACCTAAAGCGATAAGTTATGTTTTCGCCGCCTTTGTCCAAAGGCGATAAATTATGATGGTCTTGGTTATTTAATTTTTCAGGTCAGCAAGAAAATTATAATTATATAAGAAGTACATAAACTTTTAAAGATAAGCAAAACGAAGTAGATCAAAGGCCAGAGTACGACAAAACAAAGCAAACTTTAGAAAAATAGAAAACAAGAAAGATCAACAGAGCACCAAAAGGCTTAAGCACGCACTCATTCCATAAGAATACATCTATCACGTAAAATGATCAGCGGTCAATCATTGAATCTTATATCTTCGTTAGTGACGAGTACGTGTTGGAAATCCCTTCTTTAGTAACTACGGTGTTGCCATGTGCACCTAGGTTCAGTTTTCTCTACACCATCACTATATGAAGACATTAAAAACTGATTGAACAAACACAAATATAATAGAAGAGTAGTTCTTCATGATTTAACTAGATGCCAGAGCACTGTTGAAACTAAAAACAAAGGATTTGCACAAGGACAAATCACATGGGTATCAAATTCCAAAAAATATATTATGAAACTCCCAGATCTTAAGCATATGACTTACATAGGGACATAGTACAAGGGGTCAAATCCCTAAAAATATATTTATTAAACTCCCGGGTCTAAACGAGAAGATGATAAATCCTAAATCTAGAATCAGAACGGGGGAGTTTAAACTCTCAGATTTAGAACTAGATAGACAGAAAAAAGCTCTCAAATTTAGATCGAAAGAAAATAAAATAAAAAGAAAAGAACAAAAAGACTCAAACAGAGTCAACAAGAGAGGAGGGAGGGTGAGACTAGTTTAAACCCTACCCAAGTTGAAGGTTGAAGAAGACGGTGTAGAGAGAGAGGAGAAAGTAAGAGAAAAAGGACTTTAAGATCGCGTTACTTATAAGGGAAGTAAACTCTTTCTTTTTTCTGTTAGTATTGACTGGCTAAGAGTGACAAAAACTCTTTCCATTAGTCGAGTCTATGATTTTGCTACTTTAGGTTTGAATTTCGGGTTAGGCACCAAAGACTATGAATAAATGGTTTTGTTTAGTAAATTAATTGTCGCCGTAAGTTTAAAATTTTGGGTGAGGGACGGTGACGGAATACTTCTAGTTTCATTCTCTTAGACATTGTTGATATGTTTTTAATTAGAGTTTGATTATAATTATTTATAAAATTCGGTCACTCCGACCTCGTAACCACCATGACCTTGCCAAGTTGCCATGAGAGAACATAAAAAAGAGAGAATAAAAAAAAGGTCTACAAAAGCTCACCGAGAGGCGGCGGGCAACAAGCATGATGGGCGGCGGGAAAACGAACAACAATGAGGAGTCGTGAGTGAGATTGTGTGTGTGAATACACTATGATTGTAAAATGCACTATAACCATGCATTATTATAAAGGAAAAAAAAACCACCAAAAACCCCAAACTTTACCCAAAGTGACAAATTTACCCCAAACTTTGCAAACTGTGACACATTTACCCCATTAAGGGCATTTTCGTCTTATTTTTTCTGTTTTTTTTCTTCTTTTTAAATTTTTTTTTTCTTGTCTCTTCCCTCCACCGGCCATGGCGGAGCCCTCGCCCGACGCCGGTGGAGGGAAGAAATAACAAATAAAAAAAAAGTTTAAAAAAAAGTAAAAAGACCAAAATGCCCCTATGATTTGGGGTAAATGTGTCACACAAATGAAATTTTAGGGTTTTTTGTGTCACAAATAAAAGTTTGGGGTAAATGTGTCATGGTTAGCAGACTTCAAGGTTTTTCGTGTCACAAAAAAAGTTTGGGGTAAATTTGTTACTTTGGGCAAAGTTTGGAGTTTTTTGTGGCTTTTTCCCTATTATAAATGGACAAAACAACAATTCACTATAACGAAAATGATTGGCAGATGATTATTGAATGTCTTATTTTTTGAAACTTAATTCGAAACAATTGGCTGGCATTTAATATATCAACCATCTTTTCTTTTACAAAAAGTATAGAATATTTCAAAAAAATAGGGTTACAAACTTTACATTGCAGTGAAAATGCACATGGTCGCATTTATACGAGAAATTGGCATTTGAAAGTTTAACAAAGTAAAGATATTATTTGCCTGCAGTAAACATAGCATGTATGCTTCTTGCCATTCATTGTATTTTTAGCTTTTGACTCTAATTTTTTTTTCCAGTATTTAAAATTTATATAACTTTCTAGTAATAAAAATTAATTCGAAATTATTTTACATGCTTCCCCTCCTAAAAATAATTCGAATGCTTATCCACTTTCTTTATATGCATAACCCTCCTAATAATCATTCTCTTATTTTTTCCTAAAGTGTAAATAAACAAAATATTAAAATTTTTATCTCTCCATCCAATTAAAGCTTGCTATCTTATTATTAATTCATTATGATGGTGCACAAGAAATGAAAAATAATGCATACGGTAGTACTCTTTTAAACTAACTAGTAAATAAGTTAACAATTTTATGAATGAGTTACTTTATTAGTAAAAGTGGCCTTAGTTTAAACTTCTCATGGATAGATTCTGATTTATTTTATAGCCCGAAATATGTATAGATATTGATGGGGCAATTACCAATTTAAACTTAGACTTATTGTAGAGATATCAATTAAATTCCAAACTTCCAATTTGACCAATGTAGTTTTAAAATTTTGTGCAATATTCCAATGTAGTCATTGCGGTTAATTATCAAAGAAAATTGCTAACATGTGACGATCCATGCAGGACATGGTTTCAAGTAAAATTGTTCACTTTAGTGTGCTATGTCGGCCGACCAATGATGATTGGATGCTACGTTTGCAATTTCCAATTGGCAATTGGCTGAAAGGGTTCCATTGGAATTTGGTACAAAGATTTAGAACTATATTGGCGAAATTAAAAATTTTAAAACTGAATTAACATTTGTACAATAATTTAAAATTTCAATGAAATTTGACACAAAGGTTTAGAACTACATTAATAAAATTGAAAAGTTTAAGATTGAACTAACATCTGTATAATAAGAAGGATTGATTTGATAATTCTCTCAATATTGATATGTAAAATTTTTAAAACTAGAATACCATTGTGAATTTTGACGAAAAACAAACAGTTATTTTTCCCTTTTTAAAATGGTAAAAAACAAACGGACACTAGGATTATTCAAGACGGCTATGGATATAAACAAAGTGTATCATTTTGTTTCAATCTTCCATTTGAATAACCATATTATAAATTTCTGATTAGGGCAATTGCTAATAGTATGGACCTTGGTGATTCATTACTTGATATTCATTGGAATATGCAGAGCATTTGAAATTTATAAACAATTAATCGGTTTTGTAATATTCTTCGGAATCGTTTTCACCTGGAGGACGGGAAACATACATTGAGAAGCAAGGAAATTTAGATCTTGTGTGGCTTTTAGCCCTAAATCGACCTATATAAATATTCAAAGATTAGCTAGTCTACGCCTCAAAACTCGGAAGTCCGCGAAATCTCTCAATATATAAAAAATTATATAAGGTACATAGTCAAGTGTAGAACACTTTTATACAAAGAGTCATGGAATGGAATCTCTCATCCCCTAATGAATTAAAAACCGATATCTATTTATACCAAATCTATCTTCCCCTAAAATAGTCAAGCGCTAGGCGACGGACAAGATTTCCACGTTAAAAACGTAGACCAATGCAAAGAAAACAACACAAATGACACAAATAGATTATAAAAGTCAACACGTTCATGGAATAATCACAGTTAATGCAATTTTGTTGCAAATTGAAGATGGTTCACGTCAATGTAAACCTAACACGGGTACTCTTCATTATTTTTATTGCAGAATCTCGAGACCATCTTCATCTTCGCCCCGAATTTTACCTCCAAGACTCGAATTGGCATTATAAGGGGCATCAGGGTTTGAGCATGAGGGATTGATTAGGGGATTTTGGGGGCAATTTCTATACACCGTGCATTATGAAGAAATGACGATATTTATCTAAACAGAAAACAGCATTGTTTATTGAAAATCCTTTCACATCATTCTATCGTCGTTACACGTAAAACAACCAATGTTAATTGGACAATCACATTAGATAAATCAGGCGAGACTTTCCTGATAGGATCTAATTGCACTCCCCCCAAATTTAGGATTATCTTGCTTTGATAAAAAAAGTTTAAGACTTAGTTGGTTTCTGTATAATAATTTTAAGACCAATTGTGTTGTTTCCCCTAAATTAACCTATGTAATATTCAAAGACGGGCTAGTTCCCACCTCCAAAACTCGAAAGCTTGGCAAAATTCTCGTTTTATAAAGAAGTTATATAAGGTAACCTGCGGTTGTAGTGTAGATTTTACACAAACAATCATGAAATGGAGTCCTTTATTTACTAATAGCAATTACCGAAATCAATAACTGTATCCGTGCTAGTGGGAGGACTCTACTTAGTAACGATCTTTTTAACGCCAATGTCCTATATAAAGGTCCTAATAAAAATATGATATTTCCTATACTGTATGAACTTGGAGTTCATCACCTGCAAAGGTCAATCACATCATTTTGGAAGGTACCGGTCAAGAGGTAGAAGTCAAGCAAAATGTCTCTAAATTAAGGGGTTTCATTTTTGCCAGCTTCAATTTAGCTGTTGAGCTCACATGTAGGATCTGCCGTTCTTCCAAGAATTAGTCATCCATGATTTTCGGATCATAATTCTTTTAACTTATCAAGGTCTACTCCCAATTAGTTAGATATACCTCTCTTATGATATATTATATAATTATAATATATATGTATAATAGTGATGTTGCCGTGATGTCGCCTCATCAATCATACTTTTCCATTGATCATGTGGACATAACTTGTCTTAACGATCATCCCGATTTGAGTAATTGTCGAAAGCAATGCCATGTTTTTTTTTCCATGTTGAAATGAAATATAATGCATGCGATAGTATTCTTTTAAATTAAATAGTAAATAAGTAAACGATTTTATCGATGAGTTACTTATTTAGTAAAAGTAAATATGGCCTTAGCTTAACTTCCGATGGAAAGATTTGGATTTTTTTTATAGACTGAAATATATATAGATATTGATGGGACAATTTCCAATTCAATCTTAAATCAATTGTACGAATGTCATTTTAGTTTTAAATTTTCCAATTTGACTAATGTGCTTTTAAATTTTTATGTCAAATTCCAATATAGTCATTTTGGTTAATTGTCAAAGAAAATTGTTGACACGTGACAATCCACGTAGGACGTTGTTTCAAGTAAGATTTTCCACTTCAGCATGCCATGCTGACCAATTGATGATAATTGCACACCATGTCCATGATATCCAATGGCAATTGACCAGAAGAGTTCTATTGGAATTTGGCATAAAGGTTTTAAATTATATTTATGAAATTGAAAAGTTTAAGATTGAGTTGACATCCGTACAATAAGAATAATTGATTTGATAATTTTCTTGATATTGATACATAAAATTTTTTAAGCTAGAATAATATTGTAAATTTTGACGAAAAACAAAAAAGGTTGTTTTTCCCTTTTTTAAATGATAAAAAACGAACCAACACTTAAGATTACTCAAACGGCTGTGGTGGTAAACAAAGTTTATCATTTTGGTTCGATATTCCATTTGAATTACCATATTATAAATTTCTAACCAGGGCAATTTGTAATAGTATGGGCCTTAGTGATTTGGTTACTTGATATTCATTGGAATATGCGGAGCGTTGAAATTTATTAGAAACTAATCGATTGTGTAGAATTATTTGTACTCTTTCAGAAAAAGTATCAAAAAAGTCTTAAACATATCGCATTGATACTTATTCAGTTCTAAATATTTTAATTTGACCAATTTAGTCCTAAACTTTTTCACATTAGTACTTATCCAGTCTATTAGCCCAATTTAGGTCTGAAATTGTTGACGTGGATGCTAACCGTCTTACGTGGCATGGCCGGTGTTAACGTGGATATTTGTAATAATATTGTAATATTTTCTTGAATGTTTTGAATTTTTAAAATAACTTTTTTCTTCTTCTTTTTTTCCTTCTCCCTCTTCTTTGCCTTTTCTTTTTGCAGGTGGCCATCGTCAGCCATTGGCCACAGCCATGGTCGGCGAAGGTTGGTCTTGCTTGTGTCACCCTCGTTGGCCGCAGGCGATGGTTGGTCTCGCTAGGGTGCCCCTAGGCGAGGGCTAGCATCAATTGTCTAGGTGTGACCAAGGAGGCCCCTTGCTAGATCTCGCAACTGACCATCGCCTAGGTGAGCCTTGGTGAGGCAAACCCTCACTTAGGTGAGTCGAGACATGGAAAGGCCGCCTTGGTCTAGGCAATGGTTGGCCTTGCTAGATTTGGTGAGGGGGCCTCGTTTGGTCACGCCTGGACAGCTGGCGCTCGCCCTCGCCCAAGGGTGGCTCGAAGAGGCCAACCATTGCGTGCAATCAGCAAGGGCAACCCAAGCGAGGCCAACCCTCACCAGCCATGGTTGTGGCCAGTGGCTGGTGATGGCCATCGGCAAAAAGAAAAATCGAAGAAGAGGGAGAGGGAAAAAAGAGAAAAATTCAAAAAATGTTAAAAATTAAAATATTATTAAAAATGTTCACATCAATGTCGACTGTGCCATGTAGGATGACCGATATTCATATTAATAATTTATGGCCTAAATTGACTAGATGGACTAAATTTGTACTAATGTGAAGAATGCTTTTAACTAGATTGGTCTAATTAAAAGGTTTATAACTGAATTGGCACAAATACAATAAGTTTAAGACTTTTTGATACTATTCTCTATTTTTTTTCACCAGGAGAACATGAAACAGGCATTGAGAAGCTAAGATATTTTAATCTTATGATGACTTTAGTCCTAAATTGATATATATATATATAAATACTCAAAGCCTAGCTAGTCTAAATCTCCAAAACTCGGAAGTCCACCAAAATTCTCATTATATATAAAAAAAATTATGTAAGTTGCATAGTCATGTGTAAATTGACCACACTGTGTGCCACTCCCCCCCCGGGCGGAATTCTGTACAAAAGTCGGACTTTGCCACTCCATCGTGAGACCCGATACGTGCATCTACTGCAGAATTTTTTTAAAGGGAAGATATTGGGTAACCGTGCCATTAGAGTCCAAATTCTAACGGTGGGTTCTCCACCACAAATTTTTTCAAGGAAACCTGTTAACCTGTTTAACTGGTTTCCTTTAAAAAAAAATTAAAATTGGAATATCTTACTCTAAAATCCCATCAGATTCCTTCATAAGATAAGAGAAAAAATTACATGGAAAACACAAAATTTAAGAATTATTCGAATACCAAAATATAGATACTCACAAGCAGAATAATATAATCCATAACAAAAAAAAAAATAGTTAATGTCATTCGAAAGATCAATTTAAGTTTTTTTTTAATATGAAAAAAAAAAATATTGGCTTTGAGACTAATAACGAAATTATTGTGCTTTTCAATGGCTTCTCATTCTTTTGGCTCAAATCAAGTCGCTCCAAAAGGATTCTCACTGACTAGAATTAGGATAGTGATATTGGTAATGCATGATAATATTTTTTTAAAAAAAATGACCTAAACATGTATGATGAATTAGTAAACAAAAAAATTATCCATTCATTTGAATATCATATACGAAGATGTGCAAAGACTTAACAAATTACAAGATCAATCTTAGGATGTCATGAGTTAAAAAATAAAGTCAAAAAAGAATAATTCAATAACACATAACCACATGACACCTGACTCTACGTCGATTCATATAAATTAGAAGTTAATTTTGTAGCAAAGTAATTTTCTTCAAAACAAAACAATAATAAGTACAATAATTATTTCTTCCTTAATTACATATTTTATTTTTGAGAATACCTATGGCAACCTATCTGATCCAATTTCCAAGTGAGTGAAAATCATTTAAATTCTCTTGAGTGCCCTTGAGGGTTATGTGACTAGGGTTTTTTTTTATACATTTTTTCTGTTTTATATTTGTTGAAAAAGCAACGTAAGACTCCACGGTAACACCACACCACTATTTAACAGTGACTAGTCAACAACATTAGTATTTTTATATATTGTTTTAACGTAATAACTAATTAGAAAAAAAAAATATTACGGTGCCATAATCCTTTCTTTTCTTTGGCTTTTTTTTTTTGGTCATATTTTCTTTAGCTTCCACGGTAGAAGTAATTAAAGTGTGTGTATCTTACAAAATTATATTTAAATTCTTCCACAAGATTAACCAGTTGCCATGAACTTGCAAAACAAATATACGGACAGAATTGCACCGTCATTAATTACAAATAACAGTACCGTCTTCTTAGCAAAGTTCTTTTTAAAAGATCCAAATTGTTATTCCTGATCCCAATACAGCGTGTTCGTCAGACTCATTCCAATAGCAGCATGCCTCGATCATCTCATTATCCTTGAAATCAAATTTCCTACATAGGTCAAACTTTCCACCCAGAAATCGTTTTATATTTCTTTCAATTCTAATCGCATGCATTCCCATCATGTGTCAAAGTATCTCACGTTACTTTTTAGATTCCTTCAAAGAACGCATGGCAGTGGGCGTGTACGAAGAAGAGTGCAGTGATGGGCATTCATTGTATGGGTCAAAGAGAGAAAAGAGAGGGCCACCACGAAGACAAAGGAAGATAAGATGAAGTGCAATCATGAGCATGGCCATTTCTCCGCGTCCTGTTCCTTCCTCTTTCCCCCCTTGAGCTTCCTCTATTAATCACGAAGAGGAAGTGAAAATGTCAGAAGATCAAGGAAGAGCATGCGGAAGAAAGAACAAATAGGAGAAAGACTGTATTCTCTCTATTGATTGTAAACTCTTGTACAAAGCAATGTATTTAATTACAAAGAAAGAATCAATAAAGGAAATAGAATATTCTTGTATCTTTTCCTATCTTTCTAATGCTAATATAACAAAGAAAGAATAATAATGATACAAACATATCTTCCAACACTCCCCCTCAAATTGGTGGCTTGTATATGTCTAAGACGCCTAGCTTGTTCAGAAGATATGTGTGTTATCTTTGACAAAGAGGTTTAGTGAATATATCCACGGGCTGCTCCAAGGTTCTAACCCCTCTTGTCTTGATAACTCCTTCTTGAATTTTTTTCTCGAGTAAAGTGACAATTGACTTCTATATGCTTTGTCCTCTCATGTAATACATGATTTGCTGCAAGCTTGAGTGCTGAGTCGTTGTCACAAAAAAGTAAAGTTGGTCCTTTAACTTGTGCCTCGAGATCCTTAAGTAAACCCCTTAACCAGACAATCTCACAAACAGTCTTGGCCATAGATCGATATTCGGCTTCAGCTGAAGATAAGGATACGGTAGATTGCTTCTTTGTCTTCCATGAAAGTAGTGATTCCCCGAATTTGACACAGAAGCCAGTGATAGATCTCCTACTCATAGGACATGTGGCATAATTTGCATCGCACTAGGCTGTCATTTCCATATTACACTTCCGAGAAAGGAGTATCCCTAAGCCTGGACATGTCTTCAAATATCTCACAATCTTCAAGGCTGCATTCATGTGAGATTGTTTCGGACTATGCATAAATTGACTAAGGGTCTGTACCGCATAGCAAATGTCTGGCCTAGTCATGGTGAGATATATTAGTTTCCCTATGACTCTCTGATATCCTGAGGGATCCTTCAACAATGGATCATCAGAAGGAGAAGATATGCCAGTATCATAGTCGATAGAAGTCAATTTGACATTCTGCTCGATAGGAACAATTGATGGTCTACAACCTGATAAACCTGCTTCTAATATGATCTCCATTATGAATTTCCGTTGACTTAATGATATTCCCCGATCTGAACGAGCTATCTCAATTCTAAGAAAATACTTAGGTGGCCCTAGGTCTTTGATATGAAAAGTTGAATGCAAATACCCTTTAAGTTTCTTCACAGCAGAATTATCGTTTCCCATAATGAGTATGTCATCAACATATATCATTAAATAAATAGATGACATACCTTTTGTCCAGGTGAACAATGCATAATCATATTTGGACTGTTTGAAACCAGTAGCCATAAGTGCATTGGTGAACTTGGCATACCATTGTCGAGAGGCTTGCTTTAGTCCATAAAGAGATTTGCGAAGACGACATACCACAGACTCCTCCTATCTCCGTAATCCTGATGGAAGCTCCATGTATATTTCTTCCTCCAGATCACCATGTAAAAAGGCATTGTGGACATCCATTTGATGCAATGTCCAATCACGAAAAGTAGCAACAGATAGAAAAGCACAAACTGTGACATCCTTCGCCATGGGCGAAAAAGTTTCATGATAGTCGAAACCTGCTCGCTGTGTGAAGCCTTTTGCTACCAACCGAGCTTTGTATCTTTCAACAGAGCCATCTGCTCTGTATTTGATCCTGTATACCCACTTACATCCAATTGCCTTGCGATGTGCAGGAAGCAACACAACATCCCAAGTATGATTCTCCATCAAGGCATGTAATTCAGACTCCATGGCCTTCTGCCAACGAGGATCTTTCTTTGCCTCGTTATAGTTGGAGGGCTCTTGTTCTTCAGAAATACAACTTATACAACAAAGATGTTCTGGAGATAACCTATTGAATGAAACATAAGATGAGATAGGATATCGGATACTTGAGGATTTTGAAGAACCACGGATATAATCTTTCATCCAAGTGGGTGGACGAGTAGACCGACTAGAACGTCTCGCAAGCTTTTGTTGTGTCAAGGGTAATTCTTCCCTATTGCTGTCTTTTGGAAGCTCTCTCAATTGCGCTGGCTCTTCTGCAGGACCCGTGTCAATGGAGTCTTCGATAACATTCTCAATAGGAGGAGGTATATCAAACAATACTCCAGCTGGTCTTGGAGGAGAAGCAATAAGGAATGTTTCTCCAGGAGATAAATCCTCTTATAATAAGAATTGCCTATTCCTTATCTTCTCTTCTTCATATAAGAGAGTGGAATTTGAGAAGGGAAAAATATCTTCATGAAAAACAACGTTCCTGCTTACAAAGAAATCTCCTATAGATGGTACATAAAGCCGATATCCCTTTTGTAAGGTCGGATAGCCCATAAATATGCATTGTCGAGCATGAGGTGCCATCTTGTCTCTATACCCCATGGTAGTCACATAACAGAGACACCCAAAAACCCTGAGATGACTCAGATTTGGTTTCCTTCCATACAACATCTCAAATGGTGTCTTCCTTTTCAGAATGCGTGACGGCATGCGATTAATCAAATATGCTGCTGTGACCACACAATCTCCCCAAAAATTCTCAGGAATGGATGCTTGAAACTTAAGGGCACGTGCTACTTCTAAGAGGTGTCGATGTTTCCTCTCAACCACACCATTTTGCTGTGGTGTATAAGTGCAAGAACTCTCATGCAGGATTTCTTGTGATGAAAATAAAGAAGCACACTCACTATTGAAAAACTCCCTTCCGTTATTAGTTCTAATGCGACGGATTGTTTTTCCAAACCGATTTTTGGATAAAGAAAGAAATGTCCTTAGATGAGAAAGAACTTGATTCTTGGATTGCATGAGAAATATCCATGTCACATGAGAAAAATCATCAACAATTGTGAGGAAATATCGTGATCCATCGCGATGCACAGTATGATAAGGTCCCCAATATCAGCATGGATTAATAAAAAAAAATGTCATATGCTCTAGAAACACTATTTGGGAAAGGAGCACGTGTCTATTTTGCCAAAGAACAAATAGGACACTGAGGACAAGGAAATGAAGCACTATGTCCCAATCTTTTATGAGAGAGAAAATTTTTGTCATTGATAACATGGTTACACAATGATTTATTGAATTCAATGGAAGACAATTTAAAACTGCCGGGAAAATCCATCCAAAAATAGAGCCCTTGATAAGCTTTACCCAAGTCCATTAGTTTGCCAGTCGAAAGGGCCTGAAAGAAACAATTATCTAGAGTGAATAGGACATGGCATGAATTTTCTTCAGAAGCTCGATTAACTGATATGAGGTTGAATTGGAAGTCAGGCACATAAAGCACATTTCGAAGTGTAACTAGGGGACTATGTCGCGACCTCTTTTTTCCGGCACCCGATCGGGGCGGGCGCCTAGCGGAGGCTAATGGCTCGGCTAAAATTATTAAGCCCGGACTCTCTCAAGTCCACAAATTCACGACTTTAATGGTCAAAGTTTTTAACCTGTAAGTTAATTTTTAAAACGGAGTCGCCACTAATCAATTTGGGGTGGGTTGATTAGAAACCCATGCGAAATATTGGGAGAAATATTCGCTCCTGCGTAACCAGAGTAATTAGGATCGGGGACTTGATTACACTAGTTAATCACTAATGCCCTTTTGGTATCTAACCTTATTTAAACCCTGAGGTTTTTTGGATGTTTTAGGGGTTTTCCATGCATTTTTTGAGAGAAAAACATTTTTTGAGTCTTTTTCCAATTTTTTGGACATAAAAAGGACTTTTTGGATGTTTTAGGGGTTTTCCATGCATTTTTTGAGAGAAAAACATTTTTTGAGTCTTTTTCCAATTTTTTGGACATAAAAAGGACTTTTTGGATTTTTGGCATTTTTTTGGAAAATAAAGTCTTTTTGGCTTTTTTTTTCTGAATTTTTGGCCTTTTTTTGGAAAATATGGAATTTTTTGATTTTTGGAAAATAAAATATTTTTTAATATTTTTTGGAAAATAAAGTATTTTTTTTTCTTGATTTTTCTCGAAAATAAAATATTTTTTATATTTTTTATATTTTTGAATATTTTCTGTTTTTTTTATTAAAATATTTTTAAGGGCCTGACTCGGAATTTTTTTGTCTTTTTCTTTTTTTTTTTTTGAAACGAAGCTGTGTCGTTTTGAAAAGGGGCTAACCCTACCCGTCCGACCCAACGACCGGAAAGAATCGGGAACCCTAAGGTTCCCGACGAGGAGGAAGGGGCGGATTGACGCGGACGCGGCGGTGACGGTGGCGGGGGAAGATGGCGACGGGTGGCAGCTGGCCGGGGCGTTGGGAGACAGCGGCGGCGGCAATACCCCTTTCCCCTTATGTCTCTCCCTCTCTGTTGTTTGTCAGATCTCTGCGCCGCCACTCCCCCTCGGAGGGAGATCAGCGAGTGACCCATTGCTCTGCCTCGCTTTGAGTTCCCCGAAGTCTCTCGGGGGAGCGGCCGCTGCTGTCCGGTGGAGGTGGGGGCTGGTATTTATAGGCGAAGGGCGGCCGGTCGACGGAGCTCGACCGAGGGCTGCCACACCTTTCGCCGGCCGAACCGACGTCCCATCCGGCGCCAACCACCCCCTGCTTCACGTCCCGTCGCCGCCTGCTCCTCCCTTCTCCACGTGTGTCGCCGTTCAGCGATTTCTCTCCAGCGTCGCACCCTCGCGCGTGCGTTGCAGAGGCGCGAGGGAGAAGAAGACCCGGCTGGGCCGAGCTGAGGGGGATGGGCCGTGGAGGCCCATGCAGAGGCCTCCTCCCTTCCTTTCTGTTTTTGTTGTTTTCTTTGGTTTTTTCTTTTGTTGTTTTGTTTGTTTATTTAGTATCCGAAAAAGATGAAATAAACTAAAATAAAACCTAATTAATAATGAAATTGAGAATTAAGGCGTCAACAGCTACCCCTCTTTGAAGGTCAAAGACAAACTGATGTCTAAATTTTATCCATGCATGTGTAACATATTATATTTTATTTAGGACCTATTATTCTATGCAGAAGAAGAGTAGTATAACTTTACATATACTAAGACAGATAAGAAGATACCTGGAATTACTTACTAAGAGTGAGTGAGATAGGGTGTGAACCCCGAGTTTTGGCAAGTATCAAGGTGTCATCTTACCTGGTGATATGAGAGGGTTGCTTCTCTAGGACCCGAACTATTCTTCGGTCGCCTATTAGAGCAATCGATAGTTTGTCTTGGACTTGAATCTTTCTTCGGTCGCCGTGACGGTAAATTATTTCTCCAGGACTCGAACCATTCGGTCGCCTGTTAAAACAATCAATGATTTGTCTAGGACTCGAACCTTTCTTTGGTCGCCTTGACGGGAAATTGCTCCTCCATGACCCGAACCATTCTTCGGTCGCCTGTTAGAACAATCAGTGGTTTGTCTCGGACCCGAATCGTTCTTCGGTCGCCGTGACGGGAGATGCATCGACCTTTCTCAAGGCATCTCATTTGTGGGTGCCTGATTTGCATCGAGGACACCAGTTGCCGACCTTCCTCGGGAGATGCGCCGACCTTTCTCAGGGCCTCTGTTTTGTGGAGGTGTCTGATCTCTGTCAAAGACACCTGTTGGAACCCGATCTTTTTCGGGAGGATGCACCGACCTTTCTCAGGGCATCAATTTGTGGAGATGTCTGACCTCTGTCAAAGACACCAGTTGGTACCCGACCTTTCTCGGGAGATGCGCCGACCTTTCTCAGGGCATCATATTTGTTGGGGTGTCTGACTTCTGTCAAAGACACCGGTAGGAACCCGACCTTTCTCGGGGGATGCACTGACCTTTCTCAGGGCATTGATTTGTGAGGTGCCTGATCTTCGTCAAAGACACCAGTTGGAACCCGACCTTTCTCGGGGGATGCACCGACCTTTCTCAGGGCATCGATTTATGAGGTGCTTGATCTTCGTCAAAGACACCTGTTGGAACCCGACCTTTCTCGGGGGATGCACTGACCTTTCTCAGGGCATCGATTTATGAGGTGCTTGATCTTCGTCAAAGACACCTGTTGGAACCCAACCTTTCTCGGGGGATGCACCGACCTTTCTCAGGGCATCGATTTGTGAGGTGCTTGATCTTTGTCAAAAAGACACCTGTGGGAACCCTACCTTTCTCGGGGGATGCACCGACCTTTCTCAGGGTATCGATTTGTGGAAGATACCTGGACATTCACAGGCATTGAAAGAGTACCTGGATATTCACAAGTACAAACCTGGAAGATATTTGGGCCTTTGCAGGCGTTGAAGGGGTACTTGGATGATCACAAGTACAAACTCTTGGAGGATACCTAGTTGTTCGCAGATATCGAAGGGGTACCTGTATACTCACAAGTACTAGATACTGGAAAATACCTGATTGATTGCAAGTGTCAAAAGAGTACTTGGATGTTAACAATTACGGACTTTGAAGGATGTTTGAACGTTCGCAGGCATTGAAGAGGTACTTGGATAATCACAAGTATGAATTTCTAAAGAATACCCGGCAAATGGAATATCGAGGATGGGTCTCGCATATTCGTGGAGGTCCCTCACCTATTGATAATTGGGGAATATCGAGGACGTGCCTTGCATATTCGTGAAGGTCTCTCACCTCCTGGTTATGGGGAATATCGAGGACATACCTGGGATATTTGTGAAGGTCTCTCACCTCCTGGTAATTGAGAATATCGAGGGCATGCCCCGCATATTCGTGAAGGTCTCTCACCTTCTGGAAATTTGGAATATCGAGGGCGTACCTGAGATATTCGTGAAGGTCTCTTACCTCTTGGTAGTTGAGAATATCGAGGACATACCCTGGATATTCATGAAGGTCTCTCACCTCCTGGTAGTTGGGAATATCAAGGACGTACCTGAGATATTCGTGAAGGTCTCTCACCTCTTGGTTATGGGGATATCGAGGACATACCTGGGATATTTGTGAAGGTCTCTTACCTTCTGGAAATTGGGAATATCGGGGGCGTACCTGAGATATTCGTGAAGGTCTCTCACCTTCTGGAAATTGGGAATATCGAGGGCGTACCTGAGATATTCGTGAAGGTCTCTCACCTCCTGGTAGTTGAGAATATCGAGGACATACCTTGGATATTCATGAAGGTCTCTCACCTCCTGGTAATTGAGAATATCGAGGGCATGCCCCGCATATTCGTGAAGGTCTCTCACCTTCTAGAAATTGGGAATATCGAGGGCGTACCTGAGATATTCGTGAAGGTCTCTCACCTCCTGGTAGTTGAGAATATCGAGGACATACCTTGGATATTCATGAAGGTTTCCCACCTCCTGCCAATTGGGGAATATCGAGGACATACCTTGGATATTCGTGAAGGTCTCTCACCTCCTGGTATGGGAATTTGAATGTAGCACAAGGCTTACTTGGATGGCGGCAGGCACACAGGTGTACAAAGTAGAGAAATATTTGGATGGACACAAATATTTAATGACATAATCAGGGGCCACTCAACTGGTCCAAGTGTAAGAAAGCATACCTGGGTGATTGCAGGCGCATAATGTGGTGAAATGCTTGAATAGCTGCTAGTATTCAAAGATACAATTTGGAGGACAACTCGGACAAGTCGAGTGTCATGGAAAGGGAGTATCCGAACGGTGGTCGGTACTCAAAGACAAGAGGATACTTGGATAGTCATGAGCATCCAAACTTTAAGGACAACTCGAACAGATCGAGTGTCAACAGAGGGAGTACCTGGGTAGCGGCATGCATTCAAAACAGGGGGATTTCTCGACAGTTGCAAATATTAATATTTTGGGGACAACTCGAACAGGTCGAGTGTCGACAAGAGGGAGTACCCGGCAAATGGTAAGTACTCAAAGACAAGGGGATACTCAGACTGCTGCAAGCACCCAAACTCAGGAGATGACTCGAATAGGTCGAGTGACAAGAAGAGAGTACCAGGACAGTGGTAGGTACTCTAAGATAGATAGGGATAGGGATATGCTTACCTGGCAATATCTCTGATTACTGAGAGTGTGTTCACTATTTACACAATATGTAGACATGTACACAATGATTGTATATGCTGTAAATTCATAAATTCAAAATGTGATTTATGCATGACAATTTCGTCAGTTTTGCATCATCCGAATTCCATTGGGGAAGATTTTGAAAGACAACCCTTATTTAGAATGTAGATATCTTGAGCATGCCAGATGAGGGACTTTCAGTCTAAAAGGACTTTTAACTCACTCTCATGGAAAGGCTATTTTATCCTGACCATTGATGCAGGATTTATAAGGATCACACTTCTCACTGTCCTCATGTCAGCAGGGGTCCGAGTATTCTCGCAAGTGGTACGACTTTACCAATGTGACAGGTCTTTGTTGAAATTGTGATGAAGACTTGGTTAGCAGCTCATCAAAGGGGACCATCAAGGTTGAAGTCGATGGATGAAAATGTTGCACGATTCTCTCCGGGTTTACAAGTCAGGAACCCTGCGAAAAGAGATAGAGTAATCTTGCTCGTACTTCTTCGAGCGATATTTATGCACATATGAAATCTTACGTTAATTGAAGTGCCCCTAGTCTGAAGAGACTTTTTACAATGGGAATATAACGTAGACTCGACTCACATGTAGAAGGGGAGAGTTGGTGATTGTCTTAGCATTCGTCACTAGTCTCTCTTCTTATTATCAAATGGAGATTGTACAACCACAACTTTTTCTTGGCTGCATTTTTTTGACTGGAAGGCATTGGCCTTGCTTTTACCAGGCACACTGCTTTTTTATGCCCCTGCTTTTATTGCAGTCCCTCATTTATGGGCATTGACCTTGCTTTTATCAGGTACACTGTTTTTTTATGCCCCTGCTTTTTCATTTTTGTTGCTTGAGGAACTGATCTAGGCGAGTTCAATCGAAGCACCATTATTTAGATTTTGAGTCTTCATCTTCGGCCAGCGCTCTAGGCTATGGCAATAACTTCTGCTTTGTCTCAATGTGAGGGTAAAATTACAGACTCACTTGGGTTGTACAACGTATACAAATGCATTGAAAAGGAATTGCTCTTCGTCATTCTGAGGCACTTAAATTAACGCGAGTGTTCATATGCAATAAAGACACTCGAAGATTGATGCAAGTACAAGCAAGAGAATTTCTATCCCTCTTCTCACCTTGTGATGCTGACTTGCCTTATCTTTGACATGCTCCAATGTGGGGTGATTCTTGATGAGAGAAGCTCCACCAGTGTATGGGGCTCAATAGGGGGTGAGCAATGAAATGCCTCTCACTATTTTGGTTATCGTACCATTTGCGAGAGAACTCTTTACCCTGCAGTCATGGAATTTTTTGCACTCATCTCACAAGTGTATAGATGGGGGACTGTGTGTAGGATATGGCTTGCCTGTCATCATCCTGACGCACCTCATCCAGCATGCTCGACTAATCTTGTATTCTTCACTTAGCTGTCTATTCTAGTAATCCTTAATGGAATCAGTGATTTAGACAGACAAAATCATCATGCAAAAATCCATTTGGAGAAAGGCATGCAGCATTTTTTGAAGTATGAGAGAGTTTGTACTCTCAAAACAAATGAATGATTTTTTACTCAAGAGACCCTATTGACAACTTTAGGGGTGTTTACTTGGTGAAATTGTATTTACAAATGTGTTGAATTTTGAACATCAAAAGAGTTACTCACAAATAGTTATTTACAGATGAGTGTTGATGGGTTGTCTCTATAAGGATATAACACATGAATGATTAGCTAAGGGTTGAGACTCCGAACAGATATCTCTGCTTTTGCCATCGGGTTATTGATCTGGATCACTTGATTTGCCACTATTCAACCATTAAGCTTGGTTCTTAAATCCCAACGCCTCCTGTCAACATAGCAAAAAAATGAGTTCAGAGAGTGAATGTTGATGACGGTCTCTTTACAGTTCAACGTTTCTTTTGATTGGCCTTTCTTATTTGTGGCCACGTATGCTTGATTGCTGGTCGTTGATTTATTTCCAACACCTTTCTTCTGTGGAATTTCTCCTTTTGTCTTTGATTATAGCAGCATGCGGATAAAGTCATGTATTTCGAGCTTCTATTAAACCCTCTAGCTTTCGTTAATTATTTCCTGAGGGAATATGTGTCTGGGACAAGAAGTGAGGCTTCCCAGTTCCAAGGTTATCGTCTGGGATAGAGGGCTTCTTTTATTTAACTGGACTGGTTCTTGAACGACACGTCTTTTATACCAAGTTAGGTGAATTTGACATGGGTCACTCCTATGCGTTTGCCTGGATAGTATCGATCATTCCATCGAGTTTGCTGCTTGATTCTCGACACTCCCTTAAATGCTAGTGATTACCATTCATTTCTTCTTTGTTGAATCAACCAAACACAATTTTATGATGGTGTAAATACATCACTCATAAAAGGCGCATAGGCATTTTCATTTTGATAAAGAAATGCTTGGCAATGCCAGGCAATGAACATCTTTCAAGGGTAATACTTTTTTACAGCATCAGAATTAACCGGCTTAGAGAATTCCCGCCCATCCATTTCAGTCAGGATCAAGGCTCCTCCGGGGAGTATCTTCTTTATCACGTAAGGACCCTTGTAATTTGGGGCAAACTTGCCTCCGGGCTCCGGGAAGATTGGCAGTGTCTTTCTCAAGACTAGCTCATTTACCTCAAAGTTCCTAGGTCGCACTTTCTGATTGAACGATCGGGCTACCTTCTGTTGATAACACTGACCATGACAGAGGGCTTTCAGTCATTTTTCATCGATCATATTCAGTTGCTCGAGCCTTTGTTGTGTCCACTCTTCCTCGGACAATCCTACTTGGGATAAAATTCGCAGGGATGAGATTTCTACTTCTATGGGCAAAACCGCTTCCATGCCGTAAACCAGGGAAAAAGGGGTTGCCCCGGTGGAAGTTCGAATCGAAGTTCGATATGTTGTTAGTGCGAAGGGTAACCTTTCATGCCAGTCGCGGTAGTTTTTAGCTGTCTTGGCTAGGATTCTCTTGATGTTCTTGTTGGCGGCTTCCACGGCTCCATTCATTTGTGGACAATAAGGGGATGAGTTCAGATGTTGGATTTTGAATTCAGAGAACAATTGATCAATCAACTTCTTGTTCAGGTTTGACCCATTGTCGGTGATGATAGCTTCTGGCACGCCATATCGGGCGATTATGTCACGTCTGATGAACTTCATAACGTTCCGCGCAGTTACGCTTGCATAGGATGTGGCCTCAATCCATTTTGAGAAGTAATCAATTGCAACCAAAATAAACCAATGCCCATTTGATGCCTTCGGATTGATTGGGCCAATTACATCAATGCCCCACATTGAAAATGGCCAGGCTCAGATAATTGATGCAGTTCAGTTGGAGGGACATTTATCTTGTTCCCGTGAATCTGGCAACGATGACAGCTTCGCACATGTTGGGCACAATCGCCTTCCAAAGGGAGCCAATAATATCCTAATCTCATTATTTTCTTGGCCAACATGCGTCCATTCATGTGAGGGCCACATAATCCCTCATGTATTTTCTGCATTATCTGTGAGGCTTCAATTGCATCAACACACCTTAGTAGGACTGAATCATATGATCTTTTGTATAGATTTTCACCGCTGATGAAGAACCTTGAGGCCATTTTCATTAGGTATTTTCGATCAGAGTTGCTTTCCTCAGGGAATTCCTGCTTCTAGACGTATTTCATGATATCGTAATACCAGGGTTTCCCGTCTGGTTCTTCGGTTATAGCCATGCAGTGGGCCTGTCTTGTCAGAACTTCGATCTTCAAAGGTTCTACTTCTAACCCTTTCGTTACTTGTAACATAGATGACAGCGTTGCTAGCGCATCAGCGAACTGATTATGAACTCTAGGTAGGTATTCAAACGAGATGTCTTGAAATTCTCCCACCAATTTTTCCAAGTAGTCATGATAAGGCACAAGTTTGGTATCTCTCGTCTTCCATTCACCCACAGTTTGGAGGATAATTAAGGCGGAGTCACCGAATACTTTTAGTTTTGTTACTTCCATTCCAATAGCTGCTTGCAAGCCGAGGATGCATGCTTCATATTCGGCTATATTGTTGGTGCATGGAAAAATCAATTTTGCAGCCACAGGATAATGTTGCCCATTAGAAGATATCAAGACTGCCCCAATGCCAGAACCTGACAAATTTATAGCTCCATCGAAAAACATAGTCCATGCGTCTTCTTCTATTGTTGAAATCCGGTCGTCTGGTGTATTATCCTCGTGTACTTCCTTAGGGTGATCTGCTAACATATCAGCAATCACTCGACCTTTAACTGATTTTCTCAACATAACTTGGATGTCGAATCCTGAGATCAGGATTTGCCATTTGGCCAATTTTCCTACCAAAGCCGAGCGACCGAGCAAATACTTGATCGGGTCACTCTCAGTTACGAGGAACGTTTGGTAGTGCAAGGTATATTGTCGGAGTCTGTGCAACACCCATACCAATGCAACGCATGTTTTTTCTGATTTGGAGTAGTTTTGCTCCGACGTGGTGAACTTTTTACTTAAATAGTAGATGGCTCGCTCCTTCCCGTCATGAGGTCCTTCTTGTGCGAGCATTGCGCCTAAGGATTCACTATTGATGGTAAGGTAGAGGATTAAAGGGTGCCCCGGGACCGGAGGTACCAGAATCGGGGGCTTCATCAGGTACTGCTTTAGATTTTCGAATGCCAGTTGGCAATCATCATCCCATTTAATTTGTGCACCCTTCTTGAGAAGTTTAAAGAAGGGTTTTGCAATTTCAGAAAGTTGGGAAATGAACCGCGCAATATAATTTAATCTTCCCAAGAGGCTCCGGACTTCCTTTACAGTCGAGGGATGAGGCATCTCAAATATTGCCTTAGTTTTTTACGGGTCTACTTCTGTCCCTTCACAGCTCACAATGAATCCAAGTAATTTGCCATAAGTTGCCCCGAACACACATTTTGCTGGGTTTAAGCGCAACTTGAACTGGCGGAGTCAGTCGAATAATTTCTCCAGGGTTTTCACATGGTCTTCTCCGTGTCTGGTTTTGGCGATCATGTCATCAACGTATACTTCAATTTCTTTGTGCATCATGTCATGGAAAAGGGTGACCATGGCCCGTTGGTAGGTTGCTCCGGCATTTTTCAGGCCAAAAGGCATGACCCTATAGTGAAAAGTTCCCCATGGAGTAATGAACGCTGTTTTTTCCTTGTCTTCCTCCTTCATTTTAATTTGGTTGTATCTTGAGAATCCATCCATGAAAGAGAAAAGCTTAAATCCAGCCGTACTATCCACAAGAACGTCTATATGAGGTAGCGGGAAATCATCTTTTGGGCTTACTTTGTTCAAATCGCGGTAGTCGACACAAACTCGGATTCGACCGTCTTTCTTCTTTACTGGTACAATGTTTGCTACCCAATTAGGGTATTGCGAGACTTTGAGGAAGCCTACTTCCAGGAGCTTCATCACTTTTTCTTCAATCTTTTTTGACAACTCTGGTTTAGTTCTCCTTAGCCGTTGCTTCTTGGGGGCTACATCAGGGTTGGTTGGCAAGCTGTGCTCCACAATCATCGGATCGAGGCCTGGCATATCGGCATATGACCATGCGAATACATCTTGATATCTCTTTAGGAGGGTAATTAGGCTTGCAGCTTCTTCTTTAGGAAGGTTCGCGCCGATCTTTATCTCCCTTGGATCTTCTGTGCTGCCTAAATTGACAATGACGGTGTCTTAAGTAGTAGGGGGCCTTGCTTCTTCGTGTTGCTCCCAATTCCATTGAGTTTCGTCGGAATCATCAAGATCTTCATCTGAGTTATAAGAATGGTTTCTTACGATGTTGGTTTGGACCGTTCCCATACCCTCGCCTGCTGCTAGATTATTCCTGTATCATAGAATAGATAGGTTAAGGGGACAAATAAGTTTAACAGTATGTATGCTTCTTTCTTTTGAAAATGGGGATGAATTGTTCTTTTTAAGATGAGGAAGCATGAGGAAACCCGGGCCTCAGATTTTTTTTTCATTTTGCGGCCGGATATCATCAACGGGCCGATTTGGTGTATCTCCTCATGCCCTCAAAATGTTTTCAACTTTATTTATTAGTAGACGGATTTACAGAGTGGTTTCAAAAAAGGGTTCCCTAGATGGAACTGAGGTTGAAAACAAAACAAGCCAAAGTTAAAAAAAAATATGTACAGGCTCCCGCGTAGGGGAGTATGCAGAGGAAAATAAAAGGATTCTACTCGAGCGGGTCTACACCCATTTCCCCTGACGGTCCTTCATTAATAGCCCCCACGAAGAAGTCTTCATACCAATCGCCAGTTTCGTCTCCCTGTGCTCGTGGCTTTGCGGACTTCAAATCATCCATGCCTTCCCACCCATCAGGGACGATGTGGTGATGATGATCATGGAAACTTTGGGGAATTGAATATTTGACATAGTAGTCAAATTTACCACTTGGTTGGCCCAAAGTGTCCATGATCACCTCTCATTTACGTGCTTCCTTAACATGCTGAGGGAACATGGTACGAGTGCTGGGTACTATGAGGAGGCGATCTTCGCCAAAACACAGCCATGGGGAGCGAAACGTGAATACCCCAGCGTCTAAAAGATCCTGAACCTTGTCTCTCAGGATGGTGCAGTCATCTAGCGAGTGTCCTGATTCCCCCGAATGATAATCACATTGCTTGGACGGATCATAACCAAGGAAGTACTCGGGAGTATGATGACTCAATTCCCTGGTGATCATCTTTAGCTCCAGGAGAATGGGAAAAATAATGGCCATCGATTTAGGAAGAGGCGAATACGGCCGCGTGCTTCTTGAGGACTGGGGTAGCCGAGTCCCTCGCCAGCTTGTGTTAATAAGGTCCTCTTCATTTACTTTGGCTACCAATTCTTCATTGTGGCGAGAGAGGAATGTACGGGCAATTTGGGTGAAACTTTCTGTCAAGTGGTGTACCGTCTCGTGTAGCTCATCGACTTGACGTTGAAGCTGGGTAAACGAGAAGTTATCATATGTTTCTTCTAATTGTTCCTCATCAATGGCACCTATGAAAAGGTCTCCAAACATGGTGGTCACGCCATCCGGTCCTTCTTCCTTTGTAAGTACGGGCTGAACTGTGCTCTCCTGGATTATGGGCAATTTCGCGCTTCCAGAGTTGAACCATTTTGAAGTATTCACTTCTTCTTCCTCATGCATCATCCTGGCTGGGCCTATGAAAGTTTCCTTGAGACGGGGATATACAAGGCCGACTTTTTTCTTTGCTTTTCTATCCGAGGAAAATCCTAAACCGATAGTATAGGGTCTCCTCAAGGCTTTAATAGGCTGACGAATGCCCTGGCCTCTCCTACCAAGCCCTCGTCTTGGAATGAAACAATGTCCAACCATGATTTTTCCTACCATGATTGCAGCACTTGATACCTCGAGGATGAAGGGCAAAGTCCCTCGAGTTTCGTGTATAGTAGACACGAGCTCGAACGACTGATAGCTAGCTTCGCTTTTCTCACTAGGTTCAACATAAGGGATGGCTGTCTCGTGGTAGATGCGATGATCTTCTTCTCCTCGGACCGTGATCAGTTTTCCTCCAACCATGAACTTCACACTTTGGTGGAGGCTTGACAGTACTTCTCCTGCGATGTGGATCCATGGGCGTCCTAAGAGGAAATTGAACGCAGTGGGGATATCCATTACCTGGAATAAAATTTTGAATATAGTTGGGCCTATTTGAACGTCAAGCTCAATCTCTCCCACTGTTTCCTTCTTCGTTCCATCGAATGCTCGAACGGAAGTCTTGGGTACCTGGATCCATGATCTCTCTATTTTAAGGCGACAGAGTGTCGCTAGTGGACATGTGTTAAGAGCATATCCATTGTCAATCAGCACTCGAGCGACGTGAGATGCGTTGCACTTGACTGATATGTAGAGGCCCTTGGTGTGTCCTCTACCCTCTTCGGGAATTTCTTCATCAGAGAATGCCATTTGATCTTTTAAAAGGATAGTACTGACAAATTCCTCGAGTTTGTCATGCTCAATTGTTTCAGGGACATGTACCTCACTTAGTACTTTCATGAGGGATTTCTGGTGCTTGACAGATGTCTGAAGCAATTCCAGCAGAGAAATTTGTGCTGGTGATTTTCGTAACTGTTCCACCACATTATATTCGCTGGCCTTAACTACGGCCAAAAATTCCTTGGCTTCTTCGTCAGTGACAGGCTTAGCAGACTGAGTGTTTGCCTGTGCATAGGTTCGCCCAGATCTTGTGACTAAACCGACCTCAAGGTCATAAGACCATGGTACTGCCTTGTTGTATTCGTATTTGTAAGGTTGGGGAATCTCGATGACTATAGTTGTTTCTGCTGCTGATGTTTGAACAATTGGTTCCTTCCTTTCAAAGATGCTCTCAAGTGAGGTGGAATCTTTCTTCTCCTTTTCTGCATTCAGCGCGGCAAATTCCTCCTCCCAGTTGATGAGGACTTGCGATATGGTAGAAACTATACTGGTGTGGCTGGCGTGTATGACTATTCCGGCCTCTATCATTCTTAATACCATTTCCTCTATTATTGCAAGGGGTGGTATCACATTGCTTGAATAATACCCAGCTTCTATCAGCCCTCGATAGATGTCAACAGTAGGTACTTTGGCATTTCTGATTTGACCGGCCTCTGAACTGAATATTGCATTTACCTTGCTGGCGTGATCAGGGAGCGGATTGCTTTAGACATTTGGTTTTGTAGTTTGGAACAAGAATGCCTTAGTATCCAGCAAGTTCTGGATCCGATGCTTAAGGGTGAAACATTCGTCAGTTGAGTGGCCTATTTCTCCCATGTGATAATCACATTTTTTGGATGGGTCATAGCTGGAGAAGCTTTCAGCATTGGGTCGCTGTGGCTCGGTTGAGAGGAGGTTCTTGTTTCGGAGGATTGCAAGAACTTGTGATGGAGATCCGGGAAGCGGAGTGAACTGCCTCCTATTGTTGTAGCGTTGAGGAGGTTGACGATTGGCCGTCTGTCGTTGTCCTGTGTTCGTCTGAACAGTCGGGAGGTGACTGGTGTTTGTAGTGTAGGTTGCATTAACATCAACCAGGGGTTCTTTGTCTTTTTTCACGTTGAGTCTTCTGCCGATGGGTGTAGGCTCAATGAACCAGCCATCCCTTAACCCTATCTCAATTTGTTCTCCTACTGGGATGAGTTGATTGAATGATTCAGCGATCGTAGTTACCATTCGATTGCGGTATTCATAGGGGAGGGTTTTGATGAACATTTTTCTTAGTTCGAAATCAGTTGGTTCAGGACTGATCTGGGCAGCCAGATTCCTCCATCTAATGGCATATTCCTTGAAAGATTCATGCTTTTTCTTTTCTGTGCGCTCTAGACCTCACGAGAAGGGGTAATGTCCATTATAAACTTGTACTGCTTGAGAAATGCCTCACTTACTTCACTCCATGCTTCGAGGAGGTTTATATTTTTCGTGATATACCATCTCAGGGCATGGCCTATTAGACTTGACTGGAACAACTGAATCATCAATGGCGCATTATTAACGTATTGGGTCATTCGAACCAAGTACATTTGCAAATGAGCTCTCGGGCAAGTCGTGCCATCGTACTTTTCAAACTCGGGTATTTTGAATTTTCCTGGCATTTTGACTTTGGAGTAAATGGAGAGATCTGTCAAAGTAGGATCCTGGAGGCCTTGCAATTGCTTCAGTCTTTCCTCAAGCTTTTCGAGGCGTTTGTCATGCTCGATTTTAGACAAGCCGCCTGACTTAGCTTTCTCAATCACGGTTTGGTGCGGATCATCCTCCAATCAGGCATGTTATCATCAGTATCTCTTCCTTGATCACCTCGAATGGATGATTGTGGTAACAATACTTCGATTGAGGCTGGGGCAGGAGCCATTTTGCCCTGAATGGAATCTATCTGCTTTGAGAGTTGCTGGAGCACATTGAAAACCTGCTTCATTTCATTTTACATGATCTCGACATGGCTTGGTACGTTTTCTTCAGCCATTCTAGCTTTCGAATGCAGTTACGTCATAATTACCTGTGTTTGCGCAAAATGGAAAGAACATAAGTGAGGGAAACAAATGGAACATTGGCCCATGGCGAGGGTCGAGTCATTTTTATTTATTAACAGGGGAATATATACAATGCCGAAAGGGCTCTTTAAACAAGGCATAAAAGATAGAACGATCCTAACTATTCACATTTAGACATATTTACATCAAAAAACCGAACTGCCAAATTTCATATGTGATGGGAAGCTCCAGTCTTGTGAATCCGCTTGCTCTTTCGTGCTGGCTTTAATATGTGTTTCCTGCTTGTCTTCAAACTTTTTTCAAGTGATTCAATTCGTCTTCGGAGAGTAAGTTTATCAGCTACATCGGGGATTACTGGTTGCAATTCTTCGGGAATTATGTGGTTGAGGATATAGAACGTGGATGCGTGATGAGCTTTTTCTTGCCCCTTCAGTCTTCTAGACTCCATGCATCCTGGATTATACGAATCTCCTCTGAGTAGTTATAATTGGTGTGGGTGAAAATGATTCGGAACAATCCGGGCTTGAGTGGCGGCGGGATTCCCTGGAGGACCCTGTACTGACGAGCCACCCTATGTGGATAATATGAGGTAGCTCCAGAGAGGCCCAGCAGTGGGATGGGGTCGTAATAATTAAGCGCAAAACATGCCTCTCCTGTAATGAACCATTTAGCTCGCCATAGGAATGTCTCGGAGTCGCCAAGCTGTCGCGACCTCTTTTTTCCGGCGCCCGATCGGGGCGGGTGCCTAGCGGAGGCTAATGGCTCGGCTAAAATTATTAAGCCCGGACTCTCCCAAGTCCACCAATTCACGACTTTAATGGTCAAAGTTTTTACCCTGTAAGTTAATTTTTAAAACGGAGTCGCCACTAATCAATTTGGGGTGGGTTGATTGGAAACCCATGCGAAATATTGGGAGAAATATTCGCTCCTGCGTAACCAGAGAAATTAGGATCGGTGACTTGATTACACTAGTTAATCACTAATGCCATTTCGGTACCTAATCTTGTTTAAACCCTGAGGTTTTTTGGATGTTTTAGGGGTTTTCCATGCATTTTTTGAAAGAAAAACATTTTTTGAGTCTTTTTCCAATTTTTTGGACATAAAAATGACTTTTTGGATTTTTGGCATTTTTTGGAAAATAAAAGTCTTTTTGGCTTTTTTTCTGAATTTTTGGCCTTTTTTTGGAAAATATGGAATTTTTTGATTTTTTGATTTTTTTTTTGGAAAATAAAATATTTTTTAATATTTTTTGGAAAATAAAGTATTTTTTATTTTTCTCGAAAATAAAATATATTTTATATATTTGAATATTTTCTGTTTTTTTTATTAAAATATTTTTGCGGGCCCGACTCGGAATTTTTTTGTCCTTTTTTTTTTTTTTTGAAACGAAGCTGCATCGTTTTGAGGAAAAGGGGGGGCTAACCCTACCCGGTTCCCCCGACCCAGGTCGCGACCCGGAAAGAATCAGGAACCCTAGGGTTCCCGATTCGCGACGCTAAGGAGGAAGGGGGCGCGGATTGACGCGGCGACGGCGGCGGTGACGGTGGTGACGGCGAGAGGGGGGGAAAGATGGCGACGGTGGTGGCAGCTACCTGTCCGTGGGCAGCAGATTGGGCGGCGGACAGCGGTACGGCGACGGCGGCGATACCCCCTTTTCCCCTCCGATTTCTGTCTCTCCCTCTTTGTTTCTGTTTGTCCGCGAGCTCAAATCTGGGCTGCGCTCGCCACCGGTCTCCCCCGAAGTCTCTCGGAGGGAGATCGGCGAGCTCGCGACCCGATTGCCTCACCTCTGCCTCGCTTTGAGTTCCTCGAAGTCTCTCAGGGGGCTCGGAGCTTGGCCGGCTGCTGCGCGTGTCCTGGTGGAGGCGGGGGGGCCCCGGTATTTATAGGCGAAGGGCGGCCGGTCGACGGAGCTCGACTGTCACGCCCCGATCCTCGAACACGTGCCCATCCCTCACCTGGTCGATTAATAGCGATGTCCCAGGACGCATCGCCGACCCTGTTCATTTTATATGCGCAAGCGGAAGTATAAAGAAAATCCCCAGACAATAAACCAATGGGATAGAAAAGTAGGGCCATACTTTCATATTGAAACTCATAACCAAACTTTTATGCAAAATACAAACCATAGTATTTCACCACTAATCACAACCCTTTACTCTAGCTCTATTCACATCAAAAAGAGTTCACAAAAGAAGATGGGATCTCAGTCCATCCAGATCGTACTCAAGATCCCTCTCGATGCTAACTTCTTCTTCCAAAAATCCTTCTCCTTCTCATATTCCTCCTCCTCAGCTCCTCATCGGGGTCCTGAAATGTTATCCCACAACCGGGATGAGACTACGTCTCAGCGAGTTCTACCCCACTAAGACTCAATTAGGGAGCCAATACACTACTCAGTTGCCTAAGCACACACGAGTCAGAGGACTTACCTTGGCCTCATATTCCACCTGCATGTTAGCACAAATCACAAAGACATCCAAGCAATCACATCACTGATCGAAGCATCGATCAAATCGACCTAGTCGATTTCACACCAACAAGACCACTCACGGTCATTCCCATTCAATCAATCAATTTACAATATCAGACTCAAGCAATGGTCAAACACATTAAATCACACTGGATCATCGATCAATCGGACCACCTCTCGGTCATTCCTTCCATCCCATATAACTTCCAATAGTACACTTAGTCACAGAGCTCCATTATTTCTCTCGGGCGTTGTTTCCGCCAAGGTGACATAAGTAACAGACGGTCTACGTGCGTTCTTTAAGGCGCCGTTTTCGCACGGTGATCTTCCCCATCACCGAACCACGCCCGTCACGATTCATAGGCAGTCTACGTGCGTTCTTTAAGGCGCCGTTTTCGCACAGTGATATTCCTCAATCACCGAACCACGCCTGCCACAAATCATAGATCATAGACAGTCTACGTGCGTTCTTTAAGGTGCCATTTTCGCACAGTGATATTCCTCCATCACCGAACCACGCCTGCCACAAGCCATAGACAGTCTACGTGCGTTCTTTAAGGCGCCGTTTTCGCACAGTGATCTTCCACATCACCGAACCACGCCTGTCTATGCTTCGTACTTAATCTGTCTCAGCCAATGTACTTCCGACTCACTCTCACCATTCCACATACTTTACAACTCAACAAAGCATAAGAATGCTAAATAAACAAGCTTGGCCAATTTCCAAACAACAAATCAATCTCAATCAATTCCAGTCAATTTAGGGTAAATCCCTAAAATATCACAATTTAAATAATTTCAAGCAACGTAGAACTCAAATAAATAAACGGACTACGCCACAACAATCAGCACGAGATTTCGGTCGTCGGCCATCTCAGCCTTAATTTCCGAAAAATAATTAATAAATATTATAAATTCAATTTAGCTCAAAATACCGTCCGATTAAATAAACGGACTTCACCACTGTCCTCAGCGTAATATTCCGGTCGCTGGCCATCGCACTTGAATTTTCGGAAAACAAATAATTAAATAATTAATTTCGAGAATCAAATATATAATTACCATAAATTCAATTCAGCGCAATATAAAGCTCAATTAAATAAACGGGCTGCACCACGATCACCAACATAATATTCCGGTCGCTGGACATCCAAGTTGAATTTTCGGAAAATAAATAATTATTTAATTTAATTCCGAAAAATAATATTTAAATGCCAAAAATTCCACTTAGGCCCGAAATATGAAATTGAAGCCCGATAAAGGGTCGGAAAATTCCCGGGCTACCCTCAATAAATAGTAGACCATGTCTACTTGCTAAATATGCATTCAATTTAACTAATTTGCATCAAAATCAACTAATCAACCCTAATCAAAACACTCAAGCTTAATTAAACACACTAAACAACCAATTAAGCATAATTAACCCACTAAGCAAGCGTTAGTGTGGTTACCCACCGGAATCGCGCGCAACCGGTACCAAAACGACGGGCTCGGCGCGAGGAACAACAAACCCCAAAGCGGGTCTCGGGTCCGGGGCTCGGAAACGGCCCAAAGCGGCCTTGGAAGTGGCTGGAATACCCACCCGTGGAGGCTGCGTTTTCTGCAAAAGAATTCACAAAACAGCCATAAAACACATCCACAAGGGCGGCAAGGCACGGGGGAAGGTCGGTGGAGGTCCAGCGAGCTCAACCGGTGGTCGGAGGTGGCCGGACGAGGGTTGAACGGGGCTGGACAGCAGCTGGTTCGTGCAGAGGAGGTGGGCAGCGCACGGGCAGAGGTCGCGCGGGCGGAGCTGGGCTCGCGGGCGGCGGTGCGGGGCGCACGGGCAGCGCGGGGCGCACGGACGGCACGGGCACGGGCGGCGTGTGGCTGTCCGGCGAGCTGCTGCTGCTGTCTTCTTCAATTTTCTGGTTTGCTGGTTTTTCACGGAGAAGAAGAAGAGAGGGGGGCTTCGTTCACGTGGGGGTGGGGGAAAGAAGAAAGAGAAAAAGAAAGAAAAGGAAAAAGAAGAGATAAGGAGGGGGAAGCTTTTTGACTAGTCAAAAGGATAAGTGAAAGAGAGAGAGAGACCAAATTCAATTTGGTTTGGGGGAGGGCTCGTACGAGGGAGGGGGCAACCGCACATGGGGAAAGGGAAAGGAGAGAGAGAGAGAGAAGAGAGAAAGAAAAAGAAAAAGAAAAAGAGAAAAGGGAGAGAGAGAAAAAGAAATTTAAATAATCATTCTTTTCTCTTTCCCTTTCTATTTTCTTTTGGTCTCCGATTTTCCTTCCGATAATTTCTTTCTCGAAATTTCGGACTCGTCAATAAATTGACGGACGATGAGACAAGGTCCTAAAAAAAAGAATTATGACACGCTTAAAATTCGATTCCCGAAATTGAGTTCAATTCATGGTTAAAATCGACCGAACACGATTTTAGTCCGATCCGACCTATCAAGTAGCTTTTAGGGATTTTACCGTGGTTATATCCCTTAACGGCTTCACTCAATAGATGGGTTAACTCATGAGTGATCAGTTCAGAGAAAAAGGACCATCGGCGCGTCGACGAGATGCCCATTTCATATATCCGGGACGGGTCGAAAATTCGGGATGTCACATCGACCAAGGGCTGCCACGCCTTTCGTCGGCCGAACCGGCGTCCCATCCGGCGCCAACCACCCCCTACTTCACGTCCCGTCGCCGCGTGCTCCTCCCTGCTCCACGTGCTTCGCCGTTTGGCGATTTCTCTCCGACGTCGCACCCTCGCGCGTGCGTTGCAGAGGCGTGAGGGAGAAGAAGGCCCGGCTGGGCCGGGCTGAGGGGGATGGGCCGTGGAGGCCCATGCGGAGGCCTCCTCCCTTCCTTTCTATTTTTGTTGTTTTCTTTGGTTTTTTATTTTGTTTTATTTTGTTTTATTTTGTTGTTTTGTTTGTTTATTTAGTATCTGAAAAAGATGAAATAAACTAAAATAAAACCTAATTAATAATGAAATTGAGAATTTAGGCGTCAACAGACTAAGATTCACAGTGTCGGTCATGACAACTTGCGTGGAATTTCCATTTGGAAGTTGCACTGATATA
The DNA here is from genome assembly GCA_007663325.1 of Eucalyptus pauciflora. NCBI lineage: Eukaryota > Viridiplantae > Streptophyta > Magnoliopsida > Myrtales > Myrtaceae > Eucalyptus > Eucalyptus pauciflora. The sequence goes on along the minus strand of VMYD01000105.1, from coordinate 150,408 downwards.
GGAAAAGATAATTTATTGGTTGTGGAAAAGAAGACCTTATCACAGACAATGTGATCACTAGCACCTGAATCTATAATCCATGCATTCTTCGAAATTGAATTCATTAAGCAATAAGATGTACCTGTGAAACTCCCAGCCTTATTGGAGGTATCCAATTTTTTCAAAGCTCCCATCAATTCCTAATACTGCTCATAGGTAATCGATCTTTCTGATGGCTGACTCGAAACCTGAAAAACCTGTGAAGATTTTTCCCTTTTTATTTTTCTCCAGGTTTCCCATGTAACTTCCAACAATTTTCAATTGTATGGTGTGGACGTTTACAATAGTCACAATATAATTTACCTCTTCCTTCTGGACCATTTTTTGTTGCTGTTGAAGGAAATCTGTTGCTGGGCTGAAAGGTTTGGGCCGAAGTGGGCCCATATGATCCGTCTGATCTAGTGGGCTGAAAAATGCTGCGCGCATTATCTGCCCCATAAGAATTCATTGCTCGCGGCCCATTGACTCCATGCGCCCCATCTGCTCCAACGAGACTGCTCTGTGGGCCATCTGCGAAGGGCCCAGTCGCCAAATATTGAGGGCCGTCCGTTTGTTCACCGAAATTAGGGCTAGGGTTTTGCAAACCCGCATTCGCCCCCTTTCGACCAGCAACTCCTGAGTTCCTTTGCATCGAACGAAAAATGGCCGCCTCTCGCAGCTAGAGCCATCGCGTCGTTTCCCTTCCCGTAGATCGCCGTCTTCTATTGGCTCTCCTCCTGGACGGCGAGCTGATAGATCCGGCCAAGATTTGGCATGGGATCCATGGTGGATCTGAGATCGGAAGCCGAGGTATGTCTCATTCAAGATTAGGAGAAACCTAATCGTTTTCTCTCTCTCGCTCATGATCTTGTACTGTTGTAGGATGGATTTAGGCCAGTCAAACTTTTCTTCGGCCGATTCCATCTCATTCCACAGCGCCGACAGTTTGTTATAAACAGTCGCGATACTCATATTGCCCTATTTTAGATCTAAAATCTGCTGCGTTATGGAAAAGATCTTGATTTGATCTAGCTTTCCATACATTTCCCTTGATGTTGTTCCACATCTCTTTTGTATCTTCCGTCGGGGGAAGTCTTGCTGCGACTTCGGTTGTGATAGTGTTCCCGATCCAAGTTCTAACGAGTTGGTTACATTTTTTCCAAAATCGAGCCATGCGCTCGTCGGTCGGAATCGAAATTGTTCCGTCCAGAAAACCCTCCTTATCCTTTGTTACCAGGGCACACCGGAGCTCCCGCGACCAAGTTGCGTAGTTATCTGGGCCCGTTAATTGTTGACTAATGAGTTTAAGTTCTGGTCCATCGGCATTCGTCGTATAAAGAGGGTCGCCGAGCTTCGGCCGTCCTTCGGCAGCAAGGATCGGATACGGGAAAAAGCTAGGTGAAATCGGGTAGGTATTCGCCCCTATATTCGGATTATTTTGCCCGTTTCCTTGACCCGGATTGAACAAATTTGGGTAGGGATTCGTTCCCCTTGGTGTGCCTGTTTCGCCCGTCTGCTCCGGGCCGAAGGTAGAGCCTGCCCCACTGTTGGTTGGTAGGCCGCCTTCAGTCCGCACGTTGCTTTGGTAGACTGGTTGTGATGTAGAGGGATTTGTCCCATGGATCCATGGATACGGCATCCACTGGTAAGGATGGCCCGAGTAGGGCTGACCCAGATTAAACTGAGCCGGAAAAGTCTGCCATTGCACGTGTTGAGGCTGGATATGGCTCTGGCCGAGTTGTTGTTCGACCATAGTTGTCACGACAGTTGAATCTGTTGGATTTTATGGTGTCTGAATTGGTGGTGGTGCATCTCTTGCTGGCTGGTCATCTGGTTTTGAGGTGAGAGCTTCTGATTTGTCCATTGTAGCAAAGCAGAATTCTTTCAAAAGAAAATTGATTCCTTTTTGTAACTGTTTTGCAAGTTACAGTTCCTTAAGGCAATCAAGACAGAGGCGGAAGCTATACCAGAATTGACAGAAGCTCTGATACCATGTCAGAAGATCAAGGAAGAGCATGCGGAAGAAAGAACAAATAGGAGAAAGACTGTATTCTCTCTATTGATTGTAAACTCTTGTACAAAGCAATGTATTTAATTACAAAGAAAGAATCAATAAAAGGAAATAGAATATTCTTGTATCTTTTCCTATCTTTCTAATCCTAATATAACAAAAAAAGAATAATAATGATACAAACATATCTTCCAACAGAAAAGACGGCGAGAGAGTGCTCAGAGACTACACAAAAGAGATCGAAGAAAATGTGTTTTCCAGTAATTATATTGTATAGTGATTTAGCTAGTTAAATCATTATAAGTGGAATTTGTGTAGTTCTTTGAGTGAGATTTCATTAAGAATTATGAAAGGCTAAATATTGAATGGGTTATTGAGTGTAATTGAAAGATTGAAAATATTGAAAGACTATTTGAGTACGAGATCGATTGTAATCTCCATTATATTGCTTATTTTCAAAATGAAATTCTGTATTGTTTTCATCGTGAATATAGATACCAAAAGTCGGATCGAATCACATAAATCTGGTATCTGATCCATTTCCTTCTTTCTGCCTACTATCTGATTCGCTTGTCCCATATTTTCACAATAAGAGACTGTATCTTTCAAATAGGAGGACAGTCATGTCAACAATATCTAAGATTAAATCCTCTGCTTTCATAGAGTAACTACAAATAAACAGTTAAATTCTAGCTAGAAAGGTTGACTAAAATAAGAAAGAAACTTAAACATATGCTTACACGAAAGTTAGAGAAAGAGTTTTGCTAACATAATAGTTCTTGGGGGTACTGTAAGAATAACAATCTATTGTAAGCATAAGTTATTAAAGAAGTGGATCCCACGACAATTTATAATTATATGTAATTTAATTTTTTGTAATTTAGAATGAATTGTTATTCTCACAATACATTAAAAACTATTACGCAATCATTTCTCAGTGACAATTCGAAATATGAAATTACAAGACAAATAACATAGAAAGACACAATTTGCAACTAAATTTCTTTATGTTTTGGTTCTTATGAAGTTGTGCTCCTTCTATGGACATTGCTTCTCAATTGCGTTGGCTCTCTCTCTCAGCACAGACTTCTGCACCTTGCCAGTGGAATTCATCGGCAAGTCCCCGAACTGCACCGTCTTTGGAACCATTGCCGCCTTTTGCAGCTGCTCCGCACAAAACTCTAATATCTCCTCGGCGTTGGAACACTTCCCTTCCTTCAACTTCACAAACGCACATGGGACTTGCCCCGCAACAACGTCATTTTGAGCAACAACAGCAACTTCCTTAACTTTCGGGTGGCTCGACAAGATGGCTTCGATGTCCAATGTGCTGATCACCTCCTTCCCTAAGACTATGGCGTCCCTTGCTCGGTCCTTCATCTCTATGCAACCATCTGTGTGCCGCACCCCAACATCCCCGGTCCTGAACCACCCGCTAGAAAATGCCTTCCGCGTTGCCTCCGCGTCGCCCAAGTAGCCTGCCATGAGGGTGTTCCCTCGGAGCATGACTTCTCCGATTGTTTCCCCATCGCTTGGAACGCTCTGCATGGTGGTCGGGTCCTTGACATCAGCAGCTTCCAATGTGATGTTGTGGAGCCCTTCTCTACATTTCAGGTTATGATCGTCGCGGTCGTTGTCGTCGTCGTCATGGTGGTGGTGTTGCGATGACGTCCAAGGTCTGATGAGGGCGGGCCCTAGGGCTTCCGTCATGCCATATCCGTAGACAATGTTGAACCCAAGCTCTTGGACTCTCTTGAGAACGGGATTCGTCGGGAATGCGCCGGCGATGATTACGTCCACCACGGAAGGCAGTGGCTTTTGTTCGACCGGTGGGCAATCAGCAATCATATTTAGGATAGTGGGTTTACCTGTTGAAAGGGAAAAAAGAAGAGGAAAATTCTACTTTTTCATGGGTGATTTTGCATGAACCTAACATCATCCATACTTTCATATGACATGTTTCAAAAAGCGTAGGCATCCTCCCAAATATTTGATTATATTTATACCGCACTATCGACATATCTCAACCCTACTCATCTATTTCTTAATGAGAATGATATATTATCCTTCGATTCCGTTTAATATGTCATGCTCATGATGCAACAGGACTCTCCACATCAAAGTAAACGAAACCGAACCATTACCACAGAGATGGGTGACCTTGTGGAGCTGAACGGAGTCGAAGATGATCTTCGCCGACACGTTCCTAATACACACATTGACACCGCCGAGCGCTGCCATTGCCCAAGTGAAGCACCACCCATTGCACCTGAACATGTCCACCGTCCACAGGAACACAGGCGACTTCCCCATGTTATATCGGAGGATCAGCCCTAGAGAGTTCAAGTACACCGCTCGGTGGCTGTACGCCACTGCCTTGGGCGTCCCCGTCGACCCCGAAGTGAAGTTAACTGAGATGGGGTCACACTCATTGGTCGGACTCATGGCTTGGAAATCGCTCTCTCCCATAGCTACGGTTTGTTCATACTCTCGAACCTCAAGATCCCATTGGGTTCGACAGTCCAGTGAGACGTCGCTGATTGTGACAAGGAGTGGCTGGTGATCATGGTGGTTCTCTAGGAGGTGCGTGTTGTTCTTGTTGTGGATGACTTTGGAGACGAGGTGTACGAGCTCGGAGTCGACGAAGATGATTTTGGGTCGTAATTGGTGAAGAATGATCGTCAAAGCGTGCTCGTCAAGGCTTACGTTGAGCGCGGAAAGAGTCGCGCCTGCCATTGGAACCGCGAAGTGGAGCTCATACAGCGCAGGGACGTTTGGTGCCATAGCTGCAACCTGCATTAACATAACAAAGAATCGTGAGCATAACGTCATCGAACCGCCGCCACTGATTGTTGTTCAGGTAATCTTGTTGCTCATTTCAAAAAACAAATCCCATCATCAGTTCGTTGCCCTCAGACGAGTCGGACTTTGAAAATTCGTCACCAAAAGACTCGGGAATTTGTCGCACGCGCCACTATGCGTCGCCATGTCACGGGCCACCAACGCCGTTGCCTTAAGTGCTTTTTTCGAAGCAATAGTTGGATATTATAAACAAAATCTACCAGAAACAGGTTTCTTATCCTCCGACGACTCCAACCCATTATGCAAGGTCACCGGGTCCCTTTTACATGCCCTCATGCGCCGCCCAAGTCCTTTGCGCACGAGATCCACTGACCCCTCGCACTTAATTCGCTGCGTCCATTGAACAAGTGATGGTCATCTTCCATGTCAATGCCACTTTTCAACCAAGTTGTCTGCCATGTCATTATCTAAAGTCATCATCCATGTCAGCGCCACCCCTTAGCCAAGTTGTCCGTCATGTCATCCTAAAATTATTATTGTCGACCTGTGTTGACTATCGTAGACCAGATTGGTTTGAACTGTTTTGGATTGATTTTTGGCATTTCAAATTGATTCCTGAGATATTTCGACATCCTGAATCTATTTTGAGCTCCGTACCAATTTTCTTTGAATTCTTTATAGAATCTATTGGTTTATAATGGTGTATTACATATAATGGATAAATTAGAAGTCTCAGTTTTATTCAGACCGGAATGGATCAAACTATATTTTATGGGTTCAAGAAGTATCAAGTTTAAGAGGATGTAGGCTTTGGTGTTACATCGCTAGAAATATTCGTGAGCCTATGCAGGCAATTGATGAACCAATGATCAATTTATTGAACGTTTAGAGGAGTGGGATTGCAAGAATCATCAGATACTCATATGGTTTCAAAACACTTCGATTTCATCTATCAAACTTCAGTTTGATCGCCTAAATACAACAAAGGAAGCCTGGGATCTTCTTGCCAATTGTTACTCCGCATTAGACATTGGTCATTAGTATCAACTCTTAGGGAATTTACTTCTTATGTGTCAAGAGGCAGGTCAGTCTATTAATAATTTTTTATCTTCCATGCATTCTATATGAGATTAGCTAGCTTTGTCTAACCCTGAATGGGAGGTGACTTCTAATGCTTGTTAGTTTGCCGAATGTCAGGATGATGTGTGTGTTATGCATTTTCTATGGCACTTAATGATGATTTTAGATCTATGCAAGCTTCACTTCGACATTAGGATCATTTACCTCATCTTGAGGCAATTGCCTCGAAATTGTTGACGGAGAAGACTCAACTTGCTAATACTTTAAAGGCGCAATGTGCTATTCTATCAGTTTCCACTCCTAAAGATGTAGTGTTTGCCACTTCTGGTTCCTCCTCATGGTGCAAGCCTTACTGTATGCATCGTCGTCCACCTAGTCATCATGCATGCAATCGTTATCGCTTGCAACCTAAGTAACCTATGAGAAGCAACAACCTATCTCGATTTAGAGGTCCGCATACACATTTATTCGTCACTATTGCTACCATTGAGGATTCCTCTAACAATTCATCTGTTACTCTATCATTAGATGATCTTCAGTCCACAGTTTGTTCTATTATTCTAGAATCTAGTACTTTTAGCTCCTCTATACCTAACCCTTCTACTTTGTCAGTCACTCTAGGTAATTTTGATTCATGGTTCTTTGATTCCGCCTGCTATAATCACATGACTTCTAATTCCAATTTATTCAAGTCAAAATCATATACTTTGCAAGTGCCTAGTATTCATACAGCTAGTAACTCTAGATGATAGTTAGTCAAACAAGGTATGTTTCGACGTCCAAACTGTCCTTGCCTTATATATTTATGGTTCCCAAAATCTCACTAAGCTTGATATTTATGGGATAGTTATGTGAACTTGGTTTTGACATTCATTTCTCTTCGAATGGTTGTCATGTGCAGGATCCATGGACGAGATAGACAATTGGGATAGGCTGTAAAGTAGAACATTTGTTTGATCTTGTTTTGTTAAAGCTTTCCAACTCCTTCATTCATTTTGCTACCATAGTATTATCTAAAACTTGGCATTCTCAATTGGGACATCCTCTTTTCTCTAGTTTAGGTCCTTTGATTTTAAGTGGTCATTTAAGTTCTATTGACAATAAAACTTTTGATGCTTGCATTGTAAGGTGGGCAAATATCATGCTTTATTTTTTAATATTAGTGAATTTGTCTCTTATGCTCCATTTAATCTAGTTCACTTTAATATTTGGGGATTATCTCCTACTCCCATTATGGGAGGATCTCGTTATTTTGTGATTTTTATGGATGATTATTTCGGTTATACATGACTTTATTTTATGAAGAATTGATTTGAAATCACTCATATCTATAGAAATTTTGTTGCCATGACCAAGACACAATATTCTCAAGATATTAAAGTTTTTTTTACTGACAATGCCATGTAACATAGAGACCAAGAGTTCCTTAGAATTCTTTCTTAGAATGGTGCTATCATTCATCGTTCTTGCAAGGACTTCCCAACAAAATGATCAAGCAGCACGTAAACATAGGCACATCTTAGATATCGTACACACTTTTCTAATTTCAGCATCTTGTCCAAAACAGTTTTGGGGAGAGATTTATCATACTGCTGTGTATACTATCAATTGTATTCCATCACCTACTATAGGTAATATTTCTCCTTACTAGCACTTATATGACAGTGTTCCTAATTACAATCTACTTTGAATCTTTGGAAGAGCATGTTTTCTGCATATTCTTCCTAACGAATGCACAAAATTAGAATCTCATGCTCACTTATGCTGCTTTCTTGGATATGGCATTGAGCTTAAAGGGTATAGATGTTGGGATCCTATCTCAAATCAACTTTGAGTATCTATGTTACCCTTTAGGAACATGAGATATTCTCATCTTTGTCCTTTTGCTTCCTCTCCAACTATTCGCTTCTTCATTAATCCTTCTACCGATTTATTTCCTAAAGATAACACACTTGAATTTTCCTCTTTGGGATTGTCCTTCCTTATCTTGATGCAAATGTTTCTACTAGGGGTGAGCATGGTCCGGGTTGGGCCGACCCACCCCCTAACCCTAGGACCAACCCGCACAATGCCGGTTCTCAATTCTTGGGACCGAGGACCGACCCTATTGAGCTTAGGACCGAGGACCGGACCGACCCAGTGGGTTTGGTCTGGTTCCAGGGTCAACCCGGGACCAACTAATAATTTATTTATTTCATTTTTTATACTATCGAAAAAGGAAATCAAGGACCAGACCGACCTAATGAGTTTAGTTCGATTCTAGGGTCATCCAAGACCAATCAATAATTTTTGGTTTCATTTTTTGTACTCCCTAAAAAGGTGAGCTAGGGCCGAACCGACCCTATGGGTTCAGTGACGAGCAAGGTCAGCTAAGAGAGGCGAGCAATGAGTGTCGAATGGGATGAGCTTCGAGCATCGAGCAGGAGCAACAAGCCAATCGAGCATCGAGTGGCATGAGTGACCCAAAGCGAGTGAGGCGAGTGTCAAGTGGCGAGCGGAGAAGTTATTTCTTTCGATTTTGGCAAATTAAAAACTAAGAGGACAAATAAGACAGAAGAGAACGGGTATTAGAGGAGGATGACATGAGGTGTTATTTATGCCATTTTGAATGCCGTAAGGACTCCTCACAAAAACATATTTCTCCTTTGTAGATTATGGTTTTTGACGCCATAAAAGACATTAAAAGATCTAAGTTATTAAAAAATAGTGTAAAAATTACTTGAACTCCTTGCTAAGGAGCTATTTAATATTGTTAATGCCATTTATTTTAGGGTTTTCTCTATATAAAAAAATTATAAATAATATATTAGATATATAATAGATATAGAATCAGGGTTGGTCCGGGTTGGACCGACCCTAAACTCCCAAGACCGAGGACCAACCCACACAGTACTGGTCTAGGAATCCCAGGACCAAGAACCGACCCGATCTCCCTGAGAACCGGACCAGGACCGGCAAGGTTGTGCCGGTATAGGGTTGGTCCAGGGTTGACCCTAGACCGATGCTCACCCCTAGTCTCTACTAATCCTGCTCCTAACAGGTTTGTACCATCCATGGATTCTCCACCCTTAGACATTCCTTCTTCTCCTGTTTGTCATTCCACTCATGTAAGTTAGGCTTCTGTTTGACTTCGTGATTTTCATTGTTATTCTACTATTGTTTCTTTTCACAAGCCTCATACATATAGAGAAGTTTAGTACTAATCCTCTTTAGTAGCAAGCAAAGGTAGATGAGTTGCAAGCATTAGAAAAATCTAATACTTGGGATTTGATTGTTTGCCTCTTGAAAAGTTGGCTATAGGTTGCAAATTGGTATACGAGATCAAAATGAAGGCAGAATGTATGGTGGAACGCTACAAAGCTAGACTACTAGCAAAAGGCTTCACTCAGGAGTATGGCATTGATTGTGGTGAGACATTTGCTCCAGCTATACGTCTTATTTTTGTTTGTAGCCTCCTTCCTGTTGTTGCTATTAAGCGATGACTTCTGTTTCAAATAGATGTCAAAAATGCATTTTTTAATGGGGATCTTATGGAGGAAACTTATATGAAGCCTCCTCTTGAATACACTCACACTTCTAATAAAGTGTGTTGACTACACAAAGCATACCAAGCTCATTGTGCATGGTATTCCAAATTTAGTTTCACCATGGAACACCATGGATTTACATCTTGTCCTTATGACAATGCTCTATTTGTTCAATGAACATCTCACTGGTATGATACTCTTATATATTGATGACATAGTTATTACTAGCAATGATTGTAACAGTATTACGAAACTATAAAAGTATTTGAGTCAATAGCTTGAAATGAAATATTTTGACCGACTCGGTAATTTTTAGGCTTGGAGGATGCTTTAGATTCCTTCAGCTATTATCTTTCTCAAAAGAAATATGCTACTAATCTCCTTTCCTGGGCTGGATTTATTAATAACAGGATTGCCACAACTCTTATTGAGACTAATGCCAAATTTAATCACAAAGATGAGACTCCTCTTTTGAATCCTATGCTTTATCGACAACTGGTCGGCAATCTTGTATACCTCACTGTTACTCATCCTGACATTGCTTATGATATTCATATTGTAAGTCAATTCATGACCGTGCTATGAACAACTCACTATGTTGATGTTCTTCGAATTCTTCGCTATGTCAAGGGTACTTTATTTCATGGTCTTCACTTTTCTACCAACTCAACCTTAGAGTTAATGACTTATTCTGATGTTGAGTAGGGCAGTGCCTCTTGATCATCCCTTTACTACAAGCTACTAGTTCTTCTTAGGAAACTCCCTTAATTCCTCATAGTAAGAAATAGACTATTGTCGCTTGATCTATTATAGAAGCAGAAGATCGTGCCCTTACTGTTACAACATCAGGATTACTATGGTTGTGGATGTTATTAGAAGACATGACAGTCCCTCATGATGGTGCAAGGATCATTTATTGTAATAGCCGGACTACTATCCAAATAGCACAAAGCGATTTTTCCATGAGTGTACCATATATATTGAAATAAATTGTCATTTCATACGCTTTGATACTATTTATCTTGTTCCTACTTTTTTTGTTCCTGGTCATATGTTGTTCCCACTTCATTAGCTGATTAGATAGCTAATATTTTCATTAAGACATGTCCACTTGGATGTTTTCAAGATCATTTCTCCAAACTTTAGCTGACCTCTTCTATATCACCTTGAGTTTGAGAGGGGATGTTAGATATATTGTTAGAGATATTATCTTCCTTGTTTGATACTAATTGATTGTATTTGATATTGTAATATTCTGTTGCTTTACATAGTTTTTTAGAATAGCCTATAAATAGGCTCATGTATTATTAGTATTATTACATAGAGAAATATACAAAAATTCAGAAATTCTCCAATTCTCATTTCAACTTTATTTTAACACAAACTAAATGTTAGAAAATTTTCTCAGATATTATCAAGTGATAATACTTCTGAATAAATGATAATATCTAGAAAATCAACGTACAACCCAAGTTAATGGGCCCTAGACGACTTCCTCGTGAGTCATCGCCATGATCAGATCACCAAAATAACTTTGGCCTCTGGCTTTAGATCTAACCGTACATGGAAGAGGCACGTATCTTCCACAATCTACACGCCATTACCGTCCAACCCTCTTTCTAGAAAGAACACTTACGTAATGGAACAGCACCCCCAAGCTTTTTCTCAAGTCAGATCTTGATGACCATGGAAAGCATCAAGATTTGTCGCTACCCACAAGATGATGATAGGCATTCATTCGATTCTTTAGGGTTTTTGTCAAACTTCGCTGAAGCTTGCCTTCTGAGAATAATGAGTGCGAGATGAAGAAAATGCCGCAATCCTTACCCAATAAAAAAGGGAATAGACAAGTCTCATTCCGTGCCTTATCTGATTACGTAGAACCCACCACAATGACTTCGTGCATCGTCCCCACCAAAGTGAGTATTCTAAATGCTCTGCATATAGCATAGCTGGTAATGATTGAATAATTACATCAGTTATTTACGTCGGAAATTGGTCAAGAGGACTACATTGAAACTTTACCTAAAAATTTAGGACTAAATTGGCAAGCTTGAAAAGTTTGTCACTTAGTTGACATTTATATAATAGATTCAAGATTGATTGAGTAATTTTTCCAAATAATAAGTATACACACCTTTCTTTAATTTTTTTGCTTGAAAATGTTAGAATATTGAAGACTGATGAAAGAGCCAAAACCTAGGCGAGAGTAGTGACACAATGGGACGGATTTCATTTGAATGCTCCACTATCAATACCTTTGGGAATCCAGTATATATTATGACTTTGTATCCAACTAGTTCTCTCTCGAATATCTAATTTTAGCATTTTATATCTTCTCCTTTTATATCTTAGTCTTCATAAAATATTATACAGCCGAGGAGAGTACAATATAATGAAAGTACAATCAGTGTTATCATTTCGAAGTACCACACAGGGAAGTCTAAAAGATAAGACGAGAATACATTGAAGAAAATGTGCAGCGGGTGTCGATGCCATGCATGCGTGTTCTTAAGTCATACACTTACGCATGCATGCGCATCAGCTTTCACCTGCTGAAAGCCCATTTTTTCTCTCTTTCTTTTGAAACCACGACCTTTAAGTCGACATGATTATTGTCTTGATAATTTCTGCTTTATGATCACATAAAACGAAGGAGAAAAGGTAGAAATTCGATAGTTGTGATCATTAGGAACAAACTCCCCGAAAGTCTTATTATGCATCTCCTGGATTGTGTGTCATTTTGGATGGAAAAGCAAGGGTATTGGGTCTTGAAAATGCAATGGTGGTTTGCATCCATATAGGGTAAAACTCTTTAGTGCGTTGCTTATCTATATTAATTAGTGTAATGGGTCCATTAAAAGAAGGAAGTCAGACATATGTAAAACGGTTAAAATATTAGATATAATCTGTCACTATGAGCAACCTAAAAATGTCAACTTTGATGTCAATTTCATAAAAGTTGATGCCATTAACTTTACATCACCTATGGCTTTATGGCTTTGATGAGAAAGTGCTAAACACATTGAGACGAAGAGCAATCTTTTAAGTCGAGCCGTAGTCAACTAAACAAGGTCAAGGCAGATTATGAATATTGACCGATTAATAATTATGTAGGTTGTCACTAAGGAAGGAGTAAACAGTATGTTAATGAGCATATGTGATATGATATTTGCTGATGTTGTCTTGAATTCGACAAATTCAATCGGGAAATCTAGTTAGGCTTGAAGATTGTAGGCTATTTGTTTCCTAATATATTGCCTAGATTTGGGGTTTCAAATCTGATAATATCTTTATGGTGGAATTCCTTTCCTACTAGGTTTAGGAAAGTGGGGAACTATAGATCTATTTATTTCAGCATTGTACCTTGTACTCTATTGATACGCTCAAAATAAGAAATCGTCTCTCTCTCTCCCGTGGACGTAGGCTGATTTTTTGCCGAACCACGTAAATCTCTGTGTTCTTGATTATTCTTGTTTACTTTTCTCATTTAGTTAGAGTGTTCTTCCGCACAACAATTGGTATCAGAGCAATCCAGGTTCTCCGTTCCTGTTCTGCGACTTCTAACTAGATGGCTGGAAAAGGTTCAACCGTTCGATTTGATATTGAACGATTCACCGGGAAGAATAGTTTTACACTATGGTGGAGAAGGATGAAGGATTTGTTGATTCCACAAGGTTTATCAAAGATTCTTCTGGGAAGATCGAACAAGCCGAACACCATCACTGATGATGATTGGAACAACATGGAGGAGAAGGCGTGCAGCGCAATTCGATTGAACCTATCGGATGAGGCCCTTCAATATGTAGTAGAAATCGAATCTGCTCCAGAGGTATGGCTCAAACTCGAAAGCATTTACATGACGAAATCTCTTACGAACAAGTTGTTCTTGAAGAAGAGATTGTATTCACTTCAGATGAGTGAAGGAGGAGATCTGTTGGAACACCTCAACGTGTTCAATCGGATGATTAGTGAACTTACAAGCTTGGAGGTAAGGTTTGAGGATGAAGACATAGCGCTTCAACTACTAGCATCATTGCCAGATTCATTTGACCACTTGGTGACTACGCTCCTTTATGGCAAAGAAACCCTGGAGATCAGAGAGGTGACTGCTGCCCTAATTTCAAACGACACCCGAAAAAATGCAAGTAGTTCAAAATCTTCGGGAGAGGGACTCTTTGCAAAGGAGAAAGGCAATCAAGGAAGAGGAAGATCAACGGATCGAGGATCGAGCAGTAGGGGTTGATCAAAATCCAAGGGAAAGTTCAAAGGAAGATGCTATGGGTGCAATCAGGAAAAGCATACCAAGAGATTCTGTCCAAATAAGAACAAGAAAAAGAAGAAGAGCTCGAATGAGGCAAGTATAGCCAACAGCATCGAGACCAATGATGGGGACGTCTTGTCCATATCGTCGGGGAAGGACATCTTTGAAGATTCATGGATCATGGACTTTGGATGCACTTATCAAATGTGTCCTCATCGAGAAGCCTTCGATGAGTACAAGGCATATAATGGTGGTTCAGTTCTCATGGGGAATGATACTTCGTGCAAGACTGTGGGTGTTGGAACCGTGAAAATCAAGATGTTTGATGGCATGATTAGAACCTTGGCAGACATGCGTCATGTTCCGGGTCTAAGGAAGAATTTGATCTCATCGGGAGCACTTGAATCCAATGGATGCAAGTACATGGCTCAAGGTGGAGTCTTGAAGGTGATTAAGGGAGCTCTGGTTGTTCTTAAGGGACAGAGGCATGGGAACCTATATCGACTTATAGGAACCAAAGTGCAAGGTGGAGCATTTGTGTCCACGGATGCTAGCACGGAGATAGATAACACCTATCTATGGCATATGCGTCTCGCGCATATGGGAGAAAGAGGATTGATTGAGCTTCACAAGAGGAATGCACTACAAGGTATAAAAACATGCAAATTATATTTCTGCAAATTTTGTGTGTTTGGAAAACAATGCAGAGTATGGTTCAATACTGCAACTCAAACAAGCAAGGGCGTGCTCGAGTATGTACACACGGATGTATGGGGTCCTTCACTGGTAAAGTCAAAAGGAGGGAAGGAATACTTCGTGACATTCATTGACGATTTCTCTCGCAAAGTTTGGGTCTACTTTATGCGACACAAAAGTGAAGTCTTTGAAAAGTTCAAAGAATGGAAAGCTGAAGTTGAGACTTTGACGGGGAAGAAGGTTAAGTGCTTGAGATCAGACAATGGAGGAGAGTACAAATCGACACCATTCATGGAGCTTTGCAAGAATGAAGGGATTAAACGTCACTTCACAATTCCGAATACGCCCCAACAGAATGGTGTAGCGGAAAGGATGAACTGGACCTTATTAGAGAAAGCTCGAAGCATGAGGTTACATGCGGGACTGAGCAAGGAGTTTTGGGCAAAAGCTGTCTGCATGGCATGTTATCTTACGAATTGGTCTCCATCAACTGTAATTAAATGCAAAATTCCCGAAGAGGTATGGACTGGTAAAATTGTCGATTATTCTAATTTAAGAATATTCGGTTGTCCTGCTTTTGTACATGTGCAGAGCTCGAAGTGCTCGAAGTTGGATCCAAAATCAAAACAATGCATATTTCTCGGTTACGAGAAAGGAGTGAAAGGCTACAAATTATGGGATCCAAGTGAGAAGAAAGTTCTGACGAGCAGGGATGTTATATTCGATGAATCTGCAATGTTGAAGTCAAGCTGTGTGCCACGCGCGGCTACTGAAGAGGAGAGTGATAAATCTATCGTTAAGGTGGAGCTTGAAACCAGAGAATTTGCAGAGAATGGCGAGTCATCTGATGAGGCTCCAGAAGTCGAAGAAACGGTAGAAGTTCCTCGTACCATTGCAATGGGTCGAGGAAGGCGCACTCCCAAAGCACCGAAGAGGTACGGTTTTGAGGATATGGTTGCTTATGCTCTTACCGTAGGCTCTGGCGATCCAAGCTCCTACCATGAAGCTTTGAAAAGTGATCACAAAGAAAAGTGGATGATCGCAATGATGGAGGAGATGGAGTCGTTACAAAAGAATGAGACATGGGAACTTGTGAAGAAGCCCAAGGATCGGAATGTCATTGGTTGCAAATGGGTTCTTCAAAGAAAGGAAGCAGCAACGGAAAAAGAGCAAGAGAGATACAAGGCCCGACTTGTTGCTAAGGGCTATGCACAGAAGGAGGGGATTGATTACGACAAGATATTTTCCCCGGTTGTAAAACACACATCAATTCATGTTTTACTAGCTATGGTAGCCATGTATGACTTGGAGCTCAAGCAGCTAGATGTGAAGACGGCATTCCTTCATGGTGACTTGGAGGAGAAAATTTATATGGAGCAGCCCGAAGGCTTCAAGGTGGAAGGGAAAGAGGATCATGTTTGTTTGCTCAAGAGATCACTTTACGATTTGAAGCAATCTCCGAGGCAATGGAATAAAAGGTTTGATTCTTTTATGCTTCGTATTGGCTACATGAGGAGTGTGCATGATTCTTGTGTCTACTATAAAGTTTTGGATGATAAGTCACTTATTCTGTTGATGCTCTATGTTGATGATATGTTGATTGCTGCAAGAAAAATGAGAGACATTATTTCCCTAAGGTCTCAGTTAAGTAGTGAGTTTGATATGAAGGATCTTGGTGCTGCAAATAGGATCCTTGGCATGGAAATCTTTCGAGAGAGACATGCAAGTAAGCTTTGGGTAAATCAAAAGAAGTATGTTGAGAAGGTCTTGGAGCCGTTCAACATGGGTAAAGCTAAACCGGTTAGTACATCCTTAGCAAATCACTTCAAATTATTTGAGAAACAATGCCCTGTTTCACATGAGGAAGTTGTAAAGATGTCTCAAGTACCCTATGTCAGCACAATAGGGAGCTTCATGTATGCTATGGTTTGTAGCAGATCTGATTTGGCTCATGCGGTGAGTCTCGTCAGCCGATACATGAGTAATCCGAGTAAGGAGCATTGGCAAGCTGTTAAGTGGATCTTTCGTTATTTGGCTAGAACTGCCAAAATGGGTTTAATGTTCAGTTCCAAGGGAGGATCGATCAATTTAGCAGGTTATGTTGATTCAGACTTTGCTGGTGATTTGGACAAGCAAAGGTCCCTCACGGGATATGTCTTTACTCTTTGCGGTGGAGCTATTTCGTGGAAGGCAATGCTTCAACCTACTGTAGCATTGTCTACAACCGAAGCTGAGTATATGGCAATAATTGAGGCTACGAAGGAGGGAATATGGCTGACTGGTTTGGTCACAGAGTTGGGTATAAAGCAAGAAAGTGCTACATTATATTGCGATAGCCAGAGCGCAATATGTCTCATGAATAATCAAGTGTTCCATTCCAGAACGAAACACATTGAAATTCGGTACCACAAAATTTGAGAATTTGTGGAGAATGGTAGCATTGCTTTGAAGAAAATCCATACTAAAGATAATCCCGTAGATATGCTCACGAAGACAGTTACTACAGAGAAGTTCAAGTCCTGCAAGGACTTGATTTCTCTCACTCATCATTGAAGTTGATGGAGGCCAAACCGATCCAGGTGTGGGCGTACCTTTGCGAAGGTATGGTGGAGGGAGAGATATATTCGCTTTCTTGGTTCAAGTGGAGGCTTGTGGTTTATTTAAGCCAAAAGTGGAGATTGTTGATGTTGTCTTGAATTCCACAAATTCAATCGGGAAA
Source organism: Eucalyptus pauciflora (assembly GCA_007663325.1). Classification (NCBI taxonomy): domain Eukaryota; kingdom Viridiplantae; phylum Streptophyta; class Magnoliopsida; order Myrtales; family Myrtaceae; genus Eucalyptus; species Eucalyptus pauciflora. The sequence continues at coordinate 133,291 of VMYD01000105.1, read as the reverse complement.
TCTAGTTAGGCTTGAAGATTGCGGGCTATTTGTTTCCTAATATATTTCCTAGATTTTGGGTTTCAAATCTGATAATATCTTTATGGTGAAATTCCTTTCCTACTAGGTTTAGGAAAGTGGGGATCTATAGATCTATTTATTTCAGCATTGTACCTTGCACTCTATTGATATGCTCAAAATAAGAAATCGTCTCTCTCTCTCCCGTGGATGTAGGCGGATTTTTCACCGAACCATGTAAATCTCCGTGTTCTTGATTATTCTTGTTTACTTTTCTCATTTAGTTAGAGTATTCTTCTGCACAACAATATTCACTATAAATACAGTCAGTGGTTAAACGCCAACAATGATCGTGAGAAGTTAACGGGCTTAAGTGGACAAGGTGGGAATCGTCAAGCCGATGTGGGTCAAATCGATGTCGATGGAATTGAGAAACATTAACATCGGCTCGCGAAACTTGGCTGAAATCAAATCGACTGTAAGGATAAAAATACCGGAAACAATTATTGCAGTCAAACTCTTAGATAGGAACAATTATCAAAGGTATTATCTAATAGTTGCAATAAAAAAAAAATTTGTATAGCTGAGTCAATTAGTTATTGTAGTCGAGTTTCTGAGGCGGGAACAATTATACCATAAAATATGGAACCAAAATCAAATTTCAATGAGCGAGAAGACTTATTAGAAGAGGCCAGCTACCCATGGACTATAAAAAGGAGAACAATAAAGAGGAAAAGATATGCACAAACATCCGAAGAACAAGACTTTAGTTTTGTCAATACACTTTACTTATTTTTAGTCATTTCCCAGTAATTTATTTCCAATCATTCCAGTTGTTTATGTTTATGAAATGCTTGGTTGTATCCTTCGAAAATAATGTGCTGTAATTAGTGGATTTATTTCGTAAGTTTTAGAACCTAATCATCAAGTTTGTGTTCCTTTCTTGATTCACAATCATCTGTCAATTTGAAATACAAGGAGTCCGATATATGTGATAAACTTCATTGTCCGGTAGACGATTTAAGGAGAGCGATTTTATAGTAAAACAGCACCATGCCCTTTTCACTCGTTCATAGGTTCCCTTATCTATAAGCCTTAGATTTTGATAATCCTTTGCCCATGGGACTCACATGTTGGGATCTATGCTTAATGCCTTTATCATCGAACCAAACCTTTGCGTAAGGGAGAGTTTTAAGGCATAAAATATAGTATGTTGAGATTCTGTGGAACTATAAACAATTTTCTAAAAACTTAAGCAATTGGATGAAAACATGATTTAATTTTTAATTATTCTAACACTCCCCATCACGCGTAGGTTGGACTTTAACTTAAGCATAAAGCTTGCAAACATGTAATTTGTGAGGTAAATAGAAGTTTGAAATATGTGAACTCAAGCCCTCCTACTTTGCTATTATATTGAGATTTTGTGGGATCATAACTAATTATTCTAAAAGTATAAGCTGTTAAATGATTTCATGATTTGCTATTTAAATATTCTAACACAAGCACCATATTCCAAGGTTTTTGGAGTAAATTATTGTGCACTGAATTCTACATAGTAGTGGCTCTAGAGGGTGTCTTGAGTTCAAATATTTTTAAACTTTTTCTTTGCCTATTATTATTTCACACATTGGTCTCAAGTGAAATACAAGCCTAAATATGAAGGGAAATGTAACAATCGTTAAATAATACATCATGCTTTTATATAATAGCTTAAATGTTTTAGATCAATTGGTGATGGTCTTATACAAATTTTAACAAATGAATCAGCGGGAAACAATGGGCAGCATTGACTTAGAGTATTGCAGCTCGCCGTTTAATCATGCTTACCAAATCATTTGTAAGATTTACTGCAATGAAAAGAAGAATTTAGGACTAGAGTGTCGGATCCACATAAGTTGTAAGACTCCCCTTTAACCATTCTCACAAGAGAAATATAATATTAAACTGCCTACGAGTTAAGGATGGAAAAGTTGACTCCCTTTTTTACTCCTTCCAGTCAAAGAGACTGATTGGAACATGATGACATCTGGCCCCATTTTATACTCATTCAATCACGCGGAGTATATATAACGTGATGGGTGTAATTCTTCTAACTTGTAAATTGTGCCCCCAACAAATCAAGGAGAAATTCACGCGAAGTCCATCTTCCCCGTATCACACGCCTGTTTACTTATTTTTCTGGAAATATGCCATGATTTATGGCAAAGTATCTTGCACATGAGCGTACACCAAAATTTAGGGCCCACTACCTTGTATTTCACGCTAGTTTAATATGATAGAGTGAATGCGTTGTTGGAACACATGACCTCAAGAAAACGTGCAAAAATATTTATTTACATTCAGATATCAAGTAGGACTCTCTTTGACCCAATTTTTTTTATAAATTAAGTAAGAAAATAAACATGCCTTTCGATTAACCAAACCTTTTTAACCGGGGGATTAATGCGTTTATTGTTTTAGCAAAAATGGTTGAATAGGAAGTTAGCTGTAGACCCAAAATTCATGACGTGTGGAACTCCTATTCGTCGGTGGGTGAAGAATGAGATGGCAGCTCTTGGGTTTTCGTATTATTAAAAAGATGAAAAGGATTTCCAAGTGGATAATGAGAGTTTGTCCCCTTATAGTCAACGTTGACGAGGCTAGAATTCCAAAGCGGAGAGGCGCAGGGGCCAACGTGCTCAAATGATTTACTTAATAATTATTATATTGTGTAGAGAAAATATTGGTTATAATGGATTAATATAAAAGAGTGAAATAATTTATATTATTTCACTTTTACTAAAGGTTATTACAATAATTTGAGTCGGTGGCGCAAGTTATAGTCATTTTAGATATTTCATCCTTTTCAGATACGAGAAATTAGCTATAATATTAGTATTTCACTCGTTTAGTTTCATCGGAGGTCTTGTACTGTTAGCTATATACATGTTATAGATTACCATATTAAGAGAGGATTCTCAAGTTTAAACCCAAACATCAACGGGTCTTAGTTTTTCTTCTACAAGCATATAAAATAGGGGTTCTTGTATTTACAGATTATATTGCTCTTTGATACTATGTTGGGTTGGGGTGATTGGAAATGAAAAGAATGGACTTGTGAGGTAATTAAGAAAGAAAAGAAGAGAGAATCTGAAGGATACGAGAGAGGGAAAAGAGAGGGCAGAGATGCATTCATTATATCTTTTATGTATTTAGGGCTTGCCTTGACTTATATTTCTCTCCCTTCACTTAATCTAAATCTTGCAACTCATGCACTTTGACCTATTTTCGAATATGAAACTCTTGAAACTTCCAAATACTCAAGTATTGATACACAACTTCACCAATAATTTGATCATAATTTTCTAAAATTTGAATAATATTCCAAATTTTGGCACGAAAGCAAAAATAATAAAAAAATAATAAAAAAATAACAAAAAAAACATTTACATTATGTTTTTGTTTTGAATACAAAACATGACCTTTTACCCAATAGTTGACTTTACCAACCTCTTGTAATCCTTTCACTTCGTTTCTTTAACTTCATACAAACAAGAATGTGTTTTTTAACAAGCCCTTCTCTTCAATTTGGCAAGTCGTAGGTAGGACTAACATGAACACGGTTACGTATTATAAATTCTTCCTTTGCGAGGCTAGATTTTTTATTTTTTTCAAAGTTTTTGGTCCATGGAATATAGTTTTGTATTTGTATTTCCAATCATTCCACTTGTTTATGTAAATGGTTTGTCCCACACGGCATACGGACATTTATGAAATAACATAGACAATGGAGGAGCTCGAGGGTTGACCTCGTTCATCTTAACCTAATTGGCAGATTGAACAGTTCCATGGGTTCTCCTTCTCTTGATATACTATCAAAGGGGACGAGGAAAGAAAAAAAGACCTGAGAACTGCTCATATCAAATCGACCAAACCGGGAACCGCCTAGATCGGATTGAATCGGACCGGCCGGTTTGATCCGATTCCCGAGGGCGTCAATCTAATTCCTAGTTCCATAAAAATAGAACCAATGATTTTCAGTCCGGTCCGGTTCCCCTTTGGAATCGGAAACCGGACCGAATTTTTTTAAAATATTTATTTATTTCTCAAAAATAGCAATAAGCCCTAAAATAGTAACAATTCTTGTATTTTTATTTTATTTTAATTTTTTTGGCTAAATGACCGATTCTATTGGACTGGACCAAACTAAATAGTCTGGTTCAGTCCCCGGTCCCAAAAATTGGGAACCAATCCTCCTAGTTCAATTCTTGGTTCCTAGGTGGAACCAGACCAAACTAGGAACCGATCACCCTAGATGGCATCTTTGGTGCATGCATATCTAGTGTGACGTTCGCTTGATCCAATGACAGTTCATGTTCACCAAATGCACATGAACTCGAAACTGTAAATAATAGCTCGACGAGAATGTACCGTGACGAACAATCTACATATAGAAAGATCTTTGTCCTTCCCACTTTTCTTAGGCTTATAGCTTCTCACAGGATGACCCTGACAACTACCTTACTCCCTCCATTTGAGACGATGAGCTTCAAGAAAACTAAAAGCTAATGGAAGCAAGAGAGAAAGAAAGCGAGGACCCCTTTTCATTTGCATGAAACACAAGGATATAATGAAAAACGAGGGAAACAAGATAAAGAGACTTACGATATCGCCACGTGAGATCTTCAATCTCGTCAGAGCGGAGGCGAGTTTCAAACACCTTTCGTGGGTCTGTCTCCATGTGTACCTCGTATTGCCGTAGATGATGGAAACCTTGTTGCCATAGACGAAAGCTGCTCTCTCTAAGAGGCTTATGGGAGTCAAAGGCACGTAGTTCGCAGGGCACTGGAGCAAACCTTCCATGATCCTTCTCTATACGTCTGTTTGGGATCTCTAGCCTGCGAGACAAGTGAGCATGGTTATATGCATTTGCATGGAGTATTTATGTCGCCGTGCCCAGTAAATGAATATTTGAGTTGGACCATTTTCCATAGGTATAAAAATGCTAAGAAATAAGAAAGAAGCGGGAATCACTGCGAGACTTATAATGGAGGGAGAGACTATGCACTAATGAAGGCCTTTTAAGGATGCGCGTTGTATACCTCAAAATATCTTGCATAAAATAAGCTGCTAATCCCTGTAATGAAAGTTTATATATAGATCTAAACGTTCATGTTTTTATCAGAGGGAGGGAGGGAGGAAGGGAGGGAGGGAGGGAGAGAGAGAGAGAAAGAGGAAGGAGCCAGGAAACAGCAAGAATGTGGAGGAACATGGAGTATGACGAGCAAAAGAGCACTATTAAATTTCATCATATTGTTGTGGATGGTTCTAGATTGATATTTGACGAAATATCATTAATCTGAAGTTTCGATAAAATTAGCCCAAAACAGATCTCATAAGACGTGACTAATCACAGTTAAAAATGTTGTAAATTTCTATACTTTTATACAATCACAGCGTAACTATTACAACAAGCAAAGACTAAAAAGAGACCGCGACAGGTCAAAGTCTCCCTTATTGGCGTTTTACAACTATCGAGCACAGAGTTTAGAGCAGGATAATGACCAAAAAAAAAGTTTTGAACCCACCGTACGGATGCCAATATCAATTATTTTCCATTTAAGCATATGACTCATAAACCTTCTAACGATTTGTTAATGTAGCTCTTCTAGTCAATTTTGGCCGGCAGCCACAAACCTGGACAATTCTTTTTAATTTTTCTGGTTATTTTTTTTTTTAAAATTCTTTTCTATCCTTCTTCCTCCCTGGTTGCCGTGGCTAGGGACCAACCATAGACAAGGATTGGTTGTTGTGGCCAACGACCGACCATAGATAAGGACTGACAAGGGTTGGCCTTACCATTTGGCCAGGGCTAGCATCACCCGAGGCCGGTTGTCTACCCTCACCAAGGCTCAGTGACCAATGGAGGAAGAAGGATAGAAAAGAAGAAGAAAAGGAAAAAAAAAATCAAAAAATATATATTTTGAGAAATTAAAAAAATATAAATTAATCGTCCACATCAACACCGATTATGTCACACAAGACGCCCGGCGTTCACATCATCGATTGTTAGCCAAAAATTAGCTGGATGGATTATATTGGTAAATTGTCAAAAAAGTTATGTCTCAGTTGACCAAATCAAAATGTTAAGGATTGACTTAGCATCCATACAATAGATTTTTTGGGATTTTTTGGTAATTTTCCCATTTATAGCTTAAGATAGATCAAGATGAGAACAAGTCGTCGATTTGTTATATAATCATTTCACCCTCCAACAAAGTGAGGGTAGAGAGGAAAACATTGTTCTGAACACTACAAGTCGACATGATGAAAATGGCAACTGGTCGGTTCGGAATCAAAAGTGAACAAAGGATATTTAGAAATTTTCGCTTCCATTCCCTGTAATTGCGCGAATTCCACGAAGACTAATGTCAAAAGTCATGATCTTTATAAAGACTGAGGTGTTCAATTTGAACTAGAATTAGGAGTTCAAATGGTACAAGTATACTTATCTGGAAAGCTCGAGTCAGGTAGGCACATTGTTTTGTTACCGATACATCATGTCAATGATATCGATGACCTATCTTGACTTAGAAGTGAGTAGACTCAGCATGCATGCTCAGGTTGGCTCCACTTGGGCTTGAGCTTTTCCACAGCCACAACCCATGTGTTGTTAAGATGCACGTGTAAGTAAGTTATGTTAGAGAAATCTTATATCAAAGAATTGTTGTGATGTAAAGCAATTAATATATCATAGTTAGCCTATAATTTAAAGCTTTTGAGTGAATGTGAGTTCAACTAAATATATTGATAGGTTCAGATTTAAGCTCCTTCTTAGCGATCTCCCCAAATGAAGGGATAAAATATCTATTGTGCGTGCCTTTAACAAATGGTATTAGAACCAATGGTGTTGCGGTGTGTTGCGGTTTTTGGGTAGGTGGATGTTCTAGTATAGCAACGCGGACCCATAAGTTGATGTAAAAGGATACCTAAATTAAAGGATAAGAGGCTTAACACTGAGCTCACACGTGAGAGAGAGATTGTTAGATGCACATGTAAGTGAGCGGTGTTAGAAATATACCATGTCAGAGAATTGATGTGATATAAAGCAGTTAATATATCTTAATTGTCTCATAACTCATTGGCTTAAGTTGAGTACTTAAGTGGACCTAACATGAGAAATCATGAGAGCATATATTTTTTAGATTTATTTTTTCAATTGAAGAAGACATAAATATAACTAGAAAAGTAATTTTAAAAAGACAGAAAATAAAAGACAACGTAACTTTGTATATAGTTAATTTGTAATTTGGGACACAGGCATGGAGATTAGATCACCCGATGATCCATGAAACACCTTACAAGTTTTGTGAATTAATTAAAGCTTAGGCATTTGGCCTATGCATAAGACCCTCACTTAAAGTAGTTTGTAAGTAATTCACTGTTGAACCCGAAGAAATGATTTTTAGTTCCTTATTTTGAAATTCTCTAACACCCCAACCAAATGGGAAAAATTACCACAAAAGTCCTAAACTTATTATAATTGTGCCAATTTAGTTTTAATTTTTTTTTTTTATCAATTGAGTTCTAAACCTTTTGCAATTGTATTGATTAAGTCCATCTAACCAAATTTGGCCGGTCGGTGCTAACGTGGACACCGACCGACGTTGGCGAACAATTTTTTAATAATATTTCATTTTTTCAAAAAAAAATTATCTCTTTTTTTTCCTTTTTTTTCTTTCTCTTTTTTCCTTCTCTCCTTCTTCCAACAACTATGCTAGTCATCGGACTGAGGCGGCTGGCCAAGCCAGATTAAGTAAGGGTGAGCTCACCTCATCATCGTTGGGTGTGGTCGACCTCGCCCAGCCCTTTGCAAGGCCTAAGCGAGCCTCACCAAATCTGGCGAGCTCACTCTTGCCCAACGATGGTGAGGCAAGCTTGCCCTTGCTTAGTCTGGCCTAGCCAGCCACCTCAGTTCAGCGACCAGCCCTCCCCTCTGGCCAGTCGCCAAAAGGAGGAGGGAGGGGGAAAAAAGGAAAATAGATAAAAACATTAATTATTTGAAAAAAATAAAATATTATTAAAAATTGATCACCAGTGTTGGCTAGCCAAATTTGGCATAATAGACTGAATTGGCACAATTGTAAAAGATTAAGGACTCAATTGGCCAAAAAAAAAAGTTTATGATTGAATCGGAAAAATTGCAATAGGTTTATGGCTGTTTTGATAATTTTCCCCAACTAAATGTGCCACCCCTTGGAGGCGAAGATTTTGCTCAAACCCTAGATTCAGGCAAAAAAAAAATCTTGCATGAGCTAGTTGGGCCACCTTGCCATGCCTAGGTGTGGGAGTGAGAGGAGTTAACCAATTTTTCTTTTTCAATGCTAAAAAAAAAATCAAGTTTGGCAAAGGGGAAATGTATTAAAAAAATCATAAACTTATTGCATTGGTAATAATTCAGTCATAAAGCTTTTAATTAGAACAATTTTAGTCTATCCATCCAAATTAAGCCGGAAATTACTGACATGGACATTGGCTATCCTATATGACATAATCGGTACTGACATGAACATTTTTAATAATAGTGTCGAATTTTTTGGTTTTTTTCTTTCCCTTTCCTTTTTGTCGAGGGTCCTCATCGAGCCAAGCCAGGGTGAGGGCAACCATCAATCGTCCAAGCGAGGTCTCCCTTGTCCAAGTGTGGCCCGGTGAGGTCAACCCAAGTGAGGCCAACCCTCGCTGGCACTAGCAAAAAGAAAAAGGAAAGGAAAAAAATCGAAAAATTTATTTAAAAATTTCAAAAAATGCAAAAAATTATTAAAATATTATTAAAAATTTGCACATTAGCGCCAATCGTATCAAATAGGATATCTAGGGCCTGCAAGATAATGTTTTTGTTTCTCTCGATTTCTATTATTTTGTTTCTCGAAAAAAAAAAATATAAATTCGTTTGGTAACGCCAACTTATTTTTCTATTCCTCGAAATAGAAAAGTAGCCGAGGAATAGATTTGGAACAGAAATAAGAAACAAAAAAAAATAACTTCTTGTTCTCGGGAATAATTTCTAGAAATAAGCCATTTTTTTCTTTTTTCTTTTTCTTTTATTCTTCTTCCTTGCCGTGGTCACCGCCTGCCAAGCACCGGCAACCTCCAACCACCTGGGGCAACCGCCGGCCAACCACCGCCACCGTTGACTATCGCTACCGTTGGTCGTCGACAGCCATCAACCGCCGTCGCTGCCACCCGACCGTCAACCGTCGCCACACAACCACCGCCCATAGCCCACCAGCCGTCACCGCCGACTGTCGCCGATCGAGTGGTGATCAACAGCAACAGTCAGTGGTCGTGTGGCGGCAAGCGACAGTCAATGGTCAGCATTTGGTGGTCCGTGAGCAAGAAGAAAAAACGAATAAATACAAAAATTTATGAATCGTACCAAATGCATTTCTATTCTTTTTCTATTCCAAGAATGAAAATTTTGTATAGTTACTAAACGTGTTATTTTACTCAAAAATCGTTCCAATGAGTAAAAATAGAAAAGAACTATTTCTAAAAATAAAATAATAAAAAAAAATTGTTCCCTGGAGTAGAAACGTTACCATGCACGACCCTAGCGTCTACGTTAGCAATTTTCAATCTAAATTGGCTAGATGAATTGAATTAGCGTCAATTTGAAAAAGTTTTAGGATTAAATTGATGCAATTGAAATATTTATAATTAAATTTGTACAAATACAATAGGTTTAAAACTTTTTTGGTACTCTTTGCTTTGGCCAAGAGTTTGAGTGTACTAATGTATCACTGTGTTAGATTATGTCTCCTCATTGATTGCAGCTCAAAGTTAATTCCGTTTCATTTAAAATCCACACAAACTCATGGTTTTCAGGACACTCGAGTGTTTGCAAATGATTGAAAATGTAAGGAAATGGCCCGCGTGGCGCCTCGATGAACTCGGCCGCCGGGCTTAGTAAAAGCTGGTCGAGCTCCTGTATAGTGTTCCGATATCTACTGTTTTTCAAAGCACTAGCTAGGCACTTGGGCATGTCTTGGCAAGAGCCCGACCTCATTCCAAATTTGTTAAAAATTATATTTTCAAAGTTTACTTTATTAGAGAAACCTAGAGACCTTTCGAGAGTGTCCTTTAAGAGAATTACGAGCGAGTGAATACTCTTCTCTTTTATGATTGATTATTGTGCGTTTGGGTGTGTTTACAATAGGGAAACACTTGAATGTGAGCATTATGAATGAGTGTGATCTTTTTCTTTGCCATCTATGGTAGGACCATCTAATTGATCTTTTCTGACTTCAGGGACATTGTCAAACCAACGTGAATTATGTGATCATGTATTATTTTCAAAATTCATTTCTTACTCGAACAGTTTCATTTATTCGTCCCAACACAATAGTCGCACTTTTAATAGTTCATCTTTCTCGAATGTGACTTAGTAAAAAGGAAAATTTCCTCCTTGGTAGCGGTCGCCAGAGTCCATGGACTGAAAAAAGATGCGCTCAAACTTCTAGTTTGCTCGAATCAACTCCGGGATCCGTGAATCTTACAAAGAGCGTGATATCTCAATTGATCAGTCTTCTGCGTGCTGCGTTTTTTTTTCCCCTCTAAATCCGTACGAAAGTCGGACTTTGCAACTCCGTCATGAGACCCAATACGTGCATCTGCTGCAGAATTTTTTCAAAGATCCTAATTCCGACTCCTGATCCCAATACAGCGTGCTCGTCAGTCTCATTCCAAAAGCAACATGCCTCGATCGTCTCATTGTCCTCAAATTTCCTATATATGTCAGTTGCTATGCAGAAATCATTCGATTTTTCCTTCAATTCTGATCGCATGCATTCTCATCACATGTCAAAGTATCTCACGTTACATTTTAGGAGAAATCTATGACAGGTTTTGTTGGGAGGCTTCATTTGGGGAGATCACCAAAAGAAAAGTTCAAGTCCAAGACAGTGAATATATATCCAATTGGATCCCCATCATTATTCAAAAGTTTAAATAAATGGATTATGAATCAATTATAATATATTAACTATTTTAGTTTAAACCACATTTTTTATGCTTTGCACAACACTTCCACATTTTCATCTCAACAAATCTCTCCTCACATGTGGGCTTTTAGTGTCTACACTGTTCCCCACTTAATCCATATATTATTCTACATCGGCATTATCTCGACTCGGATTCCATCTTAGGAACACAAAATTTGAATTGACTCGTCCCTAATTGCCTTAGCGTGACTAGGCTCAACATAAATACACGACCTGCTACCTCGATCAGAAGTTACATCCAAGATTCCTTTCCTTGAGGTCTCCGCCCAACAACAATCCACACATGTTTGGCCCGACCCATTCCATCAGAATTTTACAGCTCCTTTCCTTGAGATTTACTTGTTTTGGAACTCACTACTTAATTTTGTTTCAACTAATCATTATCAGACATATTCGTAGCTATCAGGGATTCACTAGTCCCTACACATTGAATATAGTCCAACTGATCTCTAGTTTCCATTTCAGTTCATCTAAAATCCATGATCCACTACTCTCTAGTCGAAACGGTAGACACATAAAATGTAGCCCGACTCCTTCCTGTTGGCTCGTGTGACATCCATGTCACTCTCCGATCTCTCCGCTTTTTTTGGTTTTAGGCAGTCTTGTGATGGCCCGCCCCTCTTTCTGACAATTGTGGCGTCCGAAAGGCTTTCTCTTCGCTCTAGTCTTTCGATACGTACAACACTTCAAGTTTCCACAAACTGCACCTGTAATCATGTCATCTGTCACTTTAACTAAACATCGTCCACTAAATTCAACATAATAAACTCCTAACCTTTTTCAAAATATCAGATTTTTCTTCTACTACCATAATCTTGAGAAATTTATCATGTGCCTCCGATGCTGAGTCCATACCCCGTGTCTCCAACCAAAAATTGTATTTGATTTGCCACAGGTTAAGATTATTCTTGCCAAGAGATCTTTCCAACTCGAATTTCGTGGAAGTCTTAGTCATAACGCATACAGATAAAGCTTCCTGCATAATTAATCAAGGATAACCCTAGGCTCGGCTACCTATTTATTACATGAAATCGCAGGCATAGACTAAACCAAAATGATTCGAACAAGAAATAAATGTAAAAAAAACTTGACCCAGTGGATTTACGTGGTTTTTGTCAGTCCTACGCTAACACTCACTCTCAAACTTTTGTCCTGCCTCCTTGCAAGGCGTGAGAGTCGAAACCCACTCCTGAAATGAAATCGTCCCCACCCCAATCCCCCCTGAGAAGGTGGGCATTTGAACACCCAACATTCTCCTTCCAAAATGGAAAAGTATGAAAAAAGTCATAAACATATCGTATTAGTATCAATTCGGTTTTAAACATTTCAATCGAATCAATTAGATCCTATACCTTTTCACGTTGGTATTAATTGAATCTATCCAATCAATTAGGTCAAAAATTGTTAATGTGGATACTGATTGTCCTATGAGATATGGTTGATGTGAACATTTTATTTATTATTTTTTTTTTAAAAATTATTTTCTTTTTTTTTCCTTCTCTTTTCCTTTTTTTGTTTTTTTTTTTTGTTTTTTCCCCTTTCCTTTTACTTTTATTTTCTCCTTATTTCCCTCTGCTAGTCGCCACCCTCCATGATGGCCAGCAAAGATCGTTGGCTGCCAATGAGGGCAAGAGCTAGGACACCCTTATCAACCTTTGGCGAGGACACCCTTACCAAATCTAATGAGGGGACCCTCGCTTAGTACTCGCCAAAGGCCGGCAAGGCCCCTCTCCATCTAGGTGAGGCCACCCTTCCTTAGATCTAGCGAGGGGACTACCTCTTGCCAGGGGACAACCTCTAGCAGTGACAAAGGGCCTTACCTAGCCCTAGTCGGATCTAGCAAAGGGTGGCCTCGTCCAACCCTCATCAGCGGCCAAAGTTCTCACTGGCCATCACAGAAGTTGGCGATTGGTTGAGGGAAAAAAGGAAGAAAGAAAAGAAGAAAAGGAAAAAATAAAGTAAAATAAATAAATAAATAAATAAATAAAATGTTCATGTCAATGTTAGATTATGCCGCATAGGACAGCTGATATCCATATTAGCAATTTTCAGTTTACATTGGTTTGATAAACCCAATTGATACAAATGTGAAAATGTTCATAACTAAATTGATATATTTGGAAGATTTATGATCAAATTGTATTAATGTAATGAGTTTTGAACCTTTTTTGCACCTTTCCCTTTGGTAGTGTGTCTAAACTTGATATGACGGATTTACGTGGTTTGGCGGTGTTCCTATTCCATGGGGAAAGACCGATGAAATGGTTCTCCTATAATCGGCCAAAATTGATTACGATAGCTCAATTATATTCACTCACTAGTGTGTCCCGACCTGGACTACACTCAAGTAAAGCTCCACAAGGATCAATGAAAAAAAAAATCTCTTACAAAAGGTTTCTCTTAGTGGGTTTCTAAAAGTATCTTTGAGCTCGGCTTGGCGTAACAAGCTAAATAGGTCAAATCCCAAATTTTATTGTCTAAAAAAGGAGCACTAGATGCCAAAGTGGCAACCCGATAACCGAGTCACCATTAGTGGAAATCATCATATATAGTTATATACTGTCTATTCTATACATGCCAACAAACAAAGTAGGGATGTTTCATGCACGTCGGCGGGGGAAGGAACTCCGAAATTCCCTTGCTCTTTATTTAATCAATCTTATTCATCACGCTAATAATTTCCCTACTATAATAATACCCATTATAATTTTGCTTTCTCAAGATATAATTAATCACGTACAATGACATCGCACGTTACGAAAACGTCATAATTGATTCATATCAAAAGAAGATGGGCGAATCTCTGCTTTGCCCTCGTAGGCGCTATATATTTCTCGTCGCATTGAGTTGCTCGACCAATCGATTTGCAAATGAAAAATCGGTTTATTTTGCTAGGACGCATTCAAAATAACTTACATAGTATAATGGAGCTCCATGCATATCTTAAGCAATAGCCAATAGTAAAATAAGCCCTACAAATGGTTAGGGTGTGAATGATAACCATTTTGGTCAGAAATTGATTTTTGAAAGAGAAATAGATTTTTCTATTCCTATTTTTGAACGAGTTTGTAGGCAAAAATACGCATTTGATAACGACATAAAATTTCTATTTCTAGAATAGAAATTTGTTTGATAACATGACACAAAATTTCTTCCTTCCGCCGACGACGGCGGCGGGTGGTGGCTATCGACGAATGGCAACTGGCAATCGACGACCAGCGGCTAGTGACTAGCAACCAATGGCAGCGGCAGCAAATGGCGGCGGCGACAATGGATGAACAACCGACTAATAGCGAGGACGAACAATGAGAAGAGTTTTTATTTCTCAATTCTGTTATAGAAATAGAAAAGTAAAAAAATTTCACTTCTGATTTTTATTCTAAACCTATTTCTGGAGCAGAAATCTATTTCATAAATAGAAAAATGAAATAATTTTACTAAATGGATTTTTATTCTAGAAACAAGTTTGTAATAGAAAAATAGTTCTGGAACAGTAATAGAATGATTAGTGGCCAGCCAGCTTGAGTGTGGCACGTATCCACGTGAGTATAAATTACCTAGATCGGACAAGGTACGAAAATAATAAGAGAGTTAAGTATTGTGGCGACATCATGATTGGCCAATTTAGTCGGATATAGAAAGATGACCAGTGAAATAAAGAAAGACTTGAAAGCCAAATTGCGGAGAGGAAGTTGCTACGAGGTTTACTAGAAAACCAATTCAAAGGATTGTGATGTTGTAAGAGAGGAAAGACGACGATTCCATCACTAACACCGATCGTGCTTCTTTTTTCGTTTTCGTACACACGAAAAGAAAATAAACGAACTTTATTAAAAAAAAAAAGAGTAAATAAATGAATAAAAGAAATGGGTCTGTTTTGTCGCCTTGAGTTTTGCTCCGTTAATTTTTGTCTAGGCGGTTTAATTTTGTCCTCTTTGGTACCTAAAGCGATAAGTTATATTTTTGCCGCCTTCGTCCATAGGCGATAAATTAAGTTATATTTTTGCCGCCTTCGTCCATAGGCGATAAATTATGATGGACTTGCTTTTTTTATTTTTTAGGTCAGCAAGAAAATTATGTTTATTACTCGAAAAGATATATAAGAGTACGCAAACATTTAAAGAAAAGCAAATCAAAGTAGATCCAAGCCTGGAGTACTACAAAACAAAATAAAATTCAGAAAACAAGAAGGAACAACAAAGTATTAGAAGGTTTAAGCACACACTTGTTCCATAAGAATAGATCTATCATGTAAACTAATTGGTCGCCAATCATTGAATCTCTTTTCATCGTTAGTGATGAATACATGTTGGAAATTCCTTCTCTAGTAACTACGGCGTTGCCGTGCACGACTAGATTATGTTTCCTCTACACCATTGCTGTATGGTTAGTGAAAATAGGTTGAACAAACACAAATATAATAGAAGAGTAACTCTTCATGGTTTAATGAGACGCTAGAGCACCATTGATACTAAAAACAGAGGATTTACAGACAAATCACATGAATATCAAACTCCCAAAAATATATTATGAAACTCCCAGATCTGAAGTAGATGATAGTTCTTAAATCTAGAATCAGATCGGGAGAGTTCAAACTCTCAGATTTAGAACTAGATCGAGAAAAGAAAGCTCTTAGATTTAGATCAAGAGAAAAGAAAAAAGAAGACTTAAGCAAAATCAACAAGAGAGGAGGGAGGGGGAGACTAGTTTAAACCCTCCCCAAGTTGAAGGTTGAAGAAGACAATGAAGAGAGAGGAGAAAGTAAGAGAAAAGGACTTTAAGAACGTCTTCTTTTTTTTTTGGTCGGTCCTACGCTAATCCTACGCTAACACTAACTCTCAGACTTTTGCCCTACCTCCTTGCAAGGCGTGGGAGTCGAAACCCACTCCTGAAATGAAATCGTCCCCACTCCAATCTCTCCTGAGAATGTGGGGATTTGAACCCCCAACCTCCCCCTTTCAAGATAGAAGAGTGACCACTGGGGTGAACCCCCAGTGGTTTAAGAACGTCTTACTTAAAAGGGAAGAAAAACTCTCTCTTTTTTTTTTTTTGATCGGTATTGATTGGCTAAGGTTAAAAAAAAAAACTCTTTCCATTTGTTGAGTCTATGATTTTGCCACCTTAGCTTTGAATTTCGGGTTAGGCACCAAAGACTATGAATAAATGGTTTTTTTTTAGTAAATTAATTGCCGCCGTAAGTTTAAAATTTCGGGTTTGGCACGGTAGAATATTTTTAGTTTCATTCTCTTAGACATCGTTCATATTTTTTTAATTAGAGTTTAATTATAATTATGTATAAAAATTTGGTCACTCCGAACTCGTCACCATGATGACCTTCCCATAAGAGAATAGAAAAAAGAGAAGAAGAACAAATTCTACAAAAACTCTCTGAGGGGCGGCGGTGACGAGGGGCGGCAGGCGACAAGCATAATGGGCGGCGGGACAACAAGCAACAATGAGGAGTCGTGAGTGAGTGAGATTGTGTGTGTGAATATACTATGATTGTAAAATGGACTATAAACACGCATTATTATAAATGGCCAAATAACATTTCACTATTTTGTAAATGATTGGCAGATGATCATTGAATGTCTTATTCTTTTAAAAACTTAATTCGAAATAATTGGCTGGCATTTAATATATCAATCATCTTATCTTTTATAAAAGTAAAGAATATTTTTTAAAAAGGGTTACAAAATTTACATTGTAGTGAAATGAACATGCTCGCATGTATGGGAGAAATTGGCATTCGACAGTTTAAGAAAGTAAAGATATCATTCGTACGCACTAAACATGGTTTGTATGCTTCTTGCCATTCATTGTAGTTTAGCTTTCGGTTCTAACATTTTTTTCAGTATTTAAAATTTACTAGTACAAATTCTTAGAAATTTATATAACTATGTAGTAATAAAAAATAACTGGAAATGATTTTACATGCTCCCCCTCCTAAAAGTAATTTGAAATGCTTATCCACTTTATTTCTTTGCATAACCCTCCTAATAATCATTCTCTTATTTTTTTCGAAAGTGTAAATAAAAAATTAAATATTTTATCTCTCCATCCAATTAAAGCTTGTAATCTTATTATTTATTCATTATGATGTTGCACGAGAAATGAAAAATAATGCATGCAGTAGTATTCATTTAAACTAAAAAGTAAATAAGTAAACCATTTTATCAATGAGTTACTTATTTAGTGAAGTGGCCCTAGTTTAAACTTCCGATGGATAGATTCCGATTTAATCGATAGCTCGAAATATATATAGATATTTATGGGACAATTACTAATTCAATTTTAAACATATTGTATGGATGCCAATTTAGTCTTATATTTTTCAATTTGACCGATGTGGCTTCACATCTTTGTGCAAAATTCATATGTGGTCATTCTGGTTAATTGTCAAAAAAAAATTGTTGAAATGTGACGATCCACGTAGGATGTTGTTTCAAGTAAAATTGTCAACTTAAGTGTGTGTTACGTTGGCCAGCCAACAATTACTGGACGCCACGTTCATAATTTCCAATGGCAATTAACTAAAATGGTTTCATTGGAATTTGGCCCAAAGATTTAGAACTGCATGGACGAAATTGACAAATTACAAAGAGCCATGAAATGGAATCTCTCATCCCCTAATGAATTAAAAACTGATGTCTATTTGTACTAAATTTATCTCCCCCTATCATAGTCAAGCGCTAGGCGACGGACAAAATATCTATGTCAAAGACGAAGACCAATGCTATTTGTCCTGTATGTTGACCGTAAACGAAAAGGCAATATGAAATTTTTTTTTTATTGTGGACCCACCTGTGCAACACATGCAAAGAAACCGACACAAACGACACAAATAGATTATAAAAGTCAACACGTTCATGGAATAATCACAGTCAAAGTTATGCAGTTTTGTTAGAAATTGAAGATGGTCGTCGTCAATGTACCCAACGCGGCTACTCTTCATTGTTTCTATTGCAAAATCTTGAGATCATCTTCATCTTCGCCCCAAGTTTAGCCTCTAAGACTGGAATTGGCATTATAAGGGGCATCAGGGTTTGAGAATGAGGGATTGATGAGGGGATTTTGGGGTAACTTCTATGTATTGTGCAATACGAAGAAACAACGATGTTAATCTAACAAAAAACTGCATTGTTTGTTGAAAATCCTTTCATGCCATGTTGTTGCCATTACTCGCCATTACGTGTAAAACAACTAAAGTTGATTTGACTATCATGTTAGATAAATAAGGTGAGACTTGCTCGATAGGACGTAAGTGCACTTTCCCCCAAAGATTTAGGATTACCTTGGTTCAATTAAAAAGTTCAAGACTTAGTTGGTTCTATAAAATAAGTTTAAGACCAATTGTTGTTTTTCCTTAAATTAACCTATGTAATATTCAAAGATGGGCTAGTCTCTGCCTTCAAAACTCGAAAGCTTGGCAAAATACTCATATATAAAGAAGTTATACAAGGTACATCGCGGTTGTAATATAGGTTTTACACAAGCAATCGCGAAATGGAGTCCCTTATTTATCGAAATCAATAACTGTATCCGTACCAGTGCTCTACCTCGGTTATGATCCTTTCACCGCCGATGTCCTATGTAAAAGTTCTAATATAATATGATATTTCCTATATTGTATGAACTTGGAGTTCATCACCTGCGGAGGTCAATCACACCATTTTGGAAGGTACCAGTCCAGAGGTGGAAGTCAGCTGTGAAGCAATTTTTGTACAGGCAACAATAAGCACTTATCAATCGACTGATCCTCTTAGATAGGTTGACATCAAGCAAAATGTCTCTAAATTAAGGGATTTCATTTTGCCAGCTTCAATTTAGCGGTTGAGCTCACATGTAGGATCTGCCATTTTTCCAGGAATTCGTGCTAGTCATCCATGTTTTTCGGATCATTGAACTCATCAAAGTCAGCTCCCAATTAGTTAGATCTCTCCCTCATAAATAATATATGTATAATATTTATGTATAACAGTGATATCACATGTCATGTTGCGGTGATGTCGCCTCATCAATCATATTTTTTCATCGATCATGTGAACATAACTTTTCTTAACAATGGTTCGATTTGACATTAAAAAATGTAATCATCGAAAATAATGCCATGTTTCTTTTTTTTCTTTTTTTTCGTGTTGATCCGGTATTGGCAGCAATAGGTCACAGATTGCTTATTACTGCCCACTTTTATTTCAAGAATTCAGGGGACAAAGCAAAAAAGAAAAGCAAATAAAGAAGTCATCCTCATATCGTGAGAATGCACGCAGGACTAATCTAAAGCAAGAATTTGATGCCCATGCCATGACGAAGATAAACGTTTGTTTTCATATAGAAAATTTCACCTCGATGGACCCTTATATGATGAATGACCCTGTTATTTGTTAAGTTGCAATCAAATTGACGAATTCTCACAATAATGAAATAACTATTGTGCAAGGATGAAGAGGCGGAAACCCTAGCCCTGCTCCATGGACTGCTTCTGCTGAAGCAGAGGAAAGTAACTCACGTGGGCCAGGAAGAGGAGCCATGGGCTGTGAAGGACCTAATCCAGGAGTGTAAACGGATTTTCACCCAACTGACCTCTGTAACTGTAGCCCACTGCTCAAGAGGAGTCAATCAAGCCGCTGATTGGGTTGCAAAAGCATTCCCGCCTTAAAATCCTTCCCTCAACATGGAAGCTCGAACCCCCCCAACCCTTTTGGAATATTTTGTGCTCTGATTCCAATTTATCTTTTCCATGTAAAGTTCGTTTTAATGAATGAATGAAAGCACTATTATCGAAAAAAAAAAATAACTATTGTGCGCACAACACAATTTGACTCACTTTTTGCAAGATTAAAGGATGGACTGTGAAAATCTCCCCCTTAATACTATCGACTCTATTCATTAGCATTTGTAAAAGAAATCTATTCAAGATCGAAAGAAGATGAGGTAGAGTTGGGGAAAAAAAAAAAAACTAACCTTTATGATTCACAGCAGGATTGATCCGATCATAAGAGCGTTCTCATGCTTATGGCTGAAAAAATTGATGGTTCTAGATTCGATTCTTGTCATGGGAAACTCATATATAAATGTGCGGCCATTTGAGGGGGGGATTGTCATCCAAGTTCTCTTCCAGGTAGCCGACTAATTAAGGTTGTGCCACTAGACGATGAAAAATAAGAAAAATAAGCTAATTTTTAGCTCCATTTGTTTCACTAAAAATAACTTCTAGGAAAACATTTTTCGGATCTTTCATCGTTCGTTTCACAGAAAATGAACGTATCAAGGATAACGTTTTATGCTATTGGAAATAACTTATTCCACATTACTTTCTTTCACCAAACGCATTTTCATTTTATTTTTAAGTTTTCTTTTCTTTTTTTTCTTTTTCTTTTTTTTAAATCTAACTTTTATTTTTTTTTCCTCTTTTTTGTTTTTCTCTTCTTTCTTTCCTTTTCATTTTCTTCCTTGGCCTTGACCAGTCATTGGCCATGGTGATGGCCGGCGATCGACCGTGGGCCAACTCAAGCCTCGCCCAATTTGGTGAAGCCAAGCTCGCCTGAGGCTGGCAAGCTCAGGCCTTGCCAGATTTGGCAAAGCTGAGGTTCACAAGGCAAGCTCAGCTTCGCCAAATTAGGCGAGGCGAAGCCTCAAAGAAAATAAAAAAAGAAAAGGAAGGGGAGGAAAAAATTAAAAATTAAAAAATAATAATAATAAAATAATAAAAAATTATTTAAATTGAGTGCGTACAGGATTGGTGGAAAATATTTTCTAATTAATTTTTAAATTTCAATCGAACATCAGAAAATATAGTTATTTTCCTAGAAAATAGTTTCTTAGAAAATATTTTTTGGAAACGTCATATTTTTCACGAAACAAATGGAGCCTAACGTGAAAATAATGCTTTGGAAATAGCTGTAGTAAACATCTAAGATACGTCTTTTCCATATCCAACTATGACAATCAGAGAATATCCCCACACTTGCACCTCCTGGGCCTAAAAGGAAAATGAACTCAGGCTTATGGCATAAGGCCTAACTACTATCATAGGCCCAACCCTACTGGTCAGTCAGTTCAAAAGAGAGTTTTCCTAAGCTTTTGCTGTATGTGCAGTGTGCACTGTCGCCACCACAAGCAAAATATCTTCACCCAAAACAGGAAAAAAAAAAAAAAAATCCTTTAGCCTTGCTAGATTACTTGTTCTAAGCTCACATGCCATCAATACATGACAGAGCCGGATGTTTGGGTAATCAAATTATCAATCCATGGGATTATTAAAATGGAGATAAGATACCTATGGTTAAATCTCCAAATCGGTAACGAATGTCATCAATAATTTTATATTAGCATCTCGTCAGTCACAATTTCTTCGAGATCCTAATAAATCGTAGTCGAATCATTTTGAGTATTCAGTTTTGATAAACGGGCAACCTTTATATTCCATACAGAAAAATCTATAGGATGTAGTCGGTCGAACAAATGATATTAAAGTTATCCTATTTGGCATTTGGAGGTACACGCGGAACGGTATCAGCCCAAATACTATGCACACATACGTGCGTACCTAGTACCTACGTACAGCTTTGCTCTATTATTTCTTGTGCATGCATGCGATAAAGCGGACAGAGATAGAATATGCTCTTCATGCGAGAGAGAGAACATTCTGTCTCGGATGCTTCCGCTTCAAAATCATTCAACGTTAGCCCTCCACGTGACGAGGTTTTGAATAGTCCCGACTTCAATCACGGTCGCCATGATTGCAGAAACGAAACCCCGACGCTTATCGCGCACGAGAAATTCACCATCGGAATTGGATCCCTTGTCCCATTCACTGGCGCATCAAGAAATTTCAAAAGCATCTCTGGACACTAGCTCTGGACGCCAGGACACCAAGGTGTCATCTCTTTTCCCCGCGTACATGAAAAATCTCGAAACCTTACAAAACCCACGTCGCTTTCCTGCGTCCTTAGCCTTATCTCCTCATCGCATCGATGAAAATGACCTACGTACAATCCCTCCCCGATTGATAATTATCCTACTTTCGAGGATAATTTTTATTTAATAATAATTTTTTATTATATTTCATAGTTGAGTTTCTGAACATTCGAATGCATTTAGTAATTGTATAAAAATTAGATTTCCAAAATAGAAAAGAACATAAATGCATTCGGTACAATTCTCAAATTTTTTTGTCACGTAGATTTTTTTTAAATTTTTTTAATGATTTTTTCTTTTTTCCTTCTCTTCTTCTTACTCCTCTTGCCAATCTCTAGTCGATCGTCGGCCATCGTCGAACCCGACAACCAGCTAAAGGAGGAAAAGAAGAAAAGAAAAGAGAAAAAAAGAAAATGGCTTGATTATAACATTGTTCCCAAGAATTAAAAAGTTACTTCTTTTTTTTTTTTAATTCTATTTCAAATCTATTCGAGGAATAAATTTGTTCCCACTAATAGAAAGATTATTTGACATTATTAAACGGATTTCTATTATTATTTTATTTAGGAGAACAAAAAAATAAAAATAGCCAAGAATTAATCGTTCACCAAACACTCTCCCTCGCACTCCCACTCCACTCCTTCACTTCTATATAAACCCACCACCTCACTTCGTCTCCAAACCACACATAATCGAGCCCTTCTCCCCCTCTCCCCCCCTCCTGAAGCAATCGCTCCGGCAAAGATGAGGTCACTCTGGGCGGTCGCCCTGTTAGCTTCCTGCCTCGCCGTCCTCGGTGCCAGCGCACAACAGGGCGGCGACGTGAGCTCCGTCATCAGCAGAGCCCAGTTCGACCAGCTCCTCAAGCACCGGAACGACCAGGCCTGCCCCGCCAAGGGCTTCTACACTTACGACGCGTTCGTTGCTGCCGCGAGGTCCTTCCCAGGGTTCGGCACCAGCGGCACCCGGGACACCAGGTACCAGGAAGTCGCGGCTTTCTTGGCTCAGACCTCCCACGAAACCACAGGTACGAAGCTAACGAGTCTGCAATAAGGCCGCCGCATGTACGTAAAAACATTGCATGATATCGACACTGTCGGCTCTCGCAGGAGGATCGAAGGGCGCACCGGATGGACCCTACGCGTGGGGATACTGCTTCGTGGAAGAGCGGGACAGGTCGAGAGACTATTGCCATCCCAAATCTGGATGGCCGTGCGCTCCCGGCAGGAAATACTACGGTCGAGGTCCGATTCAGATCACGCAGTAAGTCCCCTTCGTTTCGATGCTTTCTTTGCCTCCGGTGCATGCGTTCATGCAAAAAAGAATAGTCAAACGCTTCATTTCCGCTAAGGATCACTGGCGAAATCGATAAAATGAACGTTGGACACAATCACTTAATTGATATCGATCGAAGTGGATACTAAAATGTTGATATACTTGACAAGACATCCTTCATTTCCCTAATGGCTTGGACGAGCAAGTTTTGACCACCTGTGGACTGAGATCCTTGGACCTGGGGACCGATCGGACGATTTTGGACCGTCTCATTTCCATGATATTGAAGGACCAAAGTAATGAAATCATAAGAGAAAAATAATATTTATGCAAGGACATAACAAGGATATATATTTACCTCAAAGTTGACCCTATTGTCCATTCTAAGATTTTTTATATTCTTGTTATAATTTCTCCTCGTGGTTTGAAATTTTGTCGGTGATTTCGTTACTTGCAGCAACTACAACTACGGCCAGGCGGGGCGCTCCCTGCACGCTGACTTGATCAAGAACCCGGACGCGGTGGCCAAGGACCCGGTCCTCTCGTTCAAGACGGCTCTCTGGTTCTGGATGACCCCGCAGCCGCCGAAGCCCTCGAGCCACGACGTCATCACCGGCCGCTGGAGGCCGTCCCCCGCGGACCTAGCCGCTGGGAGGGTCCCGGGCTACGGCATCATCACCAACATAATCAACGGCATGGAGGAGTGCGGGAAGGGACCCAACCAGGCTGTTGAGGACCGGATCGGGTTCTACAAGAGGTACAGTGACATACTGAAGGTCGGATACGTCAACAACCTCGACTGCTACAACCAAAAGCCTTATGCTTAGATGTGGACGATGTTATGTGTCGTAAAATAAAGATGGCATGAAAATAATCGGTATGTCATGTTGTGCTATGTTGTCTTGTATCTGAAATGAATCGAGTGAATAAAATCGTCCTTGGACGTGGCTCTAATATTTGCAAAAGAAGCCTTGTAGTATAAAGTTGAAATGTAACCTTCACTCTATTATTTCAAAATTCGTCACGTCGGACGTGACCCTAGCGTTTAATCCGCCGACATACTCACCGTGACATGAATCCCGTGCTTTTCACGTGACTGAGGCTGTTCCCATTATAGAGGGCAAAAACGTCGAGCAAATTCCAGTACCCTTTGTCCCTAGATTTTTCAGATTGTTGCAAATTGCCCCTCAATATTATAGATTTCTTTTCGAAATTAGCTACGAAGTCCCTTCTATACATTGATTGAAGAATCAAAAGAAGAAGTGAATTACTTAAAGAGAAAACAACAACAACAACAACAAACCACCGGCCGTGGTGGCTCCGCTGGATAGGCTTCAATGATCCCTTGGGGAGGGGGGAGGGGGTTCGAATCCCGGCGTGAGTAGCTAGGTGTATTAAGCGTGACGCCGTGATGGTGGGTCCTGCGCTAGCGTCACCAGGGGGTTTACGGCGCGGCTATCGACTGCAAGCTGGTTCCTCATGTCTCCAAAAAAAAAAAAAACAACAACAACAACAACAAAAAAGGAAATGAAATATATAATAATGGAGTAGATATCGGGGAAAATTTTAAAAAAAAAATTATAAACATATTATATTTGTATCAATTCAATTCAATTGTGCCAATTGAATTCTAAATATTTTGATGGCTTGTTAATATAGTCAATCTAACCATTTTTGACTGCAATATGAATATCAACTGTCTTATGAGGTATAACCGATGTTAACGTGAATAAATTCTTTCAATTTTTTCTCTTTTTTTTATTAATTTTCTTTCCCTTTCCTTTTTTTTTTTTTTACTTTCCATTCCTTCTCTTTTTTGTTTTCCCAACTAGAAGCCCTCACCAATCATGAACCAAGGCATTCGGCCCTCGCCTAGATCCAAGAGAGGGCTACAACCTATCTTGTTGTCTAGCAAGGGTCATGATGCCCTCACCTGGTTTGGGCAAAAGGTCACGATAACCTCATTAGCCATACATGAGGGTCGCGAGCCCCTAGCTATGGCCAATGAGGGCATCAGAGTGGTCACATGGATTTTTCCTTGCTCAGATTTTAGTGAGTTTGCAAAGGCCCTCACTTGGTAGGGGGAGGGTGATGTGGCCCTTGTAGGCTCAATTTTTTTTTTTTTAAAATAAATATTTTAAAATATTAAAAATTCAAAAATATCTAAAAATTATTTATGTCAGCATCAATCAGTCTACGTTAAACAATTGACATCCATGATAGCAATTTTTGGACAATCTAGTTTAATTTCATTTCGATTTTATAATTGCTTCATAGGAGCATTGCCAAGGGTTTCAAAAAGTTTGGGTCAAATTGCAAGAAAAGTTGAAACCTGAAGGGATAATCCATAATATTCAGTAAAAACTAAGACCAAAATGTAAACCCCCTCGAATTTGTAGAACATTATCGCAAAAATTCGATTCATTAAGGGGTGAATTGCCAGGGCCAGAAAAACTCGAGGGGGCAAGATGCAAAATTCCAGAGCACATATTCAATTGCTCAATTTCGTTCCGCCTTCTCCTTCGCCTCGGCTCAAAAATCCTCTGTAAACCCTAGCTCGAACCAATCCGAGAATGGGGAAAATCCCGCCATCCTTCAGGTCCGCTATCTCCACTCCATTGGCGGCGAGGAAGCCGCCGCGGCCGCCGCCGTCCTCCCTCGCCGCCGTCGATTCCCCGAAGCCCCTCCTCCAATTTCCCAGGAAACCCGCCAGGGCTCCCCGGAAAACCCGAAACCCGGACTCCCTCCCCGAGCCGGCGCCCGCCCTTCCCCAATTGCGATCCCTCTTCCAGTCCCCGGACCTGTCGGAGGCCAAGAAGGTCTTCAGCTCCGTTGTCGCCGCCTCGAGGTCGCAGCTCGACCCCCGCCTCCACAACTCCCTCCTCCAGTCCTACGCCGAGGTCGCCACCGTCCGCGACTCGATCGCGCTCCTCAACCACATGGTCAAGGCGTCCCCGACCTTCTCGCCCGAACGGTCGACCTACCATGTCCTGCTGTCCCAATCCTGCAAGGCCCCCGACGCCTCGCTCGCCTCCGTCCGCCAAGTCCTCAACTTGATGGTCAACAGGGGGGTCGCCCCTAACCAGGCCACCGCCGATGTCGCTGTCCGTTCCCTCTGTTCTTCCGGCCGCGAGGATGAGGCCGTCGAGTTGATCCGAGAGCTGTCTTCGAAGCAATCGCCTCCCGACACTTACACGTACAATTTTGTTGTCAAGCATTTGTGCAAGACCAGGGCTTTGGGTGCTGCGTACAATTTCATCGACGAGATGCGAGAGTCTCTAGGCGTGAAGCCTGATTTGGTCACGTACACTATACTGATTGATAATGTCTGTAATACTAAAAATCTGAGAGAGGCGATGCGGTTGGTCAGCGTATTGAGCGAGGAAGGGTTTAAGCCCGACTGTTTTGTTTACAATACGATAATGAAGGGGTATTGTATGTTGAGCAGAGGGAGTGAGGTGGTTGGGGTTTATAAGAAGATGGAGGAGGAAGGTGTGGAGCCTGATCTTGTGACCTACAATACTTTGATTTTTGGGTTGTCAAAATCGGGGAGGGTAAAGGATGCTAGGAAATACTTGGGCATAATGGTGGAGGCGGGCCATTTTCCTGACGCAGTGACGTATACGTCGTTGATGAACGGAATGTGCAGAGAGGGGAATGCGCTTGGAGCATTAAGATTGTTGGAGGAGATGGAGTCTAAGGGGTGTAGTCCGAATTCTTGCACATACAATACGTTGCTTCATGGGTTGTGTAAGTCGAGGTTAGTGGAAAAAGGGATCGAATTATATCAGATGATAAAATCTGGGGATATGAAGCTCGAGACAGCTGCTTATGCAACCTTTGTGAGATCACTCTGTAGAGACGGTAGGGTGGCTGAGGCTTATGAGGTTTTTGATTATGCTGTTGAGAGCAAGAGCTTGACTGATGTTGCTGCTTACACTACTCTTGAGAGTACCCTCAGGTGGTTGAAGAAGGCAAGAGAACAAGGTCTTGCTGTCTAACTGGTATGTCATTTTTCTCTAATCTGGCAAATTTGTCTTGCCTGCTAGTATCTGAATACCTATTATTCATTTCTATCTTGTTTACTTGATGGACAGAAATGTGTGTAACTGCGTGACTTAACTGGTCTGTTAGATTGTAACCAGAGCACTTCGCTTGCTGTCAAGAAAGCACCCAACTTCTTTCTTCTCCCAAACCATACCATATTTGCTAATAAGTGGCACATTATCTAATGAAAGCACTACTCCCTTGAATTTCACAATTACACAGAACAGTTGCCACTGAAGATTTCAGTAAACTTGAGTTTTTAGTTTAGATTGGACTAAAATGGTTTGGCGACTAATTTGTTCATGAGTAATTCAAAAGTCAATATTTTTTTCTGCTCTGTTGCATGAGAGACACTTTATCTTATAGCCATTAAGTTGAGTCATCAAATGATGGAGATGGTCGCTGGTTATTTATGCTTTCAGTGGTGCGGAGTATGAGATGAGAAATTTGATTCTGATAATATTTGATATGATACAATTAGGATCATTTAAACATTTTGGCCTCGGCAGATTGTTTTCCATTCTTCTCTTATTTCATCCACCCCTAACTCGGGGATGGGCTGGATAACATGAACAAAAGATGTATTTTTCATATGTATGGGAGTCCATCTGCTTTAATAATTTTCTACTCTAATATAGGTGAACCAATACTGTGTTGACGCTGTGTATTACTTTGTGGTAATTGGGTTCTTTAAGATGATCTTTTCTTTCTTGGTATGTCATTCCAGCTCTCTATAATATCGCCGCGATTGGCTCTCTTTGATTTGGCGCTCGTCACAGCTAACATTGAAAGAGCTGTATGCAGAACTTTGGAGCATTATGTAACCATTGGAAGTATCTCCGAAGCCGAACGACGCTTGTAATGGAATCTCTACAATGGACTCTTTCGGACACATAGATGATTGTTGTGACACTCCATGTCTGTGCCAAGTTTCCAATTATCTTTTTTACAAGGATACAGGGGAGCTGAACTACTTTGAAGAAGAGCAAGAATTGGGTGTTCCATGAGGAGATCACTACCAACCATCCCTTTTGCATTCAGCCACCGAATATCACCATGGCAGAGGAATAAATCATCACTTGTCTGTGCCCAACAATTGGGTTTGGGGGCCAGCGGTTCTGTAATGTCTTCTTATCTTCTATCAATTTTTAAATGACATGTTGGTAACAAATTGTCCACCTTATACTCTCTTCTCTGGTGAGGTCTGTACATGAAATTATGTTTTCAGCGTCTATTCAAGAACATTATGGGCTGGCCTTTTAGAGATTTAGGAAATGGTCCCGTTATGGGACTTTTGATTTTGACCGGATCCGGTATTGTAACCTCAGAATAATTTTAGAGGTGTATTTCTGCTGCGGTAGATAAGTACAGAAGATGTTCTCTGTTTTCTTTTTGAGTGTGTCCCCTGCAATGTGCTTTCTGAGTATTTTGGCCATAGAATCAGCGCAGCAACCAGCAAGAGCAGACAAACCTGTCTATCAGGGCACTCTGCTCGTGCTTGCCAGTGTCATTATTTCTTCAGGCTCACTTCAATATTCAAAACATGGGATGATGGTCCGATGTCCCCCTGTCTCAACTCTCACACGAAACTTGGGCCATACCATCCTTTTTCACTTGCTGTGTCTCTGCTCATGATTACTGTTGAAAAAAGCCTGATTTCACTGTTGAAGTCATTGATAGTCAGAATACTGTCAAGAGACTTGAAATAAAGAAAGAAGCACTAAGGTTTTGCGAGAATTATTGCGTTTAAAACCTAAATTTTGTCAATTAAGTGCTCAATCAATGTCGCTGAACATTATCACAAGATTCTTATAATCAAAATTTTTAGTCTCTGAGAACTTAACTGGTGGACATCTATAGGGCTATTGAACATCATCTTTAACCGTCCAATGGGTTTCATTGTCTTCAATGCAAGAGATTCATGATGAACATGCAATCGCTATGCAAGATTTCTTAGATATTTTGAATACATCAGGCTAAAAATCACCTTTTCACGTTATTGTTGCATGGATTCAAATGTTTTTTTTTTTTTTGCGCACATAGCATTGATTCATTTGTTCAAACATAAAGTTATTGAGGGAGCGAGACGAAAGTTTTTTATAATATTGCCTCATGAGAAAATATGTATAAATCATTCCACAAGCCCCATGTTTTAGGTAGTGTTGAGCTTTGAGACCGAGGAATGGCGATGGGCATCACTTACCCTTAGAGTCCATTTTTGTCATGGGGTTTTACTATTGAGTCTTTTGCCTTACAATTTTGAAGCACACAAAAATATGCAAACTTTAAATTGTGAAACCATAATATTATGGTCATGTCATATGGATAAATTCTTCTTACAATCATGTAAATGCCTAGAATCAAGAACTTTAAAATACGAAACCATAATGTTGTGGTCATTAGACTGTTCTCCACAAATACACATTCCTATCATTAATTACCCTGTTATATTTACTTAAATTGTTTTCTTTTGTCTCCGTTTAGGCATCGTGCCTATCTAGTGGTAATGTAGCCAGACAGATTTTGAAAGAAATATTAAATATTAGCCAAATTCACATTCCTATCAATACCCTCCACTAGCTTTTGCAATTCAACCCATTTTGCTCTCCCAACGGCAAGCCTAGCTACTTCTAGCTAGCTAGATTGCTGACAATCTGTTTTGTCTCCATTCGCACTCTATCCTTTCTTCCCCATTAAATTATTATTATGTATTTTTTTTATAAGAAACACTTCTTTGGCTCCTCAATCTGCATTCTCCACATGTAGTCAAATTGCTTGAACCCCATTCCTATGGCCCCTGGAAAGCAGACAAAACGTTCAGTGCCAGCCGTCGACTGTCCACAAACCACCTCTCAAATTAATCTTTGATCAGATTTAGATTCTGGTCCGAAGATTGATGAATACGCATGATGACGACATAGATCAAAGATAACACCAAATCACAAACAATGATTGAAAGGCAAGAGAGCATCAAGCTATCCATGACCCAATACTTAATGTTCCTTTCCTCTCTCCTTAGGACAGCTATCTCTCAATTTTAAAAAAGATTATGTGAAACCGCCATACGTTGCATGTTGAATGACCATAGGCCATAGGACTAATTAAAACAAAACCTATCGAAATGGGTTTTGATGTGTTCACCTTCTGCTGGCCAAAACAATTACATGGTTATTAAAATAGTTAGGGTGACCCACATTCCCAGCACATGCAAATTCTGCAAAATTTTGTCATCATATGCCAGTTTCTGTTTGCAGCGTCCTCTATATATATGAAGAGAAGGAAGGGTCACAGTCCACTTCAAGCCTCATTTCCGAGATTCAAGTTTAGTTTCACCGATCAAAAAGCCCACCAAAAGAAAAACAAAAGGAGGGCAGAAATCAAAAATGGCAAACTCATCCTTCATGGAAGGTGTGCATCTTCCTCTTAGGTCAATTAGCTTGCCCTCAAGATTACCTTCAAGCTCTCTCAAAATCGTATCCGAATTGTCCAAATTCAAAGCCTCAGATTGCTTTTCGTCCTCCCTTAGAGCCGAAACCATCCAAGCAAACATGGCGAGGCTTGCCAAGCTGTACGTCAGCGTCGAAGAGCTCATCTGCGCTCCCCTCACCCAGCAAGCTATTCTTCGAGACCGAAATGGTAAAGCAATGCGGGAGGTAGTTGACGAGTCGCTTATGTTGTTAGACTCTTGCGGGTTCGCAAGAGACTTGATGGGGAGGATGAAAGATGAAATCCAGGATCTACAGTCCGCGATCCGAAGAAAGGGCGGAATAAATTCGAGCATTGAAAGCCATGCTCAGGGTTTCATGAGTTTTAGAAAGAAAGCCAAAAGAGACATAGCAAAACATCTTGGTAAATTCAAGACCCTGTCAAGCAAAAACCCTACAAGTTCATCAAAGTTTCTCAATCTGGATGACCATCTAGTCATGGTTGTCGAAGTGTTGAAAGAATTGAACCTCATCACCATTTCAATCTTGAAGTCCCTCTTGATCTTTGCCTCTCCGGCAAGGACCCATACAAGGACCGGTGGGTGGTCATTGGTCTCAAGGCTGATGCTCTCAAGCGAGAAAGGCGTGAAGAAAGTCTTCAATGAAGTGGAGAGTGTGGACTGTGCCGTGAGCTCCATCCATGGACAAGTAACCCGGAAAGCCGACGCCGGGTTTGAAGCTCTAAAGGTGGCGCCAGAGAGACTCCAGACGCTCGAACGCTGCATGGAAGGGTTCGAAGATGGACTCGATCGACTCTACAAATGCTTGATTCGAAACCGGGTGTCTCTTCTCAATGCATCGACTGCTCCTTGAGGATGTGACAGCTTCATGTCTCCCAATGGTCACGGCATCCGAATATTAAAGGACTGTCTAGAACCTATTTTTTGTACTGAATTTTTGTAAAAAAATTTGATCGTTTATCGATTGAATCAGTATCAACATTGTTCAGTATTCTTTCTACATGAAGTTCTTATCAAACAAGGTAACACATCATAGCACTGATATTAAAGCCAAGTAATGCACAAATAATCACAAGACTTGGGAAACACCGATGGATGTTAAGTTTAGACATGGATGAGACCAACTAATTAAATCAATTAACGAGAAAAAGAAATTATAAGTGTGTAAATTCATACAAGCATGTCATGTTTATCATATCATTTTTAGAATTAATTTTATGAATCGTATTTGATATTTGTGTATTGAGCATTATTATGTGAAATCACTGAAATGAGGTCGCTCTTTGCAATCCTATAGTCTCAGTGATAACTTGGCAATGACTAGGTGCGATGTCATATGATCACATGGAGCAAGAGGAGACACTACATAGACCGATAAAAGGCATAAAAATGTCTCACTTGTGTCACCACGACTCCTTGACGTTAAAGCAAATCATGAGTTAGGACATGGCGAGGCAACCAGGGTATATAGGAATTAAAAAAAAAAAAGTTGTAGACTTGGCTTATGGAGAGTTTAATTAGAAAAAAGAAAAACAGTTGCAACACGAGAAATTTGCATAAATTTTTTTGTGATTTCCATGAGATCCAATATAAATCTAACTATTAATTTCTTAAACAAGCATCAATCAAATCAATAGAGTAGCACAATTACTTGTAAACGAATAATAACATAAGAATAATAGCTCATACCGAGTGATTGCATTTCTGGATAATTTATTACATGAAATTAAGTTTACTTTAATAATCAGTTGTGATTATTTATCTTGAAATAAAAGATATAAGAGGAACACGAGGGATAATTTCTTGACATTAGTCTTCAAAAGCTTTCATTGAGGGAGAATTGACTTGAGACACTTGATCCCTTTTAAAACACAAGTTCTTAGTCATCTTATCAACTCGAGTATTCTTTGAGGTTACAAAAATATTCATTCCCAAAAGAATTCTACGATTTACATTCATGAAATATCATATGTATATTGAGATATAAATTGTTATAATATATCCCGAGAACTCAATCCTCATTGCGTGTGTGTTTATATACACACACAACTTTGAAAGTAATAACTAGAGTTTGCATTGCATTTAATTAAGTGCGTCCAGGCTTAGGAAATTAATCTTGTTGTTACCAATAATTAGTTTTCACTAAATGAAGTGCTTGAACTATAAAACTAGACAACGCCTCCCGTTTTAACATATGGTACGAGCTCTTCGTAAATATTCTTGAGAGACAAGGAGAACCAAATCCTCGTGGGTCGACAAGGAGGTGGTATTTTTCTATTTAGTGCTCCCGGTTAATGGAATTAGAGCCATTTCGTCTCGTTCATCTGCATGTAGTTTTTTTCAAATATATGTAAAGTATTCGAATAAATTCGCCTTGTCGGCTTCTTGTCCCCAGAGGACAGAAGCAAGTACTGTTTTAAACAAAGATTCAATGATCAGCTCCTCCTCTAATAATGCCCAACAACATATTTAATCTTTTCTAATCAGACACAGGTCCATTTGATAGCCGAGTTAGATTTGACGTTAGCTAAAATTCATATAATTATCTGTATTGGTCGATCGAAGAGACATATGAGATTTCTGTAGTCATATTATAAATATTATTATCTCGTTCAGACATCTTCTAAAGGACGGATACAAGGTACATAATATATGGAACGATTTGGTGATGGAAAGGTATTATTTTAGTATGCGATGTCCCCAATTTTGTTGAGTGGAATTACTACAAACATACGGCGTGCTTCCTTGTATAGCGTTCAGTCGAGAATCATATGGACTTTTCGCTTGGGCGTTTGAAATTAATGGAAAAAGATACGTGGCTCACTCTGTTACCTTCTTTTTGAGGGAAAATTTATGATACGCACGATGAAATTTATGGAAAAGGATCCTGATGCCACGTGCTTTATGCCCCGCAAACCTAAAATCAGTTCATGGCCGAATCTTAGGAGAACTGATTCGATTTTTGATTTCAAGGCTGGAATTACCAATTCTTTAGTACAAAGTAATACTTTTGCACTCATCAAGAATAAACAAAAATATATGAATAAATTATAATATAATCACTTGACCAATATATGATTTTATAGAGAAATGGTCTAACTTTTTATTATTATTGAATTTGATTTTCACACAAAATAGAAAGTGGATCGATTCCAAATTCTACCCCAGAATCATAACGAGGAACTGTATCAGAACTGGGATTTCTAGAATCGACCGATTTGCTTTCCAAATCCAAAAATTTAGAGCCGAAAGACACGGGATCAGTTCCGATTTTATGCTGGGAACCTATCCGGCTGAAAATCGATTTACCCTAGCGATGAGGCCACTTCACGCCAAAGGCGGGGATGTGTCGACAAACAGTGTGGCGCTGGGGGCGGTGGTGACACGTGCAAGTTCAATGATGTCTGAATTTTTTAACCTAAATTTGAACATATAATGTCTGAATTTTTTATTTTTATAAACAACTATACAAAGTGGTGACTATTGTAAAGGTAAGTATTGATTTATAAATTACTTGGAAGAATAACATCCCGATCATTATGGAACTTGAGATATTGCAAATTCCTCCATTTAAAAAGGTGATTTTCTCCTTGAGTTTTAACTTGTATTGCTCATCGATATTTCTTGTATACAAATATGCGATCCGATTCAACCTCAACCCTCAATCATCCTATAAAGACTTTTTTCAAGAGATGAAAAGAAGCACATATTTTGACTGAATTCTACAATCCTTTGTACTGAAACCCAACAATCCTTTCAAATGAGAAGTTAATTCGCCATCAAATCGAAGTTTGCTCGGGTGATGCGTCACGTCACTTCCCGCCTCGGCCAGCTAGCCAGTTCAGATTTTCCTACAATAATTAGGCGAAAAAGGATCATTAGTTCCATTTCATTTCATTTAGGCCGTCACTAACTATAAATGAGAAAACTCCACCTATCCCTTAAAAAACAAAGAAATTGGAAAAAGAAAATGAAATTCACCGAACTTCTGGTTAACAAACGGATTAGGATGGCAATGAATAGGAAACATGTCACCCGTGCGCCCAATAAACCAAAGGATAAATTGATTTATCATGGCCTAATAACGATGTTCCGATTAATTATTTACTCTCTAGAAAAATCTCATGCCGTAAATTATTCTAGGCTTGCATAAGATCAGCGATAATGATTTCTTTCTCCTAAAGAATGTATTTTTTTTTTTTTTATATTAGGGGGGTCTTAGGAAATTGAGACAGCCAAAGCATATTCATATTTGTTGACACCTAAATTTTGGTAACCTGATTTAACCTGATTAGTTGTTTATCGCATTAAAAATTAGGGATTAATTTTTCAACTCCTAAACAAAATATTAGAATTAATTGCGTAACAAATAATTTTAAGAGCATCATCATCATCATCATCATTGGATTGGACCGGTGACAGATGGGTAACTTGATAGTTCTAAGTTTTAATTTGACGAGTTGGACTAAGCTTATGGAGAGAGCGAATTGGCCTGGCCCATGGACATTATTAGTGGAGTTGAGAATTGCACATGGGTAATGTTTAGAAACAATGGAGGCTGTGTATATTGCAATCTCAATTACGACGTAAATCATGATAGGCTGTCAAATCGAAATTGAATCTGGTCCAATGAAGAAAGCGGAGCATTAAAAGTAATTTCCTTGGATATTCTTATTCTAGCAATGTTATAGGAATATCTAGGCAATGAATGGCGACTAGAACCAGAAGTTTCACATAAGTTTGTGAAGGAGAATGAGACTCTAAATATTTTCTTACAAGATTGTGGAATATACTTCATCGATTCCTTTGTAGTTGTGTCTGCACAATCTTGAATTTTTTACAATTAAAAATATGAATATTTCATTTTTACAAATAGAGCGTTTATCTTTAGCACAATATATGGAATTGACCAACTCGTGAGCTGATATTTAGTTGAAAGAAATAAAATCGATAGAGAATATTCGGCATGCACGATCAAAAGGAAAGAAATATGGACGACTCGCCAAAAGATGGACTCACGGTCAAAAGGAGGGAAGAAAATGACAAATCATGATATCTTTTAAGCACTCAGAAGAGGAAATAAGATTTGCTTCCTTTCTTCGTAACCCAGCTCTCTGACCTATAAAAGGAACTCTTCACGACCAAAGCAAGGAGGGCAGGCCACACGATTGAAAACACACGGCCAAAATCGAGAGGGAAAAGGGAGAATTACCAAAAAAATCCTAAACTTATTGCAATTGTCCCAATTCAGTTCTAAACATTTTTTTTGATCAATTTAGTCCTAAACATTTTATAATTGTGTCA
This sequence comes from Eucalyptus pauciflora, assembly GCA_007663325.1. Lineage (NCBI taxonomy): Eukaryota > Viridiplantae > Streptophyta > Magnoliopsida > Myrtales > Myrtaceae > Eucalyptus > Eucalyptus pauciflora. The sequence goes on along the minus strand of VMYD01000105.1, from coordinate 97,261 downwards.
ATTCAATCCATCCGGCCAAAATTGGCTGGCCAGCACTGACGTGGACGTCGGTAGGGGACAGCCGGCCGGCGAATGTTGATGTAACAATTTTTTAAATATTTTTTCGAATTTTATTAATATATATATTTTTAATTCTTAATTCTTTTTTTTATTCTTTTTTATTATTCTGACTGGTGCTTGCCAGAGGCAAGGCCAACAAGATCAGCCTCGCCGGCCACTGGCGAGGCTCGACCCCGTTAGCTGGAGGCGAGGCCCCGCCAAATCTGGCGAGGTCAACCTTGCCGACCCCTAGCAAGGGCGAGGCCCCACCAGATCCGGCGAGCTCGGCCCTCGCCAAGGCTAGGCAAGGCTACCGTTGCCAACGGCTGCGGCAAAGGCGGGGAGGGAGAGGATGAGGAGGAGGAGGAGGAGGAGGAGGCGGCAGAGCAATTATGGAGATGCAAAGAGGGGTGCTGCAGTGGCGGTGGGGAGAGCGAGGTGGGGGTGTTGCTCCAATGCTAGAGAAACCCGATATCCCTGTTGTTGTCGTTGTTGTTGCTGTCGTCCTCGCACTCGTACACAGATCTCCGCCCCCACCTCAGCGTTTGCCGGCCAACTATCCTCCGCCGGCATCCACATCCGCGCCGGTCTGCCAATTTTGGCCGAATGGATGGAATTGACACAATTATAAAAGGTTTAGGACTAAATTGGCAAAAAAAAAAGTTTAGGACTAAATTGGCACAATTGCAATAAGTTTAAGACTTTTTTGGTAATTCTCCCAGAGGGAAAATAAACTAGAGAGAGGAAAAAAGGGAGTTGTCTTCCTTGAGGCCCGCTCAATCTTCGCGACCGCGAATGCTTTTTTCTCCGTGCGTCATCATCACGCCGAGCCTTGTCCGTGACGAGCTATTGCTTACTGATCCTCGCCGACCCTCTGTCCACGCCTGACCCGAGTTAGACGCTGCAGCTTCCAGTTCGCACCGTTGCCTCTTGCATCAACGCAGGGCAATGTTGTTGCTGTCTCGACCCGCGACGATCCCTGCTATACCAATGACGACTTGCTGACCAGTGGCTGAGAAGTTCCTACACCACAAATCCCACATCAACGACGAAGCAGCCACGCGTTGCTCAAAACCGCAGTACTACTACAATACCCAAGTAGCGACAACTCAAGCAATGCTAATTTTTCTTTAGAGGAAGTCAAAGTTTGATAGTCAAAGGAAACCTTCACGAGACCATTGAGGGGTCAGCAAGGTGACCAAAGGAAATTTCCTTTGTGATCATTCGATGGATCTTCCTTGAAGACGTTGCAGCAGCTCCTCACACCATCGCACTTCCAGCAAGCTTGTCTCTTTATTATCGTGATCAATCTTTCCATTGCAGGTTTTCGAGTTATCCGATGTTTACATAGTCACGATGAGCTTTTCTTTCGATGATACCATCATCGTCCCACCATACTGCCTCGATGAGCTGCTGTCCCGACGCAAGCCACCCAATCGACGTTGACGCTGAGCCTAAGCTGCAATCGAGCTCGCCCTTGGACCGTACAATCCTTGTGAAGTTTCTATTTTGTAGGTCCATTGGCTCGCAGCCGCCGCTGCCACCGAGCTACACTCTTCTTGATTGTCAATCCGACCTACCATCATTGAACGTCACGAGCCATTGTCAAGCGTCATGATAAGTCATTGCCGGTGCCACCATCCGGCAAGTCCAAATTCAAGAACGATATCCGCAAAATAGGTAAAGATATTATCTGAATTTAATTTGGTACTTTCCTTAATTCGTTGATATCGCCACTAAATTCAAATCTTTGAGTGATACATCTTATCCAAAGTTTCCCGAAAAGTCTTTTAAATTAGGGATTATTCCCTAATCTCACGATGTGCATACACTTGACAATCCGATTTTATGCCCGAAATATGATTTGCAATCGCACAGAATTGCCAATCCAATCTCATGCTCGAGATAGCCAATCCACGAGATACGATTCGTCAATTTAGTAGATGGGTATTGATGATATCTTGCCTAATTTGTTGTCGTGTTTTTTTTTTTTGCCTTTACTTGAATTGATTTTGTTTCAGTAAAAGAAAACCCAAAAAAAAAATAATAAATATATTTGAGTTGGATTAGGTTCATGTTAGAATATTGCCTGTTTTATGATAGATTGCATGTTTATTTATGCATTGCATAAGCATGATTCTCATTAAACAAGTGAAAGTAAAAAAAAAAAATGATTGCATGTTAATTAGAAATCCTATTTAGGACTGTTGATATTAATTCTGATCTAACATTGCAAATACTTTCATTGCTATGAGGTAAGTCCCGTAATTTATTTATTGCTTTTTTGGATATTGAATTGGTGGATTGCGCACTCGCAAAGTCACCTCCATGTTAGGAAAGTAACTTAAAATCAATTCAAGCTGTCTGAAAAACATTTTTTTCGAAATGAAAGATAAAAGGTATCAAAATGGCATTAAAGAAATTTAACGTAATTAAATTTCCGAACTCACAATCTCTAGTTCACATAAGTAAAGTAAATCTCATGTTAGTTTACTTAGGTTTCTAATCGACTTACCAAAAATAATTTAATGTTGATTCTTAATTGAAAAAATTTATATGTTAAGAATTTGAACCTAAGTCGCGAGTTAGTATAAGCTTGGGAGAGCCCGAGTTAAGTCTAGATTTAGTAGTCCATTAACCAAACTCTAGGTAGTCTATTAGCCAAACTCTAAGTGGTGCACCCAATGTTGAGTCGCGACAATAATTGTTATTAGCTCTAATTTAATATATTCCAAGGATGGGGTTGATGTGGCGATACGGGAGGCAAGGAATGGGGGGGTGAGTCAGTCACTCTTTTCCCTAAGAAAGCACAGAGAATATGACAGACCAGCAAAGACAACTCATTTCCAATTTTTAAATTGATTTTTTATATGAACATCAAATAATTTGGACCATGTTGGCCACATATCTGACCACATAACAGAGAGAGAGAGAGCTGACGTTTGACACGGAACAACCATGTCTCTTTTAAGTGTTCCTATAAGTAGGCTGAACTTCAACTTGTGATAGACATCCCAGAACTTGACCGCAAAAGCAAAGAAAGAAAGAAAGATTGCAAAAATGGCCATATCTTCATCCAAATGCAGAAGCAATTGCCATGTTAGGTCAATTAGCTTGCCTTCAAGATCCCATCCCACCACTCTTAGGATTGTTGATTTGATCAACAAGCTCCAATCATCATGGGATGAGGCATCCACTCCATCGTCTGGGTCGATCTGCGCCAGGCTCTCGGGACTCGAGGGAGTGTACGTTTGCTTGGATGATCTCCTCCATATTAGATCAACTCAACAAACCCTCTCCTGCAGCCAACAGGAGGAATTCATCAATGAGCTGTTGGATGGATCCATCCAGCTAGTAGATGTTTGCAACTACATTAGGCAAACCCTATTGTGCCTTAAGGAACAAGTGAGCGCTCTCCAATCCACTCTCCGGCGGAGAAAAGGCGAATCGGGCATTGAAATGGGTGTCACGGAATACACCAATTTCAGGAAGAGAATGAAGAAGGATGCCAAAAGATTGCCGGCTGTATTGAGGAAGATGGCTGCCAAATTTAAAGATGGTCCACTGGAGAATGAAGATCACCACCTCTCATCAGTGATGAGAGCGGTGAGAGATGCTAATCTATTGAGCACTTCCACTTTCCAATCTTTATTGGCATTCATGGCGATTCCAATGTCAAGGCCCAACAGGCAAATCAGCAAGTGGTCCATAGTCTCCAAATTGGTGCATTCAAAGGGGGCAATATCATGTGATCAAGAAGATAAGCAAGAGGCTGTGAATGAGTTGGAATCTGTGGATTGTACTCTCACCACAATGTGCAAGCACATGCCAAGAGAAGGGGTTGATGGCGAGAAGTTGCAAGTCACACAATGTAAATTGGAGGATTTGGAGATTGGGATTGGAAGGATTGAGGATGCCTTAGAGGGATTGTACAGGTGCTTGATTAGAACAAGGGCCTCTCTTTTGAATATCATGTCACAGTAAAGAAAACACTTTCAGTTTGACCGATTTGTCCTTGATATGTTTTGAGATGTACATTATTCATACAGTGAAAAAATAGAAAGTGATACTTTTAGTGACAGCTCATGCTTCCAACATGGCATTTTGATATTTTCAATTGCTCGTTATTAACCATGATGTTACTCCGTCAACAAACAAAAGAAAAGATAAAGGAAAAGAATTGAATCTATGACATGATTTTGTACATTCTTAGTGTCCATGGACATTAGACAATGATTATATCAACGTGTGATCTTGAGGGGTCTTTGCCTATAAAGAACTTATCTTTGGATCAAACCGCAAGAATTTTGAAATTATTGCTTTAACTTGTGAAGGACGGGTTGCCATCTGGATATGTTAAAGATTAACGTATAAACTTTCATAATACCAATTACACGGATTTCCATTGTTCACCTACAAAGTTCTATTCATATAGACCCCCAACTTTTACTTGCCTATGCACATCATATCCCAACTTCTGCAAGCACTATCGAGTAGGTAAATTCTACGAATTACTCCAAGTTTTACTTTGACGCAGAGGAAACTGGAATAGCATGAGTTGCCACTCGCAATACGCGCGCAACGAGAGAGAAATCAGTATTTAAATGGTGGAGTTCGTTATGCCTCGAATTAAAATCCTACATAAATAGGGAGAGGGTTGTACCATTATTCGTAATTAAGTAAACATCCATCCTTCCATGTGACGATAAATCCACTCTTCCATTCTTTACGGAATGAAGAATATACACGTAAATCCTCAGCGGAGGAAACCATCATCAGGTCATGCTCAGCCAAGATTTTTGAAATTTTGAGATGGAACCGTTTCAATTGTATATTTTGAAAACGTGGCAGAGTACATTTCCTTCTTGTTTGCATGAAGAATATCCTCAATCCTCAATGGTGTTTGCACATGTATATGCACAATAATTTTGAAAGTAATAACTAAAGTTTATATTGCATGAATTAAGGGTCCGTGCCTTTAAGGAATTAATTTTGTTGTTACCAATAATCACCAATAATTAACTACCTCATTAAGTGCTCAGATTGTAAAACTAGACCACGTAGCCTATTTAAACGATAGAGCCATTTATTTCAAGAAATATTATATATGTATGTATGTATATTTCACTTGTCTTATCGTCTGCGTGTAGTTTTTTCAAAGATATCTGAAGTATTCGAATAAATTCGGCCTGTTGGGTTCTTGTCCCCAAAGGACAGAAGCAAATACCATATTAAACAAAGATTCAATAATTAGCCCTCTCTAACAATGCCCAAAAATATAGTTTAATGCTTTTCATGGGACGCAGATCCATTTGTTAGCCGATTTGGATTTTACATCAGCAAAATTCGCATAGATCTTGTGTCGGTCGGTTGATGAGACAAATGAGATTTTTTAGAGCGATATTATCATTACTATCTTGTACAGACAAGTTAAAAAGGACGGATTCAACGTACGGAATATATGTAATGATTGATTGATTAAAAGGTATTGTCTAGTATGTAGTGTCTCTCTAATAATGTTGAGGGGAGATTACTACATCACATGTGGAGTGCTTCCTTGTATAGCGTTTAGTCGAGAGTCAGTTCAATTATAGAGGTGATTTCGCGATCAAATTAATGAACACAAATATGTGGTTCACTTTGTGACCTTGTTCACGAGAGAAAATTATGACATGATTCGATGCACATGTTTTAGGGTTGTATACACTCAGTTTATGCAATAGTGACTCATTTTTTAAGTTCCCTGATATACTTTTTATCGTTGTGGATGCATTGTCATCTCACTTTTATTGATTAGTAAGTCCATTAGTAAGTCCAAATTCTCAAACTTCAATCCGATTATTATTATCTTAATCAATAATAATATAATTTCTTAAAATTATAATGTTAATTTGATGATAGTTAAGTGCATGAAAATATGATTATAATTTACTAATTAGGCCTTTTTGGGAAAAATTGTCCAAAAAGTCCTAAACCTATTGCACTTTTGCCAATTTAGTCATAAACCTTTTAACTTTGCCAATTTAGTCCTAAACATTTTCACTTCTTGCTAATTCAGTCCATCCGGCCAATTTTGGTCGGAAAATGCTAACGTGGACGTCGGCGGTGCCACATAGGGCTGCCAGCGTTGACGTGGACAATTTTTAGTAATATTTTAATATTTTTTATTATTTATTTATTATTTTCTCTTTTTTCTTTCTTTTCTTTTTGGCTTTTTCTTTGCCTTTTCCGGTGGTTAGCCACCGGCCACAGCCAACCGTCGCCTGTGGCCGATGGCCGGCCACCAGAAAATGCCAAGAAAGCCACAAAAAAAAAGAGAGGGAAATAATAGAAAATAATAATAATTTAAAAAAATATTAAAATATTGTTAAAAATTATTCACGTCAGTGCCGACGGTCTTATGTGGCATCGCCGGCGTCTACGTCAATATTTTCCGGCCAAAATTGGCCGGATGGACTGAATGGGCAAGAAGTGTAAAGGTTTAAGACTGAATTAACAAAGTTAAAAAGTTTATGCAATAGGTTTAGGACTTTTTGGACAATTTTCCCGGCCTTTTTGTCTAGGTTTCAAGTGTGTGTTGTTCTTATTCAAGAGTGACTAAAAAGAGGATGATAATACGCAGGATAACTATTTTATTTCTCTGTTTTTCTATATTTTTGTTTCTAGAAAAAAGTTTGGTATAGAAATCCATTTGATAAAGCAAATGCATTCTTCTATTTTTCAGGACAATTTTGTGTCCGGAAATAAATTTGAAATATAAATGAGAAGTAGAAATTTTCTACTAAATGAAAACTCTTTTCATCGCTTACTTATTATCTCTCGTGTGCGTTCTCCCACAAGAAAATCCTCCTCTTTCTCGAAAATCTCCTTGTCCTAGACCCCCATATTGGCCCCCCGCCTTCTCTACTCCCTCCGATCCCTCCGCCTTCGCCTCTTTTAGTGGCGGCTATTACACCTCCACCTCCTTCCTCAAACTCTCCTCCGACACCCGCGCTGGCATTGGCACTTCCTCCCTCTCCAACAACACCTCCCACTCTCTAGACAACCTCAGATCTTGGGTTGAGATCGTGACATCAAATTCAGCATCATTGAGCTTAGATGTGATCACATATTTAGATCTTGGGTCACTCGCGCGACATGATGATGAGGAACTGAGGTCGCGGAGGGGTTGTTGGAAGTGGTGGCACAACTCGGAGGTCTAGGTGGTGATGCGTGAATGCCAATGAAGCTATGGCCAAGCAGAAAAAAAGAGAAACCTTAGCGGGAGAAAGAGAAAATCATTTTCCCCAATTTTTTCTTTTAATTTGAAATATGTTTTTAACTGCTCATTTGTCATACCCCAAACACCAAAAATTATGAAAAAGGTTTCTCTGAAAAGCATTTTTCACGAAACAAATACAGCCTCAAAGTTAACTGGATTTCTACTACCTTTGTATTACAAAGCAACTCCCTTCAAATGAGATGTTGATTTGCAACCACATCAAAGTCATTTTTTTTCGGAGAAATCCGTCACCGCACTTTCTGCCTTAGCCACAACAAACTGGGCCATAGACTAGCCAAGCATGCGCTGCTTTTCGCCTTTGAGACTAGTCTCAGATGATGGCTCGGCAACTTTTGATGCCCGCTAGCGATAGAGATCATTTAATGTTGTTAGGCAAAAAGGGATCATTAGTTACATTTCATTTCATTTAGGTCGTCACTAGCTGCAAATGAGAAAGCTCCACGTGTCTCCCTGAAAAATAAAGGAACCCGGAAAAGAAAATTAAATTCACCGAACTTCTGATTAACAAACGGATTAGGATGACTATGACTAGGCACTCGTGCGCCCAACAAACAAAAAGAATAAATGATTTATCATGGCTTAATTACGATGTTCCAATTATTAATTACTCTCTAGAAAAATCTCATGCCGTAAATTATTCTTGGCCTGCGCAACATCTGCGATCGTGGTTGTTTTCTCCTAAGAATGAATGCATTTTTTTTAGGGGCGTATTGGAAATTGAGACAGCCATAGCAGATTCAAATTTATTATTAGCTCTAATTTAACATATTCCAATGAGGTGGTTAAGGTGGCAACATAGGAGGCAAGGAATGGGGGTGAGTCAGTCACTCTTTTCGCCAAGAAAGCGTAGAGAATATGACATACCGGCAAAGACAACTCATTTCCAGTATTTAAATTGATTGTGAATTGAACATCAAATCATTTCGACCATGTTGGCCACATTTCTGACCACATAACCCAGAGAGAGAAGAGAGAGAGAGAGAGAGAGAGAGTGTGCTGACGTTTCACATGGAACAACCATGTCTCTTTAAGTGTTCCTATATATATGCTGAACTTCAACTTGTAATGGACATCCCAGAACTTGACCGCAAAAGCAAAGAAAGAAAGAAAGATTGCAAAAATGGCTATATCTTCATCCAAATGCAGAAGTAATTGCCATGTTAGGTCAATTAGCTTGCCTTCCAGATCCCATCCCACCACTCTCAGGACTCTTGATTTGATCAAAAAGCTCCAATCATCACAGGACGAGGCCTCCACTTCATTGTCTGGGTCGGTCTGCGCCGGGTTCACGGGCCTTGAGGGAGTCTACGTTTGTATGGATGATCTGCTCAACATGAGATCAACTCAACAAACCCTCTCTTGCAGCCGACAGGAGGGATTCATCAATGTGCTATTGGATGGATCAATCCAAGTGCTAGATGTTTGTGACTACTCTAGCCAAATCTTGTTGAACCTTAAAGAACAGGTGCGCGCTCTCCAATCCACTCTCCGGCGGAGAAAGGGCGAACCATGCATTGAGATAGGTGTCACGGAATACACCAACTTTAGGAAGGCAATGAAGAAGGATGCTAAAAGATTGATGGCTGTATTGAGGAAGATGGCGGCCAAATTTGAAGATGGTCAACTGGAGAATGAAAATAAGCACCTCTCATCAGTGATGAGAGTGGTGAGAGATGCTAATCTGTTGAGCACTTCGATATTCCAATCTCTATTGTCATTCTTGGCAACGCCAGTGTCAAGGCCCAACAGGCAAATTAGCAGGTGGTCCATAGTCTCCAAATTGGTGTATCCAAAGGGAGCAATATCATGCGATCAAGAAGATAAGCAAGAGGATGTGAATGAGTTGGAATGTGTTGATTGTGCACTCACCACCATGTGCAAGCACATGTCAAGAGAAGGGGTTGATGACGAGAAGTTACAGGTCGCACAATGTAAATTGGAGGATTTGGAGATTGGGATTGGAAGGATTGAGGATGCCTTGGAGGGATTGCACAGGTGCTTCATTAGAACAAGGGCCTCTCTTTTGAACATCATGTCACAATAGAGGAAACTCTTTCAGTTGCCCAATTGTGTTCCCTTGATATGTATTGAGATGTACACCATTCATACAATGAAAAAATAGAAAATGATACTTTTAAAGACAGCTCATGCTTCCAATATGGCATGTCAATATCTCCGATTGATAATTATTAACCACAACCAAGTCCATGATGTTACTCCATCGACAAACAAAAGAAAATGATGGAGGAAAGGAATTGAATCTATGACATGATTTTGGACATTCTTGGGGAGCATTTGATAACGCTCCCCGGAACTAGTATTTCTGTTTTTTTGTTTCTTAGAATAGAAATGCGTTTGGTAATTTTTTTTATTCATGGAAATAGATTTGGAATAGAAATAAAAAACAAAAACAAAAACAAATCGTTTCTTGTTCTCAGGAACAACTCAAGAAACAATTTTTTTTTCTCTCTCTCTCTTTCTTCTTTCCCAGCTGATCGCCGGCCTCAGCAATGGCCGGTGACTGGCCAGATGAGGCTCAACGACCTCGTTGGAGCCTCGCCCCCACCCCTCCCTCGAGATGGCTGGGTGAGGCTTGACCTCGCCCAAATCTAGCAAGGCCGAGCCTCGCCTAGCCACCGCAAGGTCGGCGTCGCCTGGCCTAGTAATGGCCGGGCAAGGCCCAACCTCATAGATCTGGGCGAGGTCAAGCCTGGCCTAGCCACCGTGAGGTCAGCATCACCTAGGTGGACAAGGCTGACCTCATAGTGGCCAAGTGAGGTCAAGCCTCGCCAGTGGTCAGCTGAGGCTCCCTCAAGGCCAGCGACCTCGCCAACCCTTGTCTGGCGGGTTGCTGGCCAGCCATGGCCAAGGCCAACGACTGGCTAGAGGAAGGAGAAGAAAATGATAAAATAAAATATAATAAAATATTAATTAAATTCTAAGTCACACAAATATTTTGGGTCGTATTTTTGTTTCAAGAACAAAAATTTTATATAGTTTACCAACGCCTTAAAATACTCATAAACTATTCCTAGGGAAAAAAAAACGTTACCAAATGCAGCTTTAGTATCTATGAACATACAATTAATATGTTAACATGTGATCTTAAGGGGTTTTTCTTATAAAAAAGTCACGTTTAGATTATACTAAAAAACTTCTTAAACTGTTGCTTTAACTTGTGAGGGACGGGTTGCCATCTAAATATATCAAACATTAACGTATAAATTTTCATACCACCAATTATACAAATTTTCATTATTCATCTACTTAGTTCTATTCATATAGACCCTCAACTTTTACTCACCTATGCACATCATATCTCAACTTCCGCTAGCACTGTCGAGTAGGTCAATTATACGGATATTTCAAGTTTCACTTTGACGCAATGCAAATGGGAATAAGACGAGTCCCCACTTGCAATACGCACGAAACAACAGAGAATTCAGTATTTAATGGGGGAGCTCGTTACGCTTGATAATAAAATCCTACATAAATTGGGAAATGGGCTGTACCATTATTCGTAATTAAGTAAAAACCAGTCCTTATTATACTATGTGATGATAAATCCACTCTTCTATTATTTACCATATAAAGGATATACCCATCGTCCAGCATATTTGGTCGTGCTCAACCAACATTATTGAAATATTAAGATGTAATTGATTCAAATATATATTTTGATTACGTGTTAAAGTACATCTCCTCGGGATTTGCATGAAACATATATATATGGACAATAATTTTGAAAGTAATAACTGAAGTTTATATGGCATTATTTATGTGTGCTTGCGTTTAAGAAATTAATTTTTTCGTTACCAATAATTACCAAATATTAACTTCTACCGCATGAAGTGCTCATATTGTAAAACTAGACCACGTCGCCTATTTTACCGATAGCATTACGAGCTCTTCACGGAAAATCCTGGGAGACAGAGAGAATCAAATCCTCGCGGGTTGATTAATGGAATTAGAGTTATTTTTCCTCCAATACGTTATGACATGATTCGATGAACATGATTATTATACATCTTTAGAAATATATTTATATGTATATAATGTTTTTGTTGTCTTATTCATCTGCATGTAGTTTTCTAAAGATAACTAAAGTATTAGAATAAATTCGGCCTGTTGGGTTCTTGTCCCCAAAGGACAGAAGCAAGTACCATATTAAACAAAGATTCAATGATTACCCCTCTCTAATAGTGACCATAGTTGATGTTTTTCATGAGACACAGATACACATTTGTTAGCTGATTTGGATTATACGCTAGCTAAATTCGCATAAAACTTGTGTCGGTTGATTGATGAGATATAAGAAATTTTTTAAAGTATTATTATTATTATTATTATTATTATTATTATTATTATTATTATTATTATTATTATTATTATTATTATTATTATTATTATTATTATTATTATTGTTATTATTGTTATTATTGTTATTATTATTATCATGTTGTACAGACTTGTTTTAAAGGACGGATTCAACGTATATCATGATTGGGTAATTAAAACGTCTTATTTAGTGTGTTGTCTCTCTAATCTTGTCCAGAGGAATTACTACATAACGTGCGGAGTGCTTCCTTGTATAGCGTTCAATCGAGGGTCATATAGACTTTATCGCTTAGGCAATTCAACTTCAGTTTAATTATAAAGGTGAATTTGCGATAAATTTGATGGAAATATACACGTGCCTTGCAAGAAAAATTTATGATATGATTCGATGCACATGTTTTGAGGTAGCATGCACCGAGTTTATGTAGTAATGACTCGTGTTTTTAGTGGTCTGGTATAATTTTCATCGTTGTGGATGCATTGTCGTCTTGCCCTTATTGATTTCTAACTCAAATTCTATGATTATTATTATCTTAATCAGCAATAATATAATTTCTTGCTATAATAATGTTAACTTGATGGCGACTAGGTGCACGACTATATTATTGCAATTTACTAATTATGCTTCTCATCTAGGTTTTACGTGCGAGTTGTTGTTATACAAGAATGACAACAAAGAGGATAGATGTCCGCCGTGATGCTCAAATTGTTATAATTATGATGGGTTAATGAATTAATGAGAATAAACAAAATGATATGCACCTCATCAATTTATGTATCTCTTGAATTTATATATCTTCTTAATTTATGTATCTCTTGAGTTCACATGTCTCTTGGATTCTTGTGTCTATTTAATTTTTATTTCTTTTTAGTTCATGTATTTCTTATGTACATTTCTCATCTCTATTAATAGATTTAAAATTCTTCAATCCATGTATCACCTAAATCACCTGCATATCCTCACTTCAAATTTTTCTCTAAGTGTATGAACTTTAATAAGTGTTCGACAAAGTCATGTTACATAGTGTTAATTCAGACAAATTCAAGGTGCTGCATCTTTAGAGACATAGTTCCTAGAGTTATTTAATATCACTGGCAGGAACTAATGCCGTTAAGGAGATTTAGTTAACCTCACTTCTTGTTTATTTTTTGTTATCGTTTTTTCGGAGTTATATTAATTTTTTATTGCAATAAACAATATTACATATTTTTCCTCCAATACGTTATTTCTTCTATAGATTTGCAACACAGGCGGCAACAAAACCTTCCCCTTTTTAACTCGATGCAAGAGTAGGATTTCAAAAGACAACAATTTATTAAGAAATTTTAAATTCGACATAGAACAATTGACTAACTAGTAACTTCTATGACTTTGATGTTTCATCCATTTTAATAATGGAAATTTATCAATACCATGAGATATTTTGATGACACAAGATGACACTGATTATTGACATGAGATATTTAATCACACAATAGAAATTTTCGGGCCAACATAAAATACTTTAACCAATAGGATAATTATTTTATTTGCTTATTTCCTTCTCCATGAACTACGGTTGGAAATGTCTTGAATTTTATTTGGCAAACCTAGTTGGACTCGGCCCATACAAAAGTGGGCAAAACCTCCGAAAGAAGTACTGTGAATAATGATCACTATTTAGGAGTGGTGTTGCACTATGAATCGCCAAAGAGGGTACAACCCAACCGATGAAAGGCCAGGTATATTATAAACTCACTCAATAAAATGACGTCCTCGTCAGTGTTAACTCATCCCGCTCAATGATACTTCTCCTATTTCCCACCTCAATCTCGCCCTTCTATCATCCAAAGTCTTATCTTGTTCAAACTTTCTCATGTGCCAGAGCTATCACTCCCTTTCCATTTAAGACTTTTTCAAGGAATAAAAAGAAACTTGTATTTAAAGTTAACTGATTTTGCACTCTCTTCTTTATTAAAATGCAACATCCTTTCAAACGAGAAGTTCATTTATGATCCTAAAAGAAAATTGATGACTAGTAAAGGAAAAAAATGACGACTTGATTAAGAGGGTGGAGAGTGGTTGTCGAGAGCAGTGGGCTTATATAAGGAGCGGCTCTTAGCAGGTTTACAAGAAGGCGAAGATGACAAAAATGAGCCGAATTGCACACTGAACAGAGGAAGAGCTTGCTTGGATATATACATGAAAATTGGAATTAACTCAAAATTAAGTGCACTCAAATTATAGTACTATTAAGAGTGCGTTTGGGAACCACTTCCCAAAGCCCTTTGGGGGTCCAAAGCCCCTTGGGCAAATGCAAGTGTGTTTGGCATTTGTTCTTGAGTTTGCATTCCCCAAATGCTAGCTTCACAAGGCTAAAAGCCCAAGGTAGGTTGGGGGCTGCCTTGGGCTTTCAGCTTACCGAAAATGTTGAGCTTGAGGGACTGAAAAAAAAAAATTTCTTCCCAAATTACCCTCATTGATTTTTCGTTTGTCTGGTTTCGCCCTTATTATTCATTGTCTTCTTCCACGACCGGTCGCTAGCGAAGGGCAAGCAGTTGCCGGCAATCGTCGCCTAGATGACCGTTGTCAAGGGTGGCGTGACCGACACCGGGGGGTGGGTCGTGGCGAGGTCTAGGTCGCTGAGACCCAGATTTGGGGCAGTAAGGTCGCGAGAGGACCTTGCCGCCCCCGATCTGGGTCGCGTGACCTTGCCGCCCTCGGATCTAGGTCGCAGTGGCGTTGCGCGACCTCGCCGCCCTAGATCCGGGGGCAGCGAGGTCGCGCGACCCCGCCGCGACCCAAATCTGGGGTGGCGAGGTCCTCCCGCGACCTCGACGCCCCGGATCTAGGTCGCCGGAGGTCGAGGTGGCGTCACGCGACCTCACCGCCCTCGGATCCAGGGTCGCCGAAGATCACGAGAGGTCGTGCGACACGACCATGACCCAGATCCGGGGTCGCCGGGCCTCGCCGCCCCAGATTCGGGGTCGTCGGAGGTCGCGACGACGTCACGCGACCTCGCCACCCCAGATCCGAGGTCGCAGGAGGTCGCGACGGCATCACGCGACCTCGCCGCCCCAAATCCGAGGTCGCAGGAGGTCACGACAGCGTCGTGCGACCTCGTCACCCCAGATCCGTGGTCGCTAGAGGTTGCCGACGGCCGCTGCTCTTGCCAGTCAATTTTTTTCTTAATTTTTCTTTTGATAATTTTTTTTTACCACAAAGATGCTTTGTAAATATAATTCCCCAAACACCATTTTGCTCAAAGTGCTTCATAAAGGGCTTTCAAAGTATAATTTACCTAACACAGTTGCATTTTGAAAAACACCTTTAACTCAAAGATATTTGCATTTTCCTAAAAACTTTCCCAAAAGTCTTCCCAAACGCACCTTAAGATTGGTGACCTATGGGAAAGTGTCTACTTGTACGTCAAAGGACAAAACTGCAAGGTTCAGTAAGGATAGGACAAAGCCAATAATAACCCAAGTAAGTTAATTTAGGAATATCATAATATGGTATTAGAGCGGGACCCCCTTTAATAGGTGTGTGGTAGAATGATTATAGAATATATGTAAAAATTGGAATTAACTTATGAAAGTGCTTCTTGCCGTAATGGCTAGATTTGCTTCAAAACTTCATGTCTAAGCGTGTTTAGGCTAAGACACTATCAAAATTAATAATCTCTTGAAGAGTGTTTGTTTGTACGTCAAAAAACAAAGTCGTGAGTTTTAGTATAAAATGGGTCAAAGCAGACAATACTTCGAATGATTTAATGCAAAAATGTTACAAATCCCATCAATTTTTGTTTTTTTTAGAGTAATTCGTCATGTTACTTCCTGCCTTGGCCACACCAAACTAGGCCATATTCTAGCCAGGCGCATGTCGCTTTTCGCCTACTTCGACGCTAGTCTCAAATCACGACGGCTCGGCAACTTCAGAAGCCAGCTACCCTTTCCTTTAATAAGATCGTTGTTAAGGTTAGGCAAAAAGGGATCATTAGTTACCTTTCAGTTTCATGTGGGTTGTCAATAACTAAAATGAGAAAGCTCCAAGTGTTTCCTCAAGAAACAGAAAAACCCCGAAAAGAAAATTAAATTCACCGAACTTCTCATTAACAATGATTAGAAAGCACGTCACTCGCGCGCACAACAAACAAAAAAGTTGAACGACCTACCGTGGCTTGATTACGACGTTCCAATTTATTAATTACCCTCAACAAAAATCTTGCGCCGTAAATTATTCTTTGCCTGCTCGAAATCTGCGATCGTGACATCTTTAATGCATTTGTTTTCTCATGGGAGGTCTGGGAAATTGAGACAGCCATGGCAGATCCGTATTTAATTTAGCTTTAATTTAATATTCCAATGATGGGGGTAATGTGGCAATATAGGAGGCAAAGAATGGGGATGAGTCAGTCACTTTTTTCCAATATTTAAATTGATTTTTTTGGTAAATTATTTAAATTGATATAGAAATGAACATCAAATCATTTGGACCATGTTGGCCACATATGTGACTACAAAACACAGAGAGAGAGAGAGAGAGAGAGAGAGAGAGAGAGAGAGAGCGGACGTTGTTCGTATGAGTAGGCTGAACTTCAACTTTTAATGGCATCCCAAGCCTTGACTGCGGAAGCAAAGAAAGAAAGATAAAAAATGGCTATTTCTCCATCCAAATGCAAATGCAACTACCATGTTAGGTCAACTTGCTTTCCCTCAAGATCCCATCCCACCCACTCTCAGGATCGTTGGTTTGATCAATACGTTAGAATCATCAAGGGACAAGGCCTCGACTTCGTCATCTGGGTCGGTCTTCGCCGGGCTTTTGGGCCTCGAGGGAGTGTATATTTGCTTGGATGATCTCCTCAAGATGAGATCAATCCAACAATTTCTCTCTTGCAGCCAACAGGAGTGATTCGTCAATGAGCTGTTGGATCAATCCAGCTACTAGATGTTTGTGACTACTCGGGGCAAACCTTGTTGTACCTTAAGGAACATATGCGCGTGCGCCAATCTGCTCTCCGGCGGAGAAGGAGCGCACCAGGCATTGAGACGGGTGTTGAGGAATACGCTAACTTTAAGAAGAGAATGAAGAAGGATGCCTAAAGATTGATAGCTGCACGAAGGAAGATGGTGACCAAATTTGAAGATCGTCAACTGGAGAATAAAAATCACCACCTCTCATCAGTGTTGAGAGTGGTGAGAGATGCTAATTTGTTGAGCACTTCAATTTTCCAATCTCTGCTGTCATTCTTGGCAACGCTAGTGTTAAGGTCCAATGGGCAAATTAGCAAGTGGTCCGTAGTTTCCAAACTGGTGCATCCAAAGGGGGAATTCTCATGTGATCAAGAAGAGAAGCAAGAGGATGTGAATGAGTTGGAATGTGTGGATTTTGCCCTCACCACAATTTGCAAGCACATTTCAAGAGAAGGTATGGCTGGTGAGAAGTTGCAAGTCACACAATATAAATTGGAGGATTTAGCGATTGGGATTGGAAGGATTGAGGATGCCTTAGAGGGCTTGTATAGATGCTTGAATGGAACCAGGACCTCTCTTCTGAACATCGTGTCACAATAAAGGAAAATTTTGCAATTGCCCAATTTTGCTCCTTGTAATATGCATGGAGATACACATAATTTATATAGTGAAAACAATAGAAAAAAAATATTACATAGATAGCTCATGCTTCCAACATGGCATTTCGATATCTCTAATTGATAATAATTAACCACTACCAAGTTCATGACATTACTACAAAAAAAAAAAAAGATTGAGGAAAAGAATTGAAACTATGACATGATTATGTACATATTTATGTTTTGTTTGTTTTGCGAAAAATATGACAATTTTGAAAAATATTTTTCAAGAAGTCGTTTTCCGGTATTTGGTTGAAATATGAAATAAAAAGGATATATATATATTAATAGATGTGCTTTTATTTTTCTATGTTTGGTCTTGAGTTTGGCGTTTGTGGACTTGAGTCCAAGGCCCAGGCCAATCGTGCTCGTGCCTCCTTGCACCATGGCCTAGATATATCGACCCACAGTGCGGAACACTACTGGGGTCTTGAGCCCATCAACATTATACAACTTTTTCAGAGAAAATCATTCATTTATTCGGACCCTATTCAATTGGAAGTTGGTCCGTGAGTATATTGATTTTCAAAATAGAGATGTTTATGCCCTCACCAAAAAACTACCCCACTAAGCCCTAACACTTATCTGTTGTCTCTCCCCTCTTCCTCTTATGGTGCCCGCAGCCTTCGCAACCACCGTTTTCCATGCATCCAACCATCATTCTCTCAATGATTTTGACTCACCATTGCTGCTGCCGACGCGGGCAATCGAGACGGCAGATGGTAACAATATTCCCGTGTGTCCTTAATAGGCACTTGCTCCTTCTTTATGAAACTCACAAGGTGGCGATGGGCTCTGACAGTGAGCCCAAGCTTCTTGTCATTGCCACTGACGAGGCTTGTCGTGGTGATAAGCTTTGGAGGATGAGAAAATTATCCAACAGTCATAACTCTATTGTACTTTTGCTAATTCAATCTTAAATTTTTCAATTTTGTCAATTTGATCTTAAACATTTTTCATTTCTTGCTAATTGAGTCTATTTGATCAATTTTGACCAAAAATTACTAACGTGGCTAATTAGCACTAACATGGTGCCTTTTAATAATTTTTTTTCTTTTTAATTTTTTTTTCTTTTTTTTCTTACTTTTTCTCTTCCTCTTTTTTTTGGCTTTTGTGGGGGACAAGCGAGTAGGGTGAGGGTGGCTCGCTTGTGGCTGGCGACGCCCCACCATCCCTAACCCCAACACCCCCCCTAAAAAGAAGAGAAAATTACAAAAAGAAAAATCAAAATTCAAAAAAATTATTAAAATATTATTTAAAAGTGTCATATCAGTGCCGACCGGCCACATCAGCAATTTCCAGAATTGATCTGATGAACTCAATTTGGAAAAAGTAAAAATATTTATGACTAAATTGATAAAATTGAAATATTTATAATTGAATTGTTAAAAATATAATTAATTTAAGATTTTTAGATAATTTTCTCCATAAAGATCAGAGCCCAAATCTGGTGTGCGCAATGGAGACACCGTCAAGATCTAAACTTTACAAAATCTCCTTCATCAAATGAGTTTAAGCTTTTGGGTTCACATTCCATTGATGGAGAAAGTCCAGCTCAACAATCTCGGAAATATCAACAAGATTTTAATCTACCATTCTGTACCAAACAAAGAATATCCCCCCATATATCCCTGAGTTTTCAGGTCCATCATCCGGTGGTGCTCCACTGCAGAACACGTGTCACTTTGGAGGGGCTGTTACGTCGGTTCAAGGCGAAAAGGACAAGGATGTCATCAAAGATATTCACCTTCTGTCCTCTTTATGATGGGCGAATGGCGTGCGAGCTCACCAACCAGATCTACCTCCTAGCTTTCTGCACGTTGATCATTTCACCTTGCCACGCCAACCCCATTCCCGATCGCCACGTGTTGCCATGGACGTGAAGAAGAGCATGCTCCTTCGTACACGTGTTGAGGTGTCTAGCGTCGCTGTCTCCCCTTGGATCTTTCGAAATCACTGAGGGCGGATGCAGGGACACGATGATCTGGCCAGGGCCTCCCTGCTGATGACCTCGGAAACGGTAGATTAACAACCCCGCTCGTGCACATCGGCAGCGTGGATTTAGTACTGACGAGTGCTTAATCATGGCCTCCTCGACCTCTTAATCTACCCTTTAAACTGGAATTCCGATTTCTTGCGTGGTTTTCTTTAATGGGATTCTGCCGTGATTCAACGACAGCCATGTCCGGAGACCTTTGCAGCCTCCATTATTGTATCCGCCATGGTGGGTAATGTGGCAAATTTGGAGGCGAGACATGAAGCTGACTCTTCACTTTTTATTTCTTGCTTTATATCTTTTCACTGCACAAACTTGCAAAACGACGAATTAGCACGGACACCTAACGCCCTTTTCTTTAATTATCAGCATTATTGATAGCCCATTCTTGATCCACGTGGTCACGACATCGCTGAATTACACCACGTCACAGTCTTGTGTCTCCTCAAGGTTCTTCGAAGACGGTTTTATTTATAGGGTCGTGGCGTTGGCTGTGTCTTGTTAGTCCCAATTGAAAGCAAGAAAAATTGAAAGCAACAGTTAGAAGAAGAAGAAGCAGCAGCAGCAGCAAAATTCAAATGGCTAGCTTCTCAGCCAAGAGCAATTGCAAATACAATGCCAGGTCAATTAGCTTCCCTTCAAGAACTCATCCAACGACACACAGGATCGATATTGAGCTCAACAAGCTCAAATCATTGGAGGTGAAGTACCAGACACCGTCTTCCAGGTCGGTCCTGGCCGGGCTATCGGGCCTAGAGGAGCTGTACATTTCCCTTGGTGACCTCCTCAACATGTCATCAACCCAGCAAGCTCTCTCTTGCGTCCATGGACAAAGCTGCACCAATGGACTATTGGAAGGATCGATCCGGCTTCTTGACGTTTGCGGGTCCATGAGAGAAATGCTGATGCAGATCAAAGAGCATGTCCAAGCCCTCCAATCCGTGCTCCGGCGGAGAAAAGGTGATTCGAGCATTGAGGCGGTGTTCTCCGATTATGCCGACTTCAGGAAGAGAATGAGGAAGGATGCCAGAAGGTTGAAGCAAATTATGGGAGTGAGCTTGCGTGGAGCTTTCACACTTCTCGTTGATGATCCCCAACTCTCATCATTAGCGAGAGTGCTAAGTGAAGTCGATGCTGTGAGCACTTCGGTCTTCCAGTCTATCGTATCATTCTTGGCAATGCCAGTGCCAAGGAGCAAGCAAAGCAAGTGGTCACTGATGTCACGGTTGGTGCACGGAGGAGCGGTAGCATGTGAAGACGCAAACCAAGAAGATGCGAATGAATTTGAATATGTGGATGCATCGCTCTTTGCTCTACGTAAACACGGTGCGAATGACGGGTTTGATAACGAGAAGTTGCAGAGCACACAACATCAGTTAGGGGCTCTGGAGATGAGCATTGGCGGCATTGAGAATGCCTTGGAGGGTCTATACAGGAGACTGATTAGAACAAGGGCCTCTTTTTTGAACATTATCTCCCATTAAAGGAGCAATTGCCTCTATTCATAAACCCCAATTTTGAGATGTACGGATAGTTCAGACATTCCCACTATACAACGAATACAAACATGTATACAGTTTATTATACAAGTCATTCATGCAGCTGCTTCTTTCACATTTGATTTATGCAACGAATATATCAGATACATGCCAAGCGCATAGCTGATGCGCTGCCCAGCGATTTATAGGTTAACAGACGCTGAAAAGAGACTACAGGTTGATAATTTGAAAAACCAACCCATTCAAGACTAAGTTTTAGGTGAACTACCAAAGATTCCAAATCGATCCTTGGCAATTCTTCCTCAATTGCGGAAGAACCGAAATGACAAGATGAGCTTCGGCTTTATTTCATGAACAATGATCTTGGAATTTTTTCCCCTGATCCATGATAAGAGAGGACATCTTGTGAATCAAATGCTGACAAGCTCTAAATCCTTACATATGATCATCAACCTTTCTAAGTCACTCTAGATTTGGAAGAAATGCCATCTTACTTTCCTGTACGAGCACTAGCAGAGCATACTAGGTTGATTCACATCATTGTATTGAATCCTGTACTTCAAATTAAAGCAATGCAGAAGTTGTCATGGAATTTCGACATTTTCACATCGACAATACGTATATTAGGGGATTAGGACTAATTAATCTCTTTATGCGGAACCGACGCTCAAATGCAATGAGCCATATGGCTACGACTAAAAAGAGCAAGTCGAAATGTGAAAGCCTCGTATGTTGCTGATCTTATGTCTGTTGATTGCGGGGAGGCGCCTGTTTACATGAGTTTACCCTTACTACAAGTATTTCTTCTGCACATATCCCCACTGATAAGTCGAAGATCAGCCCCACTCAGCCCGCCGTTGAGGTTAGAATTACTGAGGTCTCAATGTTCAGTTATGAAGTCTGTTACTGATACATCCATCGTCCTTTTGTTTTAATTCAGGAAACAAATGTCTAATTTAGATATCAATCGAATTAGCTCTTCCCATTTAAATTTAGAAGGATGCTGGTGAACAGGGAAGCAAGTGGAATAATTCCCACATGGACCCATGAATCTCAGGCCATGCCTCTTCTCTGCTGATGGAATTTTTTTGTCCTAACCGTAAGCCCCTCACAATTACTGGTCACAATTCTCATTTGTCCATCTACTGTCCCCTTGTCTACCAAGGACACCAACAGTACTGTCACCACAAGCACATCACTCATCATAGCCCATTTTGGATACACGAAAGCTGGTCATATTGGCATGAAATGTATAGATATTCCCTCCATAGACGACTAGATTCATGGCCTGGAATTTTCTTTCCACGTCGGGGGCTGTACTCCTAGGCAAACCTAAACATGTTAAGATTCTTTGTTCTGGTGCCACTTTGGTTCCTTCCGAAGACAGAAGACCAGCAAGAATGTGAGAATTGATTGGGTCTGTGCTGTGTTGGGGTGGTGTTCCCAGTGGCAGGGTATGGTACCGGTGACAACTTGGTGGGAAATGGTGCATCGAAGCACATGCTCTGCGAAAACTCTGCTTTCATCTTCAGGACAATAACTTAAAATAAGAAAAGGCAAGTATTGAAAGCTAAAACGGCTCCCTGACTTTAGTTTAGCTCAGTGAACAATTACTAGCTACATGCCTAAGAAGTCATCTTCGTGCTTTTTGACACTTACCAACTCCATTAGAAGGTCTATAGGCACGGAAAGAGATGCGGTTTTAAAAATGGAAGAGTACCTAAAATCAGCTGGCAGATTCCCCGCATGGTAAGGCATCGAGTCGAGCAGTCCACGAGGTGTCCGTGAATCCTCCAATCATCGGATGAAATGCAGGCGACGGAATTACTCTACGACCAACATATTTCTTGCAACAAGTGGATTAGTCTGGCAATACTAGAGGAACGACCGGCTCGTGTACATGATAGACGTGTTGTCTACACAAATGTAGACTCGACTCAACCATGATCTGTTTAAACCTTAATCACCCTTCAAATAAAAGAATCCCATGCCGTCCAAATCTTTCTTGGAAGATCTGAAACTTTGGTTTCTCCCAATCAATTCTTTAATGGGTCTTCGCCATTATTAATGCCTCGAGGGTCTGCAGAACTCGAGACAAGCCATGGCCGAGCCCATCTGCCGCCGTCCTTTATTATATTTGGATGGTGGTAACGTGGCTGGCTTCGGGGGCAAGAATGGAGCTGACTCTTCACTCTTTTCTGCAACGAACACGCTGCGGACATGTTGGGCAGAGACACCTCATATCTATTTCTTCAACGTTTTCATGGCTAAAATATAAAATAAGAGAGCCGATTCAGGGCTCCACGTGGTTGCACCCATGCCATGCCATGGACAATCTTATCTCTCTTACATGTTTTCGTATGTGTATATATTGGGTTCTTGAATTGGTTGTGACAACTCAAACTCGAGCTCTCTGAGGCACGAACCGAAACAAGAAAAAAAATGGCTTCCTTCTCAGCAAAGAACAATGCCAAGTACTCTGTTAGATCCATTAGCCTGCCTTCCAGATTCCACCCCACCACCGCCCAGGTGGATGGTGAACTCAACAAGCTCAAGTCGTGGGAAGCTAGCTCGACTTCGTCTTCTGGGTCAATCCAGGCCGGGATCTCAGCCTTGGAGGAGTTGTACATTTCCATGGATGAGCTTCTCAACATGGCCTCAACCCGGCATGTCCTCTCGTGCAATCAGGACAAGAGGTTCGCCGATGAACTCTTGGATGGATCTGTACAGCTCATCGATATTTGTGGCTCTGCCAGAGAGATTTTGTCACGTATTAAGGAAAATGTTGGAGTGCTTCGATCCGCGATCCGGCGGAGAAAGGGCGACTCAAACATCCAAGCCGAGATCATCAGTTACAATAACTTGAGGAAGAAAACAAAGAAGGATGTGAAAAGATTGGTTTCTTCATTGAAGAAAATGGAAGCAAACTTCGGAGCCTCATCGCTCTCGGTTCAGAATCCCGCTGATCAGCATTGGCTGGCCATTGTAAGGGTCCTAAGGGAAGTCAAGTTTTCAAATATTTTGATATTTCAGTCTCTCATGTCGTTCCTAGCCCCACCAACGTCAAAACCGAAGCAGATTCGGTGGCCACTGATCTCAAAACTGATGCACAAGGGTACGATAGCCTGTGACGGAAACCAAGACGATGAGAACGAGATTGAATGCGTCGATGTCGCCTTGAGCGATCTCAGTAAATGTCTCTCCCGTGGAGGAGTTGGTGCTGAGAGATTGCAGATCACAAACAAGCAGCTGGAGAACCTAGAGGTCTGCATTGGAAGCCTTGAGGATGACATGGAGCGCTTGTTCAGGCACTTGATCAAGACTAGGGCTTCTCTTTTGAACATCGTCTCTTAGGAAGAGATTGTTTTCTTTTGCTAGCCAATTTTGGCCCCTGATGCATCCCGTTTTTTTTCCAAGGATCTGCTAAGGGCAATCGAATGTTAATGTACAGAAGTTGTATCACATTCATGTACAAAAAAACTTGAAATGATACGCAAAAATGTTGCGGACAATCTCCCTCTCTGTTTCTGTTTCCCTTCTAATCTGATACGATTTTTCCGAATTATCAGTACAATTTTGTCTGCGTGCAACAAGAATAAACCTGACACCAACCTACAATCTTCGGACAGATGCTGAGGTACTTCTAAGTTCCTCATATCATCAGGAATTTTCTTAGTTCCACCTGAAAATCCGGGAACCACCGAAACAGCATTTTTCTCCTCATCTTGAAGCTGCACTGTGCATGAAATGGCCTATGCATTTTAGTCTCTTAAGTCGGCTCACAACATTATGGAACAAAACAAAAAGATCAAGAAAATGGTTAGAACCCTGCAAAGTGTGCCTTTGCAATTTTTCACCTATTTTTTCCGGTTAGTCTTGTAGCTCTCATGCTGTAAAGTTCTAGCACATAGTTATGTGAAAATGTCGATACACCAATCTTTCACGTCACGATGATGTCTAAGTAGTACTGGCAGTTGGTTACTTTCTTTCTGCGAATGGTGTGGGCTCCTATGTTCTTGTTCAACATACACCTTCAGTTTCTTCCTGTTTATTCTTTTGCTCCTGCATTTCGAGGCGCTTCACAATCAGAATGATGAAATTCGTGTCCTTTTCAGCAGCTTATCTATCCTTGATCAGTCGGGTGAGAAAGTCCTACAACATTCTTGCAAATGATTTCTCATGTCCAAGTAAAGCCGATGCATCGAATTCCACTATGTCATCGAGAATAGAGCTGGAAAGACGAGTCTTCAGGCAGAGGATCCTGCAGATTTACAATTTTACGCGAAACTGGGATATGAAGATAAACCGCACACGTCGACGAGGAAAACAATTCGTTTTTTACTGAGATTCTCTCGATGAATGTGATGCATCGTCTCTGTTCAACATTTCCCTCGTGGCCCTTTGCTTGCACCCAAAACCACACTGCTTTTCAAAATGAATTGTTTAGCATGGACGGCAAGTACGAGGCTTTTCTTTGTGACGCCTGATCTTTATCCGATCACAATATCAACGATTACCAAATAGAAGGGAACAAAAGACAGAAAAATTCAAAATGGGAAAATGCAGATTAAGGGCGAAGAGAGAGATAATAAAATATCGTTACCAATCTCAAGTATGAGTTAACTGTATCGAACCGCAAATTCCTGCTCCCGTGAAGATTAGTTGGTCCTTGGAGTTGACATTGTCACACCCCCGAACTCTCCAAGTATAGGGCAATGACATGGCCATCCTGTTACTGGAAAAAGGCGATCTCAATATAATCATCATCGACCGGTTATCGAAATATACATGTGTGTACATATGATAAAAGAATCATCTGGATACAATATCGGAGTTTTTATAACCCTTATAAAGACATATAAACAAATCCAACAATTACTAACTTGGATGCTCGTTTTAGCCATAAAATACTCATACCCATAAATCCCCACAGTCAAAATGTCCTCTCGAAGACAACGCTCTCATCTCACTTTTGAAAAGCAAGCAAGATGAATGGAATGAACAACCATAGTCCTAGTAAGTAGTATATCACTTCTAAGTGGATCGAATATTCATTATGTATCTTTATAAACCAATATAATGACTCATCAATCCAAATTCAATATAATATATATATATATATATATATATATATATATATATATATATAATATTAAAAAAAAAACGGATGATATTTTTCTAACAAAACTTTTTATGCATAAGGTAAATTAAAAATCAACCATCAATGGTCTATTTTATTAATCAATCTCAATTATGTCAAACGTTAATGATCTATTCCAATGATTATTATAATGTTTAGAATTTAACTATGGTCATGTATAACGCTTGTGACAAAGGCAACCAAGTTTTCTCCCCTTAGCTAGGTTTTCGCTTATATCATTCAGTGGTTTAGCCTAGAAGGATGTCCTGATAACGGCCA
Organism: Eucalyptus pauciflora; assembly: GCA_007663325.1. Lineage (NCBI taxonomy): Eukaryota > Viridiplantae > Streptophyta > Magnoliopsida > Myrtales > Myrtaceae > Eucalyptus > Eucalyptus pauciflora. Next base: position 71,073 of record VMYD01000105.1, on the reverse strand, counting down.
GCATACTTACCCCTTAATGGGTTTTAATCATAGCGACATGAACATAATCCATGAATCTTAATCTCCAATAACTTATAATGAAAACCATAAACCATCTCATAAACTGGTTTCATAAATCGAACCATATAATCTTTCTCAATTGCATTTATCAAATAGAATGCATTTTGAAAAGTGTTGCACGAATCAATCCATATAGCTTATGGTAATTTCTTCCACAAAACATTTAATCAAGACATTCATAAATGATCAATTCAAACTATTTCATGTAATGCCTTCCAATGTCTTGTCAATTGACTAAAAATATAGTTGAAACTTAATTCAATTTATGTAAGAAATATGCTATTTCATAATTCATACTATATTAAACCTCTACTACTTTCAAGATATGAGTTTGTAAATTCATAGAAAAGAAGATACCACTCACCTAGATAGGCTAAAAACTAGCCTACAAATGTTACTCAAACTGACAAGCTTCTGTTCCTATCAATTAATCGGAAATAATATTAAAATATGTGCAATACACTACTCTAACAAACAACTCTATTAACTACACTTAACCGTTGATAAAATAACTTCTATGCGCTAATACATAAATTCATTTATAACAAATGTTTATCCTTGCCCATTACGCATAAGTCACACACGAAAGTGAAGAATTTCATTATGATCGAACCGTACTTCGGTCAAACCTTACGGCTCCACAACTCTCTAAACTATCATTTCCTTATAAATCTACAGCCGAATAACTTCAAAATCGAACTTCGCAAATCAAAATTCACATAACTTCATATTATGACCTAATTTCGAAAATTATTTCAATTAAACAAATAATGGACTTAAATACTTACTAAGCGTTGCAATTCGAAATCATTTCAGCTTGTCGGGCCTTTGAAACGGCTGCGCCCGAAAAATTTCTCTCTTTCTCCTTTCCCTCTTGTTCCTATTCACGGGCGAGCTTCTTGCTTCTTCTTTGTTTTTTCTGCACTGGCTTCAACGCTTCATCTGTTGAAGAGGAATAAAACGGGTTGGGTTTGGGCTTTTTAATGGGCTGGGCTTATGGGCCCATATAATACAGACAAAACTCTCTTTTCTAGGGTGGCGGAGATACTATTTTCGTTGAGTATCTGCAATTCGGTTCATCAAATACTGCTTGATGCGCAAGACTTGTTCTACGATTAATCAATAAATGGTTCTGTCGCAATGCATGATGAAAGACAACTGCAATAATGACTGAATTTTTTTCCAATCGATTACGTGCACATCAAAGCAATAACATAGCTTGAGGAGAAACCCACGGGAGCGGAAGCAACAGGGGAACAAGCCACTCGTGCGCGCACTAATCTATTGAGCAACCTGCTGGAATTGTGTCCTAAGTGTCCTCTAGGAGTGTCAACCAACCCTTAATTTATCAGAAACTCTATGTCTTCACCTCCTAATCAGATCTAGATCTTGATCTGTTCGCAGGTTTTGCCGAGCCCGATGTTCTTGAAGTTCAAGACAGTCCTGCAAAAACCCAATTTGTTTAACTTTGCCATGCTGCAGTATTCTAAGTCCATGGCAGGGTAATGTGGCAGCAAAGGAGGCAAGGAATGGAGATGCTCTTTACTTATTTCTGCAACAAACGCCCGCACGAACGAACGACAGATTCGCGGTGACAACTCATTTCCGTATTAAATTAACAGCTGAATTGTCAAGGACCGTGCTGGTAATGGATGTGACAGCTCGACGAATTCTTAGGAGAAGCCATTTCGAACCACATGGTGACGCATCGAAATGAATAAGTCCTGTCCCGGATTGCATGTATATAGAGTGATTGAATTGGATCCACCATCCGAAAACTCAAAGCTTCAAACACAAAAAGAAGAGCAACCATTAGAGATGGCCAGCCCTTTATACATGTTCAATCGCAAGTACCATGTTCGATCGATTAGCTTGCCTTCCAGATCCCACCCAACCACCCTTAAAATTGAAGAGGAGCTCAACAAGCTCAAGTCATGGGAGTTGACATCGACTCTGTCATTCGAGTCGATCGGCGTGGGGCTCTCAGGCCTCGAGGATGTGTATGGGTGCTTGGATGAGCTTCTCAACATGTCGGCCACCCGACAAGTCCTCTCTCAGAACAAGCAAGAGAAGTGCATCAATGAACTGTTGGATTCCTCGGTTCAGCTATTGGATGTCTGTGGCATCGCCAGGGACCTGGTCTCGCAAGTCAAGGAACATGTTCAAATCCTCCAATCTGCACTCCGGAGAAGGAAGGGAGATTTGAGCATTGAAACGTGTCTCTCATACTATACGAACTTCAGGAAGAAGGCAAAGAAGGACGCCAAAAGATTGAGCGGGGCTCTGAAGCAAATGGAAAGCCGGTTTGCTCCTCTCGTCAATCAAGATGACCATTTCTTGGCTGTGATGAGAGTTCTGAGAGAAGCCAGCAACTTCAGCATTTCCATATTCCAGTCCGTACTCAGTCCATTGTCAGGACCCGTCTCAAGTCCTAAACAGTCGAGATGGTCGCTGATCTCAAGATTGATCCACAAGGGAGTGCTAACATGCGAAGAGAGGCAAGAAAGTGAGAACGAGTTACAATACGTTGATGATGCCTTAAGCGTTCTACTAAAGAACCTTTCGGGGGATGAACCTGGGGCCGAAAATGTACAAATTGTACAGAAGCAATTGAAGGATCTGGAGAAAAGCCTCGGAAGCCTCGATGAAGGACTTGAAAGCATTTTCAGGCAACTGATTAGATCAAGGGCCTCACTTTTGAACATAATCTCCCAATAGTGGGAGAGCTCAGTCGGCCCTTAGTTTTTTGTCCTTCAATCCTGGAAAGAATCCAAAATTTTGGTGGATCTGTATAGGGATTTTCAGTTTTTTTTTTTTTTTTTTTATGTGTCAAAATCCATACATGTACATTGATGAAACATGAGAATCTACAAAAACCTTGGTGTCTTACTGCACATCTGTTCCTGTTTTTTTCTTTGCCGAATGCTCAAGAAATTTGCCCATGCAAACGCGCATCCCGCACACAAACAATTCACTCATAGAATTTCTGTTCTAGTGCCCTCTTGCTAGAAAGGAGGACAACCGCAGAAGGAGAACCTGCTTTTGCATTTGTGCTTTCGATACTTAAAAAATGTTTCAAATCAGCAAAAGTTAAAGTTGTAATCTTTTAGTACGGATAAGAAAGACGGACATGAAAAGAATCTAACTGCAGATGGCGAAAATTTTTTAGCCATATTCTTGCTATTTGCCTTGGCATCTTTAGAAGGCTGTCCATTTTTTAGGTTATAAATTACTATGTATTTACACATTTGCAGTCATTCATTTGAAAAAATTGCTTAAAAAATGATGCTCGTTTAACCTCTTGTTTAGAAGGTCATACATGGATGACTAACCACAAGCATCAAGGTTTTAGTTAATGGCACTTGTTTGATTATAGAGTGAAGTTTCTGCTTTTTTACTTTGCCTGAAATTTCGAAAAATCAGATCTGATTGGAAGACATGAATCACAGCCAAGATTTGCTTCTTCGTCCGTGCTTCTTCTATCAGTAGAAGATGTCTCTGGTATCAAGCGTGGAATCACTATATAGATCTTTGGGCAAGGCATTTGCTTGACTTGTTCTAACAACATTCGGTATGGAAGATTCTCCACATTACTTGTGACAACAGATGAGTTGATTTTCATTAGGCAATGAACAGTTCCGACTCATCGAGTCGAGTCGATCATGTAAAAGAAAAAGCCAGCCTTGACAACAGGATAATTTGTGAAAAACAATAGAAAACAATAGTAAAGAGCAATCAAAACCAGCAAGGATTTCTACTTTCCATCCCCCTGATATTTGAAGAACCATGAACTTGGTCATGTCTGATCAATTGAGCCCCCTTCCTAGCCTGATCAATTAGAGCCAAAACTAATCGGTTCACAAAAGGGATTGGCGGATTCTTAGAGATTACTCACAGACATGACATATCCAAGGACCTGGATATGGTACCTAATACATGTATGTGATCTACGTACCTAACTGAGAGATCCTGGATTGGCAGGTTGCTGTCCTGAAAGGAGACACCAATTAATTATGCCACTCGTGCATCGACTATACTAATATTATCTGCTTCCTTCATTTATCTCATCATCATCCACCGCCTACTTCTGCAATAATTAGTACCGCATTTAACAAAAACGTTGGTTCCTGATCTCTCCAGATCTCCAGATTCCAGTCTCTCAAGACTCCTCTTTTGTCTTGAGGTGAGGAATGCACAAACTATTTTAATGTGCCCGCCAGCTCCCACAGATAAGCCTATGCAGTCGGTGACGGGACCACCCGTGGGGTGAAGAGAAAGAGGCGAGATATTGCCGAATTCGAATATGATTCAAGTGATTCTGTACGAAGTGCACGATTCTAGATGCAGTGTACCTGGGAAATAATTGAGATATAGTGCTGCTCCATTCCGCACATTCAATGCCTTGTTGGTGGAAGAAATGACAACAAAGCTCATGCCATTAGAAACCCACACCATCTTCACATGCCCATCTCTTGTTGATTGAGGGATTCAGATTATGCACATTCAAGAATCCGTACTGGGTATATATACATCGTTATGACGGATGGTGGCATTTGATTAATGCAACTTGAGCTGACAATTCTTAGTGCATCATGAAAAAATCAGGAATGGCCACTTTCTTGCCCGTAGCTAAGTGCCGGTACAAGAATCGTTCCATAAGCTTGCCTGCTCGGTCGCATCCGAGTGCCCGAAAAGTTGAGGAAGAGCTCGACAAGCTCAGGTCCTGGCAGGGGGCACCACTGTTGTGCTCCTATAAGGCGGAGGAATTGCTCCAAGGCCTACTTGGGCTCGGCGAGCTGTACACGTGCATTGCAGATTTCCTCGATTTGCCGTCCACCAGGAGGGCTCTAGGACAAAACCGGCACGAGGTGTGGCTTGACGGGTTGCTCCGAAGCTCCATAAACTACCTAGAGATGTGCGGCAGGATCCAGGATGCGATCTCATCGTTGAAAGGAAGTGTTCGAGAGCTTCAATCTATCCTCAGAAGAAGCAAAGTCAGAATTCTTGACGTTGAGAACGACGTCAATGCGTATGTTTCCTTCAGGAAAGGGATGAGGAAGGAAATTGCAAGGTCTCAAGCAATGCTTAAGCAACAGGAACACGGCATGTTCGAGGCAATCGCTCCCTTACTTCTCGACAATGACCTCTGTGCAGTAACAAGTGTACTGAGCGAGGCGAACGCTGTCGCTAGCTCTGTCTTCCGCGTGCTCCTGTCATTCCTATCATCGTCAGTCTTGAAACCAAAGCCAAGTAGATGGTCGACGGTTTCAAGGTCGGTAATCAAACGGGTGATAGTCTGCGATGACGATCGCCGGCAGAGCACAGGACCTAATGAGCTAGAGAGTGTGGACATGGAGCTTACCAAGTTGCTGGAGTCCACTTCAAGCAAACACATCGAGAGCGAGAGGATCGAGTCAGCAAACTTGAAGTTACAGGCTTTAAGCGATTGCATTGAAGGCCTTGAGAGCGGATTAGAGGGCTTGTTCAGGCACTTGATCCACACAAGAGTGTGCCTCCTGAATCTATTTTCCGGTTGAAAAGTTTTTACCAATTGTTCTTGTTCATGTATAGTCTGGTTATGTACTTGAAGAAAATTAATGATATAGATTCATTTATCCATTTGAATATATGCATGAGTTAGATTTATTTCAAGAACAAATGGCAATTTAAAAATACATTTTGTGGTTTAGGAAAAGTGATTTTCTTCTTATTGAAAGAGGAAATCATCTTTCTCAATCTAAGTTTTTCGGTTCATGAAAAATGCTATCCATAGATCGACTAATTTTCTATCATCCAAATATCGAAAAGTTAAAAAATATTTCTTTTTTTAAAATAATTTTCTTTCAAATAAAATGGATCTTAAGATACTTCCACATATCTCCTAAACAATGCCAAACCCAAGTTTACCAAGCGCATGATTTTGTCTGAAGAGTCTAAAAAACACATTCCCGAAGAAGCTTCATGATCTGCCTTGCTTCTAGAGATCTATCATGATTTTTTTTTCCTTTATTTGGACAAAGAACCTTTAATTTGATTTTGATAAAAGAGAATGACAAGGTCAAAAAAAGGAACCTCCACTATGTTTTTTTCTTTTTTTCTATTGCTTCGAGAAATTTGATTATCTAAATGATTGTCGGTTCACTTTATCATGTTTATTCAATCGAAACGACCTCAGGCATATTTAAGAATAGGTTAAAAGGATAATGAAATAACAAAATCATATCATATTTCCTCGAATCAAGGCGATGTCCCCACATTTCCTTTTTTTATTGAGCAAAACTCGACGCAATCAATGGGAGCAAAAAAACAAAGGAAAATAGTGTGACGAGATGATGGTGTTACTTGAAAGAGACTGGACGTTTTCAATCATATACCAAGCGAAGAGCTCTCTATTTAGTATATTAAGCCAACATACGAAATCCCCCTCCTTGATTTTCCATGGGCCTTCATATCACATGTATATATTGTGAATAGATAGGACACATTGTAGATTTTAATGATGAGCACCCGACAATAGTTAAAAAATGAATAAGAATTTCTTGCCGCAAGAAAAATGAAATGGGGTGGTAATTTTTAATAAAAAGATAACATAGACACGAACATAACAAGCTAATAAGGGTAGGAGTAAGCGGTTCCAGATTCCATACAAGTTCCACTTGGAACTTGAAATTTACCCATTGGAACAAGTTTCTTATTTTTTGGAACCTAAAAACTTACCTGATCATAAGTTCCAACGTCTACTCAAGTTTCATCTATATTATTAATTGAACGACTGTACCATCACTTGTTGCTACAATTCATTGACTATAACTTATAGACTCGCAAAAAATATGAACATTAATAAAGTAAAAGTCTCGATCATAAAATTGAAGCTCAAACTAGTGCTCTTAGATTATACATTCATCATCGAATGGCATAAAATATCACAATATCGCATGAAGGAACTAAAAAAATAAAATTAAAACTTGTTCCAAGTTATAAGTTATAGGATATAGGTTACAAGTTCCAAGTTCCTCCAATTAAGAACTTAGAATCTACCCATCAAAATAGGTTCCTCATTTTTTGGAGTGCAGAACCTACCCTACATACCTTAGAACCTAAAACCTACAGCTTCTTACAGATCCAATTCTCATATTGCTAGTTCTACCTTGGAATCATGCTCACCCCTAAATAGAGGGTTTAGATTGAGTCTCATCATTTTCGGGTTGATTTTGTATCGACCCGCCATACATGATTAATAATCGGATTGTGTTCATGTCAAACTTGCAAAGCATGATATTGACTTGTCCATACGTTTAAATAGCAGATTTGTGTTGTGTTGACCTTGAATATAACCTTTTTAGAACATGCATATTGGCAAAAGTACAAAAAAAAAAGTCGTAAACTTATTGCAACTGTGCAATTCAGTCACAAATCTTTTAGTTGTTCTAATTGTGTTCTAAACCTTTTGATAATTTGCCAATGCACTCCATCCAACCAATTTTTCTCCCAAAATCACTGACATGAATGCTATCAATTCTACGTGGTATGGTTGGCAATGATGTGAATGAATTTTTTAAATTTTTGAATTTTTTATTATTTCCTTTCTTTTTTCCCCCAAAGTGAGCTAAAGAGGTCTCTGGCCACAAGGGAGGTCTAGGCGAGGGCCTTCAACCCTCGTTGGCCACAAGCAAAGGCATCAAGCTCTCATCCAAATCCAAGAGAGGGCTACAACCTTCGCTTGTTGGCTGACGAGGGTTGTGACGCCCTTGTCAACCCATAGTTGTAAAAAAAAGAAGGAAATATTAAAATAATAATAATAATAATGAAACTTCAAAAAATAAATATTAAAAAAATTATAATTTATGTATGTATCGGGCCGATCGTGCAATGTAGAATGGCTAGCATATTAGCGATTTCCAGCTAAAATTGGATGGATAGACTACATTGGCAAATCTCAAAAGGTTTAGAACTCAATTGGTACAATTGAGAGATTTAGAATTAAATTGACACAAGTGCAACATGTTTAAGACTTTTTTTATACTTTTTCCATGTTAATTCACGATAAGTTTAACGCTTGTTTTATCCCTCGTGCTACCAACTATTGTAAATTTTATTTTATTTTGAAAGAAAATTTTATTCATTGTTCAAAAGGAAACATAAAAAGTAGGGAGTTTTCATGGCAAAACATAACAAAATAGAACAAGAATATTGAAAAAGTAAAGCCAAATCTAGAAAACAAGAAAGATCAATGGCCCACCAACAAAGTTAACTACACAATTGTCCCATAAGACCGAATCTATGGAGCAAATTTTTTTACGGTTAGTCACTAGATCTTATGTCTTTGTGGATGATAAGCATATGTCGAAAATTCCTTCTTTAATAATTACGATGTTGTCAGTTGGTAGTGCGCACCTAGAGTCGGGAACTCTCTTCTTCCGGTCTAATTCTCGATTTGAGAGAGAGAGAGAGAGAGAGAGAGAGAGAGAGAGAGAGAGAGAGAGAGAGAGAGAGAGAGAGAGAGAGAGAGAGAGAGAGAGAGAGAGAGAGAGCTTTTTGAATCTCGATGATGAATTGGAAAGTCACTTGGTGGGATTGTGATTTTATGTCGGCTTGACATGCAATTTGTGCATTTGTTCAGCATTTTGAAAGCCCATTGGGGAAATGCAAAATAGTTTAGCATAAAAGGCTTTAGGCAAATGTAAAGGTTGTTTAGTAAATTATAATTTGAAAAACAAATTTGAGAAAAAAATGCAATTTGATAGAAAACACATTTGAAAAGCCCTTTGGGTAATTAATATTAGTTTTTTTTATTTTTTCTTATTTAAAAATTGAAAAAAATAACCTTACCAAAAAAAATTGAAAAATAAAATAAAATATACATTTTTTTAAAAAAAAAAAAGACTAAACCCTTCAACCTTAGCAAGGGCCGTTGGAGGTCGCACAACCTCGGGTGGCTCGTGTGACCCTAGCCAGAGGTTGCCAGAGGGCCACTAGCACCAGATTTGGCTCGTTGACGGCTGTCAAGTGTGTTTGGTTCAACTTTCCAAGGGGCTTTCAGCCTCCAAAGCCCATTGAGAAAATGTTAGGTGTTTGGCAAACTTTTCCAAGGGGTTTTAGTCAAATATTGGCCTTGGAAAATTTGAAAAGCCAATGCTAGTAAAGACCAGTTTTGGACTTTCAACATTTGGTCAAATATTGAATTTTTTTTTTTTTCAAAACTACCCCCACAAATTCGTTAATTGTAAGTTTTAAACCTCATTGCTCCAAAACTACCATCACCTTCACTAGAGTTGACAAAGAGTTTAATATTATTTAATAAAAAAGAAAAATTAAACCCAAAAGCCCTTTATAAAAAATAAAATAAAATTGCCAAGTACTCTTTATGCCAAAGTAGCTTTGGAAAGAATTTTTTTACCAAACGCAACTTACATTTTCTTAAAGTCTTTTAGGCCAAAGGTATTTGCATTTCCTCAAGGCCCATTTCCAAAGCCAAACCAAATGCAGCCGTAGCCCTTCGTCGGACTAGCAAAGGGTTTAGTCCTTTTTTAATAAAAAAAATAATGAGAAATAAAATCCGAAATTTGAAGAATTGGTAAGGGTAATTTTGGAAGGAAAAAAATGAGTTCAACATTTGGCTAAATACTGAAAGTTTAATGCTAGTAGGCTTTCAGTCTTCCCAATACTGACTTTTAAGTTAAAGTTTCTTCAAAATAATTGCTAAACAGTCTAACATTTTCTCAAAAGGCTTTGGAGACTAAAATGCCTCTTGAGAATGATGAACCAAATGCACTTACATGGAAATTTATTTTAAGATAAAATTCAAATTCGAAAAGTGAAACATAAATTGAAAATCCCAAATCCTCAATTCTCTCACCTGATCTCATTCTTTTTGGGTTAGTTCTGGGAAAAAAATCCCAAGTTAGTTTCTGTATGGAATGGCAATTAGTTATGGGTATCTAACCCAAACTTATCTTTCGTTAGTACTCCGTCCAATATCTCGTTAGTTATATACGTGGCAACAGACGTGATAAATGACTTCAAAACGGATCTAGTGTTAAGAACAATAGATTCAATGTGGAAAATAACAAACAACTACAAGATGGATCTAACGTGGAGAGTGTGGTACCCAAACTTACCTTTCATTAGTACTCCTTTCAATATCTCGTTAATTATATACGTGCCGACGGACGTGACAAATGACTTCAAAATGGATCTAGCATTAAGAAAGATAGATCTAATGTGGAAAATAATAGATGACTACATGATGGATCTAATGTGGAGAGTGTTAGATTAAACGAGGAAAATTGTTGTCACATAAACATTTGAAGGGATATTGAGCAAAATGCTCTCTCGTGATAGATTTGAATTAGGGATATCGAGTTGAGATTCTTTGTAATACGAAGATTAACTTTAGCTATATGATATTTTTAACTGTACTAACCTATCCTTTTCTCACTCAGGCTCTCACCCTCTTTCTCATCTTTTCTCTAGGAATCCAAACCATCTCTCTCTTTTTCTCTTTCAATTACGGAAGAGGATCCGGAGAGGCAAAGATAGATTCTCGTCCGGAGGAGCAAGTACAATCACGGCCATTAATCACGCGAGATCCGCATCCAACGGTGGTCGCCGCGGATCGGATCCATGTGGGGCCGGGCCCCCAGCGTGAATTCTCGCCCTGCATCTGCCACGTGTCCCACGAGGAATGGAGGGTTGCAACGGTTCCTCTCAGCCCGTCCTAGGATGCCATAACAAGAGCACGCTCTCGTGCTCCCCCCAACGGCTACTTTCCCGAATCCCAAAAGAGTACGGCGCCACCGGATCCGCCAGCGCAACGCCCCCTCGATCCTCGACCGACCAGGCCGGCGCGGGGCCCCTCCACCGTCCGATCGACCGACCCGGGGCCGATCGAGCCGACCGTTACGCTGCGCACATTAGTCCTCCCCACAGCAGAGCAAGAAGTGCTTCACAGCTCGCCGCGCCTGCCTGCCTTTTCATCTCTCTCTCTCTCTCTCTTCTGCGTTAAGAGCGAGGAGGAGGAGGAGGAACGATGGCGGTGGCGAGCGGGGCCGGTTCGCAGGCGAAGAAGCTCATGAGGTTCACCATCTCCCTCTTCGGAGGAGGCTTCAAATCCTCCAAATGGTAAAACCTTCCCTCGAACCCCACTCCCGTTCTGCTTCTCCTCTAGGAAATGGCCGCGCCGTCGCTCGCGGCGGAGCGAATGCGGAAGAGGGATCGGTTCCCGATTTCGGCCTCAAAATGTCGACTTTTAGTTAACCCAGAAATGGTTTACGTGGGGGCGCTTTTCCTTTTCTACATTCTGGTAGTAGCAAATGGGTTTTCGTGGGTTATATTCATGGAGAGTTTTTTGGTTGCATGGTTTTGGTGGGAATGAACAGCAAGACGGCGGCGAAGATGACGGTGGCGAGGATAAAGCTGCTGCGGAACAAGAGGCAGGCGGTGGTGAGGCAGATGAGGCGGGACATCGCGTTGCTCCTCCAGTCTGGTCAGGACGCCACTGCTCGTGTCCGGGTACATCCGGTTCTTCTACAGCGCTTTGCTTTTGGTTATTGCATTGGCAGTTGGTGTTGTTGCTTTTTGTATTGGACGGAATTCGTGTTTGTGTTGAGAAATTTGGTCTTGGGGAAAAGGGTTATTCTCGAATTTCCAGTGGTTTGTGTACGTCTAATTTATAATTAGAATGCTTTGAGAATGCTGAACTTGAAATGGTCATTTTGGTGATCTGTGTATCGTTAGCTTGTGAAACTAAAGTCTGAATCTTGGTAGTGATTGCACCTTTGGGTCTGGTTAACTGCTTGTGCAACTTTTCATCTTGCATCGCTTAGCAGATACTTAATGTGTCTAGAGATTACTGAATCGGTGATGTAATGACGTGACTATGATAAACTTGGAAAAATCATTTGGCTCCTGGATTCCCTGGCTAAGAGATGGCAGATTGGCTCTCGAGGCAGTCCCTAGTGAGCTACCTGAGCTGAAGTTCAATGTGTCTGAATTAAAATGAACAAACGGGAAGCCGAAAAGAACTTTAGGCATAGCTCAACTTGTGGGGTCTGGGGTGTGCGTCTTAGGTTGGAAGAGTTCTGTTAGTTGTCTTCTTATGTGAATGGCGTTAACATTATTATTGTGTGTCTTGTACTCTTATAAAAGCATGTTATGGTAAAAGGTCCCAATTATCACTTCTTTTATGCCACGAGTGATTGAGGTGAGTATAGAGGACATTGAGAAAGATAATATTTGCTATCACTTTCTGCATGAAACCGCAACAATGAGCATTGTGGAAGCTCAACAGATCGAGCTTATGAGATTTTCCAACTTCATGCTTTCTCCAAAAAAAAAAAAACTGCTGACAGTAACTACTTGGGTTAGTTTTTACTGAGAAAGACAAGATGTGGGAGTTCTGGGATAACCTTTTGAGATACCACAGCTTTTGGACCATTTCACAGTCATAGTTGTTGAAGGCCTTTCTTGACAGTGCAGTGTATGTCAAGGAGGGGTGGGAATTGTCTCTAGTTGTTGGTTATGTAGATGTATCTTGCATTATGTACATGATTAAGTCTCTAAATGGTGGAAATTGCTGAAGAGACAATCTGGTTGTAGGTTTCATCATTTTTCACTGTAAATAAGTGTAATCCATTTGCATGTGTTCGCTTTACAGGTTGAGCATGTGCTAAGAGAACAAAATATTTTGGCTGCAAATGAGTTCATTGAGCTCTTCTGCGAGTTAATTGTTGCCAGACTTCAAATCATTTCAAAGCAAAGGTGAAAGAAATGCCTGATCTTCGGAAAACTAAGCAAGTTTGCATATGTACTTCTGCTCCTCAATTACTGTGTCCTGACGGGAATCATATGTACAGGGAATGCCCAGCAGATCTCAAGGAAGGTATTTCAAGTTTAATATTTGCCGCACCGAGGTGCTCAGAAATCCCAGAATTGGGTGCGATTAGGAAACTTTTTGAGAAGAAGTATGGCAAAGATTTCGTGGCTGCCGCGATTGAGTTGCGACCAAGCTGTGGTGTTAACCGGATGGTAAAACTTAGAATGGACTGAATCTTTACTTGTGGTTCCTTGTCTATATGTTGTTTTAAAGTTAAAGAAGTTAATTATTTCTGGTCAATGCATCGATATTTAGTTGATTGACAGCGCGTCATACATGTAATCTTGTCCAAAATACTAACTTGAATGAATTCTTTTTAGCTAATTGACAAGCTCTCCGTTAGAACCCCGTCTGGTGAAACAAAACTGAAAGTATTGAAGGAAATAGCAAAGGAGTACCAGGTTGAATGGGATACTACAGAGTCTGAACAGGAGCTTCTAAAGCCTCCTGAGGAGAAAATAGTGGGCTCTCTCTACCTGTCTCTCAAATTCATACTTTACTGTTCAGTCGAAAACCTGTTTATGTTCCCTGTTTCCTTCTGTTTGTTCTTAATCAGGAAGGACCACAAAAGTTTGTTAGTGCAGCCAGCTTCCCAGTGAAGCCTGTTGGGGTTCAGTCCGTTGATCCAAATGAGCATAGTGCAAGGTAAATGGATCCCACTTTGTTTCTCCTATCATTTTCATAAACACGAATCATTCTTACAATTGCTCTTTTGTTTGCTTTCCCCTTAGACCAAAAGGCGGCAACAGGGAAACTTTGCAGTATGTGGACTCCACATCAGCTGCCGAAGCCGCTGCAGAATCTGCCCGGGAAGCAGTTGCTGCTGCGCAAGCTGCTGCCTATCTGGCAAACAAAGAACCAAATCAAGCGACTCACATTCACCGATCCCCTGCTTCATTAGTGCAAAATGATTTTTCGAGCTTTTCTCACAATCAGCAGGCAAGATTTGGACATCCAAATTATGAAAATTATGCGAACAATGAGGAGAGAAGTTATTCCCCATATGTGGAGACCGGAGGAGCTCATAGAAGGCACAGCTACAACAGTGTCAGTTTCGCTCATCCAGAGTCAAAGTTTAAAGATGAAGTAAGTGTCGAAAAGTTTCGTTTTTCAGGAGACGATGACTTGCTCTCTACCCACCTTGGCGATGGAAAGACATATCGTAGGCACAGCTACAATGCTCCCTCCACACGTTCAGACGTAAAGTTCGACGAATCAGACTATGAGGAAGATGAAGAGGTGGAAGATCCCTCCAGTGAAGCCTGCCCACCACCACCAGCTCGGCCCGCGCCTCTAGCACCATCATCCGATACACGCGACGCTGTCCCTCATGTTCATCCAAAATTGCCTCTGGATTATGATGACCTCGCAGCCCGCTTCAAAGCGCTCAAGTACCGGAAGTGAAGTGATGGATCTGAAATACAGTCTCGGTTGCTCCGTTCACATGCCACTTTTGTCGATTACGATTTCCTATCTTGTCTACCCAGCAATTCTATTACGAGGACACTAAACAGATGTAAATTGATACAGTTTGTTCTTAATCCATACTATACGTTTGTTCACTGGTTTGTCTTGGATTATCGGTAAGAAGGTGATTAGCAAAGTACCGTAAGAAGGTGATTAGCAAAGTCGATCCAAATTAGATTTACAATCCAATAATGAACTGGAATCAGAGATGCACGAGTTGACAATCCGTGTGTGAACTGGATGATAAGGAGGTGAAGAAGGAAAGCTACACATAACTGCTCATATTAAAAAATTGGCTGTGGTCGGGACAGTGCAGGTGCCATTCATGGAGCGACCCCATGAGCTGACTTTGGTCAATTCTTGAGTTCTCTTCTTGCGTCCTTGGCTATGTTCCGCCGGCTGCTCTGATCATTCATTTTCTTTAGCTTGGAGTTTGACCCGGTCGTCCTGCAACAGCACGGCACGGACAAGCCCATAGCAAGTTGAACAAATTGGACAAGTAGATGATATTTGCATAGGAATTTCATTGTATCCTATGTCAATGCAAAGAAGAAAGCGAGAATTACGCAACTACTGTAGGCCGGACCTCGTCATGCGTGTTTGGACATCTTACAACCTTTCCTTACTCCTTTCTTTCGTGATCTTGGTTGAAAACCTTGTCGAGAGTATGTGGACAAGCTGAGGTCCGTCCGGTCTGGGCATCATCTAACCGTTAAACCCTAAAGGAAAGAGAGTTTAAACAAAATTAATGGACTAGCAATACGATTAGATGAACAATAGCGACAAAAGACTATCTTGGCATTAACTCTTTATCCAAAAGCAAGTAAAGGAAAGCCACACCAAACCCAACCAAATATGTCAACATGGTTAGAAAGTTCGAGTTTTTTTAATGTCGACGACATGGCAAATAGGATCTACGTAGCTTTCGCGTAGAAAATGTTATGCAGCTTTTGGACACGAAAGTCTTTGGCACGTGAACAGCTTGGATTAACAAAAACCCTACTTCGCACCCAGATCATCTCTTCGTCACTGTATATGAATGGTAACTCCCCCTGCGCATTGACCTGGTCATTTATACGTAGCTAGTTCTCAATCATTGCATGATTAACGCTTGTTGTATCATTCGGTGAAACTCGCAATGTAAACTTCTAGTCATTTACCTAAAAGGTACGATAAGCTCGTCAGATCAATTCTTTGCATTTTGATATCTAAAGTACATCAGGAAAATGCGGGTCTATGCGCTTATTAAATGAGATGAATATGACAGAACGTAGCAGCCAAAGTTGATCATGGTCCACCTTAACGAATTCAAGCCTCCTGTTACCCTACTCCGTCATTATTTCTAGAGCTGCATTAGAAGAACCTAGTGTCATCACATACCCATCAATCTCCCACTGGCATTTTCTCTTTTATTTCCCTTTTTTTTGTTCCTTTCTAGAGAAAAATATCTTATATGTCAACTGTATTACTATTGTACTACGCGTCATCGACAGATGATCTAAAAATACAATTGCTAATATCAATGATTGACTCGTTTCTGTATATCCGTGGTGCAATATAATTATAAAATATTTTCTCTTTTAAAGAAATACTAAATATACTAAGATAAGTTCATAAAATTAATTTGTTAAATCAGACAAATTTTTATGGTTCTAAAATATGACCCAGGTTGACTAACGATTTTTCACTTTTGTTGGTGTACTTGGCGTTCTCTCCCCATGATCACCCTCAACCTGCACCTTCTTGGAACACCCACTTTCCTGGCCAAGGCTTTAAAGTTCACGTACAGCGGTTCCCGCATGCAATGGAAATCAAGCATAAAAACAATTGAAAGTGCCATTACCATATTTCTCAACCGAGAAAGTGTCTCAGTGTCTCCCAAAAGGCCCAATCCACAGGATGGCTGATGCTAGTGAGATCAATCCAGCTCCTCCGACCACGGTGCTGCGGGCGCCATCGACGAGGCCGGCTCCTCCACCGCCGATCTCTTGCCCGCCCCCCCAGTTCACCCCAACCACAGTCCATCCCAATCCTAAAGCAGAGGCATTAGCCTCTAGCAAAACCCCTAAAACACCGAGAACGCCGAGGCTGTCTCTGACGCCGAGGTTTCTGACTCCTCTGGGAAGCCCCATGAGGAAGGCGCTTCGCCTCACGAAGCTCGACCCGCAAGACGCTTGGCTTCCCATAACTGAGTCGAGGAATGGCAACAAATACTATGCTGCTTTTCACACTCTGTGCTCTGGGATTGGCATTCAAGCGCTGGTTCTCCCAGTGGCCTTCACTATACTTGGCTGGTAAAATATACACACCCACCAAAACCATGAGACCTTGAAGTTAGATCGATGTTGCGTATGAGCTCAAGCTGCTTCCTTGTTTATTTTGAGAGTGAATCCATGGTTATTGACCATATGAGTAGTGTAAGACGAGCTCGACTACACCATCTCTCTTGACTCGTGCAGCTCACTAGCCTATACAGTAAAAACTACGCCTCATATGTTCGACATAGTCATGGCAGTATCAGCGTATATCATTACCTTTATCCGGTCTTTTTTATTATAACGTTAGCACCAACCAAGTCTCATATTCTTACGATTTTACAAGCATAACCTCATGAGCTTAGTTGATTTTCATCTACACAGACATGCTTTTTTGTTCGTGTGGCTTATAATTATATGGTGCTGATGAATGATCTGCGTTTTCAGGACATGGGGAATAATAGGCTTGACTTTGGCATTCATATGGCAGCTTTACACACTCTGGTTGTTAGTCCAACTTCATGAATCCCCAGAAACCGGGATGCGGTACAACAGATACATCCAGCTCTGCACTGCTGCTTTCGGTTCGTCGCTTCGATACTTTCCATTGCTGTCTCTTCTTAATCGCCTCAATTGAATAACTTGCTTTGTTTGACTTAAGGATGATCTTGTTCTCTGTCTGTTTCTTTTGCTTTTTCGCTGTCACAGGTGAGAGGCTTGGGAAATTGCTTGGCTTGTTTCCAATCATGTACTTATCAGGTAACAGTTTAGTGATTGGTTGCGTATAATAGAAACCCGATATTCCATTGTCTCGCCAATCCGTTTAGTTCAATGCATAGTGATCGATCGCGTCCTCAGAGATGTGGTCTTGGACATCACTAGGCATGTACCGCATATGATATAGCAGGGTTGACCAGAACCGTCATGCATATGTCCTCGCCTACCTGTAGGTGGCACTTGTGTGGCGCTGATCATCATCGGCGGATCCACGTCCAAGCTCTTCTACCAGATAGTCTGCGGGACTGCCGCGTGTGCCATGAAGACGCCACTGACGGCAGCGGAGTGGTACCTGGCCTTCACTTGCGGGGCGGTGGCGCTTTCGCAGCTGCCCAACTTGAACTCAATCGCCGGAGTCTCTCTGGTCGGAGCAATAACAGCCATCGGGTACTGCACGTCCATATGGGCGGTGTCGGTGGCGGAGGGCAGGCTTCCAGGAGTGTCCTACGATCCAGTCAAAACCGGGTCTCGTTTTCATCATGTCAACAGCGTGCTTAATGCGCTTGGGATTATTGCTTTTGCCTTCAGAGGCCACAACCTCGTACTTGAGATTCAGGTCAGCCACTGCTTCGCTCAAATCCATGTACTGAACTTCTTGGAAAGCTTTGCTTAAGTTAAGATTCTTTGATTGGTCAAAAACCAGCTTTTAGGCCTCTTAAGACTAATTTGTCCCTTCCATTTATACAGGCAACCATGCCATCAAGTGAGAAGCTTCCTGCACATGTGCCAATGTGGAGAGGAGTGAGGGTTTCGTATACACTCGTCGCGATATGCTTGTTCCCACTAGCAATTGGTGGTTACTGGGCTTATGGCCACCTGGTGAGCTCGAATTTTAGGGTTTTGAACTGCAGAATGACTTCACTTCGATTGAACTAAAATCTATCACTGTCAAACATGAGTAAAAGTGTGTTCTTTCAACAGATACCTGCGAACGGCGGGATGCTCACCGCCCTTTACCACTTCCATTACCGCGACGTCTCGCGATCTGTGCTGGGAATGACTAGCTTGTTCGTGATAATCAATGCTCTGAGCTCGTTCCAAATATACGGCATGCCCATGTTCGACAACATGGAGTCGAAGTACACGAGCAGGAGGAAGCGGCCGTGCCCATGGTGGCTCCGGTCGCTGTTCCGGGCCATGTTCGGATTCGGTTGCTTCTTCGTGGCGGTGGCAATCCCATTTCTTGGGAGTATGGCTGGCTTGATTGGAGGGGTTGCGCTGCCCGTTACTTTCGCATATCCGTGCTTTATGTGGTTGAAGATGAAGAAACCGAAGATATACAGTTTAATGTGGTGGCTCAACTGGGTCTTGGGAACCCTGGGGATGTTGCTGAGCAGCTTGCTGATCGCAGCCGGGGTCTACGTCGTGATAGACACTGGCATTGAAGTGAGCTTCTTCAAGCCTCACTAGAAAGCCTTAAGAGAGTGCTCCGCTATAGCTACATTTAAGTGTGCAGGTACTGCGTTTCGCTGCTTTTTGTTCAAGAAGCCAACGTTGGGAAGGAAAAACCACATTAGTGGTTGTGTATTGTGTTTCTTTAGGACTGAAAAGTGAATGGATTGATTTTCAAGATAAAGTTATAATGAACTATCCCCAATCCCCATTCTCTTGGTCAACTTTGGCGAGATGCTACAAGAGACTATTACAAGGCCAAATGAAAGAAAAGCCAGATATACCCCCGCAAAGTATTTTCTATATACCACCTAAAGATCAACAACCAAGCCTAAGCAATTTGACAGTGAAAATGCCAGCACCTGGACTATACAATATGCACACAGAAAAATAGTTTAGTAGAATTACAAATAGGTCAAAAGCTTAGCAGCAACGGCACGTTAGAACATCCAAGCAAGTGTATGGCCTCAACTTCTCTTCAACTTCAAAAGCTGTGGGCAGCCTTTCCATATCGTAAATGGTGCTTTGAAAACAACAGAATCTGTACAAGTTTCTGCATACACCCTTACTAAAAGGGAAAACGTTTTCAGGAAGTCCTCTGCAAGTTCACAAAGAGGACCTAGGTGAGAGAGCACTAAATTCATCATTAGTGCACCTTAAAAAATTGGGGAATTACGTTTAGCTACTCTAAGCCAATTCTCTATAAAATTGGACTTGTCAAAGAGAGTTTTCAGCAACTTATTGGGACACAAGCAAATAGTCATCACATGTTTGTCTCAACACTTATATGAAGAACATAAATTGGCTAACGTACATGTCCTTAAAAATTTTCTTCACATAAATCTTTGATTATACATTGTCTTTACCAAAGAAACCTTATGCCAAGCATCTTTGTTTAGAATGTCACTAGAGTAGGGAAGATTAAAAGAAAAAACAACCTATTGATCGAGAGTAAAAGATAGTGTTGCTCAGTGAACTGAATTGTAAACAAGCCTCTGTTAGCCATTAGTCTAACCATTGAATGGAGATTTAGCAAAAATTTCAAAACACTGTAGCAGTGAATGACTTACCTGAGGTATGGGATGCGTCTACGTCTGACAAGTTCATAGGTGGTCTGATTCGTCAGCACAAGGTAGCTGTAAAGAAGGTTAAGCAATGATTAACAGGTAGGAATCCACTAAATATATGAAGAACATCTCAAACAAAACATTCGGGTCATTCAGCTGTTCATATGGAATGAGAATTCACAGACTTCCAGGACCAGTCAGACCAATGATAACAACAGAATACGGCGAATTGAAATGTACATGAAGTTTATCCACCT
Organism: Eucalyptus pauciflora; assembly: GCA_007663325.1. Lineage (NCBI taxonomy): Eukaryota > Viridiplantae > Streptophyta > Magnoliopsida > Myrtales > Myrtaceae > Eucalyptus > Eucalyptus pauciflora. The sequence continues at coordinate 50,924 of VMYD01000105.1, read as the reverse complement.
CATAGTACAAGTCAGTTTCCTGAAGCATATGTCAACCAGAAGAAAGAATTTGCTCTAATACGATACTAAAATAAGAGGGTCAGAAGGATTCTATCTGTTAACACCTCAATGACAGGGATAATATTCATGCATCCAAGTCATCAATTCAAATAACATTTGACAGCCAACAATCAAAATCTGGACATGTGACCGTTCATAGGAAAGAAACCAGAGACCACACCAAAGATGATCAAGGAAGAAAGCGAAACTTGGATAAGCAAATTCTTTTGAAAAGATTAGCAAACTCCGCACGTACCTATGAAAAAGCAGTAGTAGGAGAAGAAAGATGAATAAAATCACCAGAGAAATTAATAGTAGTATCATTATCAGATCCTTCCACCTGTCAACAGAATCAACAAGGACCTCAGACACTAACAGATAACATATAATAATGTAAAAGACAAGTTACACCGGATCAAAGAGCCACCATCACAAACCAATTCACTCTACTTCTGAGGGACAGTACAGTAATAGGCAATAAAAAAAAAAAATGCTCCCATCACAGAGGTCCTAATATCAGCTATTTAACATATGCAGGGGAAGCATATAAATGATACCGAGCACTTTGAGCTTTTGAATCTTTACATCTTTTGGAAACCAGGAATCTTGGTTGTAGGAGATAGGTGGTTACAGTTGGTACGCTTTTTGCTTAAGGGAGACAACATTTCCATATCGCATGTCAGATTCTTCCTCTTACAGATGATTCTAAGCAGGGCAGTGCTCCCTTGGTAACAATTCAATTAAGTAATTTCCCTTGCATTCCATATGAAGTAAAATGTCTGTAAGAGAAAAACACATACCAAGCCCCAGATATGCTAGTCTTCAGGTATGTAATGTACAAGATGCCAGTCCACAAGCACAGTGCGGTCTCCTCAAATATATACCACCTGGGAAGATAAAGCACCACCGCTCAGTAGAAAAGATATGTCATTAATGAAGAAAATCCATCCTCAAAAACTTGTCATTCCCAAGTTGTTAGCGGAGGTGATGGTTCAATTAGATTGTCACTTGTATCTCATTGTGCTAGTTTTTTATGCGTTAATTTACCCAAAAAAAAAAAGTTTGTTACTTAGCATGCTTCAGTTAGTCTTTAAAGAATATAAAAATTGAAAGGCCAGTGTTAGGAATATAACTAAAAAACAAGGGAAACAGCCCACCCTGTGGATGGAGATGAATTCTGCAGAGGGGCTGCTAACTCTCTATCATTGCTACGCTATCAGTTGTTTGATGCCATAATTGATTTCGCTTTAATGGTAATTCACAAGATATTAATGAACCATTTCCAGATCCTCCCAATGCCTCAGTGCATGTCCCATTGTTAAAGTTCCATGACAAATAATGTGCTAGCTAAGGAAATGTCTATTTAAAGCACTAGCCACTGGAGACGAGATGTAAACTCACCAAAAACGACAGTGATTACCCTGGCCAATGCATGTCCCAAGCCAAACACAGTGGTGATCAAATTGAAGAACACATTTATCACAATCATGACAGTGCTTTGCTCTTGGAGGCTGCAATTTGGATTAAGTGAAGTTAAACCAAGGATTAGTTATCTAACGGACACCAAAATGAAGTGCCAAATTAGAAGAGATAAAGTTATCTAATAATTAGAACACATAAAATTGTCACAATTTTGACATATAAGAACAAAAGATTATAGTGATATCAAGGTGAAATTGGATATAGGAGTGGCAAAGCTCAACAGTATTATCAACACAATACTCTGAGCTTCTCCAACTACAGCTAGGTTGTTGTCCAGTGAAAATGCATGCAGACAGATTCCTTCAAGAATCTTATCTAGAAAAGCTGAGCCGAGCATTTAAACATGTACTGATGATGTTTAAGTATTGAATTTTGGCGTCTGGTTTGCTCATAACATAAAAGGGAGGGGAGACAACTGGATCACTGCAGGGGTTGACCGACCATATGGTCATCTAAAAGTCAGTGGTTGATTAATCAACTCAGCCAATTTACCTAAGTAAAGGATGTCCAGAGAAATACGAGTTTGCAATGATATGTCCATACCAAAGAAGTAAACATCACCCCTTTCTTGCCAGTAAGACATCCCCCCAATTAAGTATCACAAGGAATCGAAGTTTTGTTCAAGCTATCAACTTTTATAAGAAACACAGGAGCTCCTGTTCTGTTGCAATTGTCAAAGAGCATTAATGGAAGCATGCCTGGATTATATGCAGATATACAGTAGCCTAAATAATAAAATCAAGAGACAGTCACCTGCTCAATATTACAGTACGAGCATGTCATAGTTCTGCATAATCATGACAAAGAAGTTAGGAAGAAGAAATAATTGCCTGAAGGGAAAAGAGATCCCCTTTATAAAAGCTAATTTTTGAACAACTAAGAGGAATTCAACAGAAGTATACCAAATCATAATACTGCCAAAGAAGAATGAATACACTGAAAGAACTCAACACGAAATGTCACAGCATATTACTTCAGTAAGTGTACACACATATCTTTGCCATAAATAACTTCCTACCTTATGGAAGTTCCAAGGGGATAAAATTCCATAACCATCTTTGACCAAGAACTACTTCCAAGAGAGTTTCTTCCAGACTGACTAATATCCACAGTCACAGTCAAGCTACAATTCTTGCTCGAAGCAGGATGTCTTCACTTAAACATTAAAAAGACATCCAGGCAGCAAAATGAGATGAAATAACATAATCATGAGTTTTTGTGTTTAATAACAAAATCCAGAAGAAGAACTGAGCCCTTACTTTGAAGCTGTTGGACTCCTCACAAACAGTGAGTTTTCTTCATTGTAAGCTTTCATCGCATCAAGGACATATCTAAAAGCATTAAAGAAGAAAGTACATCAGCTATAAAGAAACCTGGGTAGATCATTTACTTTAAGTCGTTCAATACATAGATTTTCGGTTTTGACGTCTACCCTGGGGAAGATCCAGCTGTGATGAAGTATTGGATTAATGCAGCGACAAAAAGCAGCAAATACAAGGCAATGTACCTGACAATATAAGAAACAAAAAGTAGCAATGTGAAGTAACTGATTTTTTTAGTCAAGTTATTCACAGATGAATAAACATTTATAGACTCAACACTCATTGTCAAGCAATATCTAAAGAAATTTTAAGATGTCGAATGGGTAGACATCTTCCAGACATGGCAAGTGAAAAAAAGAAAAATGACCATCTTATTGCTTGAGCAGAATTGGTCACAGAAACTATGGTTATGAATTTTAAGCTTCATACAGGAATTTTCTCATCCAAAACAATTCAAAGTATGCGTGAAATCTACAATCATTTTTTTTATGACAAGAAACCCACCTTAAGTAGGTAAACCTGAAGTTCATGAAATACCCCAATCTCATGGGCCATGTGTGCAACCTAAAGTCAGAGCGGAAGGCCTAAACATGAGATTGTTTGCACTTGGTGGTATGGGGACCAAAATGTTCTGTGCACATAATCCATGCACGTAATCTGTTCCATAACTACTAACCCAACTCCATGAGATTCTACTATCATAGTATAATTTCCCAATTTGGACTAAAAAACTATACCAAAGAATCGAGGAATGTTTGGGGTGGTTGCAGCAGGTTTGTGGCTTTTGACTATGGTCTTTTCACTTGATGTGGTGCTTTGAACTCTTAGTTTATCTGAGCATTTGAGAGACGTGTATCACATAGCCTTTAACAATCTCAAATATTTACAACATAACCAGACTTAGTTTTAAATTTTTGAAACATCAATATGAGTTGTCAATCAAGCTCTCAATCCCCAAAAAAACTGAACCTCATTTCCTTTCAGTGACTCCCTAACAGGTAAAAGCGACCCTTTCCCAGACGAATTCAACCAGAATACTACAGCGGTCAAATTGAATTTAAAGACAGTCCAAAGAAGTATCATCTGCAAGAACAATCTGCATTTAACGCTCGAATATTCTTTCAGAGCTGAAATTAGAGCTCTAAAGTTCCATCCTTCTTCCGACTACAACAAATCCCGCATCAACTCGGAATTGCGACATCCGCATATCACACCGCAAAACCTTAATTAAAACCTTTATCCAACACGAAGGTAACAACAAACGAAGAGGTGATCAACGTACCACGGTTGCCTTCTCGTGTTCTCGATCAAGTCTTCGTCAAACAAAAATAGAATGCCCGCATATACAAGATGCAGCGTCACCAGAGCCACCTTCAACACCAACGAAGATCTCCGAGCTGCAAGGTCACGCCATCACAAGCCGAACGCGACAGCGAATCAGACCGGCACAAACACCAAACGCACCTCACCAAATCAAACTGCACACCACGAACCCTCGCGGAAAAAAAAAAACACTCCTAGCAACAACAGAAACGACGACGACGACGACGACGACGGGGACGGGAGGAGAGCTCACCGGGGTCGGCGAGGCAGGGGAAGCAGCGGGAGCACCGGTCCAGCGCCCGATTGCGCAGTTCCGCGATGGGCGCGCATACTCCGTCGGTCGGCATCCGAAAGAGCCAGAGCGAACTCGCATTCGAGCGCCGATCGGGGTTCAGGTCGCGGTCGTCACGCGCCGAGGCCGTCCGCCTCTCCTTCCCGCCGGGAAACGGAGTCCGCTCCTGTCCTCCCGGGAGCAAGATTTCGCATGCGATCGCGCCGCGAGTATCGCGAGTTGCCGGAGCAGGAGCGGCGGCAGCCGCTGGACGAGAATCGAGATGGAGGGAGGAGAGGGGATTCGAGCGAGAAAACTGAAACGATGGAGCTGGAGGTGGAAGATGACAACTCGCGTTTGGTTTTCATCGCCATTTTCTTTTTCTTACTATTTTATTTTATTTTAATTCTGTTTTTCTTTAGGAGTGGCGCTCGTAGCTTCTACATATTTATTAAGGCCGCGCCTAAAAATTTATTCTATTTTTTCCTAAATATTATTTAGATATAAATATGGGAAAAAAGGTGTATTATTTATTGGAAAAATCTCAAATAAATGCCTGAAATAGGTTCATTTTATCAAAAAAGGATCCAAAGTGGACTGTATCAAATAAGGACCTAAAATGGCTAATTTTATTTTAAATAAGAACCCAAACTTTCAATCTTATTTACAGCTTAGGATATTTTTGTCCAAGAACATTTTTTCTTTAATATTTTTTCTTTCTTCATCTTCCTCACACCTCCTCCTTTGCTCTATATCGCCTCCTTCTTCAACACCATAATCAGGACCCCTACCAACGATCTCGTGAGCTTCATGTCATCACATAGTTGGTCCTAGTGACAAGAAGTCGGATTGGAGTTATTTACTATAAGCCACCTTCTTGGATGCTAAAATCCTCAGTTCCTCAAGATGGATCAAATCTCGGCTCGCTTGTGCTTAGCCTAAAGCTCGGATTGACATCCATCTGACGATGACGATGTTGGATTTTCTATCAGGGGTAGCGATCGATGAGGTCGAGAGCTCAAATAGGACTTGTCAATGGCAGCAATGGGGCAACAAAGTACAACAGTTTCTACAGTTAATGATGTCAGATACGACTAATAATCAATCTCAAGATGGGGTATTGATTGAAGAGAAGAGCTGTGTCGATGAGAATGGCAAGAGTGTGAGTGGGTGTCTCCAGACTAGCGATTATTGAAAGGAGCCACTGGCATTGCAAAGGGGAAGGGGGATCTTTGAAAGATTGAATTTACACAAGAGGGACAAACCCAAATTTGAAATTGATGAGGCAAACTCTTGCTAATGTTGAAATAGTCGCCAGTTGCAACAAAATTGTTCTTGACATGAAATTGTTAATCACCAACTGTTAATTGAATAGAGGCATACGTTAGTCAAACAAGACGATCCGGCGATGCTTGAATATTGCCACTCTATTGTTGGCAAGCAGGACCGAAAATAGCACAAAAAATTGTAGTTGCTGGTTTAGCGAAAGGCTCGGAATAAGTGGAGTTTGATGCACTCTCGAGGTGAGAGAAATACATCGCCAAAGGGATTAGTTGTATAGCTTAGGAGTTGGACAAGAAGTTGAGTCTCAGCAAAAGCAAATTCATATTATGGCTTTGAGATCAGAATTTGCAATGAATGTTGGAATAAAAAGAACTTATTTTTGAAAGCTCATTTCGGTTTCGTGGAATTATCTACAAACCATTTTGAGGAGCGAAATTTAAAATTTTCAACAAATTAAACTACGTTGTAATGGCTCATGTTAAAGAAAACTCAATCTTGATCATACAACAAGATGACACAAAGAGCGATGGAGGGCTGATAATGGAGGTGATGTAGAGAGTGAGAAAGATGAAGAAAGAAAAAAGAAGAAAGAGAGAGACAAAGAATACACAACAATGGTCTTGGACAAAAAGTACCTGGTTGTGAATAAAATTAGAAGTTCAGGTCCTTAATTGAGAGTAATTTAGCCATTCCGGGTCTTTATTGAAATAGTGTCCACTTAGGTCATTTTTTGAGAAAATAGCTCCATTTTAGATCCTTATTTGAGATTTTCACTTATTTATATTTACGAATTTTTGTCATCATATGAGATTAATTCACGTAACAATTTTTCAATGAATGCATCTTCATTCTTTCCTTACTTTTAGCAATCATTGTGTCGATTAAAACCCGTGTAACTTCGATGAGAAGAAAAAAGAAGGCGTTATTTCACAAAGACTTGCCATGGTAAGGAAGAAGGGGGGAATAAGCACACTTGGAGAGCGCAGTACAACGGATAGTGTCCCATACATATATGGGGTTGCTTCTCAAGTCTCTTATGAGAGAACTAAATGGGGTTTACTTCTCAATTGCAAAGTTGGCAGGTCAAGAATGATGAGCTCAGTTACAGCATCCATCAATTCCAGTGACTGTATTTCGCAATCCTTCTTATAAACTGGAACATCCATTTCAATTCCTCATCTTGAGAAGTCCAACGATTAATGGCTGGAAAACCTTCAACAGTGCAATCACGAAGAACTAAATCGGGTAGACCTTTGAGGTGACGATTTGACTAACAAACCATTCTTTCATCTATCTTGAAAACACCCAAGGAATTAAGATCGGGACTGCATTGTGAAGGGGGTGAACCAGAGTCAAGTTTCGTGGGTTGGAAAAAATCACAGCAAAAACGGCGGAGAGCAAAATATGTTCCACAGATACGCTCAAGAAGATCTTGCTTGAAGCTCCTCAGCTGCACGCCAGGAGTATGCTTGACTTTTCCTGAGTTAATTGCGAGAGAGATTGGGATTTGCCAAGAAAGATGAGCTCGGTCCAGACCATACTCTATCTGAAAGTAGGCAAATGGAAAAGATAAACAAGCGGCATTCTATTCTCTACTTCGATCCTCTTATCAATAAAGAGAGTATATATAACTGATGCACCTTTAACATGGAAAAAGATGGTTCTATTGACACTTGCTAATTCAATCAAATAGATATTATGGTAAAGGAGCTTCTCAGAGAAGGGTGGAAGAGTTGGAGTCGAGCGGGAGGTCAAATGAATTATTGGCAATCTCTAGAGGAAAACGCCAAGGAAGAACTGAGAGGACATCTGATAGTGAAGTCAGCCTTTGCCAACTCTCACTTATAACTAGTCGTTGGCAATTGAGGAGGCTAGTGACTCCGAAGGAAGAAGGAAAAGAAAAGAAAATAATTTATAAAAAAATTCTGAAAAAAAAAAATAAAAGATTATAAACACTTTTCACATTAGCGCTGATGATAACACGTAGGATGGTTGGTATTAACGTTAGTAATTTACGGTTCAAATCGATTAAATGGACTACATTGACAAATCTTCCAAATATTTAAGATTAAATTGATCAAATTAAAAAATTTATGATTGAATTAACACAAAATACAATAAATTTATGATTTTTTTTAATTATCCCATTTAAATACGTTAGCACCCAATTATGCTTGATTTCTCGGTCCACGTGGCATACAATAATTAGCTGGTCCTAGACAAGGCAAAGGTCAAATTTTAGGTACAAAGCGAATGGGAAAGTTTCTCCTTGGCACATGCGGTAACACGTTGGTTCATTACACAGAGCACTACTCATTGGTTAAAAACAAGGGCTCCCCCGAAATAATTACCATTTTACACCGTCCGATTTGGACCTCATCTGCTTGTTCACTTCCTGAACCCGTTTTCCTTATATTAAGATCCAGGGCAGATTCACGAGCAAAACCAAACGCTTGATCTCTCCTTGAAACCAGATGGCCAGAATGTCCTCTCCTCGGCCGTCTTGTCGGTTCTTGCGTCTCTTCTCTGCGGTCGTCGGCGCACTGATGGCCTCGGTTCGGGCAGGCGATGTGCCTACTGCTTTCATATTCGGAGACTCGACGGCTGATGTGGGGACGAACGATTACATTTCTTCCGGGGCAAAGTCCAACTTCCTCTACAATGGGATCGATTTCCATCACCATACACGGACGGGGAGGTTCAGTAATGGGTATAACACCGCCGACCAAATGGGTAATAATAATGTCATCTGATCGCAGTCCATCGTGCAGGCGAAAGGGTGCGAACAATAATAAGCTCTCGCCTAAAATAGATTTGCTACATGATGTTACAATAATACCGGCGAAATATTATGCAGGAGCGAATCGTTTGCAAGATGCATCTGCTGACCATGCCTTTTTTTCATTTTTCTCAACAATTTCATGCCAGAACTTATACAACTTGGGTGCTCGGAAATTCGGCATCATCGGTGTCCCTCTGCTCAGGTGCTGCCCCGCAGCGCGGGTTGAGAACTCGATGAAGAGCAGGTCCGGTTGCTTGACAGAGCTGACCGATTATGCTCAGGCCTTCTATTCGATGGTCTCGGCCCTACTGCCGAATCTGAGCTCACAGCTCCAAGGGATGATATACTCACGCGGAAATGCATATTACATGACCTCTACCATGTTGAAGGACCCCTCCTCCTTTGGTGAGCTACATTACTATTCACTCTATAATAGCCGAAAATTTCAATCTCGGTCGTTATACTCGTCGCAAAAGGTTTAGAACTCGAATTAGATATGTTTAACCGATTTCAATGCGGTTCATACGTAGACGTCTCATTCCAGGCATCAAGAACATTGAAAAGGCCTGCTGCGGAAAAGGGCGGCTGAATGCAGAGGAGGCTTGCTTCATCAACCTGAACCTGTGCTGGAAGCGCAAGGAATTCTTGTTCTGGGACATGTACCACCCAACCGGGTATGCGTCCGGGCTAGCCGCCTTCGCTCTGTTCAACGAAAACTCGAGTTTTGTCGTGCCAATAAACTTCAGTCAGCTGGCTCAGGCCAGCCCATGAGGGTTGACCGATGCGATGCGCTCTCATTCTTTTCTCTTCATTTCCACAGATTCCGGCTGCCAATAATAAAACGCGCCCTCTGAGGGGCATCTCCAGATCAAAGTTGCTGTATCGCGGCACAGGAAATAAATCTTGTACTCTTGTATTTCAGCACCAGCATTTTCCGCCACCTCTTCTTCTTCTTCTTCATCAGCATCATCCTCATTATTATCAACGTCAACTTCCAGATGACCTTGCTTTTCGTCATCATTATTAACAAGACTTTATAAACATCTTCATGTGATTGTATGACTTACGTCAACCATAGTTAGAGCATGGAATTTATGTTAAGTATGCCTAACATAATTAATAGGCGCCTAATCTCCGCAGTCCAACAATCTTTGATTTATATAGTTTTCATTTGGTTGCGTGCGAAGTATATAAACCATTTCATAGACAATTACGAAACCCTAAAAAGGGAAGAATTACCTGATCATGAAGGTCACTGATGAGGTAGTAGATCTGGATGTATCCATCTGTCAATGCATGCTTAGCATAAATTCCATGAAGATGTTTATTTAAGAAGGGCATATGCCAGACAACCTTCGAAAGATCATTCTTTTGTTCCAAAAGCATGTAATGTTGGGTTAATGAACTGGGCCTCTCCGCTGAAACATCTGCTTCTTCACTGCCTAGCCAGTCTTATATAATGATGCAGGGTATCAAGTTTTCATGAACAAAACACATCACCACCGCAGAAACTGAAAAGAGCTAAACCTGCTAGAGACATGGCCGGAATGTCTTCCCTGTTTCTTTTTTGGGCTGCCGGCATGACGCTCATCTTGGCTGTGGTGGACCCTCCGGTCTTTATATTCGGAGATTCAACAATTGACGTTGGGACTAACAACTACATAGCTTAGCAAACTTCCCTTATGACAGGATCAATTTTCCCTACTCCCAGGCGACGGGAAGAGTTAGTAATGGATATAACGTCGCCGATGATATAGGTATATGATAACTCCTGAGTTCCTCTTCCACAACTAGAAAGCCTTTCCCACTTTGAATTTTTCCATGCGATGGTCTACAATTTGATAGACGCGAATTCCTAATTACCAGCGCAGCAGTTGGGTAACAAGCAAAGTCCACCGCACTTTCTGGCTCTTCTCCTCGGCCAGTGCTGGAATTCTTGATGCAACTGGATTTCAAACCTATGTATTGTCATGTTAAATCCTTTCACTCCATTATTTTAAGCTCTCCCATGCCATTTAAGTAAGGAGAATGATCTAGCCTAGTTGATCGGACTTGCAGTTTTGTAACAGAAGCTTGACTATATAAGGCGGTCCGTGCACTGCAGCTGCGCATATCATATGCTCCACTATTCAAAATATTAGTTAATATTAGTTACGATCAATTCAAACCGAGTTTGAGTAGCTAAATCACACATTGGCATTGCTCAATCATCAGACTCAAGCAAGCCGAGCCCAAGTCATACATTTAATAGGAAGCTTTATTTAAGGCTACCTCGTACTCAGATAAATCCTTGTTCAAGCAGTCTGAATCGATAATGGATCTTCCTAATGTGCAGAGTCACGTTATATTGATGACACAACAAGGGCAGCAGTTTGCAACGGTTCAAGGCGATATCACATAGCTCCTGGGTCAAGATAAAAGCACCGACTTCATCGCCAAGACACTTTTTGTCATCAGCCTCTAAAGCAACGACATATTTGATCACTACTCTTGCAACGAAACCCCCGTCTCCCAGCTAGAGCTAATGGTCGCCATTGAGTCTAACTACGCAGCCCAACTGACGGTAGATATCGACTCCATACCCTTACTGCTGAGGACAATTTCTTCTTGTTTGTGAAAAGCCTAGACCGATTGTTGGAAATTAATCTAGAGAAAACAAACTGTTTGTTGTAATCAGAATATCAAAGTAATGGAGGTGAGGTATGGATATCCAAATCCCCTTAAGGCGATTAGTTCTTATCAATAGTGCTTCGCAGATTCACGAACTATGCCTCTTAAGATACAACACCTCAAACCTGTTTGGATTAGCACTATGCAAACAAGACTCAGTCGAACCGTTCAATTGAACCATCACACCCAGAAAAATCATAAGAGTAGAAAAGCATATCAAAGCTTTTTTGGAATCGAGTCAAAAAACAAAAAACCGTTATGAAGTTCTATACTCCTATCTATTTATAGAGCTTTTTAATTCATGTACAGAAGAGATATATGAATTAAATAGACACATGTATTCACGAAATTCATGAATCAAGATACGTGAATTCAAGAGATTCATGAATCCAGAGACACGTGAATTCAAGAGATTCATGAACTCAATAAATACATGAACTAAAATATACATGAATCTAGGAAATTCATGAATTCAATAGATACGTGAAGAGAAAAGACATATATTAATTTATTGGTTTTCGTTGATCCATTAACCATAATTTTAACAATCCCCCACATTAATGGATCAACAAAACATTTTTGACTCGAAAGAATCTGAGCATGCCTGTTGAAATACACCGCATTAAGATAGGTAGCTTTTGCTTTGAACCTTCTTTAGTGAAAGCATATCGAACTTACTTAACTAGTTGATGGACTAAGCCTTGAATCGCCAGTTGTTTGTGTAACTTAGACAATAAACCTCACACAAAGTATTTCCAATTCAAGATTGGTTATCAGTTGTGTTTGTTCTTTCAACCCTAAACCTCTCGAGATTCATGCGTGCTTTAGAAAATCTAGCATTTAAAGATTTTCATAGAGTTGGCCAGCTCCACGCATATAGGTGCATTCATATTAAAGATATCCTACCATATCTTACTTGGATGTTACATTCCAAGTTATAGGAATCATTAAACGCATAGCATACCCTTAATAATGCTGTAGGAAAGCACTGTTGCATCATAGGAATAGGAGATAGTGCTTACACTAGAGTTTCTAGAATTTGCATTGTCCTATTGAACCTAGACCATGGGATCTCCAATCGCATAGGTTAGGTTTCCACTCTAGAATCTCTTTATTGGGTTAAGGCTCTTAAACTCATTCCCCTCGATGCGTAGTTTATCTACTCTTTTGACAAACCTTTTGTCAGCGGATCCACAATATTTTCCTTTGACTTTACAAAGTCTAAAAAAATGATTCCATTTGAAAACAATTGTCTTACGGTATTTTGTCTACGACAAATATGTCTAGACTTACCATTATAAATCACATTATGCGTCATTGCAATTGCCGCTTGATTGTCACAGTGAATGCAAATTGCAAGCATAGGTTTTGGCCACACTGGAACTTCTTTTAAAAAATGTCGAAGCCATTCTGCTTCTTCAGTAGCTTTATCCAAAGCAACAAACTCTGATTCCATCGTAGATCGCGTTATTAGAGTTTGTTTAGAAGATTTCCATGACACTACGGCACCTCTTAGCGTGAACACATATCCGCTAGTCGATTTCGATTTATCAAGATCTGAAATCCAGTTTGCATCACAATAACTTTTCAAAATAGCTGGATATTTGCCATATTGAAGAACATAGTTTTTTGTCCTTTTCAAATATCCTAATACTCTCATTAGAGCATTCCAGTGCTCGTGACATGGGTTAATGGTATATCTACTCAGTTTGCTTATTGAGTACGCAATATCTGGTCTAGTGCATTTCATGATATACATGATGCTACCGATTACTTAAGAATATTCCAGTTGTTTGATACTATTTTCAGTGTTCTTTCTTAAAGTTAGGTGTGGAAGGAAAGGATTGTTTGCATCTTCAATACCAAATCCTTTAAACCTCTCAATTACATTTTCAATGTAATGAGATTGTGTTAAACCTAAGCCATCAGAATTCCTTAAAATTGTGATGCCGAGTATAACATCTGCTACATCTAAATCTTTCATCTCAAAGTTCTTCTTGAGAATGTTCTTGGTGATTTTGATGACCTTAGTGTTATCTCCAAGAATTAATAAGTCATCAACATATAGACAAATAAATACATATCCAACTGTTGTGGATTTAGTGTACACACATTTGTCACACTCATTGATTCTATACCCATTTTGAATCATTACTCGGTCAAATTTTTCATGCCATTGCTTAGGAGCTTGTTTAAGTCCAAAGAATAGTTTGACAAGTCTACATACTATGTGTTCTTGTCCTTTGATCTTGAACCCTTCAGGTTGTTCCATATAAATCTCTTCGTCGAGATCACCATTTAAGAATGCAGTTTTCATATCCATTTGATGTATCTGCAAATTGTATAGCGAAACTATAACAATTAACATCCTTACTAATGTTATTCTTATGACAGATGAATAAGTATCAAAGTAGTCAAGACCCTCTTTTTGTCTAAACCCTTTTGCTACAAGCTGAGCTTTGTACTTATCAATGGAACCATCAGCTTTTAGTTTTTTCTTGAATATACATCTACATCCAATTGGTTTATTTCCAAGTGGAAAATCAACCAATTTCCAAGTATGGTTACTTAGGATAGAATGGATTTCATTGTCAACAGCTTCTTTCCAGAAAGGAGCATCTGGAGATGACATTGCCTCTTTAAATGTTTGGGGTTCACCTTCTAACATGTATGTTAGAAAATTAGGTCCGAAAGATTTTTCAATTCGAGACCTTTTACTCCTTCAAAGTTCGGCTTCTTTGGTCACAACTTCATCATTTTCATATTCTGATTCTCTAAGCCGTTTATGAGAAAGTCCTCATTGATTTCTTTTTGCATGATATATATCCTCAAAAAATTCAGCATCCCTTGATTCTAGGATTGTATTGACATGGATTTTCGCATTTTCAAATTTGTAAACCAAAAATCTATATGCACTATTATTTTGAGCATAATCGATGAATATGCAATCCACTGTTTTTAGTCCCAACCAAGTTTCTTTAGAATGAGGAATTACCACCTTAGCTAAGCACCCCCACACTTTTAGAAAATTGTAGGATGACAACTTTCCATTCCATAACTCGTATGGAGTTTTACTTGTCTTTTTGTGGAGTATTTTATTAAGAATATAATTTGCAGTTAAAACTGCCTCCCCCCACAAGTTTTGAGGTAAACCTGAACTCAAAATCATGGCGTTAGCCATCTCCTTTAGTGTCATGTTCAATCGTTTAGCAACTCCATTTTGTTGTGGCATATAAGGTACAGTCGTTCGGAGAATTATTCCAAAACTAGCACAAAACTCTTTGAAGTTGTTTGAACTGTATTCTCCTCCTCTATCAGATCTAAGCACTTTGATTCGTTTATCAAGTTGGTTTTCAACTTCATTTTTATACTTGACAAACATGCTCATAGTCTTATCTTTGCTAGTTAGTAAATAAACATAGCAAAATCTAATACAATCATCTACAAATGTGATGAAGTACTTCTATCTCTACTTTCTACAAATTTTAAATCTCATAAATTACTATGGATTAATTGTAGAGGTTCACTTGTTCTTTCAACAGATTTGAAAGGTTTCTTGACAAACTTGGCTTTAACACAAGTCTCACACTTGTAATGCGCATCCAACTCAAATCTTGGAATTAACCCCAAGTTTGCTATTCTCTTCATTGTACCATAATTAACATGTCCTAATCTACCATGACATAGATAAGGAGACACAATAGTGTAAACTGAAGACTTTTCTTTATTAATAGTCTTTGGGAACACATAATTCTAGTTTACATCAATGACAACCACATTGGCTTTAAACAGGTCATTACACAAGTACCATTTCTCCACATACATCCATCCTTTTGAAAGTACAAATTTGTTAGATTCAAATATAATTTTGAAACCCTTCTTGACAAGTATAGAGCCAAAAATTAATTTTTTCCGAATATTTGGTACATTCAGCACATTCAGCAGGGTGACCTCATTGCCAAATGTAAACTTCAGGATCACCTTTCATCTTCTGACAATCTTTGCTGATGCGGAGTTAGCCATATAAAGCTTTTCATCTTCTTCAGCATTCTCATAAGATGAGAATATGTGTTTATCTGCACAGATGTGATTTGTGGCACCTGTGTCTAGCCACCAACCATTAATGTTCGACACCAGAGATGCTTCGAACATTACCACAACAGACAATCTCTCAATATTGTCATGTTTTGTCAAATTTAGTTGTTGGGCTGCACCATCGTTCTTGCCTTTTTTTGGGCACTTCTTGCAATCCTTAGCACGATGGCCAAGCTTGTTGCATATAAAACATGTCCCTTGGAATTCTTAGAACTATTCATTCTGCTTGCCTTTTTCTTGAAAAGACGTCTTCATTTTTCTATCTTGCTTGGATTTGGAAGATTCCACAACGTTGGCCTTTGGCTCAAAAGAAGGGTTCATACTCCTTCTATTGTCCTCCTTGATTTTGAGGCGCGGAATGAGATCATCAAGGCTCATCTCATTCCGTTTGTGCTTCAAATAATTTTTGAAATTTGACCAAGCCGAAGGCAATTTCTCAATCTTGGCCACCACTTGGAATGATTCACTAAGTATTATTCCTTCAGCAGAGATGTCACTCATAATTAATTGTGACATCTTGATTTTCAGGTTTTGATTTCGATTGGATAAGTTGGGTCTTTTATCGACGCGTCTATAGTACTTTTCTCTGAGTTGACCACTCACGAGATAACTAGCATATTAGGTGAAGTCGGTAAGGGATTTTAACGCAATGGACTAGAGAATTCGACTAGGAATCAATTGTTCGACCGTGTTGATATGCAAGGGTCATTACGGCACCGTCAAAAATCGATCAGAGATCGGAGATAGTTCGATTCAATGGAAATATGTAATCAATGTGTGGGTAATTCTACCTAATTGCAAAATTTCTGTCGAACGACACTAGACCGATTTTTCTGTCATTTTTGTACCTGGTGTCCGTATTTGAAATCGCGAGATTTTCACGACAACCAAGAGTCGTCAATGTGTCAAAGATGTTTGTGACTTGAGATAAATCGATCACTGGTCAATTACACTAAAAATTCATAAAAGCTACATGGTAAACTAGGTCACGCTAAAATCGTGTCGGATTGAAATTAACCGCGAATTTAAACCCGATTTCAGAAATTGAAAGTTCTTTCATGTTACGATTTATTTCAAGAACGTCAACTCATCCTTTGAAAATTTTTCGAAGATTTCAAGATTTTTACGAAAAATCGATTCAGACGATTCGGAAAATGCATGGAAATTCGGATGGGTCAAATTGAAGGAATTTTTGGCCTCCTTATCGAGCCTTTGGGTGTTGGGAACTTATAGAAAATTGTATAAGATTTTTCCTTGGCAAAATTGGACATCGATTTGGAGAGACCGGGGATGAAATTGAAGTCCAAAATGATTAAATTCGAAATTAGGCGGGGGCAGCAACTTTGGGCTTCAAAATGGATTATTGAGGAATTATAATACAAGAAAGAATTAAGGGGGGGACCAAGCATTCAATTGGGAGGATAATTATTGTTGACTTCACCTCTTCCCTTATCTAATCTTCACTGGCACGCCCAAAACCAACTGGCCTTCATCTTCTTCGTGCGACAACCTTCGTGGAAGACCATTTGCTTTAGTCTTCTTTCGCTACCATCTTTGCTTCTCTCTCTCGGCCGCCTGTTGCTCCACCAACGATTGTCTTCTTCAGCTTCCTCAATCCAGCTCACCAACGTCAACCCTTTTCTCCTTCGCTGCCACCTCGCCAGTCCACCTTCTTCCCTTGGTCAAGCCGGTCCACTGAAGCTGCTCTTGCTTTCTCTTCATTTTCCTATTTTGCCGAAGCTTCGCTTACTCTCCTCCACCAATGACTTCTCAACTCGGCCACGTCTTTCCCTCAATCAAACCTGCGAAGCCCGAGCTGCATCTTCAACTGGTTGTTGACCACTAGCAAACAACACCACATGTCCGTTTTCCCCTCAAGCCAGCCTCCGCAAACCCTCGTGACTTCACCGAGTCCTCTAGTCCAGCATCACATTGTGTCTTCCTTGCTGCTTCCCTTGAGTCAATCGAAGCAGCTGCCTCCATTCGTGTCTCTTTCTCTGTCGTGCTAGCACCGCTTGAAGACACGAGCAGCTCCCCCAGCAAATTTGCCTCTCACCCTTGCCCAATTCACTGCCTCCATTTCCAACGAAGGCCTGCAGCAATGCATGACACCAGCGTCTTCGGCCCAGCTTGTCGTGCGTCTTGACCCATGAATTCACTTCCAGTAGCCCAAGAATCCAGCACGTCTTCGGCCTAGCGAATTGAGTTCATCAGCCCATGATTGGGCCCATTTTCAACTCAATTTCGAAGCTCGTTCAACCTAACCTTGGTCCAATTAACTTGAAGCCTGAGAAGCAGGCCCAAGCCTAAGTCTAAGCCCAGAAATTTCTGTGGGCTTGCAAAAATTTTGGGCCCGGTCCGAGTGTCTGTCGACGCCGCCGAAAATTCGAATTTCAGCCGCCGTCGCACCGTCATTGCAGTGAACTGTTTTCCGCAATAAATCAGTGAGTTTATGCACTAAACTCTTCTTAGTAGGCTAATGATGTCTAAGGGGTGTTTGGTTTAATAAATTAGGGATTATGTGGTTAGTTAGATTAGATTAGTGATTTAATTAGTTAATTGTGCATGTTAGGTGGTTAGATTAAATTAATCAAGGCCTAGATAGGATGTGCTATTTATCTAGAAGGGTTCGGGAATTTTCCAGGCCCGTATCGGTATTTAATTTAGCAATTTTGGCCTAGGTTGATATTTTTAATATTTAAATTTAATTATTTAATTAATTTTATAAATTATTTAATTATTAAATATTTTCCGAAAATTAGACCGGGATAGCTGGTGACCGAAATTTCGTAGCGATTGCAATGGTGTAGTTAATTCCTACAATGGATTAGTGCATCGTTCAAGGCAACATAAGAACATTCCTTTGAAAACCAAAAAGAATAATTTTTTGAGTGGTAAATTATGCAAATTGAGTGCTGATTGAATTTTTGGACATTTATTCCAAAAATTTATAAAATTCGTTATTGATTCGGAAATCCCGGGTGTCGGGTTTTAACACAGAAAATGGTTTTATATACTATATAAACCAGTGGGATTTTAAAATAGAAGGTTATGAATTTTCCAGGTCCAATTTGATTGTGTACTCACACACGACTATTTTCATCGGGTGTTTTTAATACAAAGTAAATAGGTCAGGATCACTATTTAATTGAGGCATTTGAGCGCAATGCACAGTGTCCTGAGCCGAAATTGAATGGTCGTGTACCGATTAAGAGAAAACGTCTCCAAACTGTATCGGATGGACGTTACCCTATATGGGATACCCACTTAATGGGATTTAGGTCGCAGTGGATTCTAGACCTATACTCATTCGAGAATGTTAGGTATACTGGATTTAGTGTACTATGCAAACAGGACTCAGTCGAATCGTTCAATTGAACCAGCACACCCAGAAAAATCAAAAGAGTAGAAAAGCATATCAAAGCTTTTTTGGAATCGAGTCGAAAAACAAAAAACTGTTATGAAGCTCTATGCTCCTAGCTATTTATAGAGCTTTTTAGTTCATGTACAAAAGAAATACATGAATTAAATAGATGCATGTATCCACAAAATTCATGAATCAAGAGATACGTGAATCCACAGACAAGTGAATTCAAGAGGTTTGTGAACTCAATAAATACATGAACTAAAAGATACATGAATCTAAGAAATTCATGAATTCAATAGATACGTGAACAAAAAAGTTTATGAAATTCATGAATTCAATAGATATGTGAATAGAAAAGACGTATATTAATTTATTAACTTTCATTGATCCATTAACCATAATTATAATACCGATCTCCTGTGAATCTTGAAACTTAAATTTCGGACCGTTCACATATAGAATAACCCTGAGTTGCCCGGAAAAAGAATGCCCTCAATTATTTCATGAGTTATTAAGCAGGAGCTAGCCATCAAATTTGTTCAACTGCATATGCTAATGACTTTGCCTATTAACGGAATGGGAATCCCAGGCTTTGTACAACTTGGGAGCTTGGAAATTCGGATAGTGAGTATCCCTCCGATCGGGTGCTACCCCTACGTGTACTCCTGAACTCAACGACGAGTGGATCGGGCTGTCTGATGGAGCTGAACGATTATGCTCAAGTCTTCTATTCGACGATCTCAGATTTATTACAAAAGCTGAGCTTAGAGCTCCAAGGCATGATGTACTCGCTTGGAGATGCAAAGACCATTGTTGACAACTAAATTTTTGCCCAAAAAAATCATTTCCAAAAAATGGGAACACTTGTTTTTCCACAAAAATATTCCAAGTTAAATTCTTGCTTATAGATTATCTAGGCATTTAATATAGTGTTTTAAATGGAATATGGTTTTCCTTAAAAAAAAATTAATTAAATTAAATATATAAAAAAAGATAAAAAAAAAAGATAAAAAAGTTGGGGCCAATGATCTAAATGTGACTAGCCAAGCCCGGGAGGTCAGATTGGAATTAAAATAGCAAATTGGGGCTAAAATGCAATTTCCAAAAGTTGAGGGACCAATTCGCAAATTTTGCAAAATTTTGCCCGAACCCTTAAATCATCATCTTGGTCACCAATTAAGTTGAAATTGAACTTGGGCCAACTCGAATCAATCAAATCGGGCCAAAAAGATCAAGTTTGTATTAAATTGGGTATTTTCGGATAAGAAAATGGCCAACTTTGAGGGACTTTCTTGCAAAATTGGGTGGGTAAAATTGCGAAATCTGGTAGAGATCTTAAACTACTATGCATGAGCTTGCTAATTGATCAAAAATCGCAGCCAAATTGATGGATTAAAGCACTCAAACGAGCTACCAAAACCCAGCCCACGGTTTAGCCTCAATCCGGAGTTGCTGAGTAAGCAACTTGGTGGCCCCACCATATCCCACTCAGCCGCCCATCCAGCCTGATCTTTGCACGTGATTGAAGACCATAATGAGTAGTGCCAGTGGACGGAAATTTTCCAGGGATAAGCTGCTGAAGGCACGGGAAAAGCGCACCAAATCCGGACACTCAACAGCTGCGAAAATGGAAAAATTGGCTAAGTCAGAGAGTGGGTGAACTAGCTCAGTTGACAGGCTTGGTAGGTGGACAAAAGACCGACCAAAACTCCTCCAATTGGGTGGATAAGATCACTGAAGCAAGATCTTTCAGAGGATGAGAGAGAGAAGACGAGAAGGAGAAGAGAGAGCACACGGTCGTCCCCCAAAGACACCTTCAGAAGCAACTCCAGAAAAGAAAACCCAGAAATTTCAGATCGACCTTGAGAGAGAAAAGTACAATTTTCACAAACTTTCAGCCACAATTAGCCAAAATCTTCAACTAGAGAGTGAAACTTCACTCAAATATCTTTCCAACCATAGGTCGCACGTCCCAAATGAAGATCGGGAAGGCCTCCTAAAGCCCCCCGAAAAACTACCCTCCTGGCGGGCCAAAGAAAGTCTGAATTTGTCTAAGTGTTGAGCCCGGTTGGTCACGAGTGAGAGAAAGCGAGTGTTTTTGAGAAAGTTGAGAGACAAATGAGGAAAACCATGAGTTCAGAACCAAAGTAGAATACATATAGCTTTGTTTGGTGTTTATTTTGCCAATAAAAGAGGTTTTGAAGCTTGATTTTGGAGGTTAATGAAAACCTTCGTTATCAGTTCTTTCTTTGCAGATCTTGTTTTCCAGTTGAAGAAGCCAACTTCCACGGGCCCCCGAGGATAATTTCTTGGTTTATTGAACAAAGAACCACTTGAAAGGGAAACTAAGAAGCAAGGTAAGCATCCTAGATGTATTTTCTTTCGAGTTTGAGTACGTTTTGATCATGAAAATCAAGAGGAAAACTAGCCCGGAAAACTGATTTCTGAGGCTGAAATTTTTCTAAGTGTTGGGAATTTCTTCAAGAATTTTGCAAGTGTGCTTCTTGGAGAGGTCGTTTTGATGTCTTTCGGTGGGCCATTCTCTATGATTTTTGTTGCATTTGAAAGCTCATGTTACATACTTTCACTCGGATTAAGTAGTGTTTCTCGTAGATCTTGCATGTGATAAGTGTCGGGGCTTGAATATGGGCATATAACCTGTTTGTTTGACTTGGGTTCAAACCCAGATTTGTGAAATCAGATCAAACCCGCATATTTGATGATGATTTTAGCTTAGTTCTTTTGTGTTTTAAGCTATGATTTCTGTCTAATCTTGCTCCTTGCATGTGGTAGTATAATCTTGATGCTTTATTTCCACATAATATTGCTCATGGGTGAAGATTGAAGGCTACAAACATGGCCCGTGAAGCTGTTTTTGGGTGATTTAATGCACGCCAAGTGTTCGATGAAATGCGAAAACCAAGTTTCGATCTTGAAACGGTCGATTTGAGCTTGATTATTGTGATATTCATGTGCTGTACTACTCCATGTTAGCATAGATCGGTTTAAGGAATTATTATTAATATTTAAAAATATATATATATAAAAAAAGAAAAATATGAAAATTTCAAAAATATCAAAAAATGTTGGATGTTATCAAATTAAGCCAAAAATGACATCTAGGAGATTTTCCTAATTTTATAAAGTCATTTTTCCTAATTAAATGATATTTTGGTATTTTATAACCATTTTTGTAAATAATCTATTTTGCTTAGATTAAAATTATTTAGAGTAATTTCATGCATCTAGGGTAATTTCATGCATATTTAAATTCTCATTTTGCTCACGGGGGTCCTGTCCCGGGGCGTGATAACAAGGCCATGTAATATTATTTGCCCGACTTGTATCGGGTTTTCATTTTCCGCATTTATTTTCAAGTTATTTCAATTTCTTGGATGTTTACTTATGCACCGCTTTTCATTAATTTGAGTGTAAATTTCTCTTCTAAATTATGTTAGGATTAGTCTAGACATTAAAAAAAAAACTACAAAAACATTTGCATGGACGCTTAGCGGTTTTGTAAGGATTATAATTGATAATCAAGATTGTGTGGCCATTTAGATTAAAACCTTCCAAGTTAGTGGTACCGCAAGGGCGCTAATAGAAACATTGGCGTAAACAAGTCCCCGTTCCTAGAAATCTCTGGTTGCGTAGGAATTGAGACAACACTCCCGTGTCTTGATTGGTTTCTAGCCGACCCCAATAGGCTAGTGGCGACTCCTAGAAATACATAGGTTGTTAAGAATTAAAAAAAAAAAATCTAATGTCGCGCGAGGTATGGGCTTGGGAGAGCCCGCGCCTAGTCTAGGGCCGTTGGTCCGCCTCTTTAGGCAAATACCCCTAAACCATTTCTTTCTTTTCCCCCGAACGGAAAAAAGAGGTCGTGACAGCTTGGCGACTCCGCTGGGGACTTGGTTGCAAACCTTAGAGGACTTAGGCCGTAATAACTTGATTGGTTGTTCACTAACATGGTCTTCATTTGATAGCGCGTGTCAAAGTCGCGTGGAAAATAAGGTTAGTCCGCTAACAATGTGTTAAATGTTTTTGTAGGTTTGGAGTAATAAGGGGTGGAGTGTCTGTTGACCCATTTCTTTTGCAGAGAGGTGTAGGAATGTATGTCTATATGGATGAAATTGAAGTGTTGTTTGGATATCAATTGTTGTGCGTGCCTTCATGCTTGCACTACACATTTACACACACAACCCGCGATCTAAAACCCCGATCGCACTAGGAAGCCCATAGGAGGTGCCAAAAGATGGAACCCGTGCGGGGAATGACCCATGGTTATCCACTTTTGGTCCCGCTCATTATGATTAATGATAAAGAGAACTGTCCGACGCAAGTGTGGAGTGGGGAAAACTCTTTTGATCTAATCAAAATGGGGACTTTAAGCCTTTAGAATTCCACCTTTATGCGTCAAACCTCACAAGTTTACATCCGCATGTCTATGTGATTAAAAAAAAATGTCTCTTCACCCACTGTAAGTATGATTTCTCCATCGACTTGCTCACTTCGGATTGAAATTTTCATTTTTTTTTAGATTCATGGAAATCAATGGAATGCCCTTGAAAATATAGGATTGGCACTCACTCTTGATAAACAAACATTTCAAATGCATCTGATCTGGCCTAGATTAGAACATATGTTTTTGTTTAAATTTTCAATTACAAACTCAAAGTCACATTTTGTATAGAAATTCTTCCAAGTCAAGATTACATTTTGGGGCATAGAATTAAAATCAAATTTTCAAGAAAATTCTTGGTCGCATTTTGAAATTCAAATCACATTTTGTGTATTAATTTCTCAAAATAAAAATCACCTCAACTTTCCATGAGTGAAACCACAAATTAATCTTTCAAAATCAATGCCCCATTTGTGTATAAAACTTTTGGAATAAAGTGGGCATTCAATTGATTGCCGCGGATCGATCTTTTAATGAAATCTCCTCTTACTAATAAAATCTTGATGAAATACCAAGTTCTTCTAAGTGGATAGTACGAAGAAGGTATCGTCGCCTTGATTTCATTGTAAGAGGCGGCTTTATTGAAAGATCAATTTTTCATTCATGTACTGACATTATTTTCCTTTCGCAGGTCATGCGTGACAACCATTCCTTGAACTCCTCTTGCTTGACCATGCCAAAAGTGGACTTTAAACCTAGGATGAGAATCATGCTTATTACGCTCCTCTATGAAAGAGCTTTTTGTACTTTGTTCTTGTCATTATTCCTATTAGGAACCATGTTTTGCGTTTTGGGTTTTGATTGTGGACCCAATCGAATGCTTTTGTAAATCATACAACTCACATTTTTTAATAATTAAGTTAGAGTTCGTAAAAATCATCTCCTTTAAAACACTTGAAGTGTTTTAAACGGACCATTTGGGCTTTTTATGCCTTAGCTTCAACATGTTTGAAAAAGAGTTTCAAGAACTTGCAAAATATTTTATCTCTTCACTTAATCGCTTTCGTAGGTTGATCCACAAGATGATGCTTCGAAGGGGTAAGGTTGTAATCGTTCCAATAGGGATTTCTTATGCAACCACTAACTCGACCATCTATTTTTGTCAAACAGGTAAAATGATGGTTTTGTTCAAGATTGACATTTACTTCCTTTGGAAAGACAAAAGCGCGGGCCTGTCCCTAATAGACATATGAATTCAAACATTGCGATTAAGTGTGAAAAGAACCGTCAAAGCCTCGAAGATCACAAATCTACCAGCCTAACGGCAATCTTTATTGCTTCGAAAGTGGCTTCCACAGAAGTTCCACATCCTAGACGACCTTATATTAATTTGACATTCTTTGTGGAAAAAGAAGTCTATAGACATTCTTTGCCATCAAACTATTTCATCGGTTGCAAACAAGAAGCAATTGCAATTCCTACACTGCCAATGGTGTCTTGGCATCCAATCCTATATGGAGATAATTATTGGTGGTCTGCAAGGCAACACTTCAAGATGTAGATGTACAAAAACAAGAATCGGTCATCAAATGTTGCCTTCAAATTAAAGGTGGTAATCGTTTCAAGTTAACTTCGATTTATTTTAGGAATGACTTGTCCTTGTACTTTGTGCAGATTTTAGTGAGGCAAATTACTGGCAAGCAACAAGATTACATGGGGAGGACAACCTGGTCCAGAACCACACGATCTCTAAAAGAAAAGGGTGTGTTTCGTTCCAAAAGTCAAAACAATTCATTCATAAACTGACATAGCCACCCATGCTTACAGATTGTGAAGTGGGAAATGCATTGATGCAGCAAAAATGGCGAAAAATCACCTAGCCTAAAAGGGGGAATTTTAATTGGGGCAGTTGGCAACAAAATGGATCGGGGGCACGTAATGCCTAAGTCATCCGACTTCTAAAAAGGGAAAGATTCAAATGGAATAAACATTTGCCAAGTGAATTGCTGTCAATCACAAGAGCAAATCTCTCTCCATAGCCAAGAAAACGGAATGGAACACAGTCATCAGATATGCCGTAAAAGGGAGTATACCGTTCCTAAAATGAATCATATCGAATATGAAAATAACATATTACATCTCTTTTTCCTTGCAGTTGATAAACGGGGCAAGTCACTCAAAGTAGAGTAACTCTCACCTGTGAAGCAAGATGAAACAAAGTCAATTGATTCAGCACAAAAAGGGAGTATCATTCCTAAATTAGTCCAATTCAATTTTGGAATATAAGTAACATGCCCCATCTCTTGTAGGAAAATGTGTACATTGACCACTGAAGCAACACCTTATACCAAGAAGGCATGCTAAGGCCCAACCATCCATTTTGATGGAATAAATGGAGGAAAACATACAAGGAGCAATGCCCTCACATATCTTCAAGGAAATGTTAACACCTGAGGAGCAAAGGCACATGAAGATGAAACACAAGACATTTAAAGTTAGATATAGGAGAAGGGTATTCGGTATCGTTTCCAAAATGCCCCCTCTAACTTCATTTTTGATGTAGTTCTCTTGTTTGACAGGAAACGTCGGTATTCGAGGAACAAACTCGAGAAATTGATTGAAGCATAATCTATATGGACCAAGCAAGCATATGGAGGTAACACATGTCAAATTCACCTAACTTGGTGGAGTTCAAGAGCCAGTTCAATTAAATAAAAAAGGAAGTGCCCCATGGACACTACCGGCGCTTCGGCCTGGTGGTATAGGGAATGAATGAACGGGTCCGAGAGGTCCGGGGTTCGATCCTCGGAAACGGCAACAAGGTTGCCATGTAAAAAAATAAAAAATAAATAAAAATAAAAAACTTTTTGCATCTCTTACTTTTGCAAAATGAGGAAAATGCTTGAACTAATGAGACCAAAAACCTACGACTCTCTTCAAGCCTTAAAACGATATGTTCATTCCACTGTTTGCCGCCAAATGGTGAAACTAACCAAGGGTAATGTTATATCGTTTCCAATTTTACGATCCCTGAGGATTCATATACTAACACATTCCCTTTTGTTCTTCGTAGGGTCGCCTGACTACTAAGGCAAAGGTAAGTACCCTTCTTCTCAAAATCAAATGCAAAACAAATGGAGAATTTTCATTGCAAGAAAGAACATTTAGTGTTTTTCTAGAAACAAGCACAAAAAATGGAAAATGAAGAAACAAGTTTTCCACAAGGTTTGACAAAAATCTTCTTTATCTTTAAATTGTCCATCCACTCGATGGATCACTCATTTCGAGTCAAAATTCTCTATGGAGATTAATCCACTCAGATGATCTCAACAAAAATGAAAGGCAATGTTGCTTATGCCAAGCGAGAAACACTTAGGATGAGGAAAGGCAACCCATTTCCAAACATGTCCTTTAAGCACTCTAAGATTCGAGTGAAAAAGAAAACCCGTGTTGTTTAGGGTCAATGAATTCATTCGCAAGCGGTACATAGATCAAGATGATGAGAGGCATTTCTTTCATCTATCATGCACACCACATGTGACAATAGTTAGCCCATTTGAGCCTTTTGATGTGAAAATTTTCTACAAAATACCCCTGTCAAGAACCACCCCACGATGGGGCAATTTTGGAGGTTTGGGTTGATATTATTTGGAGAGGAAAGATGAGAAAGGTTTCTTTGCTCTCACTTGCATAAATCTTTTTGTGGTAACTTCAGGTGAATTCTTATGGAAGCTCGAAGCATCCCAAGGTGAAGAAGAGCATTCTTTTCTCTACCCAAACACCGATACCCTTTGCTTAAACCAAGTTGAGCCTAACTATTCATTTCTAACACCTGAGTGGTGATTATCTCCCCACATTTGGGGCAAGGCATATGATTTGCCAAGGCAAGTGATGCTTACATGAGAATCTGAAAAGCATCTTGAGAGTCCTAAGAGCTCAAAAAGTTCAAAGGAACAAAAGTCAAGTGAAAATTAAGGGGCATGAAAAAGCGGTGTGCCTGGTAAAAGCAAGGCCAATGCCCAAAAAAAAGAAAAAAAAAGGGAGAGTGGAAGAAAAACAATTGCATCAAGAGGAATATCTTTGCGAAAACAAAAATGGCAAAAAGAAAAAAAAAATCGCTTGCATTGAAAAGAAAATCATTGCAAATGCAAAAGCCATTATGTTAAGATGATTAGTCAAAGGACTTTCGACACAATTTGAATTTTAAAAGTCAAACACCAAAAAAAAAAAGAAAAAAAAAAAGGGGATGATATGGTAATGATGCCATGATAATCACCAACTCTCAAATCCCCCATCGACAAAAAGATCTAAGCCTTTTGAGCTAAGCCTTTTGAGCTTTTCCCCAAACCAACATTACAACCTATTCCCGAAGTCTCTTCAGATTGGGATGATTCAAAGTGGAAATAAGGACTTCCCAAAGAAGATGCTGCTCGAAGAAGTGAGAGTAAGGTTGTCTTATCTCATCTCAAGGTTTCTTGACTTGTAAACCTGGCGAAGATGTTGATCAGTGATTAATTCATTTCATAGCCAATGATGCTTATCCATTGCTAAAACCATGACCAAACCTGCACTACGGTCCTTCTAAAAGACCTCTTAGATTGGTCAATGTGTACTTATTGCGAATGATTCAAAGCCTTGCACACTGGAAGAGTGAGATTGAGTGATCAGTTTATTTCCCAGATGAATAGATGGGATCAAAAAGCCCTTTTCTTGAGAATATGCGAGAAGCCCTTTCTGACTAGGTGTCTTTGCTCGGCATACTTAACAGACCTTTCTCATAAGTCAAGGTCATTTCAACAAGGATTTTTCTCCCAAGAGAATTTGACGATTAATGATATCATCCGAGCGTGATGGCAATTGTATGAGTTTGTCAAGTGGTCGAGATTAGTTTGATTTGTTTATGCAATCATTGCATTCTCATTATCGATACACTTTTGATATTTGTTTCTGATGACACGTGCTGAAATCGATCTCATCTAGTACGCTTTCGATACTAGAATACTTGTCATAATGAATTCTATTTGATGTGTAGTATCCATTTCAGAATATTCTCGAATGACAGGTTCCTCCAGTGAAACCACACAATTTCAAAGGGTTCATGGGTTAGCCTTAAACCATGCATTCTCAAAAAGTTCTTGGTTATCCTTAAACCATGCATTTTCAAAGGGTTCATGGTTATCCTTAAACCTTGCAATTTCAAAGGGTTCTTGGTTATCTTTAAACCTTGCATTTTCAAAGAGTTCATGGGTTAGCCTTAAACCATGCATTTTCAAAAGGTTCTTGGTTATCCTTAAACCTTGCAATTTCAAAAGGTTCATGGGTTAGCCTTAAACCATGCATTTTCAAAAGGTTCTTGGTTATCTTTAAACCTTGCATTTTCAAAGAGTTCATGGGTTAGCCTTAAACCATGCATTTTCAAAAGGTTCTTGGTTATCCTTAAACCTTGCAATTTCAAAGGGTTCATGGGTTAGCCTTAAACCATGCATTTTCAAAAGGTTCTTGGTTATCCTTAAACCTTGCAATTTCAAAGGGTTCATGGATTAGCCTTAAACCATGCATTTTCAAAAGGTTCTTGGTTATCCTTAAACCTTGCAATTTCAAAGGGTTCATGGATTAGCCTTAAACCATGCATTTTCAAAAGGTTCTTGGTTATCCTTAAACCTTGCAATTTCAAAGGGTTCATGGATTAGCCTTAAACCATCCATTTTCAAAGGGTTCATGGATTAACCTTAAACCATGCATTTCAAAAGGTTCTTGGTTATCCTTAAACCTTGCAATTTCAAAGGGTTCATGGATTAGCCTTAAACCATGCATTTTCAAAAGGTTCTTGGTTATCCTTAAACCTTGCAATTTCAAAGAGTTCATGGGTTAGCCTTAAACCATGCATTTTCAAAAGGTTTTTGGTTATCCTGAAACCTTGCAATTTCAAAGGGTTCATGGATTAGCCTTAAACCATGCATTTTTAAAAGGTTCTTGGTTATCCTTAAACCTTGCAATTTCAAATGGTTCATGGGTTAGCCTTAAACCATGCATTTTCAAAAGGTTCTTGGTTATCCTTAAACCTTGCAATTTCAAATGGTTCATGGATTAGCCTTAAACCATGCATTTTCAAAAAGTTCTTGGTTATCCTTAAACCATGCAATTCCAAAGGGTTCATGGGTCAGCCTTAAACCATGTATTTTCAAGAGGTTCTTGGTCATCCTTAAACCACACCACAAGGTTAGTGGGTCTACCTTAAACCACACGGTTAGTGGGACTGCCTTAAACCACAAGGTTCGTGGGACTGCCTTAAACCACAAGGTTAGTGGGACTGCCTTAAACCACACGGTTAGTGGGACTGCCTTAAACCACAAGGTTCGTGGGACTGCCTTAAACCACAAGGTTAGTGGGTCTACCTTAAACCACACGGTTAGTGGGACTGCCTTAAACCACAAGGTTCGTGGGACTGCCTTAAACCACAAGGTTAGTGGGACTGCCTTAAACCACAAGGTTCGTGGGACTGCCTTAAACCATAAGGTTAGTGGGTCTACCTTAAACCACACGGTTAGTGGGATTGCCGTAAACCACAAGGTTCGTGGGACTGCCTTAAACCACAAGTGGGGCTTTAAACCCTAGTGGGACTGTAAACCACAGGGTTCGTGGGGACTGCCTTAAACCACAAGGTTAGTGGGGTGCCTTAAACCACAGTTAGTGGGATGCCTTAAAACCACAAGGGACAGTGGTCTACTGCCTTAAACCCTGCAGTTGAGTGGGAATTTGTATAAATGCCCCAAGGCTCTCAGGTAGGGCAAACCAGTTGAGTGGGTGCCTTGCTAAACCACAAGGTTAGGTAGGGGTGCCTTAAACCACAAGGTTAATTGGGGCCCTTAAACCCTGCAGTTAGTGGGGCTGCCTCGACCACAAGGTTGTGCAGGGGCTGCACTTAAACCCACCTGAGTTAGTGGGGCTGCCTTGACCACCGCAGTTGGTGGGCTTTGCCTTAAACCACAAGGTTATTAGGGTACCTTAAACCACACCTGGGTTATGGGGTACCTTAAACCCACACACACAGGTTAGTGGGGCCTTAAACCACACAGTTGAGTGGGGTTGCATAAACCACTGGGTTAGTGGGTCTATGCCAAACCACACAGTTAGCGGTGGGCCTTGTAAACCACAAGGTTGGGTGGGATGCCTTAAACCCTTGCAGTTAGTGGAATTTTGTAAACCACAAGGTTAAGTAGGATGCCTTAAACCCACAAGGTTAGTGGGATTTTGCCTTAAACCACATGGTTGAGTGGGACTGTAAACCACAAGGTTAGTGGAATTTGTAACCCACACCCACCATGAGGTTAAGTGGGATGCCTTAAACCACGGTTGGTGGGGTGCCCGTAAACCTATAGTTAGTGGGGTGCCAAAGCCACTGCAGTTGAGTACAGACTACCTAAACCACACGGTTAGTGGGACTGCCTTAAACCACACGGTTCGTGGGACTGCCTTAAATCACAAGGTTCGTGGGTATATCCTTAAACCACACTTTTCAAAGTATTCATAGGTACATCCCTAAACTACACTCTTTATATTAAGCTTACTTGCATTTTCATTTTACTATTAAAAAAAAAACAAACAAACAAAACAAACAAAAAAAAAACAAAAAAACAAAAAATTAGGTGTCACCTTATCTTTGAAAGAAATCTCTTTGAGCTTCCTTCCAAAGAGGGGCAGCTGTTGACACTTAAATTTTTACCCAAAAATCATTTCCAAAAAAATGGGAACTTGTTTTTCCACAAAAATATTTCAAATTAAATTCTTGCATATAGATTATCTAGGCATTTAATATAGTGCTTTAAATGGAATATAGTTTTCCTTCAAAAAAAAATTAAATTAAATATATAAAAAAGGATAAAAAAAAAGATTAAAAAAAAAAAGTTGGGGCCAATGATCTAAATGTGACTAGCCAAGCCCAGGAGGTTAGATTGGAATTAAAATGGCAAATTGGGGCTAAAATGCAATTTCCAAAAGTTGAGGGACCAATTTGCAAATTTTGCAAAATTTTGCCCGAACCCTTAAATCATCATCTTGGTCACCAATTAAGTTGAAATTGAACTTGGGCCAACTCGAATCAATCAAATCGGGCCAAAAAGATCAAGTTTGTATTAAATTTGGTATTTTCGGATAAGAAAATGGCCAACTTTGAGGGACTTTCTTGCAAAATTGGGTGGGTAAAATTGCGAAATCTGGTAGAGATCTTAAACTACTATGCATGAGCTTGCTAATTGATCAAAAATCGCAGCCAAATTGATGGATTAAAGCACTCAAACGAGCTACCAAAACCCAGCCCACGGTTTAGCCTCAATCCGGAGTTGCTGAGTAAGCAACTTGGTGGCCCCACCATATCCCACTCAGCCGCCCATCCAGCCTGATCTTTGCACGTGATTGAAGACCATAATGAGTAGTGCCAGTGGACGGAAATTTTCCAGGGATAAGCTGCTGAAGGCACGGGAAAAGCGCACCAAATCCGGACACTCAACAGCTGCGAAAATGGAAAAATTGGCTAAGTCAGAGAGTGGGTGAACTAGCTCAGTTGACAGGCTTGGTAGGTGGACAAAAGACCGACCAAAACTCCTCCAATTGGGTGGATAAGATCACTGAAGCAAGATCTTTCAGAGGATGAGAGAGAGAAGACGAGAAGGAGAAGAGAGAGCACACGGTCGTCCCCCAAAGACACCTTCAGAAGCAACTCCAGAAAAGAAAACCCAGAAATTTCAGATCGACCTTGAGAGAGAAAAGTACAATTTTCACAAACTTTCAGCCACAATTAGCCAAAATCTTCAACTAGAGAGTGAAACTTCACTCAAATATCTTTCCAACCATAGGTCGCACGTCCCAAATGAAGATCGGGAAGGCCTCCTAAAGCCCCCCGAAAAACTACCCTCCTGGCGGGCCAAAGAAAGTCTGAATTTGTCTAAGTGTTGAGCCCGGTTGGTCACGAGTGAGAGAAAGCGAGTGTTTTTGAGAAAGTTGAGAGACAAATGAGGAAAACCATGAGTTCAGAACCAAAGTAGAATACATATAGCTTTGTTTGGTGTTTATTTTGCCAATAAAAGAGGTTTTGAAGCTTGATTTTGGAGGTTAATGAAAACCTTCGTTATCAGTTCTTTCTTTGCAGATCTTGTTTTCCAGTTGAAGAAGCCAACTTCCACGGGCCCCCGAGGATAATTTCTTGGTTTATTGAACAAAGAACCACTTGAAAGGGAAACTAAGAAGCAAGGTAAGCATCCTAGATGTATTTTCTTTCGAGTTTGAGTACGTTTTGATCATGAAAATCAAGAGGAAAACTAGCCCGGAAAATTGATTTCTGAGGCTGAAATTTTTCTAAGTGTTGGGAATTTCTTCAAGAATTTTGCAAGTGTGCTTCTTGGAGAGGTCGTTTTGATGTCTTTCGGTGGGCCATTCTCTATGATTTTTGTTGCATTTGAAAGCTCATGTTACATACTTTCACTCGGATTAAGTAGTGTTTCTCGTAGATCTTGCATGTGATAAGTGTCGGGGCTTGAATATGGGCATATAACCTGTTTGTTTGACTTGGGTTCAAACCCAGATTTGTGAAATCAGATCAAACCCGCATATTTGATGATGATTTTAGCTTAGTTCTTTTGTGTTTTAAGCTATGATTTCTGTCTAATCTTGCTCCTTGCATGTGGTAGTATAATCTTGATGCTTTATTTCCACATAATATTGCTCATGGGTGAAGATTGAAGGCTACAAACATGGCCCGTGAAGCTGTTTTTGGGTGATTTAATGCACGCCAAGTGTTCGATGAAATGCGAAAACCAAGTTTCGATCTTGAAACGGTCGATTTGAGCTTGATTATTGTGATATTCATGTGCTGTACTACTCCATGTTAGCATAGATCGGTTTAAGGAATTATTATTAATATTTAAAAATATATATATATAAAAAAAGAAAAATATGAAAATTTCAAAAATATCAAAAAATGTTGGATGTTATCAAATTAAGCCAAAAATGACATCTAGGAGATTTTCCTAATTTTATAAAGTCATTTTTCCTAATTAAATGATATTTTGGTATTTTAGAACCATTTTGTTAAACAATCTATTATGCGTAGATTAAAATTAATTAGAGTAATTGCATGCATCTAGAGTAATTCCATGCATATTTAAATTCCCATTTTGCTCACGGGGGTCCTGTCCCGGGGCGTGATAACAAGGCCATGTAATATTATTTACCCGACTTGTATCGGGTCTTTCTTTTTCGCATTACTTTCAAGTCCTTTCAATGTCTTGGATGTTTACTTATGCACCGCTTTTCATTGATTTGAGTGTAAATTTCTTTTTCTAGATTATGTTAGGATTAGTCTAGATATAAAAAAAAAAACCTACAAAAACATTTACATGGACACTTAGTGGTTTCATAAAGATTATAATTGGTAATCAAGAATGTGTGGCCATTTAGATAAATAACTTTACAAGTTAGTGGTACCGCAAGGGCGCTAATAGAAACATTAGCGTAAACAAGTCCCTGTTCCTAGAAATTTCTGGTTGCGTAGGAATTGAGACAACACTCCCGTGTCTTGATTGGTTTCTAGCCGACCCCAATAGGCTAGTGGCGACTCCTAGAAATACATAGGTTGTTAAGAATTAAAAAAAAAAAATCTAATGTCGCGCGAGGTATGGGCTTGGGAGAGCCCGCGCCTAGTCTAGGGCCGTTGGTCCGCCTCTTTAGGCAAATACCCCTAAACCATTTCTTTCTTTTCCCCCGAACGGAAAAAAGAGGTCGTGACAACCATGACCACCATCGTTATGGAGCTCGAGACCTTTGGTGAGCATATAATCAATGTCCATCTACACAATTTTTCTCATTCTTTCTTTCATTTATCTTTTGATTAACCAATTTGTTTTGAGTTCATCTTTGATCTTATGTTGCAATTAGACATCGAGAACATTGACAAAGCATGCTGTGGGAGTGGGCATATGCTGAGAAGCCATGCTACATCTCGGATAGCCCTAACATGTGCCTGAATCGCAGTGAATACATCTTCTGGTGTTAGCTGGGTCCACTCTTATGTGGAGGAAGCTCAATGAGTTGCAAGCCCAAAAATGGCTTGAGCCCATATGATAAGTTATATAGAGAAATAGGGTTTCTTACTATCTTCAAAGTGGTAGCCGCAAAAAGGACGTAGTAACAAGAGAAAAAGAGAAAGCAGAAAATCTGGGGGTTGGGACAATATCTGATTTACATCAAGCTAGCATCGGAGGTTGATTTGTGGTCTGATTGAGCTGAAATTTTGTTAGCATGTTCGTGGCACAATTTTCTCGAATCTGAACGGTTTGATTTTCGTTTGAAGCTCCCTACATCAGGTTTTTCGTGGATTGATCAAAATCTGTGTTTTTGGTTAGATTTATCCTTGATCTCTTGTGAAATTCATGTGTATTGCCAAGAATTATGTTCTTGAGGTCTTTGTTGCTTTGTACCTCTAGTATTTGCTAGAGAAGAACATTGTTCACCCAATTTTGTTGATAGTGAAGATTTTTGGGTGGACTCCGATTCCGTGGTTTTTTTCATCTCCTCACACCTAGGAGGTTTTTCACATAAAAAATCGTTTTGTATTCGCATGCTTGATATTTATTTTACTCTACTATATCAATTCCTATTAGGTTTACACAAGAGGGGAGATTATTTTATTCCGCTGCGTTAATTCGATATTGTTCAAATTGTTACTGTTCTCCCATCAGAGTGGTATCAGAGCATCTGGTTATTGCTAGATTTTTTTGTCTTGTGTTAAACAATGGAAATGAATATGAGTAGAATGGTTACACTTAATAGTTCAAATGATCATATTTGGAAAGGGAAGATGGAAGACCTTTTATATGTGAAAGATTTTTATTTGCCCGTATTTGTCGAGGAGAAACCAGAGAATAAAACTGATGCTGAATGGTCTATTTTTCATCGTCAAGTGTGTGGTTATATCAGGCAGTGGGTGGATAATAATGTTTTGAACCATATTATTGAGGAAACACATGCATGCAGTTTATGGGATAAGCTCGAGCAGTTAAATGCTCGAAAGACTGGGAATAATAATTTATTTTTTATAAAACAAATGATGGCTCTGAGATATCAAGATGGTACTCGTTTGAATGATCATTTAAATTCTTTTCAATGAAGTATAAATTAGTTGGCTGCTATGGGAATCAAGTTTGATGATGAGATACAAGCACTATGGTTGCTTGGTACTTTGCCGGACTCATTGGAGACGTTCTGAACATCTTTGTCTAATTCTGCCTTGGATGGTACGATTACCATGGATTTGGTCAAGAGTAGTATTTTGAATGAAGAGATGAGAAAGAAGACATAATGATCGTCCTCTTCACATTCTGATGCCTTGGTTGTTGAGAAAAGGGGAAGAAGTGAGTCTCGAGGTCCGAGAAATAGAGATAAAAGTGGAGATAAAAGCAGAGGTAAGTATAATAAATTTGCTAATGTTGAGTGCCATTATTGTCATCAAAATGGACATATTTAGAGGTTTTGTCGCCAGTTAAAAAGGGAGAAACAAAAGGAGAAAGGTAAAGAGAAGAAAAGTGATGATGACAGTGATGACAATCGTGTTGCTGTACTTAAAGAAGACTTTCTCATTATTTTTTATGGTGATATGGTGAATTTTATATCTCATAAGACCAGTTGGGTAATTGATAGTGGTGCATCTATTCATGCTACGTCTCGTAGGGATTTCTTTACATTATACAAGTCGGGTGATTTCGGATCTGTGAAGATGGGAAACAATGGGCTAGCTTAAGCTGTAGGCACTGGCGATGTGTGCGTAGAAACCAGCAATAGCACAAGGTTAGTATTGAATAATGTTAAACATATGCTTGATATTTGCTTGAATTTGATTTCTACAGGCAAGTTAGATGACGAGGGGTATTGCAGCACCTTCAGTAATGGTCAATGGAAGCTCACCAAAGGTTCTCTTGTTGTGGCTAGAGGTGAAAAAAATTCTTCGTTGTACATTATGCAGGCAAAGTTGTCCACAGACAAAATTAATGCAGTAGACAGCGAAGATGTAGCTGAGTTATGGCATAAGAGGCTCAGTCACATCAGTGAGAAGGGTTTGTCAATATTTGTCAAGAAGAAGCTCCTTTGAGGAATGAAAAGTTCGGCGCTAAAGAAGTGTGCTCACTATTTAGCAAGAAAACATAACAGAGTTGCATTTAAAAGCTCCCCTCCTTCAAGAAAGTTAGGTATACTGGATTTAGTGCATTCTGATGTTTGCAGTCCTATGAAAACAAAATCACTTGGTGACTCTGTTTATTTTGTTACCTTTGTAGATTATTTTTCAAGGAAAATTTGGATTCATACCTTGAAAATTAAAGATCAAGTGTTAGATGCTTTTAAGCAATTTTAGGCTTCAGTTGAGAGACAGACTGGAAAGATATTGAAATGCATCAGAATTGATAACAGGGGAGAGTATATTGGACCTTTTGATGAATATTGCAGACAACAAGGTATTCGACATCAAAAGACACCTCTCAAGACGCCTCAGTTAAATGGCTTAGCTGAGAGAATAAACAGAACACTAGTTGAAAGGGTAAGATGCTTACTTTCACAATCAAAGCTACCTGGATCCTTTTGGGGTGAAGCTTTAATTACAGTTGTGCATGTATTAAATCTTACTGCATGCGTTCCTTTAGAGTTTGATGTTCCTAATAGAGTTAGGACATGCAAAGATGTTTCTTATAATTATTTACGTGTCTTTGGGTGCAAAGCATTTGTGCATATTCCTAAAGATGAGAGGTCTAAACTTGATGTAAAAACACAACAGTGCATATTTATTAGTTATGGGCAGGATATACTTGGCTACAAATTTTATGATCTGGTTGAAAAGAAAATTGTAAGAAGCAGAGACGTTATGTTTATGGAAGATTAAACAATAGAGGATATTGAAAAATCATAGATGATTTCAGCACCACAGGTTAGTGATAATTCGGTTGATTTGGGTCCAATTCCTCTTACAAATATTCCTACACAGGTTGATGAAGAGCAGCAGGAAGTCAAAGTTCCAAATAACGCACATGTTCTTGAACATGTTGAAACAGATAATATTATTCCTGAACCAGAGGTTCAATTAGATGTTCCACTGGATGTTCCAGTCCAAAGATCCGTTAGAGACCGACGACCTTCCACCAGGTATTCTGAAGATGAGTATGTATTATTGACTGATGCAGGTGAACCAGAGTGCTATGCATAAGCAATAGAAGATGAGTACAAAAGTAATTGGTTTGATGCTATGCGAGATGAGATGTAGTCACTTTATGATAATCATACTTTTGAGTTGGTGAAGTTGCCTAAAGGTAAAAGAGCTTTGAAGAACAAGTGGGTATATAGGTTGAAGCAAGATGAACATATTTCACAACCACGGTACAAAGCTAGATTGGTTGTCAAGGGATTCAGTCGAAGAAATTGTATTGATTTTGATGATATATTTTCTCCAGTAGTGAAAATGTCTTCTATCCGTGTGGTACTAGGCTTGGCAGCTACCCTAAATTTGGAAAATGAGCAAATGGATGTCAAAACAGCCTTCCTACATGGTGACTTGGAGGAAGAGATATACATGGAACAACCTGAGGGTTTTAAAGTGAAAGGGAAAGAGAATTATGTTTGCAAATTGAAGAAAAGTCTCTATGGGCTAAAACAAGCACCGAGGCAGTGGTACAAAAAGTTTTTGTCAGTTATGACATAATAGGGCTATAAGAAGACTTCCTCGAATAACTGTGTGTTTGTCCAAAAATTTTCTGATGATGACTTTATTATTCTCTTGCTTTATGTTGATGATATATTGATTGTTGGCAGGAATGTTTCAAGAATTGAGTTATTGAAGAAACAGTTGAGCAAGTCTTTTGCCATGAAAGACTTAAGCTCGGCGAAGCAAATTCTTGGCATTAGAATTACCCAAGACAGAGATGCTAAGAAGTTGTTTTTGTCACAAGAAAAATATATCGAGAAGATCCTTCATAAATTTTACATGGACAAGGCTAAAGTGGTTAGTACTTCTCTTACTACCCACTTTAAGTTAAATATGAAGCAAAGTCCTATGACTGATAAAGAGAAGAAAGATATGGAAGGTGTTTCATATGTCTCAGCTATAGGAGGCTTAATGTATGCGATGGTATGTACATGCCCAGACTTGGCACACGTAGTTGGCGTTGTTAGTCGTTATTTGTCAAATCCAGGCAGAGAGTACTGGAATGCAGTGAAGTGGATTATGAGGTATCTTCGGGGAACTTCAAATGTGAAATTCCGTTTCGAGACCGGGAAACTTGAGTTAGTTGGATACATAGATTTCAACTTGGCAGGAGATATTGATACTCGTAAATCTACTTTTGGTTATTTGATTTCTTTTACGGGTGGAGCTGTGTCATAGAAGTCAAGATTGCAGAAGTGTGTTGCACTTTCTACAACCGAAGTTGAATTTATTGTAGCGACTGAAGCTAGTAAAGAGATGCTATGGATGAAGAAGTTCTTAGAAGAACTTGGGTTCAAGCAAAAGAGGTATGTGCTATTTTGTGATAATCAAAGCGCAATTCATCTTGGTAAGAATTCATCTTTTCATTCTAAATCGAAACATATTGATGTTAGATATCATTCGATAAAGGATGTTCTAGATGAAAAGTTGTTGAAACTCGAGAAAATTCATACAGATCATAATGGCTCTGATATGATGACAAAGACTCTACCAAGAGAGAAGCTTGAACATTGCCAATTGATAGCAAGGATGGTGAATCCCTCTACATTGTCGTGAGGGGGAGATTTGTTAGCTGGGTTCACTCCTATGTGGAGGAATCCCAATGAGTTGCAAGCCCAAAAAGGGCTTGAGCCCATATGATAAGTTATATGGAGAAATAGGGTTTCTTACTATCTTTAGAGTGATAGCCGCAAAAAAGACGTAGTAACAAGAGAAAAAAAGAAAGTAGAAAATCTGGGAGTTTGGGCAATATCTGATTTACATCAAGCTGGCATCGAAGGTCGATTCATGGTCTGATTAAGCTGAAATTTTGTCAGCATGTTCATGGCACAATTTTCTTGAATCTAAACGGTTTAATTTTCATTTGAAGCTCCCTACATCAGGTTTTTCGTGGATTGATCAAAACCTGCGTTTTTGGTTAGATTTATCATTGATCTCTTGTGAAATTCATGTGTATTGCCAAGAATTATATTCTTGAGGTCTTTGTTGCTATGTACCTCCAGTATTTGCTAGAGAAGAACATTGTTCACCCAATTTTGTTGATAGTGAAGATTTTCGGGTGGACTCCGGTCCCGTGGTTTTTTATTTCCTCACATCGAGAATGTTTTCCACATAAAAAATCATCTTGTGTTCGCATGCTTGATATTTTTTTACTCTATTATATCGATTCCTATTAGGTTTACACAAGATGAGAGATTATTTTATTCCGCTGCGTTAATTCGATATTGTTCGAATTGTTACCGTTCTCCTATTATCTAAGACTTGTACCACCCGACTCAGTATGCGGCTTGCCTAGCCGCCATCACTCCGTTCACCGGCGACCTAAGTTTCATACGACCGATGAACTTCAGCCAGTTTGCACAAGCAAGCGCAAGAGATGGACATATGCGACGCTCTTATCTCCTCTCTTCGTTCTGAAACCTTTCTACTTTATGTTTTCCGCGGTATTTCGGCTGCCAATGATAAAAACAGCCTCTTTAGCCTGTTTCCGGGATTGAACCTCGCCGGATCCCAGGATCGTATGAGGATAGCTGTTGTCACAAAAGCATTGTCCTTGTGGACACACTAATAAATTCCCCCTCGTGTTCATCATAGTTTGTTCCCTCTTCAATGTCAATTTCTATACGATCTTGGATATTCTAGCGACTAAATCTTGCCGATTTCCATGAAAATGGCAATGAGAAACATCTGACTAAGAGTTTGTGCGAGTCCCGCGTCGATACGAAGAGAACAAGTAAAGCGATACAGACTAATAAAATGCCAAAAGTCAATCGAGTTTGGAAATAGACACGAGGACGTAACTTACCAATCAGTTTCGGTACTTCCTATGCGATCGAAATCCCCGACTATCCTTTGTTGTCTCGTTGCATATCTGCCGAGTTTTAAAGTACTCCAAAAATAATAAACTAAGAATATCTCAACCAAATTACGCTATGAAAGATGCGAGAGATGAAAAGATGATGGATGGACTGAAAATGAAACTATAATACGTGAACGAAAATTATGTCAGCTTACTTTTCCATCTCAGCCCCAACAGTCGAATGGCTAATTACACATATGATGTATTGATTTACACGATGTTAAATTCAAGAAACCGTCAAATTATGGCATCAAGCATGACTTACAGTAATAATCTCCATGCCTTCTTAAAGGCTAAGTCAATATTCTATGTCATGTGAATAGAGCTATCGAGTTCTTATACGACAATTTTATCATTCGATAAACAGAAAGAAAGAAAAAAAAAACCAATCATCCTCGAATTCCTCCTACGAAGCTAAAGCAATGCCCCCCGTCCATCTAATTTCTAAGCAAAACTGATTTTGAGTCCCAGAACTAACTGTTGGGTTCGCCTGATCCCCGAAAACCGGATTCGGCACCTAAACCGAATCCCTAATTCATATGCGGAAGATAAGCCCGAGAATGTCACGTATCACCGATCAAAAGCACACCACGGATTCGAGCGTACCTTGTTGGCCACAGATTAGACACCGACGCCGCAAAGAGGAAGAGAAATCAGTCCGGTTCGATCCGATGTCGAAGAATCGTCGGGATGTGAAGATGGCGTCGCTTTCCTAGCCTTGGAGAGAGAGAGAATTCTTCAAGAGAAAGAAGAACGTTCTTGCACAAATGCCAAGAGGTGCGTTTATTCTCTCTCTCATCCCTTTTATAGGTTCCCCTTTCCACGGGCCTAATTCCCGTGGGCCGGGCCTTTAGGCCCATCGTGGCCGGGCCAACTTAGGCCCATAACTAAATCCATCACTAACCAACTTCGCATTGATTGTTCCCATGGCAAGAGCAGATCCAGGGCTTGTAAGCAACCATAAAACACACAGAAATTCTTATATAGGAATTTTAAAGAAGTGGATGAGACTTCCTTTGGCAAGAAACCCTAGTTGGTTTGCCACTGAAAATCTCTGCAAGGAAAATGCAGGGTCTTTTTCTTTTTGGAACTTTTCATGAAAACATACAAATTTAAATCCGATGAGGGTACTAGATTTTGTCCTTATTCCATCCACGAAAGTTAGACAGCATATTTGGAGCTTGGAGTTTACGATGCATGTGCCATATCATAATGAAAAAGCGACAATTCTCCGTGGTTACAATCTTTTAATCTATGTCATTATCATTTGGTTGTTCGTAAGGTATTACTATGTTTTGCGGCCAGGGTTTCACGACCAGCTGTCATCTCTCTTGTTAAAAACCAAAACGAAGGAGCTACAAACAAAGAAACGTATCATCGAAAGCTACGAGACCATGAAAAAAAAAAGTTATTTGATTCTAAAGGTCAGAGCGATTACGTTTCGATACGTGTATTTTTCAATGCATTTCATGTCGGTTCATTTTATACAGAAAGGGCATAATCCTAGATCCTTCGAGAGGTCATTTTTTGTTCCTAAATACGTTATGTTCGGTTTGAAACTAGGGCTCTCCGCCGAATTACTAGGTGTATAATTTTTATCTTATTTTTTGTTTTCTTTTGAGTTAGTTTCGAGAAGGTCAGATTCGAAGCCTTATTTGCTTGTTCACTTCCTAACCCCACTTCTATAACACTGCAGGGTACCAGGATACAGAATCCATCATCACTCGGATATCTCGGGAGTCGAGAAACTCGAAAGAGTTGCCATCCTAGAAACATGGCCGAACCGTCTTCCCCGTTGCTGTCTTCACCGCCTTCTCGCGACACTAGGAACTTGCTCCTTTTGTGTGCCGTCGGCATGATGCTCGTCTCGGCTTTAGCGGACGACGTGCCTCCTGTCTTTATATTCGGGGATTCAACGTTCGACGTGGGGACTAACAATCACATACCTTCCCTGGCGAGAGCCGACATCCCCTATTACGGGATTGATTTCCCTTACTCCCAGCCAACGGGAAGATTCAGTGACGGATACAACAATGCCGACTTTATAGGTAAATTACGTCTTCCTAATTCCGTCATAATCAATTTCATCTAGAAATCCTTTTTCATTTGAATTTAACCATGCAATGGTCCCACGATTGATAATTGTGAATTCATATTGCTAGTGAGGCAGCTGGGCTACCAGGAAAGTCCACCACCTTTTCTGGCTCTTGTCCAAGATAATTCAACCTTCCAAAGCAATATACTTCGAGGTGTTAACTTTGCCTCAGGCGGCGCTGGAATTTTTGATGGAACTGGAAATCTAACCTGGGTGCGTTCTCACCTATCTGAAGTCATTTCAAATTCTTTTGCTCCATTTTTGAGCTCTGCATGCCCTTTTAATTCTTCCCCATGTAAGGAGCATTGTCGAGCCACGTCAAGTTGCGTAGTTCTCTCCTAGAGCGCTCGACTTATCTGAAATTTTGATCAATTCCCCCTAAAACCTCGATCAAACTTGAAGTTTCGTAGCTGGAGCTTGACTTAGAAAAGTCGTCCACGACTCAAAGCTGCGTGTATCATGTGCTTTGCTATTCGAAATATTAGTTTCGATCAGTCAAAGTCGGGCTCGAGTAGCTACTGGAGAGCTCGGCAAGCCGAGCCCGAGTCAAGCATTACCAAGGAGCTTTAATTGACGCTACCGCACACTCAGATAAATCCTATTTCGAGTTTTCAGAGAATTGTATTCTTGGATCTTGCTGATGTGCAGGGTGAAGTGATACCTATGGCGCAACAAGTGCAACAATTTGCGACGGTTCAGGGCAATATCACATGGCTACTGGGTCAAAATGAAAGTGCCAAGTTCTTCAACAGCTCGCTCTTCTTCATCAGTGTCGGAAGCAACGACATCTTCGATTTTTTCCTCAATGCCACCTTGTCCCAGCCAGAGCTGATGACCGCTCTCCAGTCTAACTACACAGCCCACCTGACGGTAGACATCAACTCGATACTATAACTGTTAGGGACAACGTCTCATTGTCTGAGAAAAGCCTAGACCAGTATTAGACAGACCTACAGCAAATCTTGAGACTTAAATTTCAGAATATTCGCATACAGCATAACTCCGAGTTGCCCTATTTTTGGTTCAACTGCATATGTTAACGGGGTACTAAATCTTTCTGGACGACTTTGCATATTGACTTGAATGGGAATGCCAGGCTTTGTACAACTTGGGAGCTCGGAAATTTGGGATCGTAAGCGTCCCTCCGATCGGGTGCTGCCCGTACGCGCGGCTCCAGAACTTGACCAAGACAGGGTCACCGGGCTGCTTGACGGAGATGAACAATTATGCTCAGGCCTTCTATGCGACAATCTCGGGTTTATTACAAAATTTGAGCTCACAGCTCCAAGGCATGATATACTCGCTTGGAGATGCATATAACATGACCTGTACCCTTATGGACGTTCCTCTTGTCCTTGGTGAGCATATAATGACTATCCATTGTTTAGCCAGTTCTTGTCCTTTCTTTCTTTCTTTCTTTCTTTCTTTCTTTCTTCTTTATTTCTTTCTTCTTTCATCAATTTCTCTTAACCAATTTTCTCTGATTTCGTCTAAAATCTTATGTGCAATTAGGCATCGAGAACATAGAAGAAGCATGCTGCGGAAGTGGGCTTCTGAATGCAGCGAACCCATGCAACATCACGCAAGTCCCCAACTTGTGCCCGAACCGCCGCGAATACTTGTTCTGGGACAGGTTCCATCCGACCCAGTACGTAGCCCAGAAAGCCGCCATCGCTCTCTTCACCGGGGACCTGAGGTTCGTTTCGCCAATGAACTTCAGCCAGTTGGCCCAGGCCAGCGTGTGAGATCGACCACAAAAGATGCTCTCGTCCTCTCTCTTCATTCCGAGATGAATAACCTTTCCTTGCATTGTTATTTCAGCTGCCAGTAATAAACACTCCCTATAGCCCGTCTCCGGGAATCAACCTCGCTGGATCCCGGACCGGATGAACTGTACACTCCGATTGCGGAAGCGTTGTTCTTGTGGACACGCAAATAAATTTCACTTTCCCTCTTCAATGTTGATTTTCTAGACGATCTTGATATCTTAGCGGCTAATCTCGCCGTGTTCCAGTGAAATCGACAGTGGATAAACCTCTAGGAGTCCCCCGTTGATAGGGGGGAGAGCAAGTGAAAGAGAAATTGGACTGACGAATCAATAAGTAAAAAATTAATTAAAATTAATTCTTGCAAGTCAATAATTCGTGAAAGAATAGAGAAGGGTGATTATGTGTATTAATGATCAGAGAACATAGCATTACATTTTTATGAGCGATTCAAGAATCTCTTTTTCTCAACTAAATTACATTATATAAGATACGAAAGATTAAAAAATCATGCATGGACTGAAAAGGAAAATACAGTACTTTAATTAGAATTATCTCAACTTAAATTTCATCTAAGTCCCTAACTGTTGAATGGCTAATAATACAATAAAGTGTCTTGATTGAATATTTTCATATAATTCACAGACTGTATTGAATATTAAAAAAAAAAAAGTTAGGGACTATATTGAACAAATTTAAAGTTCATTCACTACATTACACATTGGTTAAAGTTCATGGACTCCTAAATTAAACATTCTATAAGACTATCACATCAAACTTAAACGACAAAAAAATTGAGAGAGAATATGAATATACATCCAATATCCCAAGACTTTATGGATATCTGCATGTGATTGTATAACCTATGTTAATCATCTCTGTACTTAGGGGTGTAAATGGGTCGGGATACCCGATCCAAAATGAAA
The DNA here is from genome assembly GCA_007663325.1 of Eucalyptus pauciflora. Classification (NCBI taxonomy): domain Eukaryota; kingdom Viridiplantae; phylum Streptophyta; class Magnoliopsida; order Myrtales; family Myrtaceae; genus Eucalyptus; species Eucalyptus pauciflora. The sequence goes on along the minus strand of VMYD01000105.1, from coordinate 6,004 downwards.
GCATGTCTAGCCGACCCAATATCCAAACCACATATATCCCAAGTCATCAGGTTGGTCGGGTTTTTGAGGGTTTTTTTTTCCCCTTTGTAATTTAGTATTTTTTTTTCCCAAAAATTGGAGGAAAATGATCTTTTATTTTCCCCACAAAATTTATCGCACTTAATAATGAGGAAAATGATATTGTATATTGGCATGAGCAACAATTGTAGCAAATATATACAAACCACGAAATTCCTTAATGGATGGGATTCCACAACACAATTGTAAGGAAATCAAAATATAATGAAAATAAAAGATTACCTAATATTACAATCTTACAAGTATGTAAAGATAATGACAGTGACATCAACTCCTAAGCATGATGTGGACAAGTTTTCTATAATTCGCTCTTCTAGAAGGATCAATCTTTGCTTGAAATGTTTTTGGTAATGTTAAATCTTCACGTGATTCTTCAAGCTATATAGAAATGCAAAATAATTTTCTTCCGTTTTATTTATTCATTTGATTGACTCCATTTTCTTTTTCTTTCTTTTTTCTTTTCTTCTTTTTTTCTTCCTCTCTTCTTCCCCTTAGCCAGTCATCGGCCTCCACAATGGCCAATGACCAACCCCGAGCCTCACCATGGCTGGGCAAGGCCCCTCCCGAGCCTTGTCCAGCCATGACGAGGCTCCATCTTGTGGTGGTTGGGCAAGGTTGAGCCTCGTTGATGGCCAGTGAAGCTCCCTCAAGGCTGATGACCGGCTAGAGAAAGGAGAGGAAAAAAAAAGAAAAGAAAAAAGAAAAATTGTAATAAATTGAGTTCATTCGGTAAATTTAAGCCGGAAATAAGTGATGTGGATGCTAGTCTCCTAAATGGCATGACTGGCGTTGACCTGAACATTTTTAATTATATTTTAATAATTTTCTTAGGTCTTTATAATTTTTTTGGGGTTTTTTCTTTTCTTTTCTTCACATTTTTTATTATTATTATTAAGGGCCAAAATGCACTTGCCAACAAGGGCTACGACACCCTAGCCGATGAGGGTCAACCGATGACTTTTGCAGACCCTCAATCCAAACAAAAAGAAAAATAATAAAAGAGTAAAGAAAATAAAATAAATAAGCAAAAAAAAACAGTTAAAATTTATATAAAAAAAGTCTATGTCAGAGCTTGTTTGGTTGCATAGGACTATGAGTGTCCATATTGTTAGAACTAGAATTAGCACCTAGAGGGGGGTGAATAGGTGTTTGAAGCGATTTTAACAATTCAAACCAAATGAGATATAAATAATTTAAAATCAACGATTGCAGCAAATGAAAACAGTTAACAATAAAAAGGATTAGGGATAGAGAATCAAGACTCCAGATTTATAGTGGTTCGGCTTAGATCAAGCCTACGTCCACTCTCCCGCACGGACAGCCCTTCTGGCTGGATTTCACTAAGAATCAATAAGAGTGATTACAATTTCACGCTCTTGAGTCCACAGTGTAGATTACTCTACTACACTTCCTCAAGGTCTACAATATGATCTCTCTTTTGATTACATGTAACCTCAAAGAATGATATCGCAAAATAGAAAAGGAGATTCAGACTTTGGAATTCTTCTATCCGCACCCTTCAACAACTAGAGCATCTCTCTTATATACTTCTTCATGCCTTCAATACCGTTGGCACCTTCCAAAGAAGTTCTTCCAATCAACCCGTTGGACAGAATCAATTAGAGAGATCTCGAGCTCTTTAAGGTAAGTGTTGATAGCCCATCAATCCTGCTCGCCCATACAATCAGGATCTCGGTTTCCATAAGTAGATCCTTCCAAATATAAGTTGCGAAGTTGTCAAGGAATCTAAACATATTCCATATAAAACTAAGATCGTTTAGTGCTGAATCCAGTAGAAAGATATCCACTAGTCGTTAGAATAAAGATCATATAATATCAGAATAAACGTCGTCCTGGAAACTGTCCATGTGAGTAGACTTTGAAATATAAGTCTTGAGTCTTGCTAGCTTCAGACTTTGATCTTCAGACTTTGATCTTCAGACTTTGTCAAAAGAGTCTGTAAGTCTTCAGACTAGACTGATAAAACTGTTTTGTCAACTTCAAAATACTTTAAGGGATATCATCCAGCAATCTCCCCCTTTTTGATGGTGACAAAACTTTCCTGCAGATTTGAATATTATCGCCCTGCAATACAACTTTTAAGCAAGCATCATACAAGATTAAATAAGATAGTAGAAGTTATCCTATACACAGACTTTTCCTGTACACAGATCTGCATTCACTGAAACCTCATTAGTCATAAACAGACAGTACTATCTAATTTACAAAGCTTAAAGTATTGCCATAGTGAGCACACATTCAAAAAACTGCACACGTTTAAAAACTCAAGTCAAAGTCAAGATAGCAAGCAATAAAAAGATAAAAAGATAGGATTTGGTTTGGTTTGAGAACAGAAAATCAAAAAAATCTGCAAAGTCTTCTCCCCCTTTTTGTCAGCATTAAAAAATCAATGAGCTCGAGGAATGCGAACAAGTTGAAAGTCTTCCATAGACTTGACCGTGTCTTCCAACTTCCTCAAATCTTCCTGTACTTGGGTAAGAGTAGTGCCCTTTGCAGTATCATGAATCTGACGTTGAACATCTTTAAGCTGATCATGCAAAGTGATGAACATTGCATGATTTTCATTCTGTAAGGTCTGAAATTCATATCCCATGGCATAAATTTGACCTTTAAGTTCCAAGATGATCTCAAGCAGCTTTTGAAAATTTCCAGAGTTGTCAGTCTGAGTGCTTGTTTCAGCTCAGTCTGATGGTGGAGTCAAGCCAGTATGAATGTCAGCAGGAGGTTCAGTGTGTGGAGATGATGCCTCTCCTTCAGGAAACTGTGCAGCATGAATATCCTCAGCATTATGAGGTGATCGACTAACACCTGTTTGTGCATCCTCTTCTCTGAAAGTCAGCCGAAGAGGTGTGTGTTCTCTTTCTTTATCTCCCCCTGTTTCCATGTCTTCTGAAGGAGAAAAGAACTCTTCTTTCTGAGGAGTTTCCTCAGTGACAGGCTGTTGTAGATCCTCCTTTTCTGCTGGAGAATCTGTTCTTGCTGGTTCATCTGCTGGTTCTTCTTTTCTTTCTTCCTTTTCCTCTCTTTCTTCCTCTGTCTTCTCTTCTTCTTTCTCTTGCTCTTTCTCTTTCTCTTTCTCTTCCTCTTTCTCTTCTTCTTTCTCTTTTTCTGCACCTTGATGTTCTGGAACAGTTGGAATAGATGCAGCAAATTGAGAAATAAGAGTAGAGATGGGTATAGCATCCTCATCATCTTCATCTTCATCTTCCAGGATGACTGCCCTCCTCTTCTTGGTAGAACTAACCACAGGTTCTTTCCCTTTCCTTTTCGCTGCTGATGAGTCTGGTCTGAGTTTGATAGGAGTTTTTTCCTTGAATTGCTCCAGCTTCTTGCTAAGCTCTTTCAGACGCATCTTGGTAATCATCCTCAGCCCGATTACCATTTTATCAATAGTCTTCACTGTGAGAATATGAGGAGGTTGAATGTGTAGATGTCTAAAAAGACGAGTAATGAGAGCAGCATAAGGAAGCTTTCCTTTGTCCTTTACCATGCATCTATACATGTGAAAAATGATGGTATGCGGCAAAGAGAAGTTCACACCAATCTTGATGGCAAACATCAACTTAGCTTCAGAAATTGATACATCTGTCTTAGATGTCGATTTGGGTCTTAGACAATTGATTACAATCTTGTGCAGCAAAGTATTTGTTGCATTCATTCTGGAGTAAGAGAGTCTTCCTTCTGCAATTCTGTCCCTTGCTAGTTCAAGAGTAGCATGGCTTACAAACACGCCGATTGGTTGGAAAGCCCCTCTTTCCACACCAAGCACATCAGCCAAAATGTCATTATCAATGACATACTCCTTATCCCTCACGCTGAAAGTAAAGCTGTTTGCATCAATGAAACTGATATTGGAGTAGAAATAAGCCGTCAATTCAGAATGTGCCGTGTCACAGTCTGTGCAGAACTGATAAAGTTGGAGTTTTTCGAATTTCTCTCGCAGATTTATGCTCAACAAGTCCAAAAAATCGAAATCCACAGTTCGTGGGTTCATCACCCCACGCTTCAGCAATTTTTCATACCTCTTCCTGTGTCCGTCTGAGCGGAACAATTCATCCTTCTTCCCTCGAAGGCTTGCAGCCACACCCATCTATGGTTTAAAGTGTATGAACATCTTTTCATCATCATCCTTTCCCTCAGGCTGATTCATACTACTAAACCTAGGGTCACTAGGGAAATTTGCAAATGCTCTTGCAGCCGTTCCCTCAGGCACAACTCCAGACATTTCCATAACAGTAAGAAAGTGCGTCTCGTTTCTATAACCCTTCTCTTTCAGAAACTCATCCACAAAAGACATAGCAGAACCACCTTCCTTTAACGCAGAGTAAAGCTTGTAAACAAAGGCAAGCTTAAGAGTTCTTACTAGTTCGATATCTTCATAAATCATTTCTGCATCTTGAGGGCCCTGTTCTTGAGGTCTAGTTGGGGATGACCGTTGTTGAGATTGTTGAGGAGTTTGCTCAGTAGGAATGTCGCTTTCCTCAGTGAGATCAAAGTGCGTAGGCCCCTCACCAGATCCCTGTGGTCCCCTGTTTGCTATTCTGGAAGACTTCCTCTGATACGACATTGTGCTTTTCTTTGGAGAGACTTTCTCACTTGTGTCGCAAGAAAGTTGAGAACTTTGAAACGAATAAGTTTTGGAGAAAAAAAATACAGAGCAGTGAAAAGCTTTTGATCTAGGGTTTTGAGTAAAGTGAAAACGAAGGAGAAGAGGTTTATAAGGATAACAGGTACGGGGGATAAACCAAGCGTCGTATCTTTTGAAAATCTTGAATTTTCCTTTTTAAAAAAATAACTGCCTTAATAAAACGATAACCACTCTTTTTAAAAAATAACCGCCTTAAAATAGACAGATAATCTTACATTATCAATAAGACAGTTTAAGTAAGGGAACTTACAGTCGTGTCGATTCGTATTCTCAGTCTTTTAACATTTGAGTCCGATACTCTGTCAAACTTTAGTTACTGAGTCTGAGCTTCAGCATTCTTCAAGAGATAATATATTGAGTCTTGAGCGAATAGACTCAAACAAGCTTTTCTCAAGTGGCTTTGTGAAGATGTTTGCCAGTTGATTCTTTGAGTCTATGAATTGTATCAAGACTTCTTTGTTCTGAACATGATCTCTTATAAAGTGATGTCGAATCTCAATATGTTTTGCTCTTGAATGTAGGATAGGATTCTTTGTAAGATTGATTGCACTGGTGTTGTCACATCTAATTTCTGTGCAAGAGTCTTCAATGCCAAAGTCTTGCAGTTGTTGTTTTATCCACAATATTTGAGAACAGCAACTTCCAAGAGCAACGTATTCTGCTTCAGCTGTTGAAAGAGCCACAGTACTTTGTTTCCTCGAAAATCAGGATACTGCCCTGTTTCCAAGCAATTGACAAGTACCTGAAGTGTTTTTTCTTTCAACTCTACAACTTGCAAGATCTGCGTCTGAATAGCCAAGAAGTGTAAAGTCACATTCTTTGGGATACAAAGACCGATCTTAGCAGTAGTAGCAACATATTTAATAATGCGTTTAACAGCGCTTAAGTGAGATTCTCTAGGGTCAGATTGAAACCTAGCACATATGCAAACACTAAATAATATGTCAGGTCTGGATGCAGTAAGATAAAGAAGTGAGTCAATGATACTCCTGTATAACTTTTGGTCAATTTTCTTCCCTGCTTCATCTTTGTCTATCTTCAAGGAACTTGACATTAGTATGTCAGTCTTTTTGCAATTCTCCAGACCGAACTTTTTAACAAGTTCTTTTGCATATTTCTCTTGATGAATGAATATTCCCTCCTTTAGTTGTTTGACTTGTAGACCAAGGAAAAAGGATAGTTCACCCATCATGCTCATCTCGAATTCATCCTGCATAGACTTAGAAAATTTCTTCCACAAAGTCTCATTAGATGATC